>CM053624.1:122139438-122167714 GCA_028646595.1 Phalanger gymnotis | reverse complement strand
TTTTTTTTTGGAGGAAGTTGGGGTTAAGTGACTTGCCCAGGGTCACACAGCTAGTAAGTGTCTGATTTGAACTTAAGTCCTTCTGACTCCGGGGCCAGTGCTATATGCACTGCATCACCTAGCTGCCCCCTATTTTTTTTTAATTTGCTGAACTGAATCTTTTTTATGAATGTAGCAAGGACTATGAATCTTCTTCATTTTGAGAATAGGCATTTGCATGCTTAGAACAGCCTTGTCTCCTTCCCCTTTTTAAGCAGAAGCCCCTGGATAATTTGCATTACCTGTGCCAGTTGACCTGGAAGAAGATGGGAAATGGGAAGGGAAGTAGGGAGTGAGTGCCCAGAAGTGTCCCTTAGAGGCTCAAGACTCAATGAGAGGTAATGCCATGTGAAAGAATAGTTATTGGAGGTGTCTGGAGAAAGCATTGCCAAGCAATGTATCAAAAATCAAAGTTATTGGAAGGAACTCCCAAAGTGAAGAACAACCCCCAGATTCTTCCCTTTTTGGAGACTCATCCAGGATAGTGCTCTAAGTCATAGAAGCTATATAGGTCTTTGGAAGAGAAGGTGTCCCACTGGGGCTATCTTGATTATCTGTGATCTAAGAATGATGTTTGCTGTCCTTTAATTTGTTAATAAAACTATTATGTTTAGAGTCTTGTGGACTTGAATGTTACTTTTGAGGGGAGCTGGTGGCTAGCCTTAAGGAACTGCCAGATAGGCACATTTCTAGATTACACCTAGATGGAGACAATGAGTCAGAGAAGTGAGAGGCCTTCTATGTTAGGACAAATGATTTTTCTTTTAAAGTATAGCCTTTTTAAACGAGCATTAGTTGTGTTGGAATAGCATCTTGGAAAGCACAGGTGCCCACCTGAGCCTAGAGAGCATAGTATAATTGTGCATTGGGATGTTCTTCCTTTTTCTTCATGCTGTGGACAAGCTAAAAAGTCTTTGTAAGTGTCCTTAGCATGAAAATGAGTTTGAGCTGGAACCAATGGTAAACTGTGGAGATAGGTCCATTGTTCTCCACTACCTGGCTCCCATTCCCACCTTTATTATGCATATTTATCAGCAAGAAGGACCCATTGCTTTGCTGTTGTTTTTGGCCAGCAAAAAACAGGATTGTCTTTGTACGATTCCCCCCAGGAAAGAATTTGTATTACTAGCAGATTACACAGTTTAAACATGAATATCTGTCATTGTACTTTATAAACAATACAAACTGACAAACAATAAATAACCATATACTATAGTGTACATACAAATACAGTATTTCACTGCATAATTGTTATAACCTGTTGGTTTATTTTTTAGTCCAAAAGATTGGGCTTTCATCTTGTAATTGTTGCATGGTATAATTCTGTTCCTCTTAAAAGGTAAACAGAGTAGCAATGTATTCAGCAGTGGCATATGGATACCCATTTGTCCTCTTGCATGCTACAAGCTGCCAGTCTAGAATTCTCAGTATGCACGTTGTCGGTATTCAATTTTAATGTGTATTCACAAATATTCCGTGTATCCTAATCATGCACCAAAGACAGTTTAGTAAAAAATTATTTTTTAGAGTAATACTGGAACAATTTTAAAAAATCTTCACATAATGGTCGCGCCCCCCCTTTTTTTGCAAACAATTTGGCATAAAATCTGTGACGATTATGTGGTGAAATACAGTACCTAATAAATGACATTTACAATGGAACTGCATAAGGCTAGAGTTAGTGCATGTATGAACATACTACGTAGCATATAATCAATAGTGTAATTGATAAGTTATCTATTAAACTAAAACACATAGCATCTCCTAACAGATGCATTCAGTAACATAGCAATAACTGTCCATAGAGAACGTGAACCATAACGACAATATGTGCGTAGTCATTTGACATTGCTTACGGGAATATACAGGAATGATACTCGGCAGAGTAATAAAAGTATTATTGTATGGCAAATACATAAATCACATGCAATTCAAGTATAGGGTTTAACATTTATTCCTTTTAAATTTTGCCGGTTTGGGACTATCATTCTCTAGAGGCAGCTGAGTGGTACAGTGGATAGAACCTAGAGTCACGAAGACCTGAGTTCAAATTTGGCCTCGGACACATACTAACTATTTGACCCCGGGCAAGTCACTTAACCACTGTTTGCCTCAGTTTTCTCAACTGTAAAACTGAGGATAATAGCATCTACCTCACAGAGTTGTGACGATCAAATGAGGTAATATTTGTAAAGTGCTTCAGCACAGTGCCTGGTGCACAGTAAGTAGATGCTTAATAAATACTTGCTCCCTTCCTCCTCTCCTCTTCTGTCAGAATAATTTTGAATCTTTATTCTGGTAACCACTGGATTATCCATCTCCTTCAGCTTTGTGTCATCTGAAATGTCGACCAGGATAAGGCCAAGGACAGAGCTCTGTGGCAAAGTACTATACCACTGTGACAGCAATCTGTCAATCAACATACTTTGAACATATTAATTTAGCCAAATTGTTATTTGGTGCCATTAGATTGTAAATTCCTTGAAGTCAGGAACTTGTTTTTTTATAAGGGTCACACAGCTAGTAAGAGCTGGAGTCTGGATTTGAACTCAGGTCCTCCTGACTCAAGGGTTGGTCCTCTATCCGCTGTGCCACTTAGCTGCCTCAGGGACTGTGTTTTGACTCTTTTTGTGTCTCCAGGGCTTACTGCAGGGCCTGGCACATAACAGGCATGTAATAAACATCTGTTGATTGGTGTATTTAACTATATTATTATCATTATTATTAATCTGAAATCTCTTCATTCTATCAACCATAACCTAATGGACATTTTGTTCGTTGCTGAAATCCAGATCTACTAAGTATGACCTTCTTCTGATCAAGCATTCTAGCGTGTCTATCTAAAAAAAAAAAGTAAAAGAAAAGAGGTTTGCTGTGATTTGTTCTTACAGCCTTCGTTCATTTCTAGCGATTGTTGTTTCCTTTTCTTTGTGTTTACACATTGTGTTTGATATTTGGTTCAATAATTTTTCCAGGGATCAAATCAACTTCGCCAATCCCTAGTTTCTGGAATTTGCTTTTCTTCTTTTTTGAAAGTTTAGGCATTTGCCTATCTACATTCTTTTGGCACCTCATTTGGCTTTTCAACACGACTGTGTGAGTAAAATGATAAATTCTTTCCTTGGAACAGAATTTGTCCAGACCTGTAGACAGAGTTCATTTCAAGCAGTTATTTTACTCACTTATCTCCTTTTAGTATCTCCTCACTCATCTCAGGCTTTAATTCTCTATTAATCATGTTTGTTTTACCTTTTTGCATTTGAAGATCTTTCTTTTGATAGAGAAGATGAAAGCAAATAGTGGTTGAGTAATTCTGTTCTCCTTATCTCTATCATTTGCTAATAATATATTAACTTTCCCAAGCACTGGGGTGTTCTTTCTTTTTTGTGGTCCAAACAAAAAAAAAATTTAATACCTTTGGCATCTTGCACAATTTTAAATTCATTTTTGACACTTTTTTTTTGACATTTTGACATTTTTGACACTATTTTTAAAAATAATTTTATACTCTTTCATAGTTAGTCCTTATTTATGAACACCTTCCATCTTTTATACAGGTCCCAAAATTTGAGCTCGTGCACTTTCTTTATATATTTCCCTTTTCCTTTTTCAAGATTATTTGCCATTGGATCACCAGAATTCCATTTTTTGAAAGCTTTCCATCTCTTATAGTCTGGTTTCCTTTTTAGAGTTTCTGGCCATGATATACTACATCCATTCTTTTTGAACTTTCTTGAAAAATGATAATAAATAACTCGTATCTGTACTGTTCTTTCAAATCTTTTCAAAGTAATTTGGAATTTATTTTCAATGCTAGGCAGTGATAGGATAAAGGTAAGGTCAATTGAATCAATAAATCAACCATCTCCACACCATTTCATATAACTAAGAAGATACTCGACATCCTGATACCTTTCTCAGGTAAGAACACTTCTAAGGAAACAATTGATCATTCAATCAAAGACATTAAATGAAGTATGGGAAAGTTTTTAATCATTTTGGAGGGAGTGAAAGCCATTAGATGAAATGAAACAATGCCAGCCAGGAAATATATTGGGATTGATTTAGAGCCTCAGTCATAACCTGTGCTCCTGTGATAAAATAGGGAGCTGGGCCTTTCTAGGAGTGGGCTAGACTGGTATTAGAAGCAGTTCTAACCAAGCTGTGAGAGGTGGTCACTTGTGGGAGAGAGGAGAGAGCCTTTGTCCATTTCCCTCTCTCCTTGACCAGAAAATGACCTTGTGAACTTCAAAAGTGACTTTGGGCTTGCCATGGATATCCTGACCGAGCTGTTAGAACAATATTGGCTGATGGCTGAGTCTGAATTGGTAGACACAGTCAAGAAGAGTAGCCTCAAGACCCTATAAGACCCAGCAAAAACTCTAACATACTTATGGGCATTTTATGAGGGGGAGAAAAAGGCTTTTTAGCTACAAGGTGCTATAAATTACCTCTTTGTCACGTGTACTCTCTAAGCTTAAGTTTACTTTCCCTTGGACTACGTATGTATTTGTGTGTGGTCCTGTTTTGGGGAGGGTGCTTTGTACCAATTTTTCTTACAATATCACTTTAACTGATGAACTAGCTGTTCTCTTTAACCAATGCTCCCCCCCCCGCCCCCCGCCATTCTCTTCATAAACTGGTTGGCTGTTCAAAAGCCTTTGTGGAAGGGGACTTGAGATATTGGTACTCTGTATTCATAAAAGTAGTTTATGATATGTCTTGCAGGGAGATGAAGGGAAGCTTCATGTCTTATGCAAGATTGCAAATGTTTTCAAAAATGGGTGTCTGATACCTTTCCTGGTGAAGTATCAGATGGCTACAGTTTAGTAGATAGTTCAAAGTCCTCTGAAATATGGAATTTCTAGGGTCTTTGTTTCAATAGATCTTAATATATTTTAAAAGTATTTATAACTTTAGTGTAGCATCTGTTTAATTCATTTTTTAAAAAATAAGTTCTGTTAAAATCATTTTCTTATAAAAAGAAATATTTAGAAATATCACTGTTTCTAAAAAGATAATTAAGTCTGGCTAGCCCATTGAAATCAACTGAAAATCAATGGAGAGCACACCAGTAGGGACTCACAAACTATATTATTAGGGAAAAAAAAGCAAGCAGCCTCTCAGAGTGACTCCTAGATCCCCGAGGGAAGAAGTGGTAGCCACCCAGTGAGGATCTAACCTGCCAGTGCAAATGAGAATTTAGAATAATGGCTTCTGGGTATACAGTAGACACACAATAAATATTTTTTGAATGAGTAAATGATCCCTTTTGTTCATCATATGAAATCAAAATCAAAATGAATTATCAGATCAAAATCAGAATGAAAATCAAAAACTGAATTTTGTCTCCATGGAGATCTTCCTGAGCATTCTAGGTCACAAGGATCTCTCACTTGTCCTCATACCACATGTTGTTTCTTCACTCATTTGGTACCTAGTCAATTCTACCTTGTATTGTTATCTTTTTATATATCTGTTGTATCTCTCCAACGAGATCATAAATTCCTTGAGAGTAGGAAATACATCTATAGCTTTTTGTATCTTTGCATGGAATAAGGTCATAGAATCATAGATAATAGAATCATAGTTCTAGATGCAATGCTCCCTAAATTGTGGGTCTCGACCACATATACTGTGGAAACAGTAAAAGGTTTCTGAACATGCAACAGCCAAAAATTAATTAAAAATCAAACTTGTAATGAATCCGAGGTGTTTCTGGCAGTGCTTGCCTGTGTTGCATTGTGCAACTTCACTGCAGTCTTGGTTCTGAACACAAAGCATGGGCATTTTGCATTGTGCATGCCCTCAGGCCATGCTATGAACCAGAAAGGGTTTGAGAGTGGAAAAGTTTAAGAAGCCCTGCAAATCTAGAGCTGGAATGAATGAATTAAAAAGCACTTATTAAGCACTTTTTTTGTGCCAACTACTATGCTAAATTCTGGGCATACAAATATAAAAGCAAGGTAGTTCCAAAGCTCAAGGAACTTATATTCTAATAGGAGGAGACAATCCACATAAAACCTTCTTTTTGAAGTCTCTCAATGCCTCTCCCCAACTGTTAGTGCATTCCTTTCCAAAACTAACTTGTATCCATTTTTTTTTTAACATTCTGTATATAGTTATGTGCACATGTTGTCACCCACGTTAGAATGTAAGCTC
The DNA here is from genome assembly GCA_028646595.1 of Phalanger gymnotis. NCBI lineage: Eukaryota > Metazoa > Chordata > Mammalia > Diprotodontia > Phalangeridae > Phalanger > Phalanger gymnotis. The sequence goes on along the minus strand of CM053624.1, from coordinate 122,161,513 downwards.
CTCAAAGGTAGGGACATTTCACTTTTTTCCCCCTTCATATCCTCTGGTTGATAGCAATGCCTATAAGTTCTTAGAGCACTGTGACAGGGCAAATGGCACGGCCTGGTGGTCTACAGAGTATGAGGGCCATTAGAGATTTTGGAGGCCGTCTCCTTTAGGAATTTCTATACCAATCCCCTTATTTTACAAATGTGGAAACTGAGGCCTGGGAAGGGCCTGGGCCCTCAGTTTCCCAGGTTTACATGTGAAGCAAGCACCAGAGGTAGAATCGACTCTCAATAAGTGTTTTTTTGAGGATAATAATAGTGATTAGGTTCAATCTCCATTATAGAGATGAGAAAACTGAAACCTATCTTTGTCTCTTGCCTAAAGTCACAGATGTATTAGAAGAGTGGGAAAGTTATGATGCAAACCCAGGTTTCTAACTCCTAGCCTGCCACTCGTACAATTTCCAGTGTTTTTCGGTAGGTGGTGGGAAGCCGGACTTGTGATTTCATCATTGTGGACAGTCCTTGGTACAGAAGCTCAGAGGGGCAACTCACGTGTAATTTATAGTGTTGGAGAGTTTCCTGGGGCATCAAGAGGCACGCATTACGTACCAGAACAGATCCTGGATCCAGGTCTTCTGGACTTCAGGACCATCCCGCTAACCCCTTCGCCCCACTGCTCCTCACTTGTTCCTAGTACATAGGCTCTGAATAGCCCCTGTTCTTTTAAAGTCCGGTTGCTCTCTTGACCACACTTGGGTTTCTTTGGAATGCTCACACTCTGGGCTGTAAAATGGCCAGCTTCTTGGCATCAGTTCATATTCCCCAAGATTTAGCCCTGAAGATTTATAGCCAGGCTCATAGCTCTTACTCGCAATCTCTCCACCTGTAAGTTATTCCACCTGTAATTAGATTTCTTTCTATTGTAGGAAGCCAGGCTGTGTAAATCCAAGGGAACATGGGATTGGATGATATAAAGGTCACCTGAGCCTCCACACTGCCTAAAAAGCATCTTCCAGGAAAATGATTTCTACGGGTACATAAGTTACTGTAGTCCCAGGACAGCTATAGCTTAGATTCTGACCATTCCCATAATATTGTGTTCAAGTGATGTAGTGTTCATGGCTCCCCCGATGTGCTCACTTTCCTCTTCCTGCTCTCTTGGAGTGAAACTATTCTTACCATCACCTGCAGTTGTTGGATATAATAAAAAGAAAGTGAAGGAGGGCAGAGGAAAAGGGAAGTGCTGCTTTCTTATCCTCTTTCCTTTTCTTCTTCTCTCCTTCCTTTTCTTCTCTCATCCCTGTCTCCTTTGCTGTAGCTCTCCTTCTGTTTCCCTCTTCCTCTGCATCATCATTTCCATCTCCTTTTCCCTCTTCATCTTTCTCTTTTACCCTGCTTTCTAGGCCAGAAGATGTTATGGGCATTCTATTGCCATTGATTGTTTTGTGATTTCTTTGATTTTTCTGATTGGGCGTGTAGTGTCCCTTCTGGGCTACTCCAACTTGCCCCAAAACCCTCACTCACTGTTGGGGTTCACTGAAAGGAATGACTATCTCTAGGTTCAAGGTATCCTTTGAGTATATAGTTTTAAAAACTAAAGCTCACAAGCCCCTACTGGTGTGCTTCTATTTAATAGTCATCCACAGGACACAATTAGCACAAAGCAAGGACATTAACTGAGCTAATATCATAAAAAGCAATAGCTCAAATAATAATAAACAAACAAAACATTAACCCATAAACCTAGGGTATGCTCTCCCATAAATACCTACAATCAGGCATGAATATAGAGTACACTAATAGAAAGGTACACACCTAGGGCACGTATGTGGCCCAGGTAACTCACACTTCTGGCATTGCAGGACCCCTTTTTACCTTTCTTACTATCTTCATATTGTTCTTCTGGATGCAGCATCTTGTGCCTTTTCTGTCCGGTCTGTTTCCCCCACTGGTTTTACTACTATTACTAGTATACTACTAGGTGAGACTCTCTGCTGCAATGAACCATCACCAATGTGGGGGGAGAGGGGAGAAGAGGAGAGAGAAATTAATTCCCACCCTCCCCTCTGAGTGAAGAACAATTCCTTCTCAAGGGAGGGTTTCTTGACTCAAACTCCCACTCCTCAGAGCTGTCTTCTCTTTTGATTGACTTCCTAGAGACAATGTCTTGCTTTTAAAAAAAATATCACCAAGGTCATGGTTGATCCTTTGTCCAGCCAATGGCTAGCTGCCCTCATATTTCTTGACTCAAGAACTGCATACTTTGGAAGGGGATAACAAGGTGTAGACATATATTTGCAAATACCTTAAGACCTTAACACATTATTTTCTCTTCTTTCTGCTCCTGGCTTTCTGTAATTAGACGGTCGATGGGAAATCAACTGATCTGAGGTGTTCTGATCAGTTCTATTCTAACCTTCCCCCTCACCCCGCAGTGCCTACTAGTTATCCTCAAGCTTTTGGGAGTGATCAATCAGCTTCTTTGGGGACAAAGGATCCTGTGGAACACTAACTCCTCAGTTTACTCTATTAAGTTACTGTTAAAGATCAAGCTTTCTGAAGGGGAATACAGAGTCCCATTGGAGGACTCCAGGAGAGGATATGAGAAGGAATATCATGGAAAAAAATTCTGGATTTGGAGCCAGAAGCTCTTGGTTCGTGACTTTGGGAAAGTCATTTAAGCCCTCTGGGCCTCAGTTTCCTCATTTCTAAGTTGACAGTATTGGATTACTTCCTCTCCAACTCTTTTTGGAAGTTGTATTGATGTCTTTGTAAAAGTCCACAATCATTTCCTGAGATATAAGATCTCACCACTGAACCTTCTTTGTAACAAAGAAAAACAGTTAGACAAAATGACCAAGGGGAAGGGCATAGTATTTTGAAACAGAATGGTTTTCCCACTTACTGCCTGTGTGGTCTGGATGAAGTCACTATACCCATCTTTGGTCTTCAGTTTCCTTGTCTGTAAAATGAATGTTTTGGATTAGGCAGCCCCCGAGGTCTCCTCCAGCTGTAACTCAATGGGCTTAAGGAAATGATTATTTCAAGTCAGAAAAAAATAGTCATAGACAGGTCATAGTTTATATTATTTTTAAAAAGTCTTCTTAACCTGTGCTCAAAGGGCTATTAAACTGTGCATACTCTTTGACCCAGCAATACCATTACTAGATCTATATCCCAGAGAGATCAGAGAAAAAGGAAAAGGGCCTATATGTGCAAAAATATTTATAGCAGCTTTTTTTTGTGATGGCAAAGAATTGGAAATCGAGGGGATGCCCATCAATTGGGGAGTGGCTTAACAAGTTGTGGTATATGACTTGCTTTAAGAAATGATAAGCAGGACGCTCTCAGAAGAACCTGGAAAGGCTTACATGAACTGATGCAAAGTGAAATGAGCAGAACCAAGAGAACATTGTACACAATAATGACAATATTGTATGATGATCAGCTGTGAATGACTTAGCTATGTTGATCAATACAATGATCCAAGGTAATTCCAAAGGACTGATGATGGAAAATACTATCTGCCTCTAGAGAAAGAACTGATGGAATCTGAATGCAGATTGAAGCATATTTTTTAAATTTTATTTTGCTTGGGGTTATTTATTTTTTTGGTCTGTGTCTTCTTTTGCAACACGGCTAACATGGAAATGTGTTTTGAATGACTGCATGTGTATAATCTATATCAAATTGCTTGCCTTCTCAAGGAGAGGGGAGGTAAGGAGGGAGGAAGAGAATTGAGAACTCAAGATTTTTTAAAAAAATAAGTGTTAAAAGTTGCTTTTACATGTAATTGGAAACAATAAAATATAAAACAACTGTCAAAAAGATAACTTAACATTTTTGTTTTATACACTTGCACATACACATACACATGCATATGTGTGTATATATGTATATATAAAGTACCTATATATGTACATATATACATACATATATAATTTAATATAAAACTCCCATAATCAAACCTTTCTTCGTAACAGTGAAAAACAGTTAAGTAAGACTGACCAATGGAAAGAGCACTGAATTTAGAATTGGGAGATCTAGATTTGATTCCTGACTCCTACCTATGTGTCCATGGGGAAGTAACATTGCCTCTCTGGGCCTCGATTTCCTTATCTGTAAATTGAGGGGATTGAATCTGATGACTTCTTATCTCCCACCACTTTTTAGCTCTAAATCTATGATTTCATGATCCTAAAGAAAGCATACACTCTTGACAGAATATACAATGTTCTGTGCCCATAGGCTACCCTCCCCCAATTCTGTACTGAAAGGGGGAGAATGTGTTTTACCAGAGATATTATATAATATTTTAAGAAGCCAATCTGTGGACCAAAGAGATCCCAATTTAATAACCACTACTCTAAATAACAAACTACTTTGAAAAAGAATGCAGGGCTCACCAAGCACTGCATATTATATACTTGATTTACCTATATTTGTATGTATATATGTATACATATTATACATTACATATAACATATTTATGTATTTACCTACATTTGTATGTATATATATACATATATCATATATTATGTATAACATATTTATGTATTTACCTATACTTGTATGTATATATGCACACATATTATATATAACAGATTTGTATATGTACCTACATTTGTATGTATATATGTACATATATACATATATGTACATATGTTTTATCATGTGTATGTTCTTTCTGAAGAGAGGACTATCTGGAAGACAGGCACTGGGTTTCTTCTTTCCTTGGTTAATGCTATAAGGTGTCATTAATATGATGGGTGTTGAATTAACAATATTTGCTAGTTCTCTGAATTGCCTCAGCATCATATGTTGTCCCACCTTTAGCAGCAGATACGTTCCTTTTCTCAGTTCAAACTATCTTTTGAGAATTATCACACATTACTCTTCTTCACATACTCTGCAGACAGAGGAGGTGTATAGAGTGTGAATTTGGTGTGTGTGCCCACAGCCTATATATGACTATGTCTGTGCTTCAGCCAAACTGACCTCCTCGGTATTTCTCACACATAATCTTCCATCTTTCTCTGCTGTGTAAAAACACAGGCTGTCCCACATGTTAGTAACATACTCACTTCTCAATCCCATCCCTTAAAATTCCTAGCTACCTTCAAAGCACAGCTCAAAGGCCCTATCCTACATGAGACCTCTCTTCATTACAATCCCTGCCCCCATCTTCACATGCATCCCAGCCAAAATTACCTGGTATTTTCTTTGTACATACTTTGTATATAATTCTAGGGTATGTGTTGTTTCTCCATATAGAATATAAACACCTTAAGAAAAGGGACTGGGGCAGCTAAGTGGTGCAGTGGCTAGAGCACCAGCCCTAGAGTCAGGAGGACCTGAGTTCAAATGTGGCCTCAGACACTTAATTAGTTGTGTGACCCAGGGAAAGTCATTTAACCCCAATTACCACCATAGTGCTAGCACAATGCCTGAAATGTAGTTGGTGCTTAATAAATATTTGTTGATCGATTGACTGGTGGATTGATTAGGTCTGTTTGATCTCCTGGTTGGCACAGTGAGCTCCTTTGGGGATGATGGTACGGCATTGGGATTGAGGCATATATTGTTCAGCATTTGACAGCTATTGCTGCTTGCCTGGCATGCTTTGGTAACTATATGGATCGTTCTACTTTCAGGGCTTCTTCTTTTCTTGAGGGCTTAGCATGGTGATGATATTGGTTGTCTGTCTTTTGGGTACCAGAGGTTGTAGAGGTTAATCTGAGCTCTCCTTCTACATTCCTGAAAAAGGCCATATTTTTGGCAAGTACCAAAGGAAGAAACTCAATCTTTTCTTGATATACTGTCTACCCTAAGATCAAAGGAGATCAAAAGAGAATATTTATAAAGGACTTGTCACAGTGCCTGGCACGTAGTAGGCACTTAATAAAAACTTGTTCTCTTTCACTCTCCTTATCCTCCCCTAGAGAGTTGAAACAGGGTGTATATTTTGTAAAAATTGTTTCCTCTATCTTCTTGCATCTGATAAAGGATGCTCTATGTTTCAGGGGATCTTAACTTGGGGTTGAAGAACTGGTTTTTAAAATTGCATATTTTTTATCACTGTATTTCAATAATACTGCTTTTCTTTGAAATCCTATGTATTTGATTTTAAGCACTTTAAAAACACTCCTCTGTGAAAGGTTCTATAGTCTTCACCAAACTGCCATAGGGTTCCATAACTTACAAAAAAGATTCAGAACTGCTCTACTTGCTTAAATATCTATGCTAAATTGATGGTGACTTAGCAGTGGGCTGGGGAATTGAAGGGAGGCCGGGTCAGTGGCTGGCAGCCTCTGCTCTTGACCTGGCTGGCCTTGGAGATCAATGGACAGTCAATCATTATCACTTGATTGGAGACCTCTCACCTGATAATAGCAGTGGACTTAACCCAGGTAGTATCAGAAATTTGACTTGGATGGGAGAAAGGAGGGGAGGAGTTTTTGTTGGGGAGCCACCATTTAATCCCAAGTCTCACCCTTCCATGATCTTTCTTTTGCTCTGAATTCCCTCAGCACCGCCATCCCCAGAAGGATCTTGCTTTTGCTCACATGTTACTTTAGAATCCTTCTCGTGTGATTTCGTGTACATTTTTCTCATAAGGCTGAGCTTATTAAAATTCACCCCAAAGGTTCATGATCAATCTCCTAAACCAAGCTCTTTCTCTCTGTTTCATTCATTCAGAGTGACATCTGAATCATCCTCCTTAATCAAGCAGCTCTGTACCTGCTTTGAAGAAGAAAGGCTCAGGAGGCATTCTGGGCATCAAATGGCTCTTCCAAAGCAATGTTTCAGTGCCATAGTGAGCATGCATATAGAACAGGTGAGTGATGTTTTCCTTAAAGCACTCTCAAGGAGTTATAAGTTAAAGAAGACAAAGAAAGCCTTTGGTCTGAGTGCTTTTGTAGTGTTCATCAGCCAGAAAATACTTAAAGTCATTGCAGATATTCGAGCAATCTACAGTGACGTGCTACTAGGTCTGTGCTGGAACCCTGGCTGACCCAGTGTTCTATGGATTCTTTTTTCTTTTCCCTCCTGGCCTGCCTGGGTGGATAGGGACTGGGGAGGAGGGAACTGAAATCAGAATGTTTGTGGCTGGCATTCTGAAATCTCTCAACCTCCAGCAATGACCCGCTGCCCCCTTTACCCCCAACAAAAGACTTTGATTTAAAAAGAACATAGTGGAAGCAGCAGAGTCAGATTGTCATCAGAAATTCAAGGATACTTTTTAGAAGGAATGAGATAACTGGCTTGTGTGTTAGTGGGGAACGGAGACGATTCAAACTGATGAACCTTAGGGAAGTCAAAACACTCATTATGGCCCGAATTTTAGCTTTCTCACTGGATCGGGGATTCTTAACCAGGGGTTTATGAGTGTTTAAAAATATCTTGATAAGCGTATTTCAATATAATTGGTTATCTTTGAATTTCTTTTGCAATCCTGTGCATCTTGTAATATGCATTAAAAATATTATTCTGAAAAGGGAGGCCATGACACGGAAAAGGTTAAAAACCCATACAAAACTCCAAACAAGTGGTGAAATGGGTAGATTTATTCATTTTTTTCTCTTTTCCCTTCTCACTCTGGTGGAACAGTGGCATGGTCAGAAGGGAGAAGGGAAGGAGGTGGAGAAGGAAGAGACCTGGATGATCCACAAACTGGATAATTGGCTCTTAAATAATAGAGAGTCAGCTATGATTCCCTGGGTGGTCATCTCTTTGCTCTTTTCTGGGACCATTATTTTCTGCTGAAACTGTGACCCATAGGGACTAGCAGTTCATGGCACTTGGAGATGCAAAATGTGGGATGAATCAGAAAATGAGCAGTCAGCATCTCATGATAACTAGGCTACATTAGAAGTTCGTTGAGGGCTGGGACTTGCTCATTATCCATGGACAAAGCCAAAAGATATGTGGACAGTATGTCCAATGGGACTTTGGAAAACCAGTGACAAATCATTGTAATTTCCTCTCCATCCCCTAGTGGGGAAATCTATGGGCTCTGGGTAACCACCTCGGCTTGTGGTGATGATGCAGGAAATGGGATCTGAGAACTTGCCTCGCCCCACACAAAAAACCCTGCAATCTCTCTGAGGCCTTATAAAATTACATCCATTGACTTCGGCCGCAGATGTTAAAATCCCCCAATGTCGGGCACATATTCTTAGCAAAATGTTTGCATATGTGCTGGGGCTTGGATAGTTCTCTTCTCTGCTCAATTTCCTCTGATACAAACTCTTTATTTTGGAGAAAGGGATCAGCAGTCCCTTGCTTTGCAATCTGAAATGGTTCTCTGCAGCATACCAAAAAAACCCCAAACTCTTTAATAGCATCTAAAACCCTTCCCAATCTGACTTTGACCTTCTTATTCAGACTTATGTCGTGGTAGTATTCCTCATATGCATCATGTTGGGATACTTTGGCCATTGGGCTAGTTTCTTTAAGAAGCTGGAAGGATGTGACTTCTGCGCTGATGCTTCTTCAAAAGGATCCCATGAATTATTCTACCTTGTTGCAGGAAAACTTATCCCAGCAGTGACCATTGAGGATTTTACCCAGGCTACTTCCAGTTCTGGCTTTCCTTTTTCCCTCAATGACTGCTTCATTATCTGTTACTATCTCAATGTGATTGACTTGGATATTCTTATGTCCTTTTGAGTTAATACTTCCATTTGCCCAGTTTTCTCCCTACACCCAGCACTAATGTCTTAGTAGTGACAACAGCTGGCAAATTCGACTTCTTTGGAGTATCCATGCCAATCTTAAGGGACCTACATCAATGGTGCAGTGGGTTCCACCCAACGTGGGCTTGGCTTCCTTCTGCAATCTTGGACATCATTTTCAGAGCATCAAAGCATCTATTTTCAAGGCAAGTGATGGAAGGCAAGATACCAAAAGGGTGGGAGAAAAATGTCAGGCTATTATTCTCAAAAGATGACTGAGAGAATATCAATTACTGCCAGCCCATATGCCTACTTTGCAATCTATTTTAAATTTTAGGAGAATAATCTACATATGTATCAAGGGCATCATTGATGACAGCATTAAAATAAAATAGTCTGGCTTTTGCAAGTGATATTTCATTTTTTACTATTGCACAGTTGACTGAAAGATGTAGTGAATTCACCCCCCCAGGTCATTCTCCCTTCTTTCCCAAGGAGTTGGTTGTTGTTGAGTTCCTTCAGTCCTGTCTGAGTCTTTGTGACCCCGTTAGGGATTTTTTGGCAAAGACATTGGAGTGGTTTGCCATTTCCTTCTCTAGCTCACTTTATAGATGAGGAAACTGAGGTAACAGGGTTAAATGATTTGCCTAGTGTCACACAGCTACTAAGTTGAACTACTAATTTGAACTCAGATATTGGAGTAGTTTACCATTTCCTTCTCTAGCTCATTGGGCAGATGAGAAAACTGAGGTAAACAAGGTTAAGTGACTTGTCCGGGGTCACATAGCTAGTCTGAATTTGAACCCAGGAAAGTGAGTCTTCCTGATTCCAAGCCCAGTGTTCTATCCACTGTGACACCTAGCTGTCCCTCCCAAGGAGGTTATATCTTCACCCTAACTACTGTCCTAATGCTAGGTGACTTCAATATGCATATTCTCTTAAATTGGTTTTACAAGACCTCAGTCTCTTCAAGTCCAACGATCTATGACTCCATTCCATTGTAAACATGTTAGGATAGTCATACCCACAGTTTCACCATCACCCATAAGTATTCTAGTCCCATGGTCAAGAATTCTGAAATTCCTTTATCTGACCATCACCACTGATCATTGCCTAGGCTTCTTCCATACTAAACCAGTTCTTTGCCCTCACTGTGGCCTCTATTCTTCCCTGTCCCTCAGTTATCCCACCCAGTTCAGTGTTACAGTGTCTTCTGCTCTTGAATCCCTTGGCCTCTTGTCCTATCATTGCTCATGCCTTGCCAAACCACAAAAGTAGTTCCCTTTTTTAGAAATTATTTTTCATTTTTATTCTGAACTTAACAAATGGCAGATAGAATGGGCATTTCCATGTTTACAGTAGAACAGGAAAAAATTAATTGCTAGCGTTTATATAGCACTTTAATGTTTGCAAAGCACCTTGCAAATATCTTGTCATTTCATCCTCCCAGCAACCCAGGGAGGTTGGTGCTATTATTGTCCCCATTTTATGGATGGGGAAAATGGAACACACAGAGGACAAGTGACTTGCTGAGGGGCATGAAACTCTTAAGTGTCTGAGGCTGGAATAGAACTCAGGTCTTTTTTGAGCCTGGGCCTGGCACTCTATCCACTGAACAAGCTTATAGATTTCAAAGCTGTTTTGCTTGTCTATGATGCTTTCTGGCCTTCTTCCTTCAGTTTTCTGCTTAAAAAAAAGAGATATCTCCATGGCTTTCCCTCCCCATCCCCAATCCTGTTCCTATATCTCTGTACCTTCTCATCCCTATGTCATTGAGGAAAAAGGAAAACAAAGCCCTTATAACAAATATGTGGAGTCAAGCCAAATGCATTCCTACATTCAGGCAATAAACATAAACACCTATTATGTGCCAGACACTGTGCTAAGCACTAAAGATACAAAAAGAGGCAAAAGACAGTCCCTGTCCACAAGGAGCTTACAATCCATCATGCATACACACACATATATACATACATACATGCATGCATACGTTATATATATACATGTACATGATACACACACATAAAAAGCAAAGTATATTCAGGATACATAGGAAATAATTAACAGAGGAAAGGCACTGGAATTAAGAGGGGTTAAAGAAGGATTATCTTACTTGTCTTCTGAGGAACCCATATGTGGGTGAAGAAGCAACAGTTAGAACCAGACATGGAACAACTGATTGGTTTAAGGTTGGACAAAGCTGTATATTGTCACTTTATTTATTTAACTTATATGCACAATACATCAGGTGAAATGCCAGGCTGGACGAATCAAAAGCTAGAATTAAGATGAAATATCAATAATATCATATATGCAGATGATACCATTCTGATGGCAGAAACTGAAGAAGGATTAAGAAGCCTCTTGATGAAGGTAAAAGAAGAGAGTATAAAAGCTAGCTGGAAGCTTAATATAAAAAACCAAAGCACCAAGATTTTGGCAGCTGGTCACTTCCTGGCAAATAGAAGGAGAAGAAATGGAAGCAGCATCAGACTTTATATTCTTGGGCTCAAAGACCATTACATATGGCAACTGTAGCCATGAAATTAAAAGACATTTGTTCCTTGGAAGGAAAGGTATGGCAAATCTGGATAGCATACTAAAAAGCAGCACCTTGCTGACAAAGATCTATATAGTCAAAGCTATGGTTTTTCTAATAGTAATGCATGGTTGTAAGGGTTGGATCATGAGGAAAGCTGAGTGCTTTCAAATTGTGTGCTGGAGAAGACTTTTGAGAGTTTTTTTGAGCAGCAAGGAGATCAAATCAATCAATATTTCAAGAAATTACTAAAGTTGAAACTTAAATATTTTGGCCACAGAATGAGAAGATGGGACTCATTGGAAAAGACCCTGATTTGGGGAAAGATTGAAGGCAAAAGGAGAAGGTGGTGGTAGAGGATGAGATGGATAGATAGTGTCATGCAAGTAATGAGCGTGGACAGACTTCAGGAGCTGGTGGAGGATAGAAGGACCTGGCACGCTATGATCCGTGGGATCACAAAGAGTCAAACATGATTGAATGACTAAATGACGACAACAAAGAGAAGGCTCCCTCTAGAAAGTAGGATTCAGGTTGGGACATAAAGGAAGGTCATTTGTTGGAGTGGAGGAGGGACAGTGTTCCAAGAATGGGTGACAGCCTGAGAAAATGCCCAGAGCTGAGAGATGAAATGACTTGTTCATGGAACAGCCAGGAGGCCAGTGTCACTGGATCTAAGTTTACTTGTCAGGGAGTAAGCAAAGAGAAGAGGGGGCCAGGTTATGAAGAGCTTTTAATGACAAAGTATTTTGCATTTGCTCCTGGAGATAATAGAAATCCACTGGAGTTTATTAAGTAGGGGGATGATATGATCAGACCTGTGTTTTAGGAAAATCACTTTAGTAAATGAGTGGAGAATGGTTTGGAGTGCAGAGAAATCTGAGGCAGGCAGACCCATCAGCAGACTATTGATGTAAAATTATGAGGACCTGCACTAGACAAATGATATTCTTCATATCTCAAAATGAATGTCTTGTTCTGCCCCTTGGGGCCATCACCTGTCTGTCGAGAGGTGGGTAAGTAGCATGATTTGTCATCAGTCCTCTGGAATCATGGCTGGACATTGCATTGATCTGAGGTCGCTCATCTTTCAAAGATATTTTTCTTTATTGCATTTTCATTATATAAATCATTCTTTTGGTTCTGCTCACTTCCCTCTACATCTGTTCACACAGGTCTTCTCAAGTTTTTCTGAAAGTATTCACTTCATCATTTCCCCAATAGTGGTTTTGTTCTTCCTACCACAAGGTCCCCTTGCCCCTTTGTTGGTGACCTGAGGCAAAGCTCTATTTGTCCCATGCTAAGTTATGACTCTGGCTTAGGACTTAACATTTGCTCAGTATAATGGGGGTGAATTTGGTATTGCTCTGAGGGTCTGAGGATGATTGGGGGGAAAAGGGCCTCCAAATATGCAAAATGTGACATTTCCTCATGCATAGAACTCAGATACTGAAGTAGGTCTTGGACCGGTGGGGTGGTTGAGAATGTTGAGATAAAATATTTCTAGGGAGAAGAGGAAACATTTCAGTGGGCATCATGGGAAGGTGTTAATGTCCTGTAGAATCATTAAGCTGTTGGACCTATAAGAGATTTTGGAAATTATCTAGTCCAACCCCTCATTTTACAAAGAAGGAAACTGAGGCCTGAAAGGGAAACAATTTCACCTTCCTGTCCCAAAAGGAGCTAGTTCAGTGCTGCTGCGGATACTTAGAAAGAATAGGATGTTATTAAATGCATGATTAAGGATACTAAAGGAAGGGGCCATTCCCAAGATATAAAGAGAATTTTATATCTTCCCCAGCCGTTAACACGATGCTTTGTATAATTAGGCATTTAATAAACATTTGTTAAGTTGAACTGAATGTGGCAAATAAAATGAAATGTAATAAGAATACATATAAATTGTTGCATTTGGATGGGAGGAGATTTGGATCTCTGATTTTATCAATAAAGTTATTAACTCATTTATGATTATGAATTTAGAGAGCTCCCCAAGAACAATGAGAAATTGTCAACCTGGAAGCAGGACTTGAACCCAGGTCTTGAAAATTCTAAGACTGGCCCCCTCTCTGCTATGCCACTTCATATATAATTAAGCAAGATGAACCAAACCACCTAACAATTCCATTTTATTTCCAGTTCTAGGAAACTGTCTCTGCCTGCCTGTTTTTATTTTTCGGACTGTCTATTTCTTTCTCTCTGTACATGTCTGTCTCTGTCCATTTTTCTCTCTGTCTCTCGCTTTGTTAGTATTTCCTTCTCTTAGTGCTGAGCCTTGCATCCTTCCCCCTCCCCATGCCCCAATTACTAAGGATTCATTTTGCACATCTCTTGTATTTGTTGTCTATGGACACTCTATCTAAGTTCCTTGAGGTCTTATTTTTATCATGGGCATTTAATATAATTCCTGGCACACATAAAGTGCTTAAGAAATGCTAATTGATTGATTGATTCATTGAGCATAGTGGCTCCCAAAGACACCAATCACTATAGTCCCATCACATCCAGGAAGCATTTTCTGGACCAATAGTTTTTCACCCCCTACACTATTCTCCTTCGTGGGTGTTTTCAAAGCCTTGGGAGACTGATAAATCCCTCTGTGACCTGCTGAAAAGGAGTATTGGGGCTTCAGGGTCTATGCCACTATTCGCAGCTTCTCATTCTGTCATCCCCTTTCCTGCTTCTCTCTTCAGAGTGATTCTCTGTCTTTGTGACTTACAAATTAGGATCTCTCTCCATCTGCGTGTTTCAGTGACAGCCATCAGATGGCTGGGCCTGGTTTTTATAGTAACTCATTAACCTCTTGCCGTCCTATAATTAAGAAAGCATTTAATTGCCTTTTCTCAAGCCATAATATGAGTGACTAAGACAGCTTGATTTTTTCATACAAGCAGATTTATATCTAGGGTTGGAGCCTGAACAACTCAGCTTGGTGCGAATTGGGATGAAGTGAATTTTCATTGCTGCTCGAGCTTGCTATTTGGGAGGAAGGATGGCAGGGAGCAGGGTAAAACAGGACTGTGGACTATCCAGAACCTTAGAGATCACCTAGTCCAAGTCCCTCCTTTTACAAATGAAGGCTTGAGGTTCAGAACGGCTAAGGGACTTGCCTGTGGTCATGCAACTAGTTATTAGTAGAGCTGGAAATAGAAGCCAGCACCACTTACTCTGATTCTGGTTCCCTTTCCAACATACCAAGCTGTTCTGCTAGCCTTATGAAGGGGACAGTTTCTAGCCCATGACACATGGTATTTCCTCTTTATCCCTAGAAATGCATGTATGTCTTAGCATGGAATAGAGGTGATCCTGGGCCCTAGAAGCCTATGCCGATGAATCTGCAAGATTTGGAATCCTACCCTTTAAATCCCAACTAAAATCTCACCTTTTTCAGGGAGACTTTTATAACCCCTTTTAATTGTAGTGCATTCTCTATTGTTTCCTATTTATGCCATATATAGCTTGTTTAGGTATATTTATTTACATGTTGCCTCCTCCATTAGGTTGTACGCTCTTTGAGGGCAGGGGCTTTCTTCTGCCTCTTTCATATCCCTAGAACTTAGCGCAATGCCCATCACATAGTAGGCACTTAATTAATGTTTGTTGGTTGATTGATTGGAAGGCCACCCTAGAAAGACTTTGAGTTTGGGCCAGGTGATGGAATGCATGTCTGTCATCCAAGGACTAGCTTAGCTAAGATCAGACAGGTTCATTACCAGGAGGTTAACCACAGGGTTATTGATTATTTTTGCCTTGGTGATGCATGAGATGTCCCAGAACTGAAAATAGCCCTCAATCTCTAGCAGTCCCATTTTTTTCAAAATGGTGGCAAGGGGCATTGGATGCTAAGAATCACACAGAGCAAAGAAGAATTTACTTTTGTATGAATATAAAATGTTTGCTTATGAATGAATATATCTATCTTCACAATCCTCAAAAACATTTTGCTAAATAATACTCAGTAACAGGTGTATTAGGGGAGGGAAGCATGAGATGGTAAATGATTTTTTTCAAATTATATAGTCAGACATTGACGTAACTGGGAGCAGGGCCTAGGCCTTTCTTGCTCTTAAATTATGTTGAAAAAAATCAGGCAATGCTGAACTGTTTGACTAGCATGCTCAGGTAAACCCTGCTACATCTCTGATAGGTGTACTTTAATAGGTTAACTGTGACTGGTTCTTTGTGCCTGTGCCTCAAAAGTGTTGAACAAATCAGGAAGACCTGAGTTTGAAACCTATCTTAGATCCTCATTTAGCTGTGTGACCCTGGGAAGATCACGTAACTTCTCTCACCTCCAATGTATTCATCTGTAAAATGGGTATAATAACACCTACATCACATCTATATGTGGATCAAATATAATTGCATATTCGAAGTGCTATGTAAATGCTATTAGTATTATCATAATATTATTTTCCAACCCAAATGTGACTAAAGTCTGATAAAAGATCTAATTCCCTACTTCAGACAGCTATGCCTTCTGTAGTGTCAGTTAAGCAAATTCATATTGCCTTCTCTGTTGTCCCTAGTGGACAGAGAGTCTAGTGCCCAGAGAATATGAGTCATATTTGGAGATTGATGGCAAGATGAAACAACGTGGGCAGATCTCAGTAGATAATAGTACGTCCTTCTATCTTGGATGCTTGTAATACAAATAATTCTAACTGCTTCTGTATGTTTAATATCTTCTGTGTTCTCCCCATAATGGGGACAGAAAGTCTGGAAATCAAGGAAGTACAAGGAGATAACTGGGAATGAATGAGAAGGACAAGTAAGGTAGGTAGTGAAATCAGTCCATCAGCAAGTATTTATTAAGCTCTTACTGTGTTCCACATAATGTCCTAAGCATTGAGGATACAAATATAAGCCAAAAGAAAGACCGTCCTTATCCTCAAGAAGCTTATATTCTAATGAGGAAAGACAACATGTCAAAGGGAGCTGAAAGGGGGAGGGGGAGGTGAAGGTAACCAAGAGGTGGCTGTGAAATCTGGAGAGTCAGAAGCAGAGCCTGGAGAAGAATGAAGGATGGTTGGCCTGGGGCCCTTCCTCAAAATAGAGGTTCCAAGAAGAAGTCACAGATGGGAGAAAGAACCTATATAGGTAAAGGGATGTTCTGGGGTGAGAAGGCAATGGAGACGTGGTAGAAAAGTCTGGAGAGTAAGAAGCTGAGACACTGTCAAGCTTTATAAATCGAGCTGACAAAGTCAGAAGGAAAAGAAAAAAAAGATAATAAATAATTGGATTTCTGCTGCCTGTGGATCACCTATTTCTTTCTGTCTGTATTTGATTATGGCAAGAATGTACTCACTGCTAGTTAAAAGTAGCTGAACAGATTGCATTGCCCTATTTCCAGAAATTAAATTAAAAAAGCATTTATTAAATGCTTACTACTGTCACCATGATGCTGTGGGTTCAATGATCAAAATAAAAATAGTACCTGCCCTCTAGAATCTTATAGCTTATAGCCCAGCCTAAACACATTAAGCTTTACTTTGGAATCTCCTGTGACTGATCCCTCAGAGCAAAGAATGGGCCATAATTATTGACAGATATTAGACAAAAGAGTTGTGAAAAAGGAAGATAAAAGACTCTTGCTTCAAACTAATATGGGGGGTCCATGAGAATTTTCCAGTTACTTGCAGAGAGCGTGCTATGTTTATTTCTATCAGTACCAAATGACCCTTGTATAAGCACAAAATGCAAATTGGTCTCCATACAAAAAAAGAAAATGAAAGGACTATGGGAAGTTATAGAGTCACAATTCATTCTAGAAAGGACATTAGAGGTCATTCTATGAAGTTCCTTCATTTTACAGATGAGGAACTAGGACCCAGAGCAGCTAAGGGACTCAATGGTGTAATGGCAAAAAAAGTGGGACTTTTTATTGTCTTTTGTTTTGGAGAGCTTCTCAGCACTAAGGTAATCAAACACCTTCGAGTCTTGCCTTTGTTTCAATCAAGAGTCTTTGATTGAGTTGGGAGTCTTTGATGACCTGCGTAAGTCACAGGAAGGCTTAGGTCACATGGGTTTGAGTGGCATGGTTGTGATGCCCTCTGACCCTGAAGAAGTGGATATATACTCTAAGGTTAGCATTTTGCTTAGGGCTCACTCCCTGGAAGAATGTCATATGATTTGACCAGAGGAGACTTGGGGTAGCTGTTGGAGCATCCCAGCTTTGAAAAACTCTGATGTTGGTGCTTCTCTCTCTGGTAACTATGTATGTAATATCTTGGACAGACATCTAGAAGCCTGTCTGCTGATTTGTGTCATTTTGCTCTGATTATATAATTTCTATCTGTGTTTTCCTTGAAATTCAAGGTGCTGACTTTTCCCTCTGAACTAAGTGAATGATATATGTATGTTTAATTAAAGTGAGATTGTAAACCCCTTAAAGTTGCTTTCCTTAGAAGAGCAGATCAAAGAACCTGTGCTAGCAGCCCTCCTATGTGCTAGTATTATCGGCCTTACACAGCCACAGCAACGGCAAGCAGCATTTGTTATTACAACAAGGTCTTGTTTGAATGAAGAGCCAGACTCCTTATCTAGCACTTTACTATATCATGATTCCTGACTACTCTCTAAGTAATGAAAGAGAATGAAGTATTACTTGGATGAATGAAAGAAGTGCTTCAAGGAGGAAACAAGAAAAAAAGATGTGAAGAGTCAGAGAGGAATTCTTAACTACATTAGGAGGTTGACAAGTAAAAAATTGTGACACTGATAGGGAAAGGAAGAAAAAGGACCCTTGGGTATCCGGAGTTACAAAATGCTGGGCAAAACCTTTATACCTTAGGAGCAGAGGTAGTGCTTTCATTACTACTGCTGATTATAGGTATGGAATTCAGAAGAGAGCAAGAGTCTGTCTGAGAATGGGATTTGAACTTCCACATGCTGGCTTAGAATAGAGGAATACACTCACAGATTTATAATGATGAGTTCTTGGCTAGGGTTGGAGTACATTTAATGAAGACTAGAAAAACATTTGATTGGAGTCTTGAAAATATTATCAAGAGGACTTCAGACTGAGAGGAAAAAAGATGGGATAAAAATGTCCGCATAGCCCTGCCAAGCCTGGTCTTATTATAGAGTAGCAGGTACAGCATAGGAAGAAGGATGCCAGGAGAGTGGGCTAGTAATTCATGGTGCACGATACCCAAGAAAAGAAACAGCAATAAAGCTTTTAGATCTCTTTATACAGTTTGATAAAGCATAGGAAAGGAACAGAGTGAACTAAAGACCCTACCACAGAGAAGAAAATTTACTTTTATGTATTAATGAGACTGGATGGGAAAGTACTGTATGTTTTAAGAAAGACTCATGTGAGAGAATCTTGTAATATGAAGGAGGGAAATTTGGAAGAGAGTGTTTGATTGATAATCAGCAGAGAGAAAAAGATCAGTAATATTGTTGTTGGAATATATTTCATTTAATCTGGACAAAAGAAGGAATTAGATGAGGAGTTTAGGAAATGGATGATGAACCAGGTATGAGATTTTTGGGGTAGAGACTTCAATTATCTAGATTCTCACCGGAGTTCTCCTTCTGCCAAAGTAGATCACTTGATAAATTTGTAACCACATAATCTATCATTCTTTAAATTTTTTTCTCAACTACATGTAAAAACAGTTTTTAACATTAATTTTAAAACAATTTTTGAGTTCCAAATACTCTTTTCCTCTCCCCTTCCTGCTTCTTGAGAGGGCAAGCAGTTTGATATAGATAATCTATCATTGTGCTATATATAGATGCATAGATAAAGATGGTCTATATATAATCTAATCTAATACAGATAATCTATCATTCTTCAAGTGGGAAGTCACATGGGAAATGGATATTCTGGACATGATTCTGACAAAGAAGAATTGGTTGGTGAAATAGAAATGATTGAAACCCCTCAGGAGCAGGTGAACATGCCATCTTAGAGTTTCTGATAGAGCAGAAGAAGAAAGCCAAGCATAGTCTGATGGACATCACGCTTTCCCTCTGCCCCTACTCCTACCATCATCTGCTTGGGATCAAGAGAAGAAGTCTGTGAATGGAAGTGATGCACCTTGACCAGCAACTGAGGGCATAAGACATTTAGTCCAGTCCTCGCAAACTCTCAAAATTCCTTAACATGAAAGTTATGCAGAAGTAATTACAGATTTCTACACAGACCAAAATATTGAGACGTCTAATCAAGTAATCACCTGATAAATCAATAGCAGAGAAAGCTAATTCCTAATGTGCTCACTCTGTACCCCTCTCCAACCTGCTCTCAGTTCAGGTAGAGCAGAACAACTATACCCATGAGCTTTTGCTCTGGGATCCACTCAGAAATTTTCTTGCTGTTGTTGAGGTGTATGCCAGATCACTCTGCTTCTGCCCTCTCCTCAACATCCTGTATCTGAAAGTAGCAGATTTCAGTGTGTGAAGCCCTTTTCTTAGCCCTCTCCAACCCAGGGCAAAAGAAGCAGAGATCTAGGAAAACAGAAACATGCTTTGCCTGGGTGGTGGTATACTGCATTGCAGGAGCACTCAGACAGTGAACTAAAGAACAGCAAGAACTGGGAAAATGAACCAGTGTGGAGATCCACCTATCCTGACAGAAAGGGAACAGGCATCCAGATGGGGCCAATTCTTTTTCCCAGGAAGTCATTTGAGGCAAAGAATGAGACTGATGAAAATGGATTCCTCAGTGTGGGAGAAGGCGGAGACAGCTCTGAGCTCCAGCCCTGGGAAAGGGAAAGGGCCAGAAAATGAACAGTCAGGAAACATAAGGAAAAAATACAGAAATTATCAAAGATCTCAATGGAGCTAAAACTCAGTTAAAAATTTTGAGCACAAGTAGAAAAATCAACAGATTAGATTTGTCTGATTTCCAGACTGGCTGAATCAATTCACCAGTCCACCAACAGTGCATTAGTATGCCTGTTCTCCCACATTGCCTTCAACAATTGTAACTTTCCTCTTTATTTGTAATATGTCACTGTTTTCTTTAAAATATTCCAAAGAGAATTTAGTCATTAATTTTTTAATATTCTATTCAGTGCTACTTTCATTTGCCTTCATTGTATTATCTTCATTTACCATATGACTTTTTAATACAATACAAAATATTCAGCTTTCCTTAGCTTAACTGTGAAACTCATTAATTTATCTGTGTCTAGTACTTCCCTTGTAGTCAAATCAAATCAACAAGCATTTATTAAGCACCTGATATATGCCAAAGCACTGTTCTAAATTCTGGGGATACAAAGTATGGCAAAAACAGTTCCCACTCTCAAGCGGGTCAGTCTAATGGGGGACACAGCATGCAAACAACTAAGTACAACAAACTATATACAAGATGAGTTGGAGATAATCTTAGAGAAAATACATTAGCATTAATGGTAGATTGGGAAAGACTTCTTGCAGAAGGTAGGATTTTATCTGGGACCTGAATGAAACCGAGGAACCCAGGAGACAGAGATGAAGAGGGAGAATATTCCAGGCATGGTGAACAACCATAAAAAAACCCCAGAACTGGAGACAGAACCAAGATGATGGAGTAGAAGCAGGAAGTCACCTGAGGTTTCCCAACATTCTCTTTCAAACAACTTTAAAATAATTTCTCAAATCAAATTTTGGAGCAGCAGAACCAACGAAATGTCAGGATGAAACAATTTTCTAGCCCAAGACAACTTGAGGTCATCATGAAAGTTCTCTCACATTGGAGTGGTGGTTGGGCTTGTATAAATGAGTGGGTCGAAGAAGAAAACATAGAAATAAATAATTTCCTCAAAGAGAATGATGAAAATGAGACAACATACAAAAATTTATGGAATGCAGCCAAAGCAGTACTTAGGAGAAAATTTATATCTCTAAACACTTACATCAATAAAAGAGACCTAATGAATTGAGTGTGCAACTTAAAAACTGGGGAAAAAACAAATTAAAAATCTCCAGTGAAACACCAAATTTGAAATCCTGAAAATCAATGGAGAGATTAATAAAATTGAAAGTAAGAAAATTGAAGATGGTGGCTGGAAAGCAGAGACTTGCTTCAACTCCCTGCCAGGTCCCTCCGAAAACCTATAAAAAATGGCTCTGAACTAATTCTGGAACTACAGAACTCACAAAATAGCAGAGGGAAGCAGGAATCCAGCCCAGGACAGCCTGAGTGGTCACTGGATGAAGTCTATCGTACATGGAGCAGAGGGGAGTGGAACCCAGTGCCAGTGGTGGCAGGACCAACCAGATCAGGAGCCGGGTGGAACAAGCCCTAGCGCCCTGAATCAGTGAGCTGTGGCAGTTACCAGACTTCTCAACCCATAAACACCAAAGACAACAGAGAAGGTTAGCAGGAAAAGCTGTGGGGGACAGAGTAAAAAGAGTTTACAGTTTGGCCACCACCCTGGGGGTTGCGGGGGGAGGTGCAGCTACAGAACTACAGCTGCAGTTGCTTCTGGCCCCAGGCCCACCTGGTGGGAGGAATTAAGTGGTGGACCAGAGCAGGAGTACAGAGCCTGCTTAAGATTTTGGTCAGGTCCGGGTTGGTGGTTCTTGAGGAAGGAGGAGAGCTGGTGTGGCAGAGCTGGCTGTATAGAAATTGCTCTGAAATCAACAGCGCATCCCCTCAAACTTAGAACAAAGTACTCTTTACACTACAAGCAGTCATACCCTGCTGAAAAACTCAAGGGTCAAGTAAGTTTGCTGGGAATATGGCCAGGCAGCGAAAACGCACTCAGATTCAGTCTCAGACCTTGGAATCCTTCTTTGGTGACAAAGAAGACCAAAACATACAGCCAGAAGAAGTCAACAAAGTCAAAGAGCCTACAACAAAAGCCTCCAAGAAAAACATGAACTGGTCTTAGGCCATGGAAGAGCTCAAAAAGGATTTGGAAAAG
>CM053624.1:122093872-122138938 GCA_028646595.1 Phalanger gymnotis | reverse complement strand
AAAAAAAAACAATAAAATAGACAAGCCATTAGTTAATTTGATTTTAAAAAAGAAAGAACAAAACCAAATTATAAGCATAAAAAAATGAAAAGGGTGAATTCACCAACAATAATAAAATGAAAGCTATTAGAAGCTATTTTGTCCAATTATGTGCCAATAAATCTAACAATCTAAGCAGGATGAATGAATATCTACAAAAAATATAAATAGCTGAGATTAGCAGTAGAGTAAATAGAATACTTAAATGACCCAATCTTAGAAAAATAAATTGAACAAGTCATAAATCATCTTCCTAAGAAGAAATCCCCAAGACCAGATGGATTTACAAGTCAATTCCACCAAACATTTCTGGAACAATTATATAAACTATTTGGAAAAATAGGAAAAGAAGGAGTTAAACCAAATTCCTTTCATGACATAAATATGGTCTTGATACCTAAACCAGGAAGAACAAAAACAGAGAAAGAAAACTATTAGCCAATTTCCCTAATAAATATCAATGCAAAAATTTTAAATAAAATATTAATAAGGAGATCACAAAGATCATTCATTATGACCAGATGGGTTTTATACCAGGAATGCAAGGTGTTCAATGTTAGGAAAACTATTGGCATAATCAATTACATCAGTAATAGCACCAACAAAAATCATGTAATTATCTCAATAGATGAAGGAAAAGCTTTTGATAAAATATAACACAAATTCCTATTAAAAACTTTAGAAAGCATAGGAGTAAATGGAACTTTCATTAAAATGATAAATAGTATCCATCTAAAACCATCAGTAAGCATTATCTGTAATGGGGATAAGCTAGAAGCCTTTCCAATAAGATAAGGAGAGAAGCAAGTATGTCCATTATCATCACTATTATTCAGTATTGTACTAGAAATGCTAACTATAGTAATTAGAAAAGAAAGAGAAATTTAAGGAATTAGAATAGGCAATAAGGAATGAAACTGTCTCTCTTTGTAGATGATGTCATAGTATACTTAGAGAATCCTAGAGAATCAACTAAAAAACTAGTTTAAACAATGAATACCTTCAGTGAAGTTGCAGGATATAAAATAAACCCATATAAGTCATTTGCATTTCTATATACTACCAACGAAACTCAGCAGGAAGAAAAAGAGAAATTCCATTTAGAATAATTGTAGACAGTAAAAAATACTTGGGAATCTACCTTCCAAGACAAATCCAGGAACTATGTGAACATAAATACGAAACACAAATAAAGTCAGATCTAAACAATTAGAGAAATATTAATTGCTCGTGGGTGGGCTGAGACAATATAATAAAAATAACAATTGTAACTAAATTAATTAATAATTCAGTGCCATATCAATCAAATTACCAAAGTATTATATTATAGAGGTAGAAAAAGTTGTAACAAAATTCATCTGGAAGAACAAAATGTCAAGAAGATCAAGGGAATCGATGAAAAAAAATGAGAAGGAAAGTGACCTAGCAGTAGTAAATCTCAAATAATATTGAAAAGTGGCAATCATCAAAACAATGTGTTACAGACTAAGAAATCAAGTGGTGGATCAGTGGACTAGATTAAGTACACATTACACATTAGCAAGTAACCATAGTAATTCGATGTTTGATAAACCCAAAGATCTAAGCTTTTGGGGTAAGAACTCAACATTGGAAAAATTTGTTAGGAAAACTGATATGCATTTTGGCAGCTGCTAGGCATTGACTAACATCTTATTCCATATACTAGGATAAGGGGGGAATGAATACATGATTTAGACATACAAGGTGATAAAAACAAATTGGAAGAGTGTGGAAAATTTTACCTTCAGATCTATGGATGAGGGTACAGTTTATGACCAAAGAAGAGATAGAGAGCATTATGGGATATAAAATGGATAATTTTGATTCTATTAAATTAATTTTTTTGCATAAACAAAACCAATGTAGCCATCATTAGAAGGAAAGCAGGAAATTGGGAAAAATTGTACAGCACCTTTCTCTGATCAAATCCTCATTTCTCAAATACATAGAGAACTGAGTAAAATTTATGAGTACAAGTTGATAAATGATCAAAGGATACGAACAGGCAGTTTATGTAAGAGGAAATCAAAGCTATCTATAGTCACATGAAAAAATGCTCTAAATCACTGTTGATTAGAGAAATGAAAATAAAACAACTCTAAGGTATCACCTCACACCTTATCAGATTGGCTAAAATGACAGAAAAGGAAAATGACAAATGTTGGAGAGGATGTGGAAAAACTGGGACACAATGTACTGTTGGTGGAGTTATGAACCGATCCAACCATTCTGGAGAGCAATTTGGAACTATGCCCAAAGAGCTATAAAACTGTACAGCCTTTGACCCAGCAATGCCACTACTAGATCTGTATCCCAAAGAGATCAAACAAAAAGGAAAAGACCCTATATGTACACAAATATTTATAGCTCTTTTTTGTGGTGGCAAAGAATTGGAAATTGAGAGGATGGCCATCAATCGGGGAATGGCTCTACAAGCTATGGTGCATGATTATTATTGAATGCTATTGTGCTATAAGAAATGATGAGCAGGAAGGTTTCAGAAAACACTGGGAATGGAGGTGATGTAAAATGAAATGAGGAGAACCAGGAGAACACTGTACAAAGTAACAGCAATACCCTATGATGGCCAACTATAAATGACTTAGCTATTGTGATGAATACAATGATCCAAGATGATTCTAAAGGACTTACAATGAAAAGTGTTATCCACCTACTGAGAAAGAACTGAAGAGTCTGAATGCAGATGGAAGTATACTTTTTAAAAATTTCTTTATTTTTCTTGCTTCTTTTTGGTTTGTGTTTTCTTTTGTAACATGGGACTGCACATGTATAATCTCTATCAAATTGCTTGCTTTCTCAAGGAGTGGTGAGAGGAGGGAGGGAGAGAGAAAATTTGGAACTCAAAATCCTAAAAAATGAGGTTAAATTATTTTACATATAATTAAGAAGTAGTTAATCAAATAAAATATATTTGAAGCAAAACAAAACAAAACTGGGAGATGCATTGTCTTGTGGAAGGAACAGTAAGGCAACTTACTTGGATGCCACTGGACCATGGAGTGTGTGGAGGGGAAAAGGTATAAGAGGACTGGAAAGGCAGAAAGGATCAAGTTACGAAGGCTTTAATCAGACTTAGAGGTAATAAGGAGCTGCTGACTGGGGTGGGAGTGGGGCTGGGGGAGGTGACATGGTCAGACCTATGCTTTAGTAAGATCAATTTGATAACTGAGTGGAAGATGGACTGGAGCGGGGAGAAACTTAAAGTAAGGTAAAGAAAAAAACATAAAAGTACTAGGTCAATTCTTTGGCATCTATGGGCCAATATTCTTTTAAAAGCATAGTTCAACTCCCGGTGAAGTGTTAACTCTTATTAGTCAGCCAGAAGATATAACATGTTCAAAGCAAAGGCATTTAATGAAATAAGATTCTACTAAGAAAAGTAACAATAGAACGTTCCCCACCCCACCCCTCATAAAACTGGGGTACACTCTACTGCAAATACATACGTCATCAGTGGGAAGGGGATGAATACATTTAGGGAACATGTATGGAGAGCCATGCATGTAGGCAACACATGTCATAGCATATATGTGGAGGGAGGTACACATAGGGAACATATAGCCACATGTATAACTAATTCAAGATTTTGATGCTGCAAGGCTGCTACTGTCTCCATTGCTGGGCCTAATCCTTCTGCACCTCCGCACTGGCCTTGCATGAGTTATGGTCTCTTTGGGGTATATGTTATTTGCCAGGTAGTTCTCATTGTCTGTTCCATTAGGTTCATGGTTATGGAGTTTCTCTCTACTAACAGTTTCTGATTTCAGTTGTACTTTTACATCTACTTCCCTTTTAAGGAGGAGAGTAAATTTCTCCCTCCTCTCCCTTAGTTTAGTCCAAAGGCTTAAATTCTAGCTCTTTTCAAGAGGGAGGAAGACCCTGCTGGACTCAGTCAAATTACTTTTTCTCCATTAGGAAAGTAATCTGTCAATCTCCAGAGTCTTACCTGTATTCAGTTTTTTTTTTTCCATAGGAGGTGTCTTTGCCTACAGAGGCATTCATCCAAGAAGCTAAGTAGAGCCCTTGATTAGAGAAATGCAAATGAAGGCAACTCTGAGGTGTCACCTCACACCTATCGGATTGGCTCAAACACAGCACTATCTGTAGGCACCAATGACTGGTATCTTTCCCAAGATGGTAGTCCCAAAGAAGCAAATTTAAACAATATAAGGAAAAGTTTCTTGAAAATTAGAGCCATCCAAAGGGTATGCCCTGGGAGATTGTAGATTTTTCCTTTATGGAGGAGACTGGATGACCACTTGTCAGGTCCTTTTAGCACTCAGATTTTTAAGTGACTTGTCCATGGCCACATAGCAAGTTTCAGAGTCAGGATTCCAGACTAGATATTTCCAGACACCAAGTTGAGTACCTTCTCCATAACATCACATTGCCTCTCAATTCAATTTGATTCAACAGTGTTTACTAAGTACCCACTGTGCGCCAGACATTGTTGTAGTTTCTGAAGATTCAAAAAGAAAAATGAAATCCCTGCCCTAAATAAATTTGTATTTTACTGGACAGAAACAACATGTTCAAAGAGAAGGAAAAATAAAACATGTATAGCAAAATTATAAAGTAATATGGAAGGGGAAGAACTCTAATAAATGTTGGGATCAAGAAAGGTCCCTTGAAATATGTGGTACTTAAGTGGAACCTCAGAGGGATTTGGGCATTCCAAGAGGCAGAGGTGGGAGGGAGTAGTGGGAGATGGAATGATGGGAATGGGGAAGAGCAGCTAGTCCAATTTGTCTGGAACTGGAGTTATATAGGGAGAATTAAAGTGAAATCAATCTGTGATGTCTTGGTCAGACAGCTAGAAGCCTTGTCTGTTGATTTGTGTTTATTTGTTCTGTTTATATAATTTCTGCTCGTATTTGCTCTGAATTTCAGGGTCCTGATTTTTTCTCCTGAACTAAGTTAATGATATATGTATATTTAATTAAGGTGAGATTGTAAACCCCTTAAAGTTGCTTTCCTTAAAAAAGCAGATCAAAGACTCTGTGCTAGCAGCCCTCCTATGTGCTGGTATTGTTGGTCTTACATAGCCACAGCAGCTTCAAGTAACATTGTTGTTACACATGCTTGCTACCAGCCTTTCTGAGGTGTTATGGGATGTTCAGAGAGGACTAGCACCTCTAGGTGCTTGCTGAGGGCTTGCTGAGCCTTTTCAGGGCTGTTCATCCACCTTTGGTGTTCACTGTGACTCCACGCTTACTTGTGGCTCTAAGAAGCTGCAGTACGTACAGCGACCACACCTTGGTTGAACCATCTCAGCAGATGGCTAAACCAGGTTGACAGCAACCCACAAGCCTCAAACTTCTTGTTGAATTAAGGGGATGTCTACTCCAAGCATGTGAAAACTTCTCCCAGTGGAATGGGCAGATGAGAACAACTTGTTTCCAAGGCCATGAATGCAGCTAAAGAAGGTACTATTGAGTATTTATAGCCTGGTCAAAGATGCCATGGTCATCGACTGCACCCTAAGCCATCACCAGTCATCTTCACTTCACTGGACTTCATTGATTCTGGAAAAGACATTGAGGCTGATGACTTTGCACAACTCTGCCTCACTTAAATCCAATTCATACACAAGTCAAGACACCACTCATGATTTCATTAGTCCTCTTCAAAAATGAATGACTAGCAACACCAACAACCAGCCTTGCCTTTCCTTTTCCCCTTCTATCCCCCTTCTTAGCCATATAATATATTTTGCACACCTAGTTATTGGCAGACCGACTGAGGTAGGTGGAAGAAGATAATCAGATATAACAATTCCCCTGAGCTGTGGAGAATTGAAATACAGAGTGCACTTTTGGTTTCTGCAGGACTGAGAGTATGTCTAATAATGACATTTTAAAGGGTTTAAAAATGAAATGCTTTTGCCACCTGCCTAGCTTCCTACAACAGGGAAAGGCTGAAAAGTGACTGGCTACCTTCATCAGAGTTGACACCGCTTGAGACAGTGATTGGAGTGGCTTCTTAGGAGTCTGCTCAGAGAATCATTCATGTAATTTTAAATCAACAAATTTTTTTCTTTTCTCCCTTTCTGGAAGAATTTAAGCTGCTAGAATTTGGCAGCTGGTCATGTTCTTCCCTTCCCTCCTAAAGCTGGCCAGTTTTTTTTCCTTCCTCCCATCCCTATGCCCCTGTGATCTCTTCCTACTCACCTACATGCCATGTTGAATGACAGTGGCAGTGTGAGGTAAACATTGGCATGAGAAACATTTACTCATTGGCCACCTGGGAGCTGGGGATAGGGTTGAAGTAGAAGGTGAGGAAGGAGAGTGGTAGCAGTTTACTTTCATGAGTTCAAAAGGCAGGGACCAGGGGCAGTATAGCAGTGGCATCCAGAGGTTACACCTTGGGCCCCTTTGGAAGGGTAAAGGGGGAGTGACAGTGGGGAGAAGGAACTAGAATGGCTGAGGAGTGAATTAAGTACAGCCTTTGGCACCAAAGGAATTCTACCAATCTCTATTTTTACCCTTATCTGGCTTATTCATGGTTGGTGTATCCCAATGTAACTAGAGGCTGCTTACCTGAAATTGGTACATTTGTGAAAGGCCCCTTTGTCCTCCTGAATATAAACCACTGCTGCCCTTAGCTTGGGCCCATTGGAATGAGCCTCTAGTTCTGAACTGGGTTAGTTTTTTCTCTAAAAATAGTAATAACCATGACAAGAACAATGATAATAATCATAACAATAGCTAGCATTTCTATAGCACTTTAAGGTTTGCCAAGCATCTTACCCATATTATCTCATTTTACCCTCACAACAACCCTGGTAAGCTGCGGTTTGTTCCTTGTTCTTCGAAGAGGACCATGACATCAGGGAGATGATGGCATGATTTGCAGTTGACTTTGATTTGAGTGAGGGAAGCTGTGCAAGGTCACCAGCCTCTCTTTCTCCTCCAGAGCCATCTGGGTCCAGTGGCCAGATATTCACCAGGATGACTGGAGATGGCCCAGGATGTAATGTGGGAGACCCTGGCCCTTTAGGCTAAGGCCTTTTTAGGTTCTCACTTTGAGAGGCAACACCTATTTAGTGAATAGGCCTTTCAAAGAAGTGAGTCAAGGGATGGCCCCTCAAATAAAAAGAAAACAAAAACCAAAAAAATGGGAAGGGAAGACTCTCAGGGTTCCTGGCCAAAAGAGAAACAGTTACTATTTACATTCACTCTGAGCCACAAAGGCTCCAAAAAATAACCATTAAATGGTACTTGGGCAGGAACCTAAAATTGTCCAATTCATGAGATCCAGAGTAAATTGGGTTTAAGGCTTGGTCTTTGAGAAACAAATCTAGCCAGTGAACCCCAAATTAACTAGGTAGCTTTTAGCCATCAAAATTTACCTTCCTTTGGTCAGAATACCCTCAGGTAAGAGAACAGGATTGAGGAGAGGAGAGGAGGTAGAAGGTAGGCGCTATTATTGCCTCCATTTTACTACTGGTCTCTTTACCCTGCTCTCCTCTGAACTTCCAGATGCTGCCCACTGGATGTTCTCATTTGAAAAAGTCTAGCTCAGCTCCTCTGGGATTGACCCTTGCCTCATAGGAGCCTTAGAAAAGCCCAGAAGCAGCAGGAATAATGGTGACCCAAGCTCTGTCCAAGAGCCCTGCTGCTCTTCCCTTGTGACTCTGATTTTCTTGTTAGCTTATGCCCCACTGTCCCCTTTACCAACCCACTCTTATTGTAGCATCCTTCTAGTTCAATCTTTCTTCCTTCCTTCCTTCTTCCCTTCTATAGCTCCACATTCATTAAATACCCACTGCATGGGAGATTGAGTGCTAGGTGCTAAAAAGATGAATAAGATAGCCCTCTGCCTTCATTAAGCTTATAGTCTAGAAGAGGAGTATAAAGTATGATGCTTAAAAAAGCAAGAAGGAAATGCCAATTGCCCAATGAATTCAGACCCCGTGTTTTAGGATTGACAGAAGGAAGATTTGTTTGAGGGCTGTGCAGGCTTCAGGAAAGGTTTTACTAAGGAGGCAGGGCTTGCATTGGGCCTTGAAGGATGTGTATAAGTTTTGGACGAGAGGGTAGAGGAGGAAAAAATAAAAAATGGTACTAATGGCAAAGAGCAGGGAAGCAAGTCAGTTTGTCTGGAGCGTTCCTGAAGATCCTGCTTATACAGATGCCTGCTTGGCTGCTCTGTGGTGACTCCTGGCCTTGCCTGTCTGCTGCTCTCTCTACTAGACCTGCAGGAAGGTACCAGCTGCATCACTAGCCCTTGGTATGCATTGGGCATTTGGTCCTGGCTCTTTGCCCTTCCAGTGACCCCCAAGTCACTCATGTTCTGGTTGTGCTGATTACTCATTTCAAGCTGGGCCCCCATTCTCTCTGCAGAGAGAAAGAAACTTCTATCCTCCCCCAGATTCCGAAGCAATGTACTTCAGCCCTTTTCCCAATTAACATGCAACTTAACTCAGAGATCTAGAAACCAGACAAAAATGTAAATCACAGTTTTATTTTCTGTTCATCATCATTTCTACAGATGGAGCATGGCATAGTGTAGTTCTGATTAGATTATCTGATGTTTTGCTGAGGAACACCCTGTTCAGGAAGAAAGGCTTTTTGGGGGGAGTGGTGTGGAGTGCTGGCTTCTTATTTGACTATACCTCGAGTTATTGGTTCTGGATTTTCAGGGTTGGGTTGGTGGATGCTGTAAGCCTCTTTTCCTATGGACAGAAGTAGTTCAGGCCTGGGCCTCAGGCTGCTGCTCTCTTCCAGATCCTCAGTCCTCTTCAGAATTGACAGCTGGCTCCTCTCTTGGGGAAGATTGCCAAATCTCTCCTCTCTGAAGCCACATCCTCTTTAATCACTTCCTTGAAGTAATTACTGCATGCACTGGGGAAGGGAGGGTCATCTAATTGGTTAATTAGCTGACAATTCCTTTACTTTATAGGGAGAGGACTATCTCTCTAAGGAAAGTTAAGATCTATTCTCTTCCATTCAGCAGTTTCAAAGTCACTGTCTGTGGTGACTCCTAGGAAGGAGAGAGAGAGGGGTGGAGGAATGCATATGTAGTCCAAGGGACAGAAGTTTCTATTCTGCCTGCCTCAGAAATAAGTATTAGCAACAAAGGCCCCTGATGTTCCCTGTATGAGCTTCAAAGGATCAGTTCTGGGTTCTGGTCAAAAAACTAGATGACAGAGGGAGAGAGGCAGCTCATGGTCAAGTCTAGATCTCTGCCAAACAGCAAAGCAGATGAAATTGGTCTTTACTCCTTCCCCCAGACAATTCAGCCTTCGTCTTCCAGATATTTCAGCTTCATAATCAGAATATATCTGTTCTACATCTCATTTCCTTAGGGTTCTGCTGAATGACAGAAGCTAATCTCATAAACTTATCCATGATAATATGTTGATGGACCACAATAACTTAAAGCATTACTTATTTACATTTTTAAAGGCTTTTAATGTCTTAACCCATAGGAATTAGTCTAATGGGAGAATTTTAGGCAGTAGGGAAGATACTTTTGGCTTCAGAATTTTCCTGGGTATCTTCAACATGATTATCCTTACCAGTATCAAACTGCTTATCCTTGCTCATGTAAGGAGCCATCTATTCTAGGTAGTCCCCAAAATAGCCCTGCTCACAGTGTTCTCTTTACCTTGGGCTTGGGAATCCTTTCTCTTGTATTGATACACTATAAGGTGAGTCCTATTGCCACTTGAATATATATGACCAAAAGATTTCTAAGCCCCAAGTGACTGCCAATCTACTTTTTTCTGAACAAGTGTCTGTTACAAACAAAGAGTTTGAACAGTTCCTTGGCATTTGCTATACCAGAAAATTTCTCCAGTTCATGAAGGGCTGTATTGGTGGAAGGTGAGGAAGAAGACAAAGAGATTTCCTCTTAGTCAAGGAGAGGATTTATGCGCGTGAGGTTTTTTTTTTTAATGAACTCTATTATTAAACATGGCATTACTCTTGAGCCTAAGCCATTTTTTGCTTTCCTTAGTGTTTCTATGATTTCAAAGAAGACCCAAAGTTAATCTCGCCGCTATGCTGAGAGGACTCTGCTAAGACTCAACAGGAGACTCATTTCCCAGGGGAAGACTTATCTTCCTGACAGAGAAGAGTGACAAAGAATCTTCTGAGTCATTGGATCTGTGGTTTAGGGAAAAGAACACTGGCTCTGTATTCAAAGTACCTGAGTTAAAATTTTGACACTGATACTATAATTGTGACCTGGGGCAAATCACTGTGGCAAATAACTCACTCTCTGTGCCTTAGTTTCCTCATTTGTACAATAAAGAGGTTGAACTAGGTGACGTATAATATCTTTTCCATCTCCAAATCTATGATCCTATGACCTGTGTGATCTTGGACAAGTCATTTTTCAATGGGCCTCAATTTCCTCATTTATAAAATGGGAAAGGTGGACTATTTGGCCTCTGTCCACTGGCCTGACTTTCGGAGAATGAGCTGGCTAGGATACCCTGGTTGGCTGTGACCTTTTGTGACATCTTTAAGATGTGGGTTTAGAAGGTCAGTCCAATGGAGGCATATGTGTTCCTAATGATTATGCCTGCTATTTGCGAATGTTGTCAATGCTGTCATCAGTTAAAAAAAAATGTACCTTGAATTTGATAGGGAAGGAACAACACTTAGACTTTCCTTAAAGATAGATGAGTAAGAGAATATAAGTTGTTACATTAAAAGAATAAAATATAGGCATTATATTAACTGTATAAATTCTAAATTACTCAGTGTATATGCATAAGTAAAAATACACTAGCTGGGGCAAGATTTAAAGAAATATAAAGACAAATACCAATTAGTCTCATTGCCCAAATACATAAACATTTTGAGGATTTTTTTTCTACTTTGAGGAAATCCTTTAGCTTTCATTTATGGTGTTTTAAGTGTCATCAAGTCTAGAAATACAAATATATAACATGTTAAAACCTGCAGTATAAAATTCATTAACAGTCTTCTTCCAATAAATGAAAGAGTACTCTGGAAACTATACCTCTATGTCACTCACTTCCCCTTCATTTGAAGCTCACTATCTGTACAAGTTTACACTATAGTGCTGAGTTAATTCTTCCTACCAATAACCTTTAGCCTTTCTAGGGGCAAAGGATCTATTAGTATTTTGATTATCTTAGTTTTAGCTTATTCTTTGCTCACTAACGGGGACTTACTCCCCTCCTCCCACCTTTCTGAACAATTTAAACCAAAACTTAACAAATCACAGTACAACAGTCATGCCATAGTTTTCTTCTATCATCTACAAAAATTCAAGACAGCCAAATGGGGATTATGTGTATCTGACTCATATAAGGTAAAGTACACTGAGATAGCTACTTACAAAATATCATTTGGGGGACTCTGGGCAGGGTGTGAAGCCTACAATTCATGATTCTATTATTGTGGCACTACTCCTTTAGATCTTGAAGGTTTTTTTTTTTTACTTTCTAATTTTTATCTTTATATCTTTAAAGGATTATAGGCTAACATTTAATTATCAGTTTATGTCCTGATATTAATAGTCATCAGAGGGCAAGAATGGGATATAAGCTAAGAGTTACAAGAACATTTGAAAGAAAAGGCTGCAGACATGGGAAATGAAAGTTTAAAACCAAACTTGCTTGATTTAGTGTCCAGAGTTGAGAGGAGATAAGGAAACTGAAGCACATGAAGCTTGTGACTTCTCCAAGTTGCACACTTGATAGGAAAGACAAGCAGGATTTGACCCAAGGTCCTCCAACTTGAGCGTCAAAATTCTTTCCCTTTGCATGTGCCACACGGCCTACAATTTCATAACTTTTACTTCATGATGTTTTAGTACTAAACATGCTAACATTCTTTGGTGAGCCCACTTCTACTGTCAAAGAGAAATTCAGTAAAATGACTTTCTTGTCCTCTGGAAGTTGTCTACCTACACAAGGTACAGATAGGATGGAAATATTTATAGTTACCTTTGATTGCCACTTAATTCAGTACCCCTTCCCGAAATGTTAAGGTCTTAAGTCTTTTAGTGAACTGAAAAGTTAAGAACAATCCCATTTTTTTCCTATCTTTCCCTAACTCAGGGCCCCCAAACTTCATCAAAGTAGCCAAGTAGAAATGTCACAAGCGGGGCCTTTCTTCCCAAACCTTCCCACCAATGCCCATTTCCCCTTCCTCCCTTCTGGATAGATATCAACACCCTCCCATAACCTTGAAAGAGAGTCCCTAGAATCCTACTCCATTCAGCATCTCATGCTCATTCCCTAATTCATACTAATCAGATGATCTGGGAGTCAGAGAGGATAGAGGACCACTAGGATTTACTTACCATTTGCCCTGTCAGTGAATCCTAAGGTCCTCCATTGTTTACCATCTTCCTTGCTTTTATGCCTTCCAAACCACTGCGTGCTGCCATATGACCTGCTGACGCATCCTAAGATCCTGGTCCTTGCCATCTGTCCTGCTGAAGAAGCCTCAGGACTTTCGGGCCTGTCCTGTTCTAAGTATTCTCTCCCCTAAAAACAAGCATGAACTCCTTGAAAATAGTGATTCTTCTGATTTTCTCCATTTGTAACACCAGCGCTTAATCCAGTGATTGGCACTCATTATTCATTTGTCTCAGATATTCATTGAATGCTTAGACATCCCAGCATCTTGTATAGGTGTTTAATTCAACACAGATTTATTACATATCTAGTGTACATAAGGCAGACACTACAAAGTATAGGTCAAATCAGGTAGTCCTTGTCCTCACAGAGTTTAAGGTCTTAGGATTTTAGTGTGGGGGACATTGGGGTGAAAGGAGAAGACATACAAGCGAATGAAGCTATAGTAGACAGTGATACAATAAATCATTCAAGTTCTTCTGCAGTCCAAGAGCACAAGATATCATTTGACTTGTGCCCTTCATCCTATTCCTTTATGTTTTCCAGTTGGGTACTGCCCAAGGACATCTGTTGTGCTTAGATTCCCTCAGTTACAATGCCAGTGAGTCACCCAGGTCAGGAAGTCTGGTCACAATCTCCAGGAATCTCTTAGTTGGTCTTGGTGGAAGATATGGTCTCATACAGAGACCACGGAGTGTCTGTAACTATAGAATCATAGAGTTAAATATCTTGCAGTTGGAAGGTACTCCATAGATCCTTAATCTCTGCCTTTAGGTAAATGCATTATTATTTTATGCAATTTTTATTCATGGAGAGACTGGGTTACTTGTTCAAGACCACACTGCTAACTGACAGTGAACTTTTTCTTCTCCCATCTTTACCTTGCATGCCTAACTAACCTTGCTATGGGACAGAATTGAAAAAAAAGTTGGTGGAAGACTTTTGCCATCTAAGAAAACCTCTGGGAGAATGGGCTATGGAGGAGGGGAGCTCAGCAAATCCTCCAAATTTCTATCTTCCTTCCTGCCTAGGACAACACTTGCTCAGTCATCATTCACAGAAACACGTGCAAGCCCGAGGCAAAAATATGGAATTTACCTCTCAGAGGGAAAGGCATATGATGAAATGAATAGGACTTGCCTGAAACTATAGCTAATTATAAGGATCAGTGGAATTCCATGTTGTATAATACATTATCTCCACTAAAGTCCTATTCTGCTATTTCTTCGTGTTCATGGAGATGACCTTGGAGGTTGTGCCAATAGAGTAAGTCTGGCAGCTCCTACCAAAATGGAAAGATGTTGAGTGTGTCTATTAGTAGAAGTCTAGCATGGCCCATGTTTGGAGAAATTCATCATCAGAAGGCTGGCCACCTGGCAATGGATTGTTTTTGGTTTTTTGTTTGTTTGTTTCCTCTTTTTTGACCACAGCAATTCAAGAAGACTATCTACTAAATAGTAAAGATGATGTGGTCTGTGTTGTTGGAAAGCATACCAACATCAACAGAAGTCTGGATCCCGAGAGTAAAAAGTATGTCATCATTAAATGTTTATTTGCATGGGAGTACACAAGTGTATAGGAATATGGGAAATATAGGAATTTACTTGCCTAGAGAAATGAAGAAAAGGCTCCCAGTATAAAATATAGGAAAAGTAAAATAATTCTATCACCACAAATCCTCAGGAAGTTGGAACAAAGGGGTCCTTGTATCTTCCTGTGAAGACTTTGTGGACTTTTTGGACAAAGCTGCCCCTGACCAGGAGAGTTCATAGGCAAGCTTTGCAGCACCAGCCGGCAGTCCTCAATTGGCCATTAGCCAGTCCCCTCCAGCTAATCTTTCTGTGAGAGGCAGAATGCCAGCCACACTGTTTGAATGTGCAGACAATGGCTGGGACAGTAATGTGGGAAGCTAATGGCATGTTGAGCATGTTGCTAATGGTGGAACTCCTTTTGCTATTAAAATGAGAACTTAATTGCTACCAGGCCACCCTGATGTAACCACAATCCCATTAAATGAAGTCAAATGAAAATAGCAGGGATGGTTTGATGGTGCATTGAACTGGGAGGTGATTACTTCCCCCTCCCAAGAAAAAGATGCAAACTTTGCTCAGATGCCTTTACTCACACTATTCCCCATGCCTAGGCTGCCTTCCCTCTCCTCTCTGCCCACTCAAATCCAATCCATCCTTCCAAGCCCAGCATAAGGCCTATCGCTTCCACGTAATCTTCTCTAATATTTTCAGCCCATCCTGATCTCTCCTCAGAACTCCTTAATGTTATTACTTCTTAACTGTACCCAGCAGTGAGCTGTTAAATGTTTAATAACCAGCTCTCTCTGAAAAAAATATACAAGTGTTAAGTTTAATCTACATTATTAATGCTTCTCTATTACTTTCTTAAGTCTAAACAATCAACAAAACAATAAGATTATTTCCTGCTTTGTAGCATTTGCCAGCTTCTGAGGTGTAAGTGCTCCTACTGAAAATTAAATGTCAGCTCTTCTGAGCCAGTTCAAGCCAGCTCCAGAACACCCTTGTTTGTACTACTCATTCAATACTTTAGTGTCTTTAGTTTTGTATGATCAGTTAACTTCTCATGTGTATATTGTCTCCATGACAAGACTGTGTGATCATGAAGGGCAGACTACATATCAGTTCTATGTATTCCCTTCCATGTCCTCTTGTACATGTACATTATTCATGAACATTGGACCAAGCATAAATCAGACAAAGGGCAATTCACATTTTCCATTGGAATGCCTAAAGAAAAACTTACTGGCATTTCAAGCTGTCTAAAATGGAAATGACTACATGGATGAGCAGTAAGTTCCCTGTCTTTGAAGTTGTTTAAGCATAGGCTGCATGAATATTTGTTGGGAATGTTGTAGACAAGATTCATGATTTGAGTCAGGGTTGGACTAAATGGCAAAAAAGTAGCCTGTGGCAGAGTGCATTTGAAGAGGGGAGGTCTATGTTTGATTCCTATCTCTGGTACTTGTATGACTTCCATGTGAATGTTCCCTCCAGTGATCCAGATTGTAACCCATGCATGCCTATCCATCTTGTGTGGTTATTATTCACTGTCTCCTATAAGTGTGCTGAGAGAGACCTACTTAATATACTGGGAGCCTTTTCTTCATTTCTCTAGGCAAATGAGAACACCTTACTGGAGCACATGGGCCGTCCAATGGTTCTTTTACTCTCAATTGTGGCACAACCAATCCATTTTTGAGAAGATAACCTTTAATCTTGCTGCATATTTCAGTATCTTTTCATAATAGAACTCATTAATCTAGACTCCAATTAAAAGTATCTATAGAAGTTTTATCCACATTGGTACTGCTAATTGCAAAGGGTTCTCAGTTCTTCATTAAAGCAGACCTAGCAAGACCACTACTACTTGGATGCATGCAATGAGGAATGTATGGATGAAGGCAATTTTGCTATGTGTGTTTGGAAATAATAAAAATTGCATTCCTTTAAAAAATTAAGCACTTCAAACTTTCATGAAGGCAGTCTCATCTTCCTTCTTAAGCTAGTCTGAATCAGTGAGGATTATATCATTTCACCGCTCGATGTTTTACTGTGAGATTTTTTTTTTCCATAGCCAGAGAGGAAAGGGACTTTCACAGTTATTTAGTGTATCTCTCTAAGTTTCTTTGTAAGGAAGAACTTCTCTTCCTTTTAACTTCCTCTTCCTCCAGCCTGTTCTCCTGATCTGCTTTGGCTTTCCTACCACTTTTTCTTTACTCCTAACGGCTGACACCTATACTGAAAACAGCCTCTCCATTAATGCCCATCCATCCAACCATTTTCTTTGCTGCCTTTGGATAACTGCTAATGGCCCATCTGCTCAGACATTTTTTCCAGCCGCAATGGCCACTTTATCAAGTGTGTGTGTGTATGTGTGCGTGTGCGTGTGTGTGTGTGTGTGCACGCGAGCATGCATTGTGCTGTTTGTATGCATGTAAAGCATTGCCCTGAGTGATCATCCACCCAGGACCACAGGCTGATTACTCATGGTGTGTGAGTTGCCAAGTGCACGTGGAGGTTGGGGCCAAATGGAATGCCAAGCATTGCTCTGAACTCAGGGTATGAATTTTTAAGATCATTAATATTAATAGACATCCTTAGAAGCTGGTGTTTCCAGGGCAAAGGAACTTCAGTGCATGTATGCTTTTTCATGGGTTATTTTACATCCTTTTCAAATTTTATTACTCTCTCCTCACACCAGATAACCCTGCAGGTAGAGACTGAGTATTCTCTGTCATTCTGGGAACCCTTTGGATTGCTAGAAAGATACCTTTCCTTTCCTTTCTCTCTCCTCAGTGTCTAGGAGAGAGATGTGCATTCCATGGACATCCAAACTGAGAGATGTCAAAATCAGTGACGCAATGGAGAGAACATTGAATCTGGAGTCAGATGACCTGAATTTAAGTCACTTTGCTTCCCTGGACCTAGTTTTACTCATCTGTGAAATGGGATCTAAATTTATGTAACTAGTTGGCTTCTATGGTAAGAATTCTAAAGCATCTAAGAAGCCAAATGGTAGATTAAAGAAAACGATTGGCTTCACCTTGGAGGGTCCAAGCAAGCTTTTCCCATCCCTTGTCTCCTAAATTCCCAGCTTAGGCACTAGAATGGAGGCTGTATAGTAGTAACATTCTAACGGGAAAAGGCAGGGCATGTGGGCCTTATCAAGGGCACGGTGCCACATGATTTTAACTCAATCAACTTCAAATGAAACAGTGTTATAGCACTTTGTCTCAGCCCTGGGAATTATTAAGCAGCCATTATATAATTCATTAGGTTGCTTGCCATCTTTTAATGATGCCCATCTCTATTTCCAGCATAGTGCCATGTCAACTATGACAAACCATCCTACAGTTTATTTTGCTTATAGCTGATGATGGAGTATGGGGAAAAGGTGGAATTGTCATTCTTACAGTGGGGTGTGTGTGTACATGGTGGGGAATTAGGTATCCTGGAACTGGAGGAAGATACTCAGAGAGCAGAGAGGCAACATAGTGTGGTGGAGAGACCCCTGAGCTGGGAGCCAGGAGTCCTGAGTACTGGAAGGATTGTTATTGGCTGGAGGGATCAAGAAAGGCTTCATAGAGGAGCTTTTGACTTGTATCTTGAAGAATATCAATTGGCCCAAGATCATTTCAGTAATAAGTACTAGGGGTCAAGACTTAAACTTGAGTCCCCAATATCTTAAATTGAGATCCTTTTCACAGACATAGTTTGTGAGGCATGAGTGAAAGTTTCCTGGGTTCAGGCTCACAGGCTGTTATTGTTGTTCCATTTGTCCTTTGTTCTTGAAGAGGACCATGGCATCAGGGAAATGATGATGTGACTTGCAGTTGACTTTGATTTGAGTGAGGGAGCGCTGTGCAACGTCACCAGCCTCACTTTCTCCTCCAGAGCCATCTGGGTCCAGTGACCAGATATTCATCAGGACAACTGGAAGTGGCACAGGATGCAATGGGGGACCCTGGCCCTTTTAGGATAAGGCCTTTTCGAGTTCTCACTTTGAGTGAGGCAACACCCATTCAGTAAATAAGCCTCTTTAAGAAGCGAGTCAAGCCTGACTTTGATAGACTTGGCTCTTCTCAGTAATTCAAGGTTCTAAGACAACTCCAAAAGGCTCATGGTAGAGAATGCTATCTACATCCAGAGAAAGAATTACAGAGCCTGTAAGCAGATGAAAGCATAGTATTTGCTCTCTCTTTTTTGTTTTGTTTCTTTTTTCTTGTGGTTCCTTTCGCCGGTTATAATTCTTCTTTGTAACATGGCTAATGTGAAAATATGTTTAATGTGAATGTATATGTAAAGCCTATATCAGATTGCATGCTATCCTTGGGAGGGGGAAGGGAAGGAAAGGGAGAAAATTTGGAATTCAAAAGCTTGTGGAACTGAATGTTGTAAACTAAAAATAAATAAATACATTTTAAAAAGTGAGTCAAGGGATGGCCCCTTTAATAAAAAAAATCAAACCACATAGAACATGTATGAGGATGGTGGGGTGGTAGATGGGGAATGGTCCAGTGTTACCAAAGCATAATGTACATGGAGGGGAATGCAGAGAGATAGAGCTAGAAAGGTTACGTTGCACCATATTGTGGAGGGCCTTGAATGTCTGACTAATCTGTAGCCAGGCTCAGCAGCTAATGGGTGCAGTGTTGACTGTGCTTAAATCAACAAAGTGAGACTCAGAAATCAGACACAAGGTGTGTCTGTTCATTGTGTTGACATAGCTCCACACCACTCCTCTCCTGGTCATGGCCCATTGTAGTCGCAGGATTATAAGGTTTACAACTCCTATGGACCATAGCAGTCACTGAGTTCAACTCTTTCATTCTACAGATGTGTAAACTGAGATGTTAAGTGATGTGCCCCAGGTCACACAAGTAAGAACAAGTGGATTCAAAACCAGTCTCCAAACTGAGCACTCTGCCATCCTGACTGGCACAGTGACCCTATGCTAAGCTTTATCCTCCATCACCCCTTCCCTTACATGTCCCCTAACTCTGGCTCCTGGGAAACCTGGCCTGACTGTTACCGAGCGTCTTTAGAAAGTATCTAACCTGCATTAGAAGGTCCCTCCCTACAAATATTCTCCATCTTCAGATTCATATTGAAGGCCTACTGTCCCAGGTCATGACTGATGTCTTCTTCCTGCATTCTGGTTGCAAGAGAGATTTCTTGTCATTGTCTATGCCCATATGTGGAATGCTTCTCAAAGCTAAGCCTGTTCTTTACCTTTCCCATGGTCTTCTCTGCCCTTGCCTACCAGCTAAAAGTGTTTTCTTCCTCATCACCAACAAGCAATGTTTAATTATTATTTTTCAGTCGTGTGTGTGTGTGCGTGTGTGCGAGCGTGCCCACGCGGGTGCGTGCAGGCGATTGGGGTTAAGCCCCTTGCCCAGGATCACAGAGTTAATAAGTGTCTGGGGCTGGATTTTTTTGTTTGTTTGTTTTGGAGGGGGGAAGGCAGGGCAATTGGGATTAAGTGACTTGCTCGAGGTCACACAACTAGTAAGTGTGTCAAGCGTCTGAGGTTGGATTTGAACTCTACGGCTGGTGCTCTACTCATTCCACCACCTAGCTGCCCCCTGATGCTGGATTTGAACTCAAGTGTTCTTGACTCCAGGGCCAGTGCTCTATCCACTGTGCCACCTAGCTACCCCGATTTAATTATTTTAAAAATTAGTTTGAAATTGTATTTATTAAGCACCTACTATGTGCCTGGTTTGGGGGGCACAAAGACAAAAGAGAAATAGCTCCTACCCTCCCTGTAGTTTCTTAGAGCAGAGGCATCAGACATGCTGCCTGGGCTTCATTGCTACCAACACTTTCTGGTGCTGCTGAACTAGATTAAAACGTCATTGGGAAATAATTAACAAAATAAATAAAATTACAATACCACACAGATAAAGTTGTGGTTTTCTAACAGTTTCTATTTGCCTTTGACACCATTGCCCTTTGTATTTTTCCTTTACTCCTATCATGGTCATAGATTTAGATCTGGCAAAAAAAAAAGTCAAACAAAAAACCTTAGGGGACACCTAGTTCAACCCCATCATTTTATAGATAAGGAAACTGAGGCCTAGACAGATTAAGTGACCTGCCCGAAGTCATACTAGTAATAAGTGATAGGGCTGGGATGTGAACTCAGGTCCTCTGAAAATGTAGTATGCTTTGTACTATACCATGCTGCTTCTCTTCCTCCCTGACACTATATTTGTTTATGGACATGTGTTATCTTTCCCTGTACAATATAGGCTCCATTCAGTCAGGGACTCCATCATTTTTACCTCCATATTCCTAATACCCAGAAAAATGCCTTGTACATAATAGGTACATAATATTTGAATCAAAATTAATCATTAATAATAACAACATGCATTGGGGCAGTTAGGTAGTGTAGTGAGGAGGACCTGAGTTCAATTCTGGCCTCAGATGCTTACTAGCTATGTTACCCCGGACAAATCGTTTAACCCTGATTATCTCCAAAAACAAACAAACAAACCAAAACATGCATTTATATAATGCTCTAAGGTGAGAGGTAACATGGCATAGTGGACAGAGAATTGACCTTGGATTCAGGAAAGCCTAGATTGGAATTCTGCTTCTGACACTCACTGACTGTGTGATCATTTAACTTCTCAGCTCTAGGACAGTGGTATCAAACTCAAATAGAAGCAAGGGCCACTAATGAGGATCCAAATGAGCCATGTACTAACCTAGTTTTAAAATGCAATAATATCTATGTTTTATTGCATTTTTATTTATTTTGCTGTAATCTTTTGGCCAATATTTTATTTAAAATTTTTGCATCTATATTCATTAGGGAAATTGGTCTATAATTTTCTTCCTCTGTTTTGACTCTTTCCAGTTTAGGTACAAGTGCCACGTTTGTATCATAAAAAGAATTTGGTAGGATTCTTTCACCTATCTTCCCAAATAGTCTGTATAATTGCATCAGTAAGACAAGATTCATGATATCGATGGTGACCATGAACATGCCTCTATATGCAAAGTATAAGAGACTCCCTGTATAGAAGGCAAAAGAAGTAAAACATTTATTCAGACACCAGAGGATCAAATCCCAGAACCAATAACCCCAATTCTACATAGCAATAATTGTATTCCAAAACCAGTAAGTCCAACTCAATGTAACAGCAAGGAGATTAAAACACAGTATCACAGCAAAGAGCCAAGCCATCCTGTGACCTTCTCCTCTGCTAGGGCCTGCCATAAACACTCACTCTCAGATCCTAACTGCTTGCCTCCCCTCCCAAAGTTCTGAAAGCCTTTGCAGTTCTCAGAGCCCTTACAGTTCTTTCTCTGTCTCTCCATCTCTTTCAGTTCTCTCTCTCTCTCTCTCTCTCTCTCTCTCTCTCTCTCAGTTCTCTCTTCTCACAGTTCTGTCTTCTTCACAGCTCTCTCTACTCTGAGTTTAATGGCTACTCATAGGATATATATTACTTGTTTGGGGCCCTGGGGCTTAGCACCCACTTAGCAAAGGGTGAGGCCTGGAGTTTGGCACCTAGGAGCAAAAGGATGTGGGCCTGCCTACGAACAAGCCTTGCCTAATCAAGCTTCCCTTAATTAGCTCCACCTGAGGACTATTAAATGGGTGAGGAAGATCTTTAATTACGATTAGCACCACAATAATATTGGAATTAATTATTCTTTAAATGTTTGATAGAATTCACTTGTAAATCCATCTGGCCTTGGAGATTTTTTCCTAGGGAGTTCATTGATGGCTATTTTTATTTATTTTTAAAAATGTTTCCCAATAACATTTTAATCTCATTTGGGCTGCACTATATTTGACACCTCTGTTCTAGACAACTCTCTAAGATGATCCATTGCAGAGAAGGTCAGTAGAATGAGTTTCCTCCCCAGGGAGTTCCCAATACCACTGAAATAGGTCTAATCTCTATCCCTTTTAAGATGGTTTCATTACAACAACACTGTGGGGCAGACAACACAAATATTATAATTGTCCTTTCCCAGATGAAGAAACTGAGGTTCAAAGTTTAAGTCACTTGACCAGAGTAGCATCTCCCTAGTGTTAGAACCAAGAATGACATCCAGGGCTTCTGACTCAAAGACTATTGCTCTTTTCACCATACTGCAAAGGGTTGTTACATTACTCTATGCTAGAAAAATATTTGGAAGTAGCTGTAAGTGCATTTAGAAGCTGGTGAGTTGAGAGATCCTCCTAGATTTAGACAGGGAAAAAATCAGGATAAAGGAACAGCTCTTTTTTTTCCCTCAATGACTTAGGGAAGATATCCTCTGACTCTGAATCTATTGGTCTTTCCATTGTACCACACTTCCTCATAAAAATGTATCCTTTCATAAAGATTTATTGAATGAATGTATTTATTATAAACAACTATCTCATCTCCAGGTGATCCCAAAACACTGCAGCGGAAGATATACTTAATGTAACCAGGGCTGCATTTCTCTTTTGGTTCAAATGAAAAGAGGCCAATTTCTTAATAAAGTAATTTATCAATTTAAGATGAAGTACTTAAAAACAAAGAAGAGCCAGAAAAATTTTCTGTACATTTATACCCAATTG
Source organism: Phalanger gymnotis (assembly GCA_028646595.1). NCBI lineage: Eukaryota > Metazoa > Chordata > Mammalia > Diprotodontia > Phalangeridae > Phalanger > Phalanger gymnotis. The sequence continues at coordinate 122,116,410 of CM053624.1, read as the reverse complement.
AAAAAAGTTCATCCCTCTTTAAGGAATTTAAGAGACTCAGCTTTTATTACAGAATATTAATGGCTTTTTAATAAGTGAACTTTGTGTTTAGATTTGACGAGTTGTGAATATAATTTTGTATAATTTAATTTAGATGTAGGGGCCTATTTCTGAACTAGTTCCAAGTCTACTTGAGCTTACAAATAATTTACTTTTAAAACAGAATAGAAAAACTAAAAGTAATTAGTAAATTTTCTAATTGTTCTTCTATCTTATGTGTTAGACTTAGCGATTTTTGTTAGCCATACGAAATATACACAGATTATAGATCCTTATTGTTATAAGAATGATAGACTTAGAAATTAATATGAAGGACTGATATGATCTAACCAGAGTTGTAGAAAGAGTAGTTGGTCAGTGTGTATAGCACAGATCAGAGAAGGAGACCAGAGGCAGTGAAATCAGTTACAAGGTTATGTAATTATCTAGGCCTGTAGCAATCTGGGCTTGCACAAGGGTGATGGCATTGGGTATATGAAGACAATATTATGAAGGAAGAATTGCCTGCACTCAGGGAATAAGTCTGCGCAATAATTACAAACATATTGGTCCTAATTTCCACCCATGGGTTAATTGAATGTTTGCTTTTTGTCCAATAAAAGAGAGGGGAAATATCGGCTAGCAATTTAATAATTGAGACAGTTGCCTTGTTTGTTATTATCAAGCGCCAAAGGATTTGGGTATAGAAGAGAATGTGCATTTAGGTCTGCCAATGCTAGTGTTGGTATGAATTAGAAGAGCTATTAGTCAATACAAATTGAGGCTACTATTCACAAAGTTGAGCCTGCTTGAGAAGACAGAGAGTAGGTTCACATAATGATGGCGTGAAACCAATAAGAGTCTTTTGTTTCAAAAGCCTGAAAGTAAAAACTCTTGGTTTTTAGTCATTGGATAATGATAAAGATTATAAACTCATAAAGATGCTAGAAGGGTTTCCATGACAACTTTGAATGAGTGTTTTTTTTTCTTCATTGACTTTTTATATGAGGAAGCTACCAATTTGAGTTTTTCTTTCTCAAGAAAGCATGTGGTATTAGGGCTGCAAGAATTATTTGATTATTTGTAAAGTCCAGAGCAATGCTCTAGAAAATAACATTTATTCCCATGGAATTTGAATCATTCTTGGCACTGGAATGGGTGAGAGCCCTGATTAACTATGAGCAGCTCAGGATTGTTCTGGATTCTATATGGGATTCAGTAAGGAAAGAACACACAAAAAAAAATAGTGTTTGAGTTCATCACGGAAGGCAGAGTCTTTACATCTAAGAATGGTGACTGTGGAAGGGACTTTAAAGGTTGTTTACTTCAACCTCTTTATTTCACACATGAAGACACTGAGGACCAAAGGAATGAAGTGACCACTTAATATCACACAGCTAGCTTTTCCAACTAGAGTGAGAATTTGAACTCAAGTATCTCAACTCCTAGTTAAGTGTATTTTTCTATATATAATGCTGCATTTCAACATTTCCTCTACTACCAGCCTAGCAATTTTCAGCAATGAATATATCTATCTGTCTCTCTATCCATCTATCTATCTATCTATCTATCTATCTATCTATCTATCTATCTATCTATACACATATTTTTCATTAGAAGGAAAAATTTAAATATGATAAAAGTAGCTGGCAAAAGGAAAATTAACACCAATTCAACAGCCAATCAGTTATTGGAGGCAGAGTGGTGTACTAGCCTATGCATTGGGACGAAGTACAGTACAGAGGAAAGAAAATTGTGTTTGAATTGAGAGGACACAGGTTCAAATCCTGGCTACCTTTATGAAGTGGCGGAATCACTTCACCTTTCTTTGCTTCTCTCTTTCTTCATTTGTAAAATAAAGCGATTGGACTCCATGGCCAGTAAGATCTGTTTCAGCTATAAATTTTCAATCTTATGAAACCTTGGTTCTAAGACTATCTCTGGCATTAATTGGTTCTAGTTCTCACTCTGCCATGGGCATGGAATTTGAATTCCTCTGTTTTTATACCTATCAGATAGTGAGGGACCACCATCAGGGGGAACAACACTTGTCCCACCTACGTTTGCTGAGGTAATGGATATTAAGGCTCTTTGCAAAGTATAAGGACTTATGCCAGTGTTAGCTGTTATTATATACAAACCAGAACGAAAGAATAATCTAAAGCCCTCTCTCCCTAGAGTCAATCATTCTGATTGTTTTGACTCATCATCTCAGCTAAAGGACCGATGGGATTTTATTTGTCATTGGATTGACTAGTTTGGTCATCGCAGAGATAGAAGTTCCATCCTTAGCTCAGAAAGGATGGAGTGAGGAGAAAGGCTGGGGAAGGATTCTTTGCCAGGTCACCTATGTTCCTCCACTGACTCAAAATATGAAAGCCAGGGTCTAGGACCAGGAAGATATTAGGGACATTGGACTTAAGCTAATAAAATCATTTCCCCTAACGGAGTGGTCCCTTTCTTAGGTACCCACAAAACTATTAAAAAATCAGTATATTTGAATAGAATTTGGAAATGTAATTTGCATAGACCTTCATAGACTTACATTCATAGACTGGTCGTTAATTATTTATAATCATGATTACAAAGTTGGTTACTCCTGGATCTCTCTCTCTCTCTCCCCCTTTCTCCCTCCCTCCTTCCTCCTCCTCTCTTAGTGTAGGCAGGAGTGCTAGCTTTAGAGAACTTATCTGAATCTTTTCTCTGCCATTTACTAACTAAATGATCATGGACAAATAGCTTAATTTGTCTGGACCTCATCTGTAACATTGTGGGGTGGTGGAGGTGGACTAGACAAACACTAACCTACATCTAAATCCATCATTCTGTGATATACCTAGATATTATATCAGAAAAAATGATTTGGGAAAGATATAGAGTCGATAGGGATAGGATCCTAGGATGATGGTAGAATACCATCCTTCTGGGACTACTTCCCTAGTGCCCGGTTTGGGTTCCCCAGTAGGGCATATGTCTAATTTTCTTCCCATGGTTTTAGGGGTAGGAGGCTCTAGATTTTCCAGTACTGTTCCTCAGAATCCTCCACCAGTGTTGTGCTCACCATCGACATTTAGTCAACTAGACTCCCTTAGCATTTAGGAAAGGGATTTTCTGGGAAGCAATATCAAGAATTGTTGGGGAAAAAAAATTTTCCTCCAAAACACGAAGTATATTCAAATCATCCATGAGGAAAGTGGACTCTTTCAAGCACAGAGGCAATGAGGCATAGGTAGGGCACATGTGACCAAGGAGCGCTACCCAACTGGCATGAGGAGTCATTTCAGCTCTCTGTGGAATCCTCACTAAGTAATTAAAGTGTTGCTTCCTGTTGGGTTATCAGCCCAGTTTGAGCACCATGCCCTTGTTGACTCCAAAGCTGACCCTTCTCAAGGGGTCATTAGGGATTCCACTCCCTCCAGGCTTCTCTCTGGTGACTATCCCTCCTCATTCATTTATTCTTGATCTTTCTCTGCCCCTGATGACACCGACACTGCTAATCAGTCATCGTGCTTTGGTTTACTCCTCATCTGCTCTTCAATCCCAACTACTGATGGAGCACCTTATGGGGCCTCTGGCTTTCAGATTCACAAGTTACTGGGCAACTCCCTTCTTAGAATACTCATTCATCTTGAAAATGGGAAAGAACAAACATTTCTAGCATAGGTCTGCCTAGGTAGAACATGTGTTTGAGGTTACCATTTAACAGGAGAGAGACCTAGTTAGCTACCCTTCCTCCCTTCCTTCCTCCCTCAGCCCACCCACCTCTGCACTTCTGTATGTATACTCACTTGGCTCAGCAGTTCCTGAGTCATCAGTTCTTTCCATTATGCAGCTAAATCAAGTACTTTTCCATGAGGTTATTGGGACTGGATCAAGACAGGAATTGTTTATACATGCTGTAAAGACTGGCCCCCCTATTTCCTTAGGATCAAAGATTTAGAATGGGAAGGGATTGCTTAGGTCAACCTATTCATTCTCAGAAACATCATAAGGTCACATAAGTTTAGAGCTAACAGGGACCTAGGAGGCTTTCTGCCACTATCCTCTAATTTTTATAGTTGAAAAAACTGTGGCCTAGGTTAATGTGACTGACCCAAGATTATATAAGTAGTAAATGGTACAGTTGGGATTTTTACTAAGGCCATCTGATTTCAAGTCTGGTATTCTTTTCCAATCAAAGTCAAGAAAACATCTTGCACATAATAACCTCTGAGAATTATGTGAAAAGAAAAGACTTAACATACTCTCTTGCAAACTATTCCTAAGTGCCCCATGTTAGGAACAGATTATTGGGCTTAGATGGACCATGGCCTTGACCCAAAGGGAACATTTCTGTGTGTTCTTGCCCTAGATGTAACTATCATACTTCCATTTCCCATGTATACCAAGATTATTGCTATGATTTCATAATTAGGGAGATAATTCAGTGTCTGAAAGCATTTGGAACTCAGATGCTAAAAGGACCTCAGGAGATCAATCCATGTTTTGACAGCAGCTTTCAAATTATTAGGAAGTTTTGCTAATTCAAAAAGGTATCTTTTCATAGTGATATCAGAGGCCACTAAAGTCTCCATAAAATGCATTTACACATAGCACCCATTTCAGCTAAACCTTCCAAAAATATAGGAGTCACCCTCTTGCTAACGATTAGCTTGGTAGGAGTTAATTCCTTAGGTGGCTCTTGTCCGTGCTAAGGAAGAACAAAAAGCAATGGAGAGTAAGCTAGAATTAGATTGAAGGGGCCCAGCAGATCCTCTTTTCCTCCTTTTCTCTCCCCATCAACTAAATACTAATTAAGTTGTCCCTGCATTGTAGGGAAAGTGAAGAGTTGTTTTCAGTTAAAAAATAGGTAAGGAGGAGGGCCTCAGAAATATTTTTTTCTTGGAGAGCCAGAACTTCTAGTTATATCCCTGGTATTTGTGTAACATTGTGGTATAAAGTATAAACCTGGAGAAAGGAGAGCAAGGCTAAAGAGAGCCCCCACAGGGACTTCTGGTTAAGATGGTGATATGAAAGGTCCATGGCAAGTCTAACTCTCCTACAAACACTTCTGAGAGGATCTAAAAGGGTACCAGATGAAACAAAGATCAAGATGACTAAGGAGAAATAGCAATAACCACCTCTATACAGGCAGGAGTGTATAAGAAGATGTCTAGAGAGGCAGCTAGGTGGCACAGTGAGTAGAGCACTGGCCCTGGAATCAGGAGGACCTGAGTTCAAATCTGACCTCAGACACTTGGCACACTTACTCCCTGTGCGACCTTGGGCAAGTCACTTAGCCCCAATTGTCCTGCCTTCCCCTTCCAAAAAAACAAAGATGTCTAGAAGTCTGTGTGTGCTTAGAGAAAGGATTTGGCAGACAAACGGGGCCTAAAAGCAGCGAGATTTTAGACCTGGCCTGTTCACAGCAGCGTTGGGGGACAGAGCCAGCCCTCAATAGGTCCCTGCATAGGGAGGCAGAGCCCAGAGTTCTTGGAGGCTTGAAACCAGCATCCCTTTTAGAACCACAACAGTATGGCTTGTCACCATACTGGGGACCCAAGAATTTTGAAGTCAGCATTTTAGAGACCCCAGTAGAAGATAGGGCTAGTATAGCAACAAGGAGGCCTGAGAGCTGAGTGGCCTTCCTTTGAAACTGGTGCGGTTTCTCCCATCTGACTAGAACCTATCAGGAACGTAGGATGGAACTAACTCAAGATCCAAGAGCCAGATTAGTACTTGTGTTGGGCCACCGGGACAAAGGAGGCAGAAATCAGACTATGTTGCAGAAGGCAGAGGTCATGCAACCAGGTAGGGAAGCAGCATTAATATCAAGATCACAGAAGGGAAAGGACAAGATAGGACTTGACCACTTCATCCAAAAATATGTGGAAGGGAGTTAATCCTGGTCCTGTCCCAAAGTCCTAATCTAGGATCTGAGGATAGAGAGGAACATAATCTAAATAAAATGAAGAAATATTATGGATTGAGAGAAACACAGCAGATATAATCAGAAGAAAAGCATAACAAGCATAAATGTGACATCAGAGAAAAGCCTGGTTGAACCACAGGGATTCTTAAAATGTCTAGGAAAAATTAAGCAAGTGATAAAAAAAATAAAATTAGAGCTCTTGATTTTTAAAAAATAGAAGCAAAATAAATAACTTAGAATAGAAATTGGAAAAGGTTATCTGTGTAGTGGACTACCTGAGAAATTGAATGAAGTTGAGAATAGTCAATGATTCATTGAGATGATAAGAACTATAGGAATAGAGTTAAAATATGAAAAAAGAAGGAAATATAAAGTATATTCTATCAAAAACAACTAATCTAGAAAATAAGTGGAAGAGAAAAAATTTAAGAATCCCTGGACTCCCTGAAAACCATGACGAAACTAAACTAGGATACCACATTTCAAGAAATCATAAAAGATAATAACCCAGATCTATTAGAACCAGAGGGCAAAGTGAAAATAAGAAGAATCCACTGGTTACCTCCTGGAAGAACCCACAATTTGAAAACCCCAAGGAATGTCAAAATCTTAAATCAAGGAACTCAAGTCAGGGTTATATAAAACAATGCTACAACTACTGTGAAAGAGAGAAAATCTTGGAATAGAATATTCCAAGAGGCAAAACATAAATGCTAACAACAATAGCTAAACCTGCAAAACTGAGTATATTCCTACAGGGGTGGGGGTGGAGTGGGGTGAGGATGGACCTTTAATAAAAAAGAAGACTTTTAAGCATTCCCGTAAAAAAAAAATCAGAACTTGGTAGTTTGAGAAATGATTATTAATAACTAATATCTTGGGGAAATTCAGAGGCTCTCCCCTTTTTCTAAATTCCTTATTTTAAAAAGTTTTCTTTTCTTGAAGGACTCTACTGATAATGAGATTGCATTGACTCTCTTAGATCTTGGTCAGACCCCACCCAACTTTGCAATGAATTTAATGTGGGGTGGGGAAGCCAGTGTTCTATTCAAGCTTGGGTGGAGACAGATCCTTTTGTCTAGATAGCCAAGACTAGGAGTGAGCAGTCTGGTATAGCTGGGGGTGGTCTGAGTAGAGATAATTTCTCTGTGCAAATGTCACTCTCAGCCCCATTGACCACCCACTGCTTTGAAGGGTATTATAGCCCCACTGCCATAAGTATCTTTGGTCTTGGAGAGATGGCCAAAGACCATCCTTTCATTAATAACCTGCGGGCATTATTAATACAATGATTAAATTACCCAGAAAATATGTCTCTCGAACTTTTTTAAGTGTCATAGTGGATCCTTTGAAACATAAATATAGGAGAGAAGGGAAATATAAAAGGAACATACGCTTGAGCAATTGGAAATAGATAAATGATGATGTTGTGTGTATGTTCCAATAGGGGCAGAAAAAGTAAGTGTCCCTTCAGTATTCCATTGTGTTCAAGGATCATAGAGGGGAAAAGACAAATGTAAGACCTGGAAACGATTTCATTCCATTTGATTTTAAGAGAAGAAAGTAAAAGGAGGGGAAAAAAGGATATGCCAGAGAATAAATGAGGAAGAAGTGAGAGGGATGTCCTTTTTTTTCATAATTGATATGAACCAGGGAAGCATATACAAATACAGAGGATGGGGTGAAGGGAGTAGATATTATGAAGCTCACTCTTAGCTGGACCAGGAAAAGGAGAATTTCCTGCACATACATTCAAAAAGCTTAGGGTGGAAATATACTGAATTTAACGGGAAAATAAGCTGGTATTGAGAAAGGGTGTTATTTAAGGGATGTTATTTAAGAAGAGAATGGTATGGTAGAGTTGGGGAGGGAATAATCTCTAGCAAAACATAGCAGCTTTGGTAGAGGACTATAAATGGGGGGATTAAAAGATATAAAAGAATGTATAAGAACCTGGTCTGGCCTGAGTGAAGAGATGGGGGTGGGGAGAATAGGATTAAATCATTTCAATTATAGATTACTAATGTTCATCGCATTCCTTTTCTCTTACCACCTTTTTTTTTTTTGGTAAATAGTAGGGATAAGGTAGGGGAGAGGAAGAAGTACAAGGCTAGGATGGAAGGAAAAACACAATCGTAACTGTGAATATGAATGGGATGAAATGAACCATAAAATGGAGTAGAATGGATAAGGAAGTGGGATACAAAAAATATACGGTCTAGAAGAAGCACACTTGAAACCTAAAGATTCATAAACTTAAAATGAGAGCAGAGTTTATTATATCTCGGGTGAATTAAAAAAAAAATAGATGTGGCGATCATGTTCTCAGAAAAGGCAGCAATAAAGATAGGCATGGTTAAAAGAGATAACCATGGAAATTAGGTTATGCTTAAAGGTACATTATTAATAATGAAGTAATATCAATACCTAATATACATGCACTGAATGGTGTAGTGTCTAAGTTATAGGGACTGGACTTGTGATTTCATTGGTGTAGGGAACACCAAGATAAGGAAACTCCTCTACCAACGTAGGGGATACCTTCTCTACAAATTCTAGTTTTTAGAGAGTTGCCTAGAATTGTTGTTTGTCCTTCATTCTCAAAGAGGACCATGACATCAGGAAACTGATGCCATGACTTCAAGTGAATTGGATTTAAGTGAGGGAGAGCTGTGCAAAATCACCAGCCTCACTTTCTATTCCAGAGCCATCTAGGTCCAGTGACAAGATACAAATCAGGATGACTGGAGATGGCATTGATTCCTATGAGAACTTAAATGACTTGCTCATGGTCATATAGTTAGAGTATTTGGGAGAGGGGAGGAGACTTGAAACCATGTCTAACTAGCTTTAAGACTAGCTTTCTAACCACCATACTACATTGTATAAGCTTGTTATATTAGATGCCAATCTATCACGTGCATTCCAAATTTCAGAACAAGACTATCCCTCCATTCCATCTACTTCCCCTCCCCTCTTCCTTCTCCTTTCAGTACTTTTTCAACCATCTTGAACAACAGAAAGGACAAAATCCTCAAAGTTCATTTTTTCTCTAAGAGCTTCCTCACAATGGGAGAACTCAGGGATTGTGCTGATGAAGACAGAAACTGCAAGACACCCGGTCTCTTTTCTTGACCTCTCTATATCATGGTGCAAGAGGGCCTGAAGTTAATTTACTTCCCCAAGTGCTTGTCATCTTCCCCATGGTTCCATGTTGAGACCCTCCCTCACTTTGTTCCTATACTAAAAGGACAAAAATATAGACTGATGCCTGTATTTCATCACAAAATCTATTAAATTTCTCCATAAGGAAGTAATATTGTCTGGTCATAAGCCTCACTAATCCCAAATGGCATGAGAGAAATGAGGGTGCTTTAGCTATACCAGATGTAAAATTGTATTATAAAGCAGCAACCATCAAAACTACTTGCTACTGGCTGATAAATGGATCAGTGGAATAGGTTAGGTACACAAGACAAAGTCGTCGATAGCAATCTATAGCAATCTACTTTTTGAAAACCCCAAAGACTCTAGTTTCTGGGATAAGAACTCACTATTTGATAGAAAATAGTATGGTAGAAACTAGGCATGGACAAATTAGGAGAGCAAGTAATAGTTTACCTGTCAGATCTATGGGGAAAGGAAAAAATTATGACCAAACAAGAGATAGCAAACATTATGAAATGCAAAATTGATAATTTTGATTACATTAAATTAAAAAGGTTTTGCATAAATGAAGCCAATGCAACCAAGATTAGAAGGGAAGTACAAAGCCGGGAAATAATGTTTATAACTAATGTCTCTGATAAAGACCTCATTTCTAAAATATATAGAGTACTGAGTCAGATTTATAAAAATAAGAGTCATTCCCCAGTTGATAAATGGTCAAAGGATATGAACAGGCAGTTTTCAGAGGAAGAAATTAAAGCTATCTATAGTCATATGAAAAAATGCTCTAAATCACTATTGATTAGAGAAATGCAAATTAAAGCAACTCTCTGGTACCATCTCACACCTATGAGATTGGCTAATTTGACAAAACAGGAAAATGATAAATATTGGAGAAGATGTGGGAAAATCAGAACACTAATGCATTGTTGGTGGAGTTGTGAATTAATCTAACCATTCTGGAGAACAATTTGGAACTATGCCCAAAGAGTTATAAAAATGTGCATACCCCTTGATCCAGTAATACCACTTCTAGGTCTGTATCCCAAAAAGATCATAAAAATGGGAAAAGGACCCACATGTACAAAAATATTTATAGCAGCTTTCTTTGTAGTGGCCAAGAATTAGAAATTGAGGGGATACCTCTAAATTGAGCAATGGCTGAACAAGTTCTGGTATATGAATGTAATGGAATACTATTGTTCCATAAGAAATGATGAACAGAAAAACCTAGAAAGACTGGCATGAGCTGATGATGAGTAAAATGAGCAAAACCAGGAGATGGTTGTACACAGCAAGACTAACATTGTGTGATGACCAGCTTTGATATACTTAACTCTTCTCAGCAATCCAAGGATCTGACAATTCCAAAAGATTCATGATGGAAAATGCCATCCACATCCAGACGAAGAACTATAGAGTCTGAATGCAATCGAAGCACACTATTTTTTTTTCTCTCTCTTTGTTTTTTTCTTCTTCTTTCTTGTGGTATTTCCCTTTGGTTCTAATTCTTCTTTACAACATAACTGATGTGGAAATGTTTTAATATGATTGTACATGTATGGCCTATATCAGATCGCACAGTCTTGGGGAGGGGGATGAGGAAGGAGTGGGAGAAAATTTAAAACTCAAAGTCTTATAAAAGTGAAGGTCGAAAACTAAAAATAAATAAATATTAAAAAAAAAAAAGAAATAAGGGGGCTCTTGCATCATACCCCTCTGAAAGTCTTTAAGTTAGGGAGATGTCACCATAATCTTCCCTTCCTTCACTCCCACCACTATACATATGTACATTAGCACAGGATTTCCAAAGATAAATGTTACGTCTAAGAGAAATTGACAGGCAAGGATGTCAGAACAAAGCAGCTTCACTATCATGGGGGTGGTGGGATAGGATTTGCACCCGACCAGTTCCTATAACGATTAACAGAAATGTATGCCAGAAACGCTTAAAGGGGATAATAATAGCACCTCTCTTACAAGGTTCTTGTGAGAATTAAATGAAATAGCATATGTAAAATACTTCACAACCCTAGTGCTGGCTAATATTACAGTCCCAATAATCAACAAGTCTGTAGATATCTTGATCCTGGGCACCTTCTCTCCTGGTTGTACCCCTCTTCTTTTCCATGATGACCTTGGCGTAAGGGGAAAATAGTTTATTTTTTCTTATCATAATTGCAATGAAATATAAATCAAATAGAGGAAAGGAAAATAAAGTAGAAAATTCCTTAGGCTATTCCAAGGCTCCCCGTTATTGATCAGTACCTCGTCCATCTCCTCTTCATTTTAATTGCCAACTTAAAAAAAAAAAACATCTCTACCACATTTCAAAGAATGCTTGGGGCTGCCTTGTGGATCTTGTATTATTAGACTTGGTTTTCAGAGCATAAAGATAAATTGTTACTATTATGGACGGAGAAGTAATTATCATAAATCTATTTTTAATCTATTCTGCCTTTTAAAATATTCGAAGCTTTCTTTTACTACGAGGTAGAATTGAAGCCTTGATATGTTGAGGAGGGTGCAAAAAGCCCCCCGTCTTAAGGGAAATGTTAATTGAGCAGCTCCTTTCCCCCCTTCATTAGCTGCATTAGCCTGCATTAACACCTTTTAATATCTCTTTAAAATCCTGTTTGATTCTCTTTTGTTAATCTCTTCCTTTTCAGGAGTGTTGAATCACTTTGATCTTCATCTTCATCTTTGATAACTTTGGGTATAATTTGTATTTGGGAATTGAAATGCAAATTTAGAGATTACCCAGAATCCTTCCTTGGCCATCCATGTACATTTTACTGGAGTACTTGGTTGTCCAATGAATATTCAATGCCTCACTTCCTTGCCCACTGAACCTCTCTCGACAATAGCCCAGTTTCTGTGAATGAATAGGGGGAAAACAACATTCTTCGGCTTCATAACCATAGAACCTTTGTTTGTTGAAGAGATGCTTTCTTGTCTCCTGAATTTTATTCTTGCCTTCCAGGTGCCTGGGTACTGGAGGGAAGGACTAAAAGAAAAGGACTTAGGGGATGGATGTTAGTTAGTGTGGTTCGTAGTTAATACTGACCTTAGCATTATGAGTATGGGGACAGAAGGTGAGGTTAGAAGTACGTCTAAAAGAATTGTTCTGAATAGAAAGCAGTGGTTGGTATTCAAATTCATAATTCATACCAGTCCCAACTTCACTTTTTTTTTAAAGAAAGGCTATTATTTATTTAAAGTAAAATAATGCTTCACAAGAATCAGCATGGTATTGTAGACATGGTTTTAGAAGTGAAGTAGGAAAGAACTGGGTTGAAATTCTGCCCTGGTGCTTATTAGCTGTGTGACAGATTTCCTGTTGGACTCAGACTACAGTGATTTTTGTTTCCAAGGAACTCCTTTATTGCTTGTTCTCTTTACCACTCATTAGACACAACACGTATTCATACCCAGCCTAACTTTACCCAGTGGTTCCAGGAAATCATGATGTTAGTAGAAGAGTGAAGGCAGGTAATGATGGTTAGGCACAAACATTGTTAGAGAAAAACATGTTTATTCAACAAACAATTTGACCAGGGTAATCAGACTGATGCTCAGGGAAGCTTAACACCGCTGTCTATGTGTTACAATAGCTCTGATCTTTGCTGACCTTCTAATTTGTGTCTCAGGTAATTGACAAAACAGCATTACAGTGGGGTTAAGTGATGGTGCATTAATAATATTGTTGTGAAATAATATTGGTTGCAGCACTGGGGTATAATAATACTATTTGCTAGTATTTATATAGTATTTTAAGGTTTGCAAAGTGCTTTAAAAATATTACCTCGTTTGATATTCACAACAATCCTATGAGGTAGGTGCTGATCTAATCACCATTTTACAGATGGTAATCTCTGAGGCAGAAATTAAGTGACTTGCCCAGGGGCACATAGTAAATCTTTGAGGCAGAATTTGAACTCAGATCTTCCTAACCCAGGGTCCAGTACTCTTTCCAGGCTACCGGGATGCCTGTTATATGTGGTATGCCTGTTCTAGTTTGTGAAATAACTTTCATTACTGTTTTAAATGTCTGTATTGTTTCTTGGGCTAGACTGTAAGGAAACACAGACTGTCTCATACTTTTTTATATCTCTCTGAACACCTAATGCATGGCTATATGTGTACATAGTAGATATTAGGCAGTAAGTATTAGCTGCTTGAGCCGCTAGGTGGTGCAGTAGATAGAGGGCCAGGCTTAGAATCAGGAAGACCTGATTTCAAATCCTGCCTTACTCATTCACTAGTTGTGTGATCTTGGACAAATCACTTCACCTCTACCTTAGTTTCCTCATTGGTAAAATGGGGACAATAGTACCTATCTCCTAGGGTCCTAGTGAATATTAAATGAGACAATACTTACAAAGCACTTAGCACAGTACATAGCACATAGTAAGCAATTTATTATTATTATTAGATAAGCAAGTATAAGCTGAATGAATGACTGTTCTTGCTGATAGGGAGAGGAAAGAACAGAAAAATTAGATAAGACTACTAAGGGGTTTGAGAGATAACTGATAGCCTTAGTCCCACTGGAAAGTTGTCAAAAGTTTATCAAAGGCAATTCTGGAAGCCTTCCCTGACTCCTTCAAAAAAGAGGTGGTAGTGCAAACATTCCACTAGAAAGATGTCTTCTAGACTCACCAGTGTTTAGAATTTTTGAGAATCAATTGGGAACCAAAGATCCAGCAGAATAGGGTCTAGTCCAGAAAGAAAGAGGGTTAACAAGAGGAGCACCAAGGGAGCAAATGACATTAAAGTGAATTCTGACCCTTGATTAATCTCTCTCTCTCATTCTCTCTCTCCCTTCCCCCCTTCCCCCTCCTCCTCCCCCTTCCTCTGTCTCTCTTCTCTCTCTCTTATTTTATACATGCTAATACATATGGGTGAGTAAAAGGTCTCATGGATAGAGAATGATCCATTAACTTTATTCCAATTAAAGTACAGACTCAGGACTAGCCTTCTGAGAGATCTTTCATTTGAGGAACACCCACTCAGCATGTATGTGTTTGTGTGTTTACGTGTGTGTACATGTGCATACAAGGAAGCTGTGTATACCTTTTACAATGTAACTTGGGATTTATCACTATGGACTTGAAATTAACTTGCATTTATTTTGTATATGTGTGTATATGTGCATGTTGTCTCTCCCATAAAATATAAATTTCTTAAGGACAATGGCTGATTCATTTTTGTCTTTGTATCTCTAGCACCTGGTACAGTGCCTGGCACATGGGAGGCACTTAATGAATTCTTGCTGATTGATTGATCGGCTTCTGTTATGTATGTGGCATCTTTTCTTTTTCAGCATGAAGTACAAGAATTCTCTGCCAAAGATAAAAACAAACACCATACCAACTCTACGCTGCCATTCATAACCTCTTTTTTTGTTTGGGAAATTGCCTTGGCTTCAGAGAAATGGGACTTGGTGACCATTGGCATGGTTTTCAAGTCAAATATGAATGATAATAACTGATATTCATAGAGATTTCCATACATTATTTCATTTGATCATAACAATGAAGCGAAGTAGGTTTTATTATCCCCATTTTATAAGAAAGAAAAAACTCAAAGAGTTCCAATTATTCTCCTGGGGTGACAGAGGTAATGTGTGTTAGGGGCAGGACTTGAACTCAGGTCCTCTGAGGTCAGCACTCTATCCACTAGATCATGGGAAAATGAAATGGGAGAAATCCAGAGTGCCTTTTTATATGGGCATATCTGCCTAAGGCACAACAATCAATGTGCAAGACCTACCTTGGGCTCTGTTACTTCATATGTGCTTAAGAGTCTTAATCTATTTGTTTGAACGTAAGAGATGGGGCAGGGGTATGGGGTTGTAAGACTGTTATCCATTAACCTTTTCCCAGTCATGTCCCTGGGGATATGGTATGACTTGAGATAGTAGATGTATTCCTTGACAAGGCATTGCCTGGACTGAAGGAATCCCTAGGATGCTCAAAGGACAATATCGACCTCTGAGTCTATGATACTATATTCTTCATAGGTATGCATAATCTTACTTGTTTCCACCTCAATTCTGGTACATCCCAATCTATTCCAAAAGGTCTTTGAATAACCAGTTGCCTTTTCATAACATTACTTAATATTTTTCTGAAGCTCATGTTACATCCATTTTATCCCAATAAAATCAGGGGCAGGTTTTATTTAAGATGGGAAATTTAGTAGGTCTTTTTTCTTTGGTCAAAATGTGATAGTTCAATAAAGTAATAAATGGACCTCCAAAGAAAGCAAACCAAAGCCTCACTAGCTTCTAATGAAATTAGGGGGGAAATGTCAGTTGTACACTGCCAAGGCTACTAATTAAAACACTAAGAAGTACATATAATCCTGACAATCCACCTAGTGATGTCATTTTTCAATCCCAACTGGACTTTTGGATGCAAATCCTAGCCTTCAGAAGAGTTATAAAGAAGTGATCCTGACAGTAACAACTTTAACATTCTCTGAATCATATTTAACCCTCCCATACCCTATGGTTGCAGGATGAAGCAGAAAGTATTCCCTCTCTATTGTCTGTCTGCTCTTGGGTGGCCAAGCAAAGCGCCAACCTATTCTTCACCTACTGGCGGTCATTTCTAAGGATCACATAAGCAGCACTACTGTGACCTCCATTTTAGTCACCATGGTAGGCCCTAAAAAGGAGATTTGTCTGTCTTTTACTGAATGAAAGTCAAGGGAGATTGGCTGAGAGAATAAAGGTACCATGTAATATGTGGATGTACCCAGTATGAAGAGAGTGAAATGGAATTTATCAATGGGTTCAGAAAAAGTGGAACTTATGGGCCCTGCCATATTACCGGCAGTGACTGGCCTGGCTCTCTTCTCCTGAATTCCTTCAGCCTCAAGAGCTCCAAACCACAGGCTTAGCTCCAGATTTGATTCTGGGAGCAACTTGTCCTTGGAAATAGAAGGGCCTCCAAATGAGCTCAGTAGCTCAGCAAAAAGTTATACTCCTATTCGAGTAACCAGTCTTTATGCCTTATTCTTTTCTGACCAACTTTATGCCTTGTACCCCAGTTTTAGTAACTGGGTTCCTGTCTTGTCCTCTGTGCTTGATTCCCTGTCTTGTGTCTCTGCCCAATACCATAGTTCCTTTGGGACTGTGGTTCTGCCTTGCATCCCACTTCTTCCTCCCTGCATTGGGTTCTGTGCTACCTATTGCCAATCTAGATACATAGATTATAAGATCTTGTAGGGACCTTGGACCTTGTTCCCTATGCTTGGAATGTTCTCCTTCTTCACCTTTGCCTCATAGAATCCCTCTCTTCATTTAAGAAGCAAGTCAAGCATGACCTTCTACTTGGAGCCTTTTCTGTTCCCCCAATTGCTAGTGCTCTCTATACCAAACTACCTTGTGTATACCTATACTTGTATTTATTCTCTTTTTATTTCTTCTGTTCATACATATGTGTGTATGCATTTCCATCTCCATCCACATTTATATACATATTTATATCTGTACTTATCTATGTCTATGTCCATATCTATATCCATATCCATAGCTATCTATGTTTATGTCTATACACATATTTATATCTGTTTCTGTCTGTAGCTATGTCACCCACATCTGTATCTATGTCTATGTCCATGTCCATGTCGATATCTATGTTTATATCCTTATCTATGTCTGTATCTATACCCATCTTCCCTATAAGAACACAAGTTCCTCGAGGCCAGAGATTGTTTCATTGATTGTATTTGTTTCATCAGCATCTAGTATAGTGCTTGAATATATGCACTTAAAAAGATCTTGTTGATTGATGTGCCTACTATGTGCAGAGAACCTCAAGACACTATTAAGAACAAAGCTCTGTTTCTTCTATTAATTGCCTGGGAAAGGATTTCTTTTCCTATCAGCAATTCTTGGGCTCTTTTAGCACATGGTTGAAAGAAGCAAAGAGAATGGAATTAGATTCAGAGAGCACCTCTGGCATCGAACCATAGAAGAAAAGGGGTAACGTGGCCTCTGATCTGGCTATAGGAAAGAAGGTAAGCTGAGAAAAGCTAGTCCTGGCCTGGAGTTAGAGAGAAAGGAAAAGAGCAGAACTCGACTCTTGCTCTGCCTTCCAGAAAGGAGAGGAAGTGCTATGTGCAGCTTTCTTTTGTCTTTATCTCCTTTTCTAATCTAGTCAGGTCACCCAAAATGACCTTCTCTTTTAGTACAGTCTTTAGAATCAGTTCCTCACCTCCAATCCTCTACCTGAGAGTTGGAGGAAAAATTGTGCTCTCAGTATTTTGAGCTATGGACCAGATGGGTTGGTCATGTTGGACATGTTATCCCTTTCTAATGGACAGGTCAGTTTTGAATAAATAAATTCCTGCCTTGTTAGGAACAGAAAAAAAAACCCCAGGGAATCATAGATACTTTGAATTTGAACATGTTGCATTTCAGGTGCTGATGGACCATTCAGACAAAGGCCTCTTGTAGGTCAGTGGTGTCAAACTCAATAGAGATGGATTCTTGAGGCATATTGACTGAGAAAACCACAAATCAACATTATCTATGTTATATAATATTTTTTATTTATTTTGTTAAACGTAATCTAATTACCTTTTAAACTGGCTCAGGCCAGGGAGTTTTGTGTGAGGGCTGTGAATTTGACATTTTTGTTGAAAGAGATCTAGTAGGAGATATTGGACTTCGGTATGTATAATCATGCACAAAGGTTGTTGTTGTTGCTGTTGTTTAAACCCTCTGCCTCTCTTTTTACCAATCCCTTCTATCTAATATAACAGTAAGTCTGATGACCAATCTCTATGTGGTCTCTCAAGAGGAGGGTGGATTGGATTGCTGTATAAATTAGATGGCATTATTTCTCTGCCTAGGAGGCCATAGTAACACGAAATACCTACCAACTATTGAGTTTAGAAACTCATACCCTCCCTCAGGGTTTTGTCAACCACCTGCCTGAATAACATTGATGGGGTAGGGAGATCAGTTTGCATTAGTAAAAATCTAAATTATAGAACATTTAGTACTTCCAAATATGGTATATATTAAAAAAGAAGTTAAAATGGGTATTAACAAATAAAATTCCTACTAGGCCTAAATTACATAGTAGTGTATCTAATTCATAAAAGGCTTTTTTACCTATAAAAGTTCTAGCAGTTAAAGGCATTTCAAAGGAAGTCTTAACTTGGTTACTGGTATTAGACTGACATTAATAAAAAATAGCTCTGTGAAGATTATTGCAGCTTCTGCTGTAACATTTTTTGCAGAGAATGAAAAGAGAGATCAATTCTATAGAGACCTTGATAAGACTATACAAACTAAATCAACATATATTTTTAATGTTCTGTGGCTTTAATGCAACAATGACCATGAAGGAAAATAGTGAAAATATGTTGGAAAACAAGTTTTCAAAGTAAGAAACAAGGGAGGCCAATGGTAGTAGAGATATTAGACATAATATGCTTCTAATATTAAAAAAGTAAAAATTTATTATAGACATATGAAATTACTGTTTTGCATTATGGGAGTAAGTTGTGAATTAATTGTGCTTCAATTTCTTAGAGTAAAGATACAAATTAAGGGCTAATTAGAAGGAAAAACAAAAATGAAAAATAAAAATAAACAAACAATCTTCTGATGCTCTAAAATGAGAAACTGATAAAATGGCAGACACCGACATAGACTACCATAATTTCCTATGAAGTTTTACTGATGTAAATAATTCACCACAATAAAGAGTCCAGGGGAACCTAGAAATCATGTCACCCAGCATATTCTTAATCTTCTTGCTTAGTGAAGGAATATGATATTTGAAGGCAACATTATTTTAGAATATAAATTTGTAAAATCTTGTGAAAAAGAGTTCTGGAAGTTATGAGATAGTGCTATCTGATAAAACAGCAAGAAGCACTGGATAGAAAAACAAAATTATAGAAATCTTAGGGAAAAATTAAGCTAGGTATCCTGAGAACATTTAAAGAAGACCTTGGAAGTAGGACAACAGGCATACAAAAAAGTGGAAAAGATCTGTTGAGATCATTTTCACCAGTAATAGTAGAGCTACCACATTTGGATTGTATATCACGCTCCCTGACGTACTTCATGGAGAAGTAAAAAATGTAATTAAAGAAAACAAGGCTAGAGAGAACATGTGAACTAGATCAATAAACACCAAAGAGGTCAGTTTTGGAATCAATACAATTTTTAGGGCATTGATTCTAAAGATTTTTGAAAATGAAAGTACTAAATGTTTGGAACAATGATAAGATTTTATTATTGGTTTTTGAAAGCTAACATTTATATAATGCTTTAAGGTTTGCAAAGTGCTATATAAATATGATCTCATTTTATCCTCACAGCATCCTTGAGAGGTAGGTTAGGAAATTGGCAGGGAGGGGGAATAGATGTTAAGTGACTTGCACAAGATCACACAACTAGTAAGTGTCTGAGGCTGAACTTGAACTTAGGTCTTCCTTACTTTAGGCTTAGTACTCTATCCACCACACCACCTAGCTATCCAATTGCAGTCTAGTAGGCATATAAGATAATGTCCTTTTTAAAACGAGTAAACAAACAAACAAGATCATCTGTGATTTCATCAGCATAGAGAGCATCCAATAAGGAATTCTTTCTACCAGTGCCTATTGGCTTCTGGGTTAAATGATTTGCCCTGAATAACACAGCCAGTATGCATCAGAGATACTTGAACCCCAAATATTCCTGACTTTGAGAGAAGCTCTCTATTCTCATCATGGTGCTGCCTCTAAGATCTGCATATAAACACAATAAAGATTAGAACATGCCAAGTGTATTGGAGAGGTCACTGTTGGGAAATGAAGGATTGATTTTATCTAGGGGGTATTTTTCTGGGTCCCAAAGGCATCTAAGGATCTCAACAGCTATAAACTTGGGGAAAATATACTCCAAGTCTCTAACAAGGGCTGGAGGGAGGGACTCAGGGGAGGGGAAAATCTTGTGCAAATGCAGAGAGGCCAGAAAGAACAGGATGAAGAAAGGGAGAAGAGAATAAGGATTTTTACACACATGCACACATGCACATATATGTATACATACATATGTATATATATGCATATGTATATATATATGACAGGCACTGTATTATGTTTTACAAATAGCTCATTTGTAATCCCTATTTTGCAGTTGAGAGAACTGAGGCAAACTGAAGTTAAATGATTTGCTTAGTGTTACACAGCTAATAAGTGGCACAGGCAGGATTTGAATTCAAGTCTTCTAGAGTTCAGGCCCAATCTGCTATACCACCTACCTTCCTCTAATGAGATCTGAGATAAGAGCTGCTTCGAACATAATCTGAGAATGACTAGTAGCCTAGTTTGCCTAGGACGTAGAGTTGGGGAAGACAGTTGTGGGATTTGAATATTCCCATAAGAAATCTATATTTTATCCTAGATATAATTCAGACCCACAGAAGAATTTTGAATAGGAAAATTATGTAATGAGAGAGGTACCTCAGGAAAGTGATTATGTCAGCTGCTTGCTAGAAGAATAAATTGGAGAGAGGAGAGGTTAATCTCGGCAAGAGAGAGAGCAAGGTTTCACTAAGAACACATTAGATCAGGGTTTCTTAATCTTGTGTGTCATGGACCCCTTTGGCCATCTGGTGAAGTCCATTGACCCATTCTCAGTGTTGTGTTTTTAAATACAGAAAATAAAATAAATAGGATTGCCAAAGAAACCATTATGTTGAAGCACCGTTATCTATCTATCTATCTTTAAAAGTTCACAAATTCTCCAGGTAAAGAACTCCTGTGTTAGATCAAATGAAACCCATTTCCTTTTTTTTTTGAGGGGAATGCTATCCTGATAGAGGAGGAAAATGCTACAAACATAAGACTAATGGAGGAGGGAAGTGCTATAACTTAGTATATCTGGATTCGTGCAAGATAGTTGACAACCACATACAAATCCATTGCAGTACTTTTTTTCGTCAAAACAAAGAATTGAAAACAAGGTTGCTTTTCATCTACTGAGGAATGTATAACAAATAGAGATGCATGCATGGAACATTACTCTGCTATAAGGAAACAATGAATCTGAAGAATTCAGAAAAGTATTGGAAGACACATGCACTGATGCAAGGTGAATTAAGCCGACCTATGAAAACCACATACAAAAGGAGTGTAACAATGTAAGTGGAAAGAACAAAAACCCAAAGTGAACAGTGCATAATTATAATGAACAACCTTATCCTTGAAGAAGAGAAGAAAAAATATACTTTCCTCTCTTCTTTGTAGAAGTGAGGGACTATGTAAGTAGAATGTTATATATGCTATCATGCTAAGTTGATGTAGCAGTTTCTGTTGTTGAACTGTTTCCTCCCTTTTCTATTTCTTTTCATTTTCTGTTAAAAGGGATGGCTCACTGGGTAGGGGAGGAGAGGGAGCTATATTTGGAAATAAAGGCATTAACAAAAAATTTAAAAGATATTCGACAAAATCTCTAATAATATGTTTGTGGACAAGATGGAGAAACATTGAATAAAACAATAGTTGGGTAGATTTGTAGCCGGCTGCATGATGGTGCCCAAAGAATTTGACTATAAACTCAGTATGTCCATTGAATATTATGAATGCCAGTAGTGGCTGACATTTATGTAGTGCTTTTAAGATTTTTAAAGTATTTTACAAAATCATCTCCTTTCATCCTCACAACAACTCTGGGAGGTCAGTGTTATTTTTATCTCCATTTTATAGATGGAGAAACTGAGGCAAACAGCTGCTAAATGATTTGCTCAGAGTCAAACAGCTAGGAAACACCTAAGGCAGGATTTGAATGCAGATTTTCCTACCTCCAGCTCCAGCACTCTTACCACTGCACCACTTAGCTGCTAGCTAAAGAAGCTAATTCAATATCAGTTTTGTTTGTGTTTAGAATGGGGGAGTGGTTGTCCCACATTGGAAGTGCTGTGTTCAGTTTTGAGTGCCTTTTTTTGATGTTGACAAGTTGAAGTTTATCCAGAAATGGATGCCCAAGATAGTGAAGGGACTCAAAACTGTGCCACTTGAGGTACAATTAGTTGGTTGTTTGTCCTTGGGCAAATCACTGAAAACTGTCTGTACCTCTGCATTCAATCAATTTACAGGTGTTTCTTTGTCTATAAAATAGAAAGGTTGTGATCTATAAGGTACTTTCTATTCCTGATAGTATACGAAGTTCTAGATAGCTTGGAAAAAATTTAGTTTGAAGAAGATAAAATTTAGGAGCTGTCTTCAAATATTTAAAGAGCTTATCATGTAAGAGAGGCCACATAGTATAGTAGACAGAGTACTGGACTTGAAGTCTAGAAGACTTGAGTTCAAATCTGGCTTCAAACACTTCTGAGCTGTGAGACCCTGGGCAGATGGCTAAACCTGTCTGTGACTCAGAGTCCTCATTTTTAAAATGAGGGGATTGGATTTAGTGGCCTTT
>CM053624.1:121992451-122093772 GCA_028646595.1 Phalanger gymnotis | reverse complement strand
TGATTCAGCTATCATCAGTATGTAGATGTCTGTGTTGGTAAGCAAAATGGCCTTTGTTTTCTTTGAGTAACTCAGTGTATTTCATTAAGCTTTACTAGGTGCTAAGCCCCAGGCCCAAAGCCCTATTAGGTGTGGAACCTATGTGGGTGTGGATTGATGACTGAGGTGGGGCCCAAGGTGGGGCTGGCTGAGGGGAGGTGTTAACTCCAGAGCCATGCCCTATTAGGTGTTAACCTAATCTATGTGGATGTGAACCTCCCAGGGTCCTAAGGGGAGGGGCCAACTCAAGAACCAATAACCTCTGGTCATTCAGACGACGCTTGATGACATCAAAAACTCGATAAGAGGAGAGAAGACAGCTTGAAGATTGATTTTCTGTTGGAGACAGAAACAGCTACAGCCGAAGCTGAAGATAAAGCAGAAGCCAAAGCAGGAGCTGCAGAAGCAGAGCCAACCCGTGTGTGGACCGAGGAGCGCCGAGCAAGGACTTGAGGCCAGTGGGTAATCTTCTTACCGGAGAGGGGAAGCATGAATGTGATTTGGTTTAATACCATCATGTTTTTCTGTGGCCTCCTGGTTACTCTTGTGAGGTGGACTTTTTGGGCCTGGAAGCTTTTGATCAAAATATCAAAATGGGGAGGTTGGTTAGTGGGTCTGTTACTTTGGAGCCTGAATAAATGCTTTAATTCTTCTGCCTTCTACTTAGAGAATTCCTTATATCCTGCGATTCTGAACCGTTCAGACATATATATGATTCTCTTTGAAATCGTAAATTCTGCCTTCATAATACAACGTCAGAGCTATCTTACCGCTAACTTCTCTCTTAACCTCCAGTATTATATCTCCAAGTGTTTAGACATTTAGAACTGGAAGTCCTGTAGACATCTTAATCTTAACATGTCCATAAATGAGCTCATTATAGTCCTCCCCGCCAAAAAATTTCTTCTCTCTTCCAAGAGCACCACTACTTACTTGGTTACCCAGGCTTGAAACCTGGGTGCCATCTTTGACTTCTCACTCTCTCCCCCGCTCCCACCCCATAACCCATCTGTTGCCAAGTCCTGCTGGTTTTACCATCTCAGCATCTCTTGTATATATTGCCATCTCTTTTCTGACACAACTGCCTCTCTGGTGCAGACCATTATCACCTCATGCCTGGATTATTGCAGTACTCTGATTGGTGTCCCTGCCTCAAATTTCTCTCCATTCTAGTTTGTCATCCTCCACTTAGCAGTCAAAGTGATTTTTCTAAAACACATGTCTGATCATGTCAGTAAACTCTGGTGGTTCTCTATTACCTGCCAAATCAAGTATAAAATTACAAGCATGTTGGCTCATAAAATGTTTCATAACCTGACCCCCCATCTTCTGATTCTTCTTACACTTTGTTCCTTCCATATACTCTACATTCCAATAAGACCAACCTTTTTGCAGTTCTTCAGACACGACACTCTATTTCTCAACTCCATGACTTTACACTGGTGACTATTCCCTGGAATGTTCTTTCTTCTTTCCTCCCTGTCCTGGCTTCCTTGGCTGCTTTCAAGTCTTAGCCAAAATGTCACCTTCTCCAAAGAGCTTTTCCTGGTTTTACCCACAGCTGGTGCCTTCCCTCTAAAACTACCTTCCATCTTCTTTTTTTTAATTAGATTTTTTATTTTTAGTTTACATCACTTAGTTCTACATGTTCTTGAGTTTCAAATTTTCTTCTCTTCCCCCCCTACCTCCTCCCCCAAAGATGGCATGCAGTTGGATATAGATTCTACATAAACCTTTGCATTAAAAATATTTATAGAATAGTCAAGTTGCAAAGAAGAATTATGACCAATGGAATGAATCATGAGAAAGAAGAAAAAAAAAAAACCAAAGAAGAGATAAAAAAAAGAGAGCAAATAGTTTGCCTCAATCTGCATTCAGACTCCACAGTTTTGCTGAGGAGAGCCAAGTCTATCAAAGTTAGTCATCACAGAATCAATATGTCTGTGGTTGTGTATAATGCTCTCCTGGTTCTGCTCCTCTTACTCAGCATCATATCATGTAGGTCTTTCCAGGTTATTATGAAGTCCGTATATTCCCTGTTTCTTATAGCACAATAGTATTCCATTACATTCATATACCACAACTTGTTCAGCCATTCCCCAATTGATTGGCATCCCCTTGATTTCCAATTCTTTGCCACCACAAAAAGAGCTGCTATAAATATTTTTGTACATACAGGTCCCTTTCCCACTTGTGTGATCTCTTTGGTATATAGCCCTAGGAGTGGTATTGCTGGGTCAAAAGGGACGCACATTTTTGTAGTCCTTTAGGCGTAGTTCCAAATTACTCTCCAGAATGGCTGGATCTGTTCACAACTCCACCAACAATGTAGTAATGTTCCAATTTTCCCACATCCTCTCCAGCATTTATCATTTACCTATTTTGTCATGTTAGCAAATCTGACAGGAGAGATGTGGTACCTAAGAGTTGTTTTGATTTGCATTTCTCTAATCAATAGTGATTTAGAGCATTTTTTCCATATGCCTATAGCTATCTTTAATTTCTTCCTCCGAAAACTGCCTGTTCATATTCTTTGACCATTTCTCAATTGGGGAATGGCTTTTATTCCTATGTATTTGGCTCAGTTCCCTGTATATTTTAGAAATGAGGCCTTTATCAGAGACATTGGTTGTAAAGATCTTCTCCCAATTTTCTGCTTCCCTCCTAATTTTTGTTGCACTGGCTTTGTTTATGCAAAAACTTTTCAATTTAACATAATCAAAATTATCCATTTTGTGTTTTGTAATGCTCTATATGTCTTGTTGGGTCACGAATCCTTCCCTTTACCATAGATCTGATAGGTAAACTATTCCCTGCTCTCCCAAATTGCTTATAGTATCAGCCTTTATTTCTAAATCATGAACCTATTTTGACTTTATTTTGGTATACGGTATAAGATTTTTGGTCTATGTCCAGTTTCTGCCATATTATTTTCCAATTTTCTTAGCAGCTTTTGGATTCTTTGGGTTTGTCAAAGGGTAGATTGCTATAGTTGTTGACTTTTGTGTCTTGCGTACTTAACCTATTCCACTGATCTACCACTCTGTTTCTTAGCCAGTACCAGGTAATTTTGATGACTGCTGCTTTGTAGTACAGTTTGATATCTGGTATGCCTAGGCCACCTTCCCTAGCATTTCTTTTCAGTAATTCCCTTGATATTCTGGACTTTTTGTTCTCCCAGATGAATTTTATTATTATTTTATCTAGCTCTGTAAAATAGTTTTTGGGTAGTTCGATTGGTATGGCACTGAATAAATAAATTAATTTAGGTAAAATTGTCATTTTTATTATATTAGCTTGGCCTAACCATGAGCAACTCATGTTATTCCATTTATTTAGATCTGACTTTATTTGTGTGAGAAGTGTTTCATAATTGAGTTCATATAGGCCCTGGGTGTGTCTTAGCAGGTAGACTCCCAAATATTTTACAGTGTCTACAGTAACTTTAAATGGAGTTTTTCTTTCTATCTCTTGCTGTTGGGCTTTGTTAGTAATGTATAGGAATGCCGAAGATTTATGTGGGTTTGTTTTATATCCTGCAACTTTGCTAAAGTTGTTTGTTATTACAAGCAGTTTTTTACTTGAATCTCTATGATTCTCTAAGTAAACTATCATATTATTTGCAAAAAGTGATAATTTAGTTTCTTCTTTGCCTATTCTAATTCCTTTTTCTTCTCTTAATGCTAAAGCTAACATTTCTAGTACCAAATTGAATAATAGGGGTGATAATGGACATCCTTGTTTCACCCTGGATCTTATCGGGAATGCATCTAGCTTATCTCCATTACATACAATGCTTGCAGATGGTTTTAGGTAGATGCTATTTATAATTTTAAGGAAGACTCCATTTATTCCTATGCTTTCTAGTGTTTTTAATAGGAATGGGTGTTGTATTTTGTCAAAGGCTTTTTCTGCATGTATTGAGATGATCATACGGCTTCTGCTAGTTTTGTTGTTGATATGATCAATTATGCTGATAGTTTTCCTAATATTGAACCAGCTTCACATTACCCGGTTGTAGTGTATTATTGTCATGAAAAGTTGCTGCAGTCTTTTTGCTAATATTTTATTTAAAATTTTTGCATCAATATTCGTTAGGGAAATTTGTCTATAATTTTCTTTCTCTGTTTTGACTATTCGTGCTTTAGGTATTTTACCATATTTGTGTCATAAAAAGAATTTGGCAGGAATCCTTCTTCACCTATTTTCCCAAATAGTCTATAAAATATGGGAATTAATTGTTCTTTAAATGTTTGATAGAATTCACATGTAAAACCATTTGGCCCTGGAGACTTCTTCCTAGGGAGTTCATTGATGGCTTGCTCAATTTCTTTTTCTGAGATGGAGTTATTTAGGTAAATTATTTCCTTCTGTGTTAACCTGGGCAATTTGTATTTTTGTAAATATTCATCCACTTCCCTAAGGTTATCAAATTTATGGACCTACAATTGGGCAAAATAATTCCTAATTATTGTTTTAATTTCCTCTTCTTTGGAGGTGAATTCACCGTTTTCATTTTTGATACTCGTAATTTGTTTTTCTTCTTTCTTTTTTTAAATCAAATTCACCAAGGGTTTATCAATTTTATTGTTTTTTTCATAAAACCAGCTCTTAGCTTTATTTATTAGTTCAATAGTTTTCTTGATTTCAATTTTATCAATCTCTCCTTTGACTTTCAGTATTTCTAATTTGGTAACTAATTGGGTATTTTCAATTTGTTCTTTTTCTAGCTTTTTCAGTTGCATGCCCATTCCACTGATCTCCTTTTTATCTATTTTATTCATGTGAGCATTAAGAGATATAAAACTTCCCCTAAGAACTGATTTTGCTGCATCCCATAAGTTTTGGTATATTGTCTCATTATTGTCATTCTCTTGAATGAAGTTATTAATTGTTTCTATGATTTGTTCTTTGGCCCACTCATTCTTTAGGATCAGATTATTTAATTTCCAATTAATTTTTAGTTTATCTTTTCGTAGTCCTTTATTACAAATAATTTTATTGCGTCATGATCTGAGGAGGATGCTTTGACTATTTCTGCCTTTGTGCACTAGATTGTGAGGTTTTTATGCACTAATATATGGTCAGTTTTTGAGTATGCACCATGTACCGCTGAGAAAAGTATGTTCCTTTTTATCTCCATTCAGTTTTCTCCAGAGGTCTGTCATATCTGCCTTTTCTAAAAATCTGTTCACCTCCTTAACTTCTTTGTTGTTTATTTTGAGGTTAGATTTATCAAGTTCAGAGAGGGGAAGGTTGAGGTCCCCCACTAGTATGGTTTCGCTGTCTATTTCTTCCTGTAACTCCCTTAACTTCTCTTCTAAGAATATGCATGCTATGCCACTTGGTACGTATATGTTAAATAATGATATTGTGTCATCGTCTATGGTGCCTTTTAGCAGGATATAGTGTCTTTCCTTATCTCTTTTAATTAGATCTATCTTTGCTTTTGCTTTGTCTGAGGTTAGTATTGCTACTCCTGCTTTTTTTACTTCAGCTGAAGCACAATGTATTCTACTCCATCCTTTTACTTTTACCCTGTGTGTATCCCCCTGTTTCAAACGTGTTTCTTATAAATAACATATTGTAGGATTATGGTTTTAAATCCATTTTGCTATCTGCCTCCATTTTATGGGAGAGTTCATCCCATTCACATTCACGGTTATGATTCCAAGCTGTGTCTTTTTCTCCATCCTGTTTCCCCCCCTCCCCCATTTATGCTTTTATTTCTCCCTCCTCCTACTCCTCAAAAGAGTTTTGCTTTTGACTACCACCTTCCTCAATTTACCCTCCTTCTTGATTTTCCTCCCTTATCTTACCCTTTTTCCCTTGCTATTTCTTCCCTCCCTTTTGACCACCCCCCCTTTTCTTTCCCCTTTCCCCTCCTACTGTCTGTAGGACAAGTTTGATTTCTATACTTTTCAGAGTATATTATTCTCTTCTTGAACCAAATCCGATGGGAGTAAAGCTCATATATCACACTTCTCCCTTCCTGATTTCCCTCTACTGTAATATGTTTTTGTGCCTCTTCATGTGATGTAATTTACCCTTTTCTACTACCTCCTTACTTCTTCTCCCAAAACCGTCTCTTTACATCTCTTAATTATGTTTTTATCATTATATCAGTTATTTTATACTGACACCCAGAGTCTATGTGTATCCCTTTCAATTGTCAGAATAACTGTACTGTTCTCAAGATTGACACTATATATATATATATATACATAACATGTATAAAACAGTATGATCCTATGTAAGGATGTAAACAATTTGCCCTTATTGATTAACAAGGTTTGTGGGAGGTTTTTCCCCCTGTTTACCTTTTACGTCTCTCTTGAGTTTTGTATTTGAAGATCAAATTTTCCATTGAGTTCTGGCCTTTTCATCAGGAAGGTCTAGAATTTCCTAATTTTGCTGGATGTCCATCTCCTTGCCTGAAAAATTATGCTCAGTTTTGCTGGGTAGTTGATCCTTGGTTGTAGTCCAAGCTCCTTTGCCCTTCGGGATATCATATTCCAATTTCTCCTGTCATTAAATGTAGAAGCTGAAAGATCCTGTGTGATTCTGATTGTAGTTCCACAATATTTGAATTGTTTCTTTTTGGCTCCTTGCAGTATTTTCTCCTTGACTTGATAATTCTGAAATTTGGCTATAATATTTCTTGGAGTTTCAATTTGGGATCTCTTTCAGGGGGTGGTCTGTGGGTTCTTTTGATGACTATTTTCCCCTCTGGTTCTAGGACCTCTGGGTTATCTTTGATAATTTCTTGGAAGATACTGTCCAAGCTCTTTTCTTCATTGTGACTTTCCAGTAGATGAATAATTCTTAAATTGTCTCTCCTGGATCTATTTTCCAGGTCATTTGTTTTTCCAATCAGATATTTCATGTTTTCTTCTATTTTTTCATTCTTTACATTTTGTTTGTCTACTTCTTGATGCCTCATAGAGTCATTAGCTTCCACTTGCTCAATTCTAATTTTTAATGAATTGCTATGTTCATTTTGCTTTTGAGTCTCCTTTTCCAATTGGTTGATTTTACCTTTCAGGGTGTCATTTTCTCCACTTAGATTATGAATCTCCTTAGTCATTTTGCAGATTTTACTTTTTAAAGATTTGATCTCATCAGTGGTTTTTTTTTTCATTTTTTCTTTTACCTCTCTAAGTAAATCCTCCTTTAGCTCTTCCAGTAATGTTTTTTGGGCTTGAGACCAATTCACATTCCCTTTTGAGGTATCAGATGTGGGTATAGTATCATTGCTGTCCTCTTCCAAATTGGTATTTTGATCTTCCCTGTCTCTATCAAAAGAATCAATAGTCCTTGGTTTTTTTGTGTTCTTCTTCATGTTGGTTAGCTTTTTCCTGGCTTTACAGTGGATTTCTGCTTTTGGGGCTTGGGGAGCTCTATTCCAGGTTTCTTGTTCTGGGAATTGTGAGCCAAGTTACTGGCTTTATGTGTTATGGCCTTTGGTTTCCTGAGGTGTGGGGCAGGGGTCATCTGGCTGCTGGAAGTTTCCTCTTCCCCTGGGGCTGCTCTCCAGCATTGGTGGCATCAGCCATTGTCTGTGCTGGTGTCTGCCACTTCTCCTGGCTGTGCAAAGGCACTTTTTGGTTCCTGGTGTTGATCCTTGCTGGCTCCACCCTTCTGGGACTCAGGAATTCACACTGTTTGATTACCGATGCCCCACTTCTGACTCCTCTATTCCAGGGTTTTTCCCGAAGTATTCTCTGGGTCAGGGAGGGAGGGATGAGAGTCGTTTACCTGGCCATTATGTCTCCCAGAAGTTCAAGAAAGCAAGTTTCACACCTTTCAGCTGCAAGCCTCAGAAGTGGATGTCTGGTGGCCACAGGCGCTGCACTGCTGCCTCTTGTTGCTTTGACAGACTCTCATCCTGTTTTGGGAGGCCTGGGGATCTCTGATGGTTTCTGGTGCCCAGCTTTCTCCCAGCCTGGATTGCTGGCTGGGTTCCGCAGCTGCTTCTGCTTTGGTGTGGTCTGGTGCAGCTCTGCGTGCCGGGCTCTCTCCCAGCCTACAGATCCATCCTGTTGACCTTGCAGACTCTCCTGGCTTGGAAATTGGCCCCACTCAGTCTACCAGTGGCTTCTAACTCTCTCAAATCTGCTCAGATTCACTTTTTTAGAGGTATCTTACAGAACTTGTGAGAGAGCTCTGGTAAGATGTTATTTTCACATGGCTACCTTGGCTCTACCCCCTATCTTCCATTTTCTCTCTATATCTTGAATATACATATTTTTTTCTTGTTGTCTAAATGTGAGCTTCTTGAGGGTAAGAACTGGTTTTTTTTTTCCTTTCTTATATCCCCTACATTTAGTACAGTGCCTGGCAGAGTAAGCATTTAATAAATACTCATTGATGACTTATTCTTCAAGGATCCAGAGGGCTGGTCATAGACTAGCGCAATAATTCTCAAACATTTTGGTCACAGAATCCCTTTACACTCTTAAAACTTATTGAAGAAAACCCCCCTCCCCCGACATGGAGGACTGCCTCATGAGATAACAAATTGTCTGTTGATAGAAAGATTCAGAGAATAAATAACCACTTGTAAGGAATGGTATACAGGAATTTTCACACTGGGTCAGAGTTTATTCCTTCCAGCTTTTAGATTCTGTAATTACTTACCTCAAACTAACTTACAAATAATTTGTATGCTTTTTACTTAAAGTTAAAAGAAAGGTTTCTAAGTTCAAAATCATGCTCCTTCTCTTTGTCACTTTGGGCAGGATATTGCAGCAGCATCTGTCCCTTGTGGCAGGATAGGGGCAGTCTTGCCTTGGAAAACAACCGAATGGGGCCCAACTCCCAGAAAGTGCTCCTCTCTTATTGAATTGGTGAGGATTTCTGTCCAAGTGACATTCCTAAGTCAACTATTACCAAGAGACATAATCCTGATTCACATTTTAGATCAATCAGTCATCAGGATTTATTAAGCACCAATCATCTTCCAGGATCTCACAATACAAAAACAAACAAGCACAAGAGAGAGTCTCCATTCTCAAAGCGTTTATGTTCTCTTATGAGAGACTACAGGTAGGAGGCAAGATAGAGCATTGGACTTGGAGTCAGGAAGACCTGAGTTCAAATCTTGGCTCAGACATTTACTAATTGTGTGATCCTTGGAAAGTCATTTAACTTCCTTGGGTTTTGGTTTTGTCTGTAAAATGAGGTAGAAAGACTTGGTGATCTGAGTTCCCTTCTAAATCTATAATGCTATGCTTGTACATACTTATTTGTACATACAAAATGGTATTGGAGGGAAGAGGAAACAGGGAGTAGGCACTAGCAGCTAGATTCTCCCCAAGCTGTATTGGCCATTTATGGAAAAAGAATTGACTTATTAACATGATAGCCTCACAATTCCAGAGGGCAATACAAAAGGTGTCTGGAAAAGTAGACTTCAAAATAGTAGACAAGGACTCGAATTCTAGTCCTCATACATTTATTGGCAGATAATTTCACATCGACCTCCATGATCCAAGGCCTCTGCTCTTATCTCAACCCTTGTTCCTTTGGACGCTCACAGAGCTGTCCTAATCTGTAGGCCTTGAGAAAGTAGGGCAAAATTATGAATTATATAGTTATTTCAGGAGATTATAGTGCTGAGTAGCAACATACGAACTTAGAAGATCTGGGAGGCAGGGGATAGGAGTCTCTAGATGGTAGGAAAGGAGCTCACCAGAACAAATTTTGCCTAGTTTGTAATCTAGCTTCAAAAGATGGGGAGTTAGCAGAGATGTTCTTATCTGCCTTCCTCATCCCTTTTCTTTATTGTAGGGTACCTGTGAACTTGCATATCTATCTATCTATCTATCTATCTATCTATCTATCTATCTATCTATCTGTCTGAATGTCTGTATCTATTGATTTATCTATTGATCTATATAGGGATATGTAGATCTATATACCTATCTATATCTACCTTTAGACAGATCAATAGATAAATACATATACATATTTATAAACTTATATAAATTATATAAATGTATATATAACTGTATTTTAACTTAATTGGATTCCTTTGTAATCCTATGTATTTTATTTTATGCATTTAAAACATCATTCTGAGAATGGGTCCATAGGCTTCCCCAGACTACCAAAGGAGGTCCATGACATGAAGAAGGTGAAGAAGCCCTACCTTAGTGTTGTGAGTTCTCTAGAGCTAGCAGAATCCCAGGGCTCAGGAGCCTTGTTGCAAATCTAGTTGCAAACAACAGTCTCCCAGCAGAGGTCACTGTTTCAGTTTTTAAAACCAGAGTGTCATGTGTGTTGGGAGGTGGTGGGGGGAAGGAGAAGGAGGGAGAAATGATACAGAAGGTGGGTGCTGAATGAGCATTTTGGCTTCTATTTTGTGGTTTTGTGCCAGGAGTTTCTGGACCATTAGTGGTGGACAACTCTGGTCTCCAGCTCAGCACTGGCTTCTACAGGGCAATTACATATAGGGGCGTGGTGGGACTGGCCCAGCTCAGGAGTCCTCAATACCATCAGTGTTCTCTCTAAATGTTGGGCCTTTCATAGGCAAGAAGGTACAATTGATCCCCTCTGACTGACACAGGCTTCTTGGCTTCTCTGTCCCAGTTAGCCCCCCTGGGGAAAGTGTTCACTTTCAGAGAGTGTAGGATCATAGATTTAGATCTGTGTGGCCCTATGAGAGGTCACCAAGTTCAACTTTCTCATTTTACAGATGAGAAAACTGGGGCCCAGAGACGTTAGGTGACTTCTCCAGGGTCACACTGCTAGTAAGTGTTTGAAGCAGGATTTCAACCTAGGCTTTCCTGAGGGCAGGGAACAGTTGTGCAGGGCCTGTTCTGAAATTGTAGGTGGGAGGACTCACAAATATGGTCCATTTGGAAGGAGGACCAGCCATGCAAGTGGGCAGAATAGAATAATAATGGATAGTATTTATAGCACTTTACAAGTACCACTTCATTTTATCCTTGCAACAAGCTTGGGAGGTGGGTGCTATTATTCTCCTTGTTTTCACAGATGAGGAAACTGAGGCAGACATCAATCTTGCCCAGGCTCACTTATCTAGCAAGCATCCGAGGTCAGATTTTAACTCCTGTCTTTCTGATTCAGGATCTAATAGTTTATCCTCTGTTCCACCTAGCTGCCTCAGATAGGTGTCTAAGAGGAAAGAGGAGATGAGGAATGAATGAATGAATGAATGAATGAATGAATGACAAAGCATTTATCAAGGGCTTACTTCCCTGGCGGAGAAGATATCAGGTATCTGTTGTGTGCTTGATGGTGTGAGGCATTGAAGAAGAAACAGAAGAAACAAAAGACCAGACCCCTACCCTGGAGTAGCTCCTGGTCTTGCAGACTAACACATGGGAAACACTAAAAGAGTGGTACAAAAGAATGTCTGACTCAGTAACACAGTACCAAGGACTGTGTTAAACCTTGAGGATACCAATAGAAAAAAAAAATGAGATGTTTCCTGTTCTCAAGAAACTCTCACCCTAATGAATATAAAACCGTTCAGCTGCAGGGTGAATGGAAAGATCCAGAAATGCTAAGTGTCCATCCAGAATGGCTGGTGAGACCCAAGCGCCCTTAGAGTGCACCAGCAGGTGTGGTGGTGCCTGGGGGAGGGATCGTCTATAGAGCATAGTAGCAGGGCAGATAGATAATAAGGCCTAGGTAACCTTAAGACAATGGCAGGGCAAACACTGCTGACTTCACCATTTTGCTGAAGGCCCACAGGGACACGCATGTGGGTGAGGTCAAATTAAGTTGGGGAAATTTAGGGGAAGTATCTGAAAGACAAGGGTGGCCATGCTTCTATTCTTCACTGGCCAAGCACAGGATGACATCACCAGCTTCCTTTCAAGGGAAATTTCATTCAGATGGTCTAGGCGTCCCCATGGACTCATCATGGTTTTGATCTGGGGAAAAATAGACCTGGAAATGAATTGCTGAGACCTGCCTGACAAAGAGTTTGAAAATCAGAGAGTCTTAGAGCTGGAAGGGTCTGTGCAGATGATTTAGACCAACCCCTTTTGTTTTACCCATTATGGCCCAGAAAATTAAATTTGCTCAAGATTTGCTCAAGATAATGTGGCAGAGCCAATACTAGAACCCACATCTCCTGACTTCCAGTTTAGTTTGTTTTCCATTGCATCACAGGGGAGCCTGCAAGAGGCCCTTTTCTTCTCCCCAGTGGATGTTTTTCTTTCCTTTCCTTTCCCACCCACATATGAACATATGTTCTTCTTTGGTAACCCTCCTGTTTCTTTATTTTTGCATTTGTCTCCCCTCTCTTTGACCTGCTCCAGCATTTACAGTCTGACCCATATAATTTGGCACTGGATTAGACACTCTTTTGTATTGTTCTGTGTTTCCCATGTGTTAGTCTACAGGACCATGAGCTCCTCCAGGGCAGGGGCCTGGTTTTTTGTTTCTTCTATATCTTCTCAGCTTCTTGCACCACGGATACACAATAGACATTTTAAAAATATATATCCTCTCAGTTTCTTTCTTGTCATTTTAGAGTCAGTATTTCTCTCTGTCTCAGGGTGTCTCTCTCCTCACTCTGATCTTTCATGCCTTTTACCCAAGTGCCCTTTGCAGTAATATTCAGTAATGACAGACTTTTGTATATCTGGTGAAAGGAGGAGTATTTTCAGAAGTGTGCTGGTAAACATTTAAAACCAGCTCTGGGGGGAAAATATATGCACACACACTTTTAAGTTTAATCTGCATTATTAAAACTTTCTTAAGTCTAGACAATCAATGAAACAATAAATCAAGCCTTGATTAGCAGCATTTGCCAATTTCTGAGGTGTGAATGCTTACTGAAAATTTAACAAACAGCTTTCTGAGCTGGTTTGAGCCTGCTCAGGTGCACTCCTGCTTGTACTTCTAGAGATTAACATAGTGTTTGGCATACAGCAGGCACATAATAAATACTCTTTAATTGACTGATTGATCCTCCAGTAGCTTTCGCCTAGTTTATGCTAAATATGTATTTGATGAATTAATACGTAACGAAGGGGAATTGATCAGGACAACCCTGAACAATTGATTTCTCCTCAGCCTTGTTGCTGAATTTAAGAGGGTGAGGTGACAGATAATAAAATTTTAAGTCCTTAAAGGAAGTACAAAGAAGTATCTATAACTTTTTTTTCTTAACCTCTTTGTGAGATATAAAGTTCTTGAGTCAAGCTTGATGGAATTAGAAGGTGGCTAGTCATTGGCTGATAAAGGATTGTGTGCCTTTTTTCCCCCATGGTCCTTTCAAAACAGCAAGAAACACTCTTTTAGCCTAAGGTCCATTAACTTGTATGTGTTTGTGTGCATGTACATAATACATACATACATACATGTGTATATACACATATTTCATTGTAATTGGTTTCCTTTATAATCCTATGTATTTTATTTTATTCATTTAAATACATTATTTGGAGAAGAAATCCATGAGTTTCAGCAGATTGCCCAAAGGGTCCGTGATTGAAAAAAAAAAGATTAAGAGCCCCTGCTCAAGGGAATCAGTCAAAGCAGGGGGCAGCTCTAAAGAATATGGGCTCTGTGGGTCCAAAACTGAATTAGCCCCAGCTGTTGGAAGTTGAATTTAAAAGAGAAATAAGCCTACAGGCTTCAGCTGAGTGACCTTCCCCAAGGAGATGTGCTCAGGGGGAACATGAGAACACCAAGAGACTTGAAGGGACCTTGAAGCCTTGTGGTATTAGAGATCGCAGTTGCCTGGGTCACATATGTGACTTCTCTATGACCATATTCTATATGAACACCCATCCTTTCCATTGATATTCTGTGTATATGTGGGAGAGCAGGCCTCAGATTCACAGTAAAGATATTTTGTGGCTACAGTTCTTAGAATGCCATCTCAATAAATGCCTTTACATTGAGTTAATTGTGTCCTCTACTTGACTATTAAAGGTAAGTACACTCATGGAGGTTTATGAGCTATGATTTTAGGAGTGGTACCTTGAAGCTAGGGTAGTCATCCTCCAGGTAACACAACCAGTAAGGAAGTAGCCAAGAGGGAATGTTCCAAAAAATGACTATTCTTATAACTGGAATGTTATTATTACTATTTTTTTTTTACTAATGCTATTATTATAATTAACAGATCAAGAGTGCCCTTGTCAATATATAACAAGGTTGTCTTGGGAGGTGGAGAAAAAAAAAAGGATGGTAGGAGGGAAGAGTTATGGTTGCATTTCTCACGCTATTGTTTGAACCCAACCTGAAAATCCCAGCTTGGCCCATTAGGAATTAAGAATGGCTGTTAGTCCAATGCCGGAAGGAAATTAGGGTATCCCTAAGCTGCATGTGGGGTTGGTCTGGATTGGTCTGGTGTCAACTTCATTTGGAATAAACAAGTATTGAGAGTGGATGGGGGAGCCAGGAAGATACTTAGAAAGAGAGAGGATGCTCTCCTTCCCCAGTGAGAGCTGCTGGCTGGGCTCTGGCTTATTTTCAAATGCAGGGGCTTGTGAAATCTAGAGGGTACTCAAGGGGTCTCATTACCGGCTCTTCTTTTGCACAAGCTTTTTACTCCCGATGCCCATAAAACACTCACCATCTTCCTAGGGAGGTTCCATATCAAATATTCAAGGCAGATTTCAGCAAATGCTGTGCTGGGGCAGGAAATCAGAACTGAAATGGGCAAATTGCTGCAATAAAGGCCATCAAAAGGTTACCAGAGAGTAGGTAAGGTTTTGTAGGTCTCTTTCTTTCTTCTTACTTTCTCTTCCTTGTTTTTCCTTTTTTCCCTTTTCTTACTAGCCTTTTTTTCTCTTCCTCTCCCTTCTCCTTAGTCTGCTAGTTCTGAATCTGTTTCCTTTTCTTCCTCCTTCTGTTCACTTTCTCCTTATGCTAGTCGTTCACTAAATTCACATTTATCATGTGCCTACTCTGTGCAAAGCGTTGTTCTAGATGGTTGGGGATACATAGACCTAAAGGAAATAGCTCTTGCCCTCAAGAAGCTTCCATTCCAGTAGGGAGACACAAAGCTTGCATGTGCACTCACACACAGATAAGTAAATATAATCTTAAAATAGAGAAAAAGAGCATTAATAGCTGAAGGGATTCTGATAGGCCTTGTGTAGGAGGTGACATCTGAAATGTCTTCCAGTTCTATTTATCTATGACAGGACAAACCTTCCTTTGCAAAAATCACCTTTCTGGACCCTAACTTTGAAATCCTCATCTCTTCAGTTGACCACCAAGGCATTTTTGCTAGAGAGTTGAAAGAACTTGGCTGTTAGACCTGCTGGAGTTTTGGGATGCCGTGTTCCAGAAGGTTTACATGGATGTGTCTAAATTGGAGAAGTTGGAGGGGCCCCCTCTAGAACAGTGGCCTACAAAGTAGGTAGGGGCCCTTAAGTAACCTTAGAGAGACTGTGGCTTAACCCACAAGGAGGGTTTGATCAATCATTTGGAAAGTGGGAAGATGGATCATCCGTCTCCCACTTTACCCCCTCAACTGAGAGTGGGCTTGTCACTGACACAATGATACTTCAATTGTCTCCCATTCCAACACCTCACCAGGCTGGTGTCTTGGGACTATGCTGAGTGTGAGCATTTCAGGGTAAAGATAACCTAACAATAGTAATAATCGAATGAAATAATAATTGTAAAGCATTTAGCACAATGCCTAGCATGTAATATATAAATGTTAGCTATCATTATTGTTGTTATTATGACAATGTTATTACTGTTGTTATATTATACTATTGTCATTAATAATAACTAGTTATAATAGTTAGCATTTATAAAGCTCTTTGAGATTTCAAAGCACTTTACAATATTATTACAAATATTCTCATTTTATCCTTAAAGGAACCCTGAGATTTAGGTTCTATTATTATCTCCAGTTTACAGATGAGGAAACTGAGGAAGAAAGAGGTTAAGTTATTTGAAAAGAGGGTTATGGCAGTTAGCAAGCATTGAGGCTGGATCTGAATTTGGGTCTTCCTGACTCCAGGTCCACCAGTGTAATCTTTGCCCAGCCCTGTTGCCTGACTGAGACTCGTGAAGCTCTGGTTTCTCCTGATTTTCATCCTTTGTTGGCAGATTTCGGGGACACCCTTAACACTCATCTGAGCTTCTTTACCATTGGTTAAGATGGTGCTGAAAGCTTGGAAGAGGCAGGCCCATTTCTAGGGTCTGTGAGGCCCAGGACCAGCTCAAGGGTGGTATGGGCCTGGGGCAGATCATGCTCTATTGCCGCTCTCCCTACCTGGGAACATTGTGAAACAGATCAGATTAGGTTAAAATGACCATCAAGAGCAATCTTGAAAAGAAAAAGAAATCATAAATGAGCAACCTAAGGATGCTTGTGGAAATAGGAAAGTGCCAGCAAGGGCTAGGTGGTCTAGGGGAAGTGCTCATCAGCTGGCCAATTGTATGTTCTTGAATCTTGGGCCTTCATTAGCACCAGCTGGAGGAGTCGCCACCATCAGATGCCCTCCTCGAAGCCAACGCCCAAGGGAGAGGAGGCTCCTATAAAATGCTGGGCCTGTCTGTCCTTCCACTTCGCAGCGGTACTAAGGAGGGGGCTTTAGATCTATGAACTGTTTGCCTAACAGGTCTGTTGGGGGCATTTCGGATTTGGAAGTCAGTCTTAAAGACAGCTGCTTGCCTACCAGCCTGAGATGAGGGATAAACCTCAGGGGCCTTCTGTAAAAGAATGCTTATTAGATATGCCAAGTTGAAAGGGTCTGATGTTAAGGTCTAACACTGAAGAAATCTAGCCTATGAATGGGAAGTGGTAAATTCCCACATAAACTAAATAAGGATAATAACCATAGTCTTCCCTCAGCAAAGGATCTCCGAACACTTCACGTGTATTCTTTTATTGACCTCTCCTCTGAGGAGTAGGTTAGTAATTTTCCTACCTTCTTATTAACTTGAGAAGAGCACTGGATTTGGAATGAGGGGACATGGTTTCAAACTCAGCTTTGTGGAGCAGTAGACAGAATGCTGGGCCCAGAGTCAGGAAGACCTGAGTTCAAATCCAGCTTCAGACACTAATTACCTATGACCTTGGCCATGTCACTTTAACTTTTCCTCAGATTCCTCATCTGTCAAATGGGAATATAACAGTGCCCACCTCTCAGGGTAAGAGATAAAATCTGTGACTGGCTTAGCACAATGCCTGGCATATAGCAGATGTTTGATAAATGTTTGTTCACCACTCCTGACAACCTACAGCCTTGCTTCTATTTCCTATCTGTAGGTCCCTTCTAAGGGGTCAACAGAATCTTTGACTCAAGCTTATGCACACTAGATTTTCTTAAAAGAGGGCACGCCAATGTTTTAGAAGTACTCTGAGCTCTTGGGAGGATCAAGTTTGTAAAATGGTTAAAATTCTCCCTTGAATATCTTGGTGGCCTCTTGAATAAATTGCTTTGCCCTTTGCTCCGCGTGTGTTTTCTCAGTGAGGCTGCTGCCTGTGAACTCTGTGTGCGGCTGTTAGTACTCATTGGCCTGCGTTAACCTGAGTTTATTGAATCTGTAAATTTAGGGAACATGGCTTGGTAGAACACGGAACCTTGTGATCATCAGACAGGGTCATCCCTGGGAGGTCCAGGGCCTGGGGGAAATCATATTAGGTAGGCCTTCTCATTCTCTCTCTCTTCTCTCCTACTTGCTGACCCAATGCATTTTATTTTATGTTGTAAAGGGGGAGTTAAGGATTCCTTCCCTATTTTCTCCCATGGGTACTGTGTGAGTGGCTGAGGAATGAAATCATAAGGAGCATAGGGCAACCAGCCTCAATTCTGCCTGTGCTGCTTTGGTCAGATGGAAGGAGGCTGGTGGCCCTGATTGTGAGACTTGGTATTGATTTATTATAAAAATTACAATATTATAAAAATCACAAATTTATTATCAAACATCAGCATAACTAATTAAATTTGCTTTGGAACTATTTACATTTAAATGAATTAATTACGATTCCTAAAATATCATAGCTTTTTACCCTCTAAAATCACTGTCAGTATTCCTTGTTTGTTCATTCGTTCTCATTCACTTTTTCTATTATATGGTTGTATTTATCGAATGTCTGGTTCTATTTGGGTCTGCAATATTTCAAAATTATCCTTCTAGACTTTACTTCCATTCCTCATACTTGTCTGCTTTAATTGCAGTGCGGTGTTTCCATTACATGAATGTACTGTGTTTTATTTAAGAGACATGGTGTGATGTAGCGGAGAATGTGCTGAATTTGGAGTCAGGAAAACTTGGCTTGAAGTCACATGATCAACCTCAGATGTATACCGGCTGAATGATCTCTGGGCGGGTCCTTTAAGCTCTCTGAGCCTCAGTCTTCTCATCTGTAAAATGGAGCAGTCATAGCACCAACCTTATAGGATTGTTCTGAGGCTCAAAGGAGATTCCTATATGTGAAGGACTTTGCAAACCTTAAAGCTCTCTTAAAAATGTGAGCTATTATTGGGTAATAGTTTCTTTACTGGAGGAGGAGATTTAGTTTCCTTCCAGGTGTCTTGTTTGTTTGTTTTTTTACCTGAGGGGGATTACTTATTGATGGTGACTCAGGCCTTTTTTCCTAGCACCTGCTCGTAACTGGGAATACCTCATCCTCCTCCTGCTACCTTTTGGCACTGTAAGTCCAGTTCCCACCTTCCTATGGCAGGCCCTTGCAGTGGTTTGACACCTTTAGAGCAAAGGACCTGAGGCCATCACCTCAATATCAAAGTGGAAGAGCTCGACATCCAGGACCAAGCAGCGCCATGAGCTTAGCTCTGCTTCTCAATCTAGACAAGTCACCCAGTCCTGGCGACCAAGAAAGCCCAGGAGAGGCCATCGAGTCTCTTCCCTGCCTATAGACAAGATGGGACTGTCATCATTCTGGATAGATTTTTGGCAAATTTACTCCTTCTCCCAAGTGTTGGAGGAAACAATGGATTTCTCTTTATCTACCTTCTTGTTCTTCAACAGGGTCTTCATGCTTGATCTAAGGCAATCACTCAGTCTTCACACAGGTATACAGACCAGAAAGCAGCAGGGACCATCCTTTGCATCTTCCATCCCTTTGGGCTTATTTAGAGGCTCCTTGTACTTGCTCGGAATTATACTTATCGGGAGGCTAAAGGACAGATGTTGGATCTTAGGGTCAAATTTTGAGCAAGGACGGATACAAGCATTTATTAAGTGTCTACTATGTCCTAGGGCAGCTAGTTGGTGTGGTGGGTGGAATGCCAGGCCTGGAGTCAGGAAGACTCATCTTCCTGAGTTCAAATCTGGCCTCAAACACCCACGAGCTGTGTGACCCTGGGCAAGTCACTTAACCCTGCTTGCCTTGGTTTCATCATCTGTAAAATGAGAAGGAAATGGCAAACCACTCCAACATCTTTGCCAAGAAAATCCCAAATGGGGTCACAAGGGGTGGGACATGACTGAAATAGCTCAACAACAACTATGTGCCAGGCACTGTGCTCAGGACTTTACATATATCTTATTTTTTATCCTCACAATAACCATGGTGGGTAGCTCCTATTATTACCTTCTATTGTTATTATAATATATTTGATGTATATTACTATATTATATAATATGTTATTAATATAATATGTAATATACATTATTATTCTATTATTACTTTCTATTGTTATTATAACATATTTGATATATTACATATTATATAATACATTATCAA
This sequence comes from Phalanger gymnotis, assembly GCA_028646595.1. Classification (NCBI taxonomy): domain Eukaryota; kingdom Metazoa; phylum Chordata; class Mammalia; order Diprotodontia; family Phalangeridae; genus Phalanger; species Phalanger gymnotis. The sequence continues at coordinate 122,074,064 of CM053624.1, read as the reverse complement.
TATAATATGTAATATACATTATTATTCTATTATTACCTTCTATTGTTATATTTTATGTATATTAATATATTATATAATGTAATACTATATGATGTATTATTAATGTAATATGTATTATTCTATTATTGCCTTCTATTGTTGTTATATTTTATATATATTAATATATTACATAATATATTATTAATATAATGTATAATATATATTATTCTATTATTAACTTCTATTATTCCATTTTATAGTTGAGGAAACTGAGGCAAACAGAGGTTAAGTGACTTGCCCAGGATCACAGTAGTAAATGTAGGAGGCCGTATTTGTACTCAGGTGTTTCTTACTATGGGTCCAATGCTCTATCCATAGCATCACCTAGCTGCTTCCTTTGAGAGGTTGAATGGACTACAGACTACTACATTAAAGAGAATCAGCACTTTTTATTCTTGTTTGGATAGAGATTAGAGTCTTGCCCCTCAATTAGGTAGGGGTTGAAATGAAACTTATATGGATAAAAGAAAGGAGTAGATGATTTATGGGACATGAATTATACAGGATGAGAATGTATGGAAGGGCTGAAATCTGTATCTATGTAGGAAATGTCGATAACAATATTACAGTATCAAAGCACTAACCATCCTTTCCAGTTGAACTTAAAGACACAGGAAAAATGATGAGGCGTAAAATACAACCATTTTTGATCTATAGTCATCAAAGTAAGCTATAAATTGATTTGAACTAAATCCTCAGCAGTAATGTTTAAGAACTCCCTCTGAAACAGTGGCAAGGTCTCAGGGGTGGATTGTTAGCCTCGACTTAGCTCTGCAGGAGAGTTTCTGGGAACAGAAGGAAGTCATGTGGATGAACTAGAGTGGGTCTTTCCTAGAGACTAAAGTGGCATGTGGTGTGAGAAGACGACAACCCTTCTGTGAAAAGCTTACCTTATAGATTTAGGTTTACCAGGGGACCCCTCCAGAGAAAATCTTCTGATTTCTCAAAAGTGAACAGCAGTGCCCTTTTTGTGGTCGTCTGAACTGCCTGACTATGCTTTCTTCAAGCAAGGAGAAGAGAGAATTTCAAGAAGTATTTTCTTCATGAAAACAAACAAACAAACAAAAACCATAAAGAGATTGGATTGTAAGGGAGGTATCAGTTGAGTCATGGGTGCCAAACATAAACATGAGTGTAAATAACATTACTAAGATGAAGCTGAATGCCAAGTGATTGTAGTGGCCAATCTTGACCCCAGGGAAGAGAACATACCTCCTTTCATTTGGTTAAGAGGTGGGGAACTACGGGGGCCCAAAATGTAGCATACGTTATTTGATGTGTTGGTGGATTGAGCTTAACTGCTTTGTTACAAAGGGACCATTCATTGAATGGATAAGTGAGAATATATCTGGAAAAGATTGTGATGTAAAAACAAAAAGACTTCAATCAAACTTACAATTTTAAAATGATAGTAGTATCCATTGCTGAGGCAGATGGCCTGCATTTTGAAGGTCCTTTCTACAGAGCTAAAGGTGGGATGTAACTTTGAGAGTAAATTACCCTCTGCTCTTTGGTCAGACTTCTATTATCCATCACTGGGCTGACCTCCACCCATGTGTTTGAAGGCCCTGACTGATATGAGCTGCAATTACTTTCCTTCTCTACACCCACAACAGCTTCTGTGGGAGACACTCATCCTTATGGCTGAGTTGAGGTTTCTTCATGCTGGTAGGCTTAGCTGCTCTGAATCAGTGGTTATGAGTAATATGGTGCTAATCAGCCATTAAAACATGCACCATAACTCCCAAGCTTACTCATGGCTGTGGGGAAGTTTTGCAGAGTGGTGATGCTAATGGGGCCTGTGGGATCCTAGGAAATGATTGGGGGTCAGGAGATGATAGAGCACCAGCTTCCTTGCTGCCTTCTCTTTTGATCTACTTAATGAATTTGTTGTGTAGGTGTTGGGGTATGAATCATCAGAATCACTGGGTATTTAATCAAGTGCCAGCACTAGGGTTCTGGGACCTTTTTAGGACATTATATTCTGTGCTTTCCATCCCTTAGATCAGACAGGGTTCTGGAACTCACAGATGGGTAGGGAGAAAAGATATGACAGGAATAGAATGCATGCCACAGTGTTCAGTTCTTCTACTTTGTATATTAAATGTCATGTCATCAACTACCCCAAACAAGGGGAAAGAATTAGAAAATTAATTAATTAGGAACTGATTTGCTTGGGAATCAATGAACATTGATTAAATTCCTTCTATGTGCCAGGCACTGAGCTAAACCACTGGGAAACACCAAGACAAAAGCAATACTGATCCTGCCCTCAAGGAGTGTATATTTTGAAGGGCAGAAGACAATGTGCACATATATAAATTCATATGAAATTCATATGCAAAATGAATATAGGTTGTTTGGGGAGTTGGGGAGGAAAAAAGGCATTATGTACTAGGGGTGGGGAACCTGTGGCCTCTAGGCCACATGTGGCCTTCTAGGTCCTTGAATATGGCCTTCTGACTGAGTCTAAATTTTGCAGAATAAACCCTTTTTTTAAGGGGATGTTCTGTGAAGTTTGGATTCAGTCAAAGGGCTGCACTTGAGGACCTGGAGCGCCATATGTGGCCTCAAGGCTGCAGGTTCCCCATCCCTGATAGACAGTGGTATTTAGTCTGTCAATCAATCAATAAGCATTTAAGTCCCTACTATGTGCCAGGCACTATGCTAAGCACTAGGGATACAAAGAAAGGCAAATATATAGCCTCAGTTTTCAAGGATATAACATTTTAGTATGGGAGATAACATGCAAGACCCTCCCCCTGCCACTAAAAATAAAAATAAGTTGTACATACAAGGTATATACAGAGTAGATGGAAGGTAACGGCAAAGGAGAAGACACTCTGTGTGTTGGGGGAGGTGTATGTGGGAGGGAAATGCCTCCTGTAGAAGGTGAGATTTGAGTTCTCTTTAAGAGATGGAAGTAAGGAAGGAGAACATTCTAGGCATGGCAGACAGCCAGTTTAAAGTCATGGAGTTTGGTGATAAAGTGCCATAGCTGAGGGGCAGCAAGAATGCCAGTATAGTTAGATTGTAGAATACTTGGAGAGCAGTAAAGTGTAAAAGACCAGAAAGGTAGGAAGGGTACAGGTTGTGAAGGGCATTAAATGCCAAACAGAGGATTTCGTACCGGATTCTGGAAGTATTCGGGAGCCCCTGGAGTTTATTGAGTGTGGTATGGGGTGTGTGTGTGTGTGTTTGTGATCAGACTTGTGCTCTAGGAAGGTTGCTTTGGGAATCAAGTGGAGGATGGATTGGTGTGGAGAGATAGAAAGCAAGGAGACTAACCAGAATGCTATTTGAATGATCCAGGCAAGAGGCGATGAGAGCATGAAAGGTGGTCTTATGTGTGGAGAGCGGAGAGATGCTGTAAAAGTAGAAAAGATAAGACTTTATCTTATGGTATCTTGTGGTATTATCTTATGGTAATACATCAGATATGGGAAGTGAGTGAGAGAAGTCCAGGATGATACCAAGGTTGTAAGCCTGAATGCCTGAGAGAATGGAAGTATCCTCAGCAGTAATAGGGAATTTTGGAAGAAGGGAGAGAATTTGGGATGCAGAGGTTGAAATAATGAGTTTTGTTTTGGAGATATTAAGTTTGAGATGCCTACAGGACAAAGATTTGGAGATGTCCAAAAGGCAGTTCTGATCATCGAGATAAGCCCAGGAGAGAAGTTGGAGCTAGATAATGTAGACGTGAGAATGATCTGGATGGAGATGATGACTGAATCCGTGGAAGCTGATGAGATCAAGCAAGATAGTGAAGGGCAAGAAAAGAAACAGGCCCAGGATAGACCCTTGAAGAACACCTGTGATTAGTGGGCACGATCTAGATGAAGATCCAGCAAAAAAAACTGAGAAAGAACAGTCAGACAAGAGGAGAACTAGGAGAGAATAGTGTCATGAAAATTTGGAGAGGACAGAGAGGGTGATCAACAGGGTCAAAGTGTACAGAGAGGTCAAGAAGGATGAAGACTGAAGAAAGGCCCTCATGATGGGATCCAAGAGAGAGGTGGAGGTGAGGAGAGCATTGCAGACATGGGGGATGGCCAGTGCAAAGACAAAGAAAGGGGAGTTGTAACATTCATTATAAAGAAGAACACATCAGCCAGTGTGGCTCAGTGTGAGAGTATACAGAAGGTAGCAATATGTAAGAACATTGTAAAGTCTAGAAGGGACCAAAGCCAGGCATCTGTCAACCAGTATACATGCATTTATTAACTACTTAATATGTGACAGACACTAAGCCAAGTGCTAGAGGTACAAAGAAAGACAAAAAACAGACCATACTCTCAAGGAGCTCATAGTCTTATGAGAAGAGACAACATGAAAACAGCTGTGTTCAAAGAAGATGTATACAAGATAAACTAGAGCTAAACTCAGAGGGAATTCACTAAGATTAACTAGGTCTGGGAAACGCTTCTTGCAGAAGATGGGACTTTAGTTGACACTTGAAGGAAGCTTGTTTAAGTGACATTAATGCTAAGGGGTTAAATTAAAAAGTATTTTGAATTTTCCCCCACCTGATAGAATTTTGCATTGTACCATTTTCCAACATGGAGCTGCTTAAAACCATAGATTTTGAGTTGGAGGGGACCTTAAAAGTTAGTGGATCCAACCCCTCCATTTTTCAGATGAAGAAACAAAAGCCCAGAGAGCTTGCTCCTTTCCCAGTGTCTCTGAGGTAGTAAATGGTAAAGTAGGTTCAGCTATTGTATTTTCAGGGTTAGTATACCTGAGGTCTCTGGTTAACAAATTACTCTTCAGAATTGAAGTATAAACGAGGACCTGATTTAGCAATTTTCTAATCGTGCTTCCTTGTAGTTGACACTAGCTGCTTCTTCATCTTTGGTAGTTGTATGTAAACACAGGCCTACTGTTTTGCTTTTGGGAGAAAGCGATTTAAATGTAGGTTCTAGGTTCCTCAAATGGGGTTTAGAAAATCCTGAGGATCCAAGTTCTAGGACATTAGGGCCACGTTTGTTCCTTTTGTTCCCCTTTAAACCCTGGAAATTGGCAATAACCAGGGTATTCTAGACAGGCCATTAGAAACTATAAAGTGGATAAAGTTTATAATTGGAACCCTCCTGATGTTATTCTCTTCTTTCCTCCAACTCATGTGCCAGGCTTTCAGCTTACTCCCATGGGGCCTTGCTCATATCTGATTTTCCTGGTTTTCAAAACATTCCCTCAGGGAGGTAGCAGATAAGGAATTAGGGAACGCCTTCCTTCACTCTCTTCCATCCCCTCCTCTTCCTTCTCATTGGTATATTTATATGAGTAAGACCACTGAAAGTAGAAAAGTCTTAGGACTCAAAGAAATGAATCTCTAATGGTATAACTTCAGATCATCTGGCCACTAGAATGGAAAGGAGATGTTTGATCCTTGAGACTTTTAGCTTTTTTCAAATCATACCACCACATGGGTGGCTGCCCAAATCTGTCCCAAGGGGGACCTTTGCCAGTGTACACGTCCTGCCTAATTTCTGGCTCTTCTGTAGAAATCATACCTGTGGTGTTTGGCCTCATTAATGGAATAGAGGGATAGGTTGGTGTACTGGGAGGGAGAGGTATTCTGGATAAATAGAGAGAGCACTAGACTGGCTCTGAGTCTAGAATATCCTCATCTATAAAATTAGGCTAACAAATAGAGTTTCTATGAAGAAAACACTTTGCAAAAGTCAAAGTACTATAGAAATGTGATTATCTCTAGGGCCCACTTTACCTCCAACAGAAGCCCTCGGGAGCAGATTGCCAAGGCTCCCTCTTGGGTAGGCCTCTCCTGGGTCTGGGCTGTTGTGGCACCATCTTTGCTGTCTTGTGGTAGCTCAAACCATTTCATGCCACACCCCAGGGAATACTCATTAATAGAATAACTGGTCTAGCCAATCCTGATGCCAATCCGCTGACTCATCTTGGGCAAAGAAAATGGTAGGCAGGTGGTGGCTCCCACAAGACCATCAGGGATGACTCAGAGGCCACAGGTCCCACTATGTCATTTCTATGAGCTTAGGTTTAACCTCAGATGTCGGATTTCAGATTCAGGGAACCACGGTCTCCCCTTATCCCAGAGGGAGAGGATTGGTGCCTAACTTCTCATTTCCCCACATCTACCTTTGTTGTTTGCACACAAGAAGCCTGAATCAATAAATTCCAGTGGTTCCTTATTACTTTTAGGACTGAATAAAGACTCTTCTGTTTGGCATTTAAAACCCTTCCCAACCTGGCTCCAAACCACCTTTCAAAGCTCATCATTTACCACTCCTCTTCATGCATGATAAGATCCAAGCAAACTGGCCTTCTAGTTCTTTCTCATCCACAATATTCCTTCTCCTGTCTCCATGTCTTTGGACAAAGCTGTGCTCCCCAGAGCTTTGAATGCAATACCTCCTCACTCCCACTTTTTAGGATCTCTACTTTCCTTCCAAGCTCAGCTCATAGGCTGTCTCCTACATGAGGCCTTTCCTGATCCTCCCAGCTGGAGTGCTTCCCCTGCAAAATTACTTTGTTTAATCTTTCTATATACTTCATGCGACATGTTTTTCCCAATTCAACGTGAACTCCTAGAGGGCAGGGATGCTTGCATTTCTGTCTTTGTAGCCACAGGTCCTGGCACATAATAAGTGCTTAACAAAAATTTGTTATCTATTGAAGCAGTCTATGCCATGCATTGAGCACCCACTGCAAATAGAGTAAGGAAGGAAGAAAAAATGGCCTTGGAGGGTACTCTGCCCTGGAGAGGCTCTAGTCTGACAGAGAAGATAAAGATATTTACTCCTAAAGAATTCTTGGTCTGAGGAGGGACCATTCCTTAAAGAAGACCATCTCATCTTTAGGAAGCTCCAAGTCTGTCTTCTGAACATTTTTTTCTTTTGATACACACACACACACACACACACACACACACACACACAGCCTTATGGCAAAAATTCAAAGTTGATTCATAAAGGAATAATAGAGTTAAATGCAAATAAATAGAGTATCTGTTCTATCCTAAAGTTCCTTACAAATAGTAGGCACTAAGGAAATCTATGTTGATTTGAAATATAGGGGACCTGTAGGGAGAGAGGAACATGAAAACTGGGGGAGGAGACAGAAGAGTCTTTCCAGACTATAGGAGAGGGAATTGGGTAGACAGACGGATCCTGCCTGGGCCCAGCAGCTGAGAGCCTGGCCAGCCCTGAATCCCTGCCCCTGGCTGGAGGTCTGAGCATGAAGACATCCTCCTCATTCCCCACCCACGCCATGCTGTGGTCTGGAGAGACTCAAGTTGGGAAGCAAAACTAGCCTTTTTTTTTAAAGGCCTAAATCTCTGTGGTCAGTCTCCTAACAGTTAGAATAGGAAGCAGCTGGAGCAGCCTGTTATTAGAGGTTTGGCTGAGCCCTGGGCCCTCACTTGCTCATCTCACTGTTGCCAGGAGCTTTCCCTGTAGGGAATGTGGCAGAAAATGGGCCTTGGGAGAAAGAGAGGGGAGAGAGAGAGGGAGAAGGAAAGAGAGAGGGGGGGGGTGTGGAGAGAGAAGGTGGAAACCTCCCATTTTGGCTTGCTACAGTGGAGTGAGAAATATCTCTGACTTACCTCTTGGTGGTAGGTTGTGGCCTAGAGACCTGTTTATGTTTCTGACCCAATGACCACTTTCTCTGCTTGCAGCCTTTATTTTAGTTTAGGCAGGGGCCTTGTGGTGTCCTAGTGGGAGGGGATGCGTGAACATAAAAACTAGGCTGCTGGGCAAGGCCTCTGGATTGGCTGCTCTGATGTGGGCTGTCTGATTTGGGGGCAGAGGATAGCCCAGAAAAGTACCACGTATGTATAGGCACCCTTCACTTTAAGAAAAACACCTATATGAAGGTTTGTGCTTACAGAATAAATTGGGGGAAGGTAGAGATGTGTCACTTTAGGAAAAGTCTTTTAAGCCATGATTCCCAATGACCAAAGACGAAGCTTCCTACCTACCTCCTGACAGAAAGTGGTAGAAGGAGACACAGATTTTTGGGCCTGGGGCCAACATAGGAATTTGTTTTGCTTGACTATATATATTTGTTTCTTTTTTTTTTTCATGGGAGCAGGAGAAGAGGTGAGAGGGAAGGAGAAAGTAATTGCTGTTAATTGAAAAATAAAATTAATTTTAAAAAAGAAAAGGAGTCTTTGTTTCACAAGCATATGCACCATAATTTTTATAAAGTAGACAACCACTTCAACTTCATTTAAATGGAGGAAAAATTGATTTATACACAATTTTGTAGGAATGTAGCCACCGCATAAATTGTAGTACATTACCATTGTCTCCATAATGCCAGGAGGGTTCTTGTCTTGAGCTGATAGTATAGAAAGGCGTGATCCTAGGAAATGGCCTCAGTGACCTCAGTGTTCTCCCATGTCATCATTGTAATGGGTATTGCTATTTCTGAAATAGCTGGTAACTTGTGAATCCCCCCGGGGCTTACAGCAGCCTAGTAAAATGGGAAATGAATCTTGCTCTAATCCTATCTTTAGCACACAGGATCCTGCTAACCCCAGAGAAAATGAAATTAATCTCCTGCTAATTCTCGATTTGCTAACCTTTAACTCCGACGTTTTAAACTCTAGGCCTACTTTCTTTACTTCATCATTAGTCTGTGGAAACAAAGACCTAATCTTCTGTTCTGTTCTTGTTTATATCATGTATTAGGGGGAGGGAGGTGGGAAATGAATCACTCAGTCTTTTAGCTTGACTGGAAAAAGGACAAATGCAGCTTTCTCCTTTCTCCTACAGGGCACAAATTCCAGAGTCATTAACCAAATCATCTTTTCTGGTATATTCTCTCAGCAGCTTTCTGGGTGTGAGAGGATTATGGGCCTCTCATTAGATTTGCTTCCTTTGAATCAAACTGTAACCTTCATAAAATGACTAATATACCTTCTTCTTGGGAACTGAGATAGGAAGGAGAAGGAGCCCAGGGAGAGGTGCCTTGAGTTCCAAGTTCTTTGGGTGACCTCAGGGTCAACCTTTCTCTCTCCGAGAGAACTGATTTTTCCCTTTGTGTGTAGCTGAGTAATAGAGTATTTAATACTCTAAGTCTGGTCGATAATAGGTTTTTGATGTTTCCATCTTGGACAAAGGCAAAGGCTGAGTTTGGGATGCTTTGTGGGTCTCAGTGGATCCCACTGAGGCTGCACGGCATCAGGATTAATAACAGCTCACATTTAGATAGCATTTCAAGTTTACAAAGCATTTTTTATACATTAGCTCATTTGAATCTAACCACAACCCTTATGAAACAAAGTCTCTTTTTTTCATTTTACATATGAAGAAACTGAGGCACAGAAAACTTAAGTGACATATCTAGACTCACACAGGTAGTGTCAGAGATAGGTTTTGAACCCACGTCTTGCTCACTACAGGTCCAACACTTTATTACTCTGCCTATGAGGGATGAAGCTTCTGAACCAAACTCTTGGCATTTACCCGTATCTCTGTTACCTCCCTGAGTGACCTTGGGTAAGGCACTTACTTCTGGGTCTCAGTTTACTCATTTGCAAAAGGAAATGGGGCTGTGGCACAATGTGGTATTGCAGAAGGAGAGCTGGCTCTGGATTCATATCCAGCCTCTGACACTAGCTGTGTGAACCTGGACAAGTTGCTTAACTGCCATCTGCCTCAACTATACATATATATGTGTGTGTATGTGTGTGTGTGTGTGTGTGTGTGTGTGTGTGTGTGCATGTGTGTATGTATATATGTATATATTTGAGTGTCCTCAATTATAAAATAATAGCACTTCTACAACTATAATAAAAAAAGCACTTTCCTTCCAGGATCAAATGAAATAATATTTGTACGGTGCTTAACACAGTGCCTGGTATATAGTAGGTGCTTAATAAATGCTTATTTCCTTCCTTCTTTGTGTTATGTGGCCTTCAAAGGCCTTTCTAGCTCTAAACCTAGAGCTTATGAAACAGGCACCTTTTGAGAAATAGCACGATGTAGTGGAAAGTCTCTGAAACAGGTGCACGAAGGCTTAGACTGAAATCTTGGCACTTCTGCTACGTAGCTGTGTGACCACAAGCAAGCTGACTAACATCTCTGAGCCTCAGTTTCCTCACCTCTCCAATAAGGATAACAATTTTCGTACTAAGCTTTTTGTGAGTTTCAGTGGAGGTGATGAAGGCATAGTGAAAGTGCCACGTAAATGTGAGTTATTGTTATTTGGCTAGATGGAGGCCACCACCCCATCCAACTTCAAACAAATTTATCATCATCGTGACCACTACCACCCTCATCACCCACCATTTTCTTAATCGCCCTTAGGAACTTGCTTGGGGTAATGGGTGCTATGTAGGAATACTCACAGACCCAGGCCCCACCCAACCCCTAGAGTTCACCATATAAGACAGAAACACTGATGTGGGCAGACAAGAAAGAGCCTACAGACAATTGATTTTGCAGACACTGACAGAGGACGTGAGTAGACAAGACTCGATTTTCTTGTTTGGGGTTTCTAGCCAGGGAGTGGAGGTGACTAGGCCCTACCCATCACCCCATGGGACGGGTCAGAATTTCACAGCATCCGGGAGAGGACAACTGCTTTCCCCTCCAAAGAGCAGCTTTAGGGGCACAGGTCTGGAAAGAGGGAATCGGGGGCTCAGTTCTGATAGAGCAGTGGAGAACCCCACCCCCTGGGCTATGTGATTGGCTCCAACCCAGCACTGGCCGTTGCCAGGAATCTGGAAGGAAGTGGTTTGTGGGGAGTGGTGATGATGTCGGGTCTCTTCTGAGATGTGGCTCTGGCTGAGGTTTCTTCTTTGGAAACTGACTCATTTCTATTGAGAGCAAGGCTCCCCCCCCCCCCCCCCCCATGTCTTCCCCTGAGAGGAAAACAGAATAAAACCAAGGGAGATGATAACTTGTTACATGAGCTTTCAAAGGCTGCCCACTGGATTAGGGCCTCAGGGAATTAGGTAAGACAGTCCCTTGAGGGGTCATTCTGGTTTCATTTCTCTGTACATGAGTCCAGGTGTGGGTGGAAAGGGGAAGGTGATTTCCTTACCCAGATATGAGCACATTTATTCATTCATCTATCTACTCATTTATTTATTTGTTTGTATAGCTACACACTTATCTGTCCATCTCTGCACATGCACAGGCATACGAAGATTGTTCTACTCCTGTGGACAGGTGAAGTCAGTAGCTGCCTGAGTTCATGATTTGGAAGATAACCCGAAACCACATCAGGCCCCCAAACTCCCCAGGTGGCCATCGATGGTATCCTCTTTTTGTCCTATCTGAAACTGCCACCACTAGAAAAACTTCTTTTGAGATGGACAATTAGAGTTCCTTTCCTTCTTCATCCCAGAAAAGAGCAATGACCCAGACCCATGCTCTACGTCCCTAGCTCCATCACCCTCTGGGATAAGCCTTTCTCTTCTCCCCAACAAGCTCAGGGGGATTGCCTTGTCCCTAACACCACCTGTCCAGAGTAGCTCACTGGGCTACACTATTATCCATGGTATGGGAAAACTATGGTCACCCTTTGGTGCCAGATAGAGCCCACTGAAAAGATCTCTCAATATAGGAAAAGAATGGCCTCAGCCTCTGGCCAAGGTCAGCGTTTCTGGCTTGAAATGACTGAACCTGCCAGGACTCAGGGCCACCTCTTGAATGGCACATTTCTGAAACGATTTTCTTGTTTGGGGTTTCTATCCAGGGAGTGGAGATATGTGCCCCACTGAGAGCAGAAAAGAAGGTCAAAGGTCTCTGAATGGGAGATGGAAGAGTGGTTTGTACCTTTTACCACCAGATGGCACTGCTAGATACTAACCTAATCCTATCCAACAGGAAGGCTCAGGAGTTGGGCATCCTGCACTCCCCCTGGTGGTAATGGGGCCTCAGTGCAGCGAAGAGAAATGCTGGAGAGGTACCCAACCTCTCTATAATTCTCAAAGAACAGTTGACTTTCAATCAGCTCTGCCTCTTTCTGGGTAATGGGGCCAATTCATCCTTCCAGGGAGTGTGGTGAAAGAAGGCAGCATGGTGTAGTGGAAAGAGAACTGTATTTATAGTCAGAGAATCTGAGTTCAAAGCCTGGATTTGATACTTATATATTCTGATCCTGGGATGAACAGCTCTGTGCCTCAGTTTCCCCTCCATGAGGGGGTTGAGTCTGAAAACTTCTAAGATTCATTCTAACTCTAAATCTATGCTTCTTTAATCTTTTAAGTCAAGTTTACCCAATCATTGCCAGCTCAAAGCCCTGACTGAGCTGACAAAACCCCATTTCTTCCCTAAACTTGCTACATTTCCCTGAATACTACTCATGTAACTTTGGGATAGTGTAGTTACCTTCCTACAGGATCAGACAGAATATGCTTAACTCTTTTTAGTGCTTTACTCTTGGTAAAGATGCAGTAAAAACAATACTGGGGCTGGAGTAGAAGCCCTCCAAGGTCCCCCTTTGAATCCCTGGTCCCATGATCTAAGTCTCTGGGGCATGCTTGAAGCTCCTCCTTCCGTGAGATAGCCTAGACAGAAGATAAGCTACTCTGGATCTAGGAGACCCAGGAAAGGCGTGATTTGTTTTCTTTAGTTCCCTATGGTTCCATCTTCTACAAGAAAGCAAACGAATGTAGGAAACAGAACATAGTCTCCAGCTGATATGTGACTGATGCTACCTAGTAGGGCTGATCATTAGGCAAAGACTTGGGAACTTTTGGACCCAGTACTCAGCTCTTCATCCTTGTGTCATGGGGCATCGACTCAGAATCTAGTGGGAACTAAAGTGCTTGATGGTTGATATGTTTCTACTTGGCATTCTATTATTGGCGAGGAACTCCAAAGACTTCCTGATGTGGCTAGGTCATTGCTTCTGAAGCAAGGATATAGGAAAGGACAGGACTGACATGGAAAATAACTCCCGCCATTGTTGTTGCCATCTTGAGTGCTTTGGATCTCGCTCTGTCTTAGACACTGAGACCTTTGGGTGAAGCTTCTAGTGTCTGAGAGATGTGTCCTGTCTTATTTCAGTCTCCAAGTCTTTGGCCTGTCCATGACACCTCTCCATTATTGTCTTATCTCATCATTTTGCTTGTACGTGCCTTCTCTTAAATCCTACCAGACGGATGATGACTGATTGCTCTACTCCCTATGGGGAAGGAAAGACAGATGGACAGGAGCAAACATACATCTAGGCCCACATAACCTAGTACAATCCTGGTATATAAGAGGTATATAATAATTACTTGATTCCTCTCTAGGCTCCATTCTTGACTCTCTGAACTTCCTTCTTGAGACTTCTCACCCTGGAAGTTTATTCTACCCCTTTGGCCCCTTCCTCTGATTCTTTGGTTCTTCCCAGAACTTCTATTTCAAGGAAAATGCCCAAGCTAGCTATTTCTTCATTCCTTTCTGGACTCCACTCCTGACTCTGTGAACTTCTATCACATCCCCACACAGGAACCCCTCCCTACTGCTATTCAGCTTCCTTTTATGTATTATTTCCCCCAATTAGAATGTAAGCTTCTTGAGGGCAAGAAATATCTTTCTTTTTTGTTTTTACTTATATTCCCAGCACTTAGCATGATGCCTGGCACAACATAAGTACTTAATAAATACTTGTTGACTCAATTTGACTTTATCCTGAATTGGAGCAAGAAAATACACTAAAAGGGAAAATAATGAGGCCTAGATTTTAGTCAAAGAACCATAGAATCAGAAACCATCTGGTACAACCTATACAGAAACAAAAGTCTTATCTAGAACATGACCTTCTAGCATTTTCCTAGGTCTTTGGTCACAAGGACCTGACTGTCTGCCATGACAATCATTGTACATTTGAACAGTTTTAATTATGAGGAAGTTGTTCCTGACATCAAACCTTAATTTGCCTCTTTGCACTTTTCTATCCATTGTTCCAATTTCTGCCCTCTGAGGCTAAGAGGAGCAAGTCTACACCCTCTTTCACGGGATAACTCTTCAACTATTTGAAGGCAGCTATCTTGCCCCTCCCTCAAATTTTCTCTTCTCTGGGCTCAACATCATTAGTTTCTTCAATCCTCCTGTATACAACTAACATTGAGGCCCTTCATAATTCTAGTTGCCTTCCTCTAGATGCTACTTATAGCTCATCAATGTCCTTCTCAAAATGTGATGGACAGAACACAATACTTCAGGGCAGAATACAAGCAAGATGCTCACCTTCTTCAACCTTTATTAATATACCCGCATAATTTAGCTTTTTCGGTTGACTGTCAATTCATGTTGACCATAAAGTACATTAAAACTAACTTGTAGATGAACTGCTTGCTATCCAGCCATGCCTGCCTCCCCCATCCTGTGCTTGACAGCTCAACATTTGCTCCCCTAGGGGAAAATTTTTGTACCTATTTGTCTTAAATTTTTATTAAACTCAACCCAACATTCTAATCATTCACGATCCTTTTGAATCCTCTCTATGATCCAATGTATTAGTTATCCCTCCCAATTTTGCGTCATCTTTAAATTTGTGTTTCTATTCAAGTAATTTTTTTTAAATTTTTAAAATTAACACTACAGGGTGAAGCACAGACCACTGGGAAACTGCACTCATCAAATCACTAATAACTACCAACTATTCTTACTCACCTAGATACAATTCACCTAATTGTACTATCTTTCCATCTTGTCCACAAAAATAAGACGAAAATCCTTATCAAATGCTTCCCTAAAATCTAGGCAAAGTACATCTATGATGTTACCTAATTTATCATTTTAGTAACCATATTAAAAAGTCTAGTGTAAACTATTTTTTCCCATTCAAATTTAATTTTTAAAAAATTCTGAACTGAACACCTTAGATGTTCTTTAAGCATCTCTTTCATAATGTTCCAAATTTCATGGTGAATTAGACTTGAGTTCGCAGGCCTATATGTTTGAGAATTTTTTTTCTGAAAATTGGGTTTTTTGTCCTTCTCTAATATTTTACTACATTCTAGGCCATCTTCAGTTGTTCTGATCCATATCTGACCACTGGACTCAGATGGCTCCAGAAGAGAAAGTGAGGCTGGTGACTTTGCACAGCCGTCTCTCACTTAAATTTAATTCACTTGCATGTCCTGGCATCACCTCCCTGATGTCATGGTCCTCTTTAAGAACAAAGGACGAATAGCAGCAGCAGCAGCAGCAGCAGCAATTATCTCCCTCTTTAGCTATAATCTTCAGAGATACCTGTCACTTGTATCCAGAGATACCCGTATCCACAGTCGCATCTAGTTTTTTCAATAAAGTCCTGGCTCTTCTCTTTATTTTAGGTTAGAGAAGCGATGTTGCCTCTGTGAGACTCAAATTTCTTCATTTCTAAGGAAAAGAGATTGGACTTGAAGATCCCTAAGGTTCTTCCCAGTCCAGCACTTGTGATTCTCTGATTTTGTGAAGTCATTCACTGCATGAATGTTTTTGCTTCTCCTCTTAGGGCTCCAGCTAAGTGGCTGGACTAGGTGGGCTTTGCGTGTATGCATGTGTCTGTGTTTTCATTTAGCATTGCCTGTTTTGAGAATGTCTCCCAGCATGAGTTAGTAGAGACGTGTATTGCTTTCCCGTCTTCTAACAGGTGACAGGCAGCAGGGGCCTTAGATGAGGCAACGGGGAGGCTTTTATCAGGGAGCTTGTCTTCAGTTCTGACATTGGGATAGATTACAACAGTATTTATCGCCTCTCCCCACACCCTCTCGGGTCTGTTGATTAAAATTGACCCCCTTGGGGAAGTTTCCTTATTCTCTAAAGCAAGATTGCACGGTAGGAAGCTAAGTCATTGGAAGAAGGAAGGTCGGCATGAATAGGGACCTCATATCAAACAAAGCAACACGTCTGTTGGAATGGCTGGACACAGGGACACGGTGGTGTAGTTGCTCTCCTGGCGGAGGATGAAGCTGATGGATTGCTTGAGCTTGGGAGTTCTGAGCTGCAGTAGGCTAAAGCCAATTGGGTGTGAGCATCAAGTCAAGCACCAATATGGTGAGTCCCAGTTTCTCAATGCCTTTCTTAAGCTGATATCTAGAAGTGAATGCAGTACTAAAGGTACGGTCTAATGAGGGAAGAAAACTATCGCTTCCTTCTACACTTCTGTTGATGCAACTGATCATTATATCACCGGCTTTGTTTTGGTTGTTGCCTAACACGTCCCCTTGTTCACTCATATTGAGCTCAAAGTACATTAGAACTCTCTGATCTTTTCCATGTGAGCCTGTTCCTCAAACTGAGCTTCTAAAGCAGATTTTTTGAACCCCAGCCCGAGGCTTTATATTTACCCTCATTACATTGAATCTTAGTGGATTTGCTCCATTTGAATGGCCCATGGAGGTAGTTTTGGATCTCGGCTCCATCATCCAATATTTGAGCTTATCCCTCCTGGCTTTGTGCTGCCCATAAATATGATGTATGTGCAGTTTGCTCTTACCTTTTGCTCGCTTTTCTGCATCTTCTACATAATGATGATAACGTGAGACAGAACAAGACTAAAGACGAATCCCTGGAGCACTTCACTAGAGACTCCCCTGCGGGTTGACAGTGACCCCATTTAAAGCTCTCCCAGCTCCGAATCTATGACCCTATGACAAATCACTTACACTCTCTCTGGATCAGTTTCCTCATTTGAGATACAAGGACTCAGAAGTCTCCAGACATACATTTTTTACCAGTTGTTGTTTAGATGCACTCTACCCTTGGTCAAGAGGTAAGGTAAATAGGAAAATACATTAAAATATAAATCCTTCCAACAGTCATGGCACAAGCTGAACCATTTCCCAAACCCACAGTCCATCTTGGCCTCATGCTTGCCTCTATCATCCTCAGTTTCTGCATATACTGCATTGGCAAAAGGGAAGGAGAAAGCCTCGATGCCTGCAAACACCAGCAGGAGACAGCATGGCATAGAGATAATTGATTAACTGAGCAGCTACTTCCCTCCTCTATTTTCTTTTCTCTTCTTCCTTTTGGCTTCCCTAGCCCTTCTTTAAAAACCTTCTACTTTGGAGACATCTCCATGCTGCCTGCTCATGTTTGGCCCTGGGAGACAGCCAGTTCAGTACCATCTTCCCAATGAGCCAGTCACTCTGGTCTCAAAAGTATTATCAGAAATTAGCAATGTACTAGGGAAGAGACCCCTTACTGAAGAAATAGCCACCTGTACATGTAGGCTCGTTAGTTTTCGAGGGTGCTTCTGGACGTGCCATTTGTCCCCACATAATTCCCTAGAAGTGGGTAGTGACTATCAGGTTTGATTAGTGTTAGGTGGCACTCTGACACATATCAGGTAGACACTCCAAGAAGACAGCCTATTTCCCATTGACTGCTGGCTATTTCTGCAATCTTGTCCCACAGACACCTTAAACTCAGGGTAAAACTGAAACCTAAACCTGTTCCAACCCCTAATTTCTCTGTTTCCGTTAGTGATGCCACCTTGGTCCCAGTCTTCCAGGTTTATACTTTGGAGCCATCTTTGAAATTTCCTTCTTCCTCACCTCACACATCCAGTCAGCTGCCAAGTTCTGCCATTTTTGCCCCTTCAATAGCTCTTGTTTCTATCCAGCCTCTCCTCCCCACTTCAATCCCTCATCTCTTTGTGACTAGGGTATTGTTATAACCTTTGAACTAATCTTCCTACCTAAGGTCTTAATTCTTCTCAATTCATCCTCCACATCACTATTAAAATAATCTTCCTAATTAGTGGTTATGATCATGTAACTTTCCTATTTAAAAAAATTTGGCAGCTTCCCATTGCCTACCAAATAAAGTATAAACTGACAGTCCTGGCATTCAAGGCTCTCCACCATCTGCGTCCTACCTACCTGTCTTTGCTCTCACCTCTGGGTGTTGCCTCAGTCAAACTGAGATCTGTTAAAGACCTTAGCTTAAAAAGGCCAAGGTCTCCTGCTGCATCCAGGGCCATCTCTGGTCATCCTAATCTGTATCTGGCCACTGGACCCAGAGGACAAAGTGAGGCTGGTGACTTTGCACAGCCCTCCTTCACTTAAATCCAATTCGCTTGCATGTCAAGGCATCACCTCCCTGATGTCATGGTCATGGTCCTCTTGGAGAACAAATGACAAACACCAACAAACAGTAACAACTTCTCCTGCTTCACCTTCTTTTCCCACTTACTGAATTGCCTCCCTGGAAACCTTTGCCCTGAGGTCCTTCTCTCCTCATTAATGACTCTCCATTAAGGTCCAGGGTTTGAGGAAGGACTTGCTTCACCGCTGGCCTTGATTCTTTCTGGCCCCCACATCCTTCCTGCTAGCTAAACTATCCCTTTGAGGCTCCTCTTCTATCTCCTTCATTTCTACCGCTCCTATGTATGCTGTGTTCTCTCATTAGAATGGAATCTCCTGGAGGGCAGACCATCTTGCTTGTTGTGTATGAATGCTGAGTGGTTAGCACGGTGCATGACACATAGTAAATGGTCACTAAATGCTTGCCCCTGTTGTCTGTCTGTCCTGTCTGTTTAACTCTATCACATAGGACTTTCTCTTTACATATTCTAAGTTCCAATCAAACTAGACTACTGTCCCTTCTTGCCCTGTTTTATATTGTCCCCTATCCTTGAAATGCTGTCTTCCCTTTCACCTCATCTCCCTTTGTCAAGGTCCCTCTCCAGGTGTTTGCAGTAGGAAAGGAAAAAGAAATTGAAATGATTTCCCTTAAAAGAGCTGAGGTGTTTATCATGGAAAAGACTTGGAAAGGGCTGCTTTAACTCTCTTCAGGGCTTTCCTATGGAAAAGGAATCTGCTTGACTTGGCCCCAGAGAGTTTAAGTGACTTTAAGTGACTTGGCCCTGGGTAGAATTTGTGTAGAGGTAGACATGATTAAGGTAAGGCAGCAAGGCAGAACATCAGGTAGAGTACTGGGCGTAAA
Organism: Phalanger gymnotis; assembly: GCA_028646595.1. Taxonomy (NCBI): domain Eukaryota; kingdom Metazoa; phylum Chordata; class Mammalia; order Diprotodontia; family Phalangeridae; genus Phalanger; species Phalanger gymnotis. Next base: position 122,055,159 of record CM053624.1, on the reverse strand, counting down.
AGTCAGGAGGACCTGAGTTCAAATCTTACCGCAGACATTTCCTAGCTACATGTTCCTGGATGAGTCATTTAATATCTCTCAGTGTCAGATTCCTTATCTGCAAAATGAGGATGGGGTTGGGTTCAATGGATTCTACTCTAGGGTCTCTTTCAGTTCTGAATCTTTGATAAGGGAAAGCCTTCTAAAGCTATTCCAAAGTGTGAGGGGCTTTTGGGGGAGGTAATGGGTTCCCCATCTTGGAGACCTTCAAGTTGGATCTAGATGACCTCTTGTTGAGTATCATAGAGAGGAGATACTTGGTCAGGTGTGAGTTGCCCTGGATGAGCTCAGAGGTCCTTTACAATGCAGAGATTCTGTTGCTTCTCAGTGTTTCCCCAACCAGAGGGAGGAGGAGGAAAGTAAAGTACAAGAGAGATGAGAAGGCCTGCAAAGGATCAGAAGGTGAGTGGGTGGGAGAACAAAGCAGAGAGGGGGCGGGGCGGGGAAAGGAAGCGAGGTGGAGGAGGGATTGTAGGGGAGGGAGTGCCGAAATGTGGTTCTGCCCTCAGAAGCTCTGGGAAGTGTGATCTATACCAGGGGAGGGGCTGCCCACACTGGCAAAATCATGGATTCTGGATCCTTCAAAGTGCGAGCAGGAGAAAGGAAAGGTCTTCTCTGAAGACCTGGGCCACCGTTTCCCCTCCCATCCAATCTACCACAAGGCGTGTGACGGCTAGCTTTAACAACATCGACAACCGAAAGCCTTCTCCTCCCGTGGTGACCTGCTCATCGGGAAATAACACTCCTCTCCTCCCTCTCTCCCCTGCTTCCAAAACCTGAGGAGGCTGGGGGAGTTCCCACTGACATTTTTGTCATGTTCTGTTTTGAAGGGGGAATCAGGGACAATTCAATGGCACTGAAAAACGCAGATACTGGGAGGGGAAAACCCTGTCCTGGACAGGAGATGTGGCAATCTGGGAGAGATGCAGAGTTTCAGGGATAATTACTCTGCCAGTCAAGAGTAATAAATACTTTGCTTCCCATCTCACACACCCCCTGCCTTGAAGAGTATGCACATGCATGCACACACACAAGCTTTTGTCAACATTCCCAGGCGGCGTCGTTCTGCTAAATGCTGCTTATAATGTGCAGCATGGTACAGAGAGGCTGGTGGAGGCGGTGACAGAGTGTGAGGGAGGCTGAGACAGAACAAGGAGAGGTTGAGGCACCATCTTGGTGCTAAGTTGTGTAGCAGCTCAGGAGAGGGAGGCCAGAGAGGCTTATGAGAGGGTCTACAATAGCTGAGCTGACTCTGGGGGAAGGGGGCCCTGGACAGGGCAGATAAGATGTGTGTCATAGTAGTAATAACTGTTCACATTTGCTGAACACTTTAAGACTTACAGAACACCTTCTTTACAGTCAGCCTGTGAGGAAATATAAATATGGTTGTTGCCATTTTGTGGATGGAGAAACTGAGATTCAGATATACGAAAAGGCTTGCCCTGAGTGAATGGGAAACTAAGGTACGGATATATGAAGTGCCTTGTCCTTAGTCACATAGAAATTGTCAGAGTCTGGATTTGAACCCAAGGGTAGCTAGGCGGCATAGGAGATAAAGTACTGGGCCTGCAGTCAGGAAAACCTGAGTTCCAATCTGGCCTTGGACATTTACTAGCTGTGTGACCCTGGGTGAGTCACTTCACCCTGTTTGCCTCAGTTTCCTCATCTGTAAAATGAGCTGGAGAAGGAAATGGCAAACCACTCCAGTATCTTTGCCAAGAAAACCTCAAATGCGGTCACAAAGAGTCAGACACAGCTGAAACAACTAAACACCAACAAAACACCTGTTGTCTCTAAGCCCAATGCTCTCTCCGTTGAGTCACATTATTCCTGGCCCCGGTACCTTTGTCAAGACTCCACCAGTGCCTGCATTGATCTGGGACTTATAGTAATCATTCTTCTATTCCTTCCCAACAATCTTTCTAATTTACATTTTATTCCTTCTCGGCCCATCTTTTCAAATAACTAATATTTTTCTGCTAAGGGGGTGGGGGTGGAGAACTAGAAGACTTCTTCCCACTATAAGGCACATTTTAACTAGGGCCTTCTGGAGACAATGGCTCTCTTTCTGCTGCACAACTCATTAATGATTCTAAAGGGAGAAGGGCAAGTCACCTTTGGAAAGGGGATATTTTGGAGGAGGTAGCATCACACAATTGACCACCTCTTCTAGCTTTCCCTGGGCTGGGGCGTGATGTTATAAGAGTTAAATTCTATTTCAGATCGATGAAGGTATAAATCCATAAACTGCAGACATATCCCCAGTCCCCATGTGGTCCTGTCTTCCTCCCTTAACCACATTCTTGGAACCCTTTCCACCCTTTCTCATCTGCCTTGGGCCTCTCAGTGGTCCATGCAGTCTGAGGTGGCAGCCACCAGGGGTCAGGCTTTGATATCTATTAATCTGTGTGTCTGACTGCTGCCTGGGGAACCAGGATAGTGCTTGGGATATTTTAGAGCTAGAGACAGATGGCCAGAGATCTGGAGTTCAGCATTAAGAGAACTTGCCCAGAAGAAGCCATGAGATCCCTCCGCATGTGCTGGACCTAATGGCCTATGTTTGTCAGAATCGCCATTACCGACAGGAGAGAATTAACAATCCCTTATAGATAGAAATGTTGGTTATCATTATTACTACTATTTACACAATTCTTTAAGCTTTTCAGAGAACTTTCCCAGCCATTATCTATTGGATTCCCTCACCACATTTCCTGTTTTATAGACCCACCAATCAATCCATCAATCGATGTGTCTTTGTAGGGACCCGCCGTGGAATCAAAGCACTGTATTAAGGTTGGGGACACATGAAAAGCAATCCCTGCCTCTAAGAAGCTTACATTCTGGATGTTAGAAGGAGGGCACAGGGAGTAGAACAGGTAAGCATCGACCACAGCTAGGTCTCAATTAGTGCAAATGATGAATCCTGTGGTCATATATTTGCGCTTTTAGAAGTAATAATTATGTAAATTACAGATATTAGTTCCAGCCCAAGGGAATATGCAGTGTGAATTCGGATATTGTGGATGCTATTGGCACTAATTTGGACCTGGTTGACATAGCTAGGTGGCATAGAGAATCGAATGCTAGACCTGGAGTCAGGAAGACCTGAGTTCAGCTATGCCTCAGATACTTAACCTCTGTCTCAGTTTCCTCATCTGTAAAAATGGGAATAAGAATAGTCCTTAACCTACCTCCCAGGATTGTTGTTAAGGATAAAATAATACAATTTCATAAAAATGCCTTGCAAACCTTAAAGTGATATAATAGTGCCAGCTATTATTATATACTGAAAATCTGAGGAAGGAGAGGGAACCAGAGAAGCAGGGAGATTTTCCGTAGAAGTCAGCACTCCTGTTTCCATAAGAGCCAAGTGGTGAATGACACAAGAGATATTTAAGAGTTAAACATCAGGAGGAGTGAATTCCAAGCATTTCATGAACCTGACATCTGATCTTCCATTTGTACAAAGGCATGGATGATTGAATGTTGAATTCAGGAAACCATATAACAGCACATGATTATGGGTTGAACTAGACCACTGGGGTCAAACTCCAATAGAAACAGAGGCCACCAAATAGTACACAAGGATCCCTGAGGTGCACAGATTAACTTAGAAAACCACACACATTTATATATTTCTTTTTTAACTAATGCATCAATGTATTTTAATCAGATCAGAACTACATTTTAATCTGGCTCAGGCTTCACTCAAGAGTGTTGTGGGCCACACGTGGTCCTCCTGTCTGAGTATTTGATGCATCTGACCTAGATGACCTCTGAGGTCTCCTCCAACACTGACATTTGATTTTAAGTGCCAAATAAATAGTCCAGAGAAGTATTCAGAGATCAGAAGAGTAAGAGAAAAACTGAGATCCAGAGATATGAATAGACTAACCTCAAATCACGCAGCAGAATCTCGACTAGAACTCAAATATACTGGCGTCTAGGCCAGCCTTCTTTCTGTCACACAAGAGTCATATAAATGATTCCTATCATTTTTGATCTCCCTTCCCCTTCTCTCTTCCCCTCAACTCCACTCCTTCCAACACCCCAGTATTTGTCTGGTGTTTGTTGTCCTTTGTTCTTAAAAAGGGCCAAAATGGCACCACTATGTTGGAGTCAAGTTTGCAGTGTGTCCAACTGTGGCCGATCAGACCAACAGGAGCCCAGAAGGCTCTACCTCAGGTTGGGCACAAATGGTCCGCATGAGTATTTGAAGTGCAGATGTCTCTAAATTTGCACAGCTCATCTTTCTTTTGAGTTACTGCAATTCTGCTTGACTCGTAGAGCACAGTGCCTTCTTTGATTCAGGCACGGCATGCTGAGCAGTCCTTTGTCAGCGTCTCTCAGGTCATGCAATCAATTCTAAAGATCTTCAGAGAGACCTTGAGAGTGTCCTTTGTATCACTTCTCCTGACTTTCGTGTGAGCGCTTACCTTGTGTGAGTTCTCTGTGAAAGAGTACATTTGGTATTTGAACAACGCAGCCCGTCTATCAGAGTTGCACTCCCTGCAGTAGAATGTGAAAGCTTGGCAGTTTGGCTCAAGAAAGGACCTCAGTGTCCGGTACCTTAAGCTGCCAGGTGATCTTCAGAATCTTCCTAAGACAATTCAAGTGGAATTCAAGTGGCATGGCACTTGGCACTTGGCATGGCCAGGTTTCACAGGCATACAAGAATGAGGTTAGCACAACGATTTTGTAGACCTTTGGTTCGATAGGCAGTCGAATACCTCTTCTCTCACACGCTTTTCTTTGGAGCCTCCCAAACACTGAGCTAGCTCTGGCTATATGTGTATCAGCCTCATCATGTATGTGTACACCCCTGGAAAGTATGCCACCAAGGTAAGTGCACCTGTCCACAGCATTCAGTATTTCTCCATTTGCTGTAACTGTTGATTCCATGTATGGATGGTGTGGTGCTGGCTGGTGAGCAACCTGTGTTTTCTTGGTGTTAATTGTTAGGCCAAAATTTGTACAAGCACCAGAGAATCAATCTATACATTGTTGTATCTCAGCCTCAGAGGTTGCACTGAGTGCACAGTCATCTGTGAACAAAAAACCACGTACCAACTCTCCCTCTACTTTAGTATTTGCTGTCTAGAACTGGAGGAAATCACTCTTCAGGCAGGATGGGAGGATAGGATCAGAACAGGTTAGTTATCATATGAGGACATTAGGCAAAGAGCTCAGGATCCTAAGCCACTGTCATCTCTTTGCCTCTGGCCAACAGGGAAGGTTCCCTATTGCTCCATTGCCCTGCTCAGAGTAATAACATGGCAGACAGAATAACATCCTGGTCATATTAGCCAACCAGTTGAGTCCACAGCTGCCAAATTGTAGGATTTATATAGTCCCAAGGGCTCGGCACATTGGGTGAGCCAATTCCTAATTATAATCTTTGCATGTGCTCTCTAGCTGATTGGCTGAGTAGGGTCAGTCAGCATTCTAGGACACTAAATATCCGTCTCTACAAAATTCAAGGGAAAAGGATAGGGCATCTTTGGGGAAATTGAGATCTTTGACAAAAAGTATGCTTCCTGTTGCCCTGAGTTGGTAAAACTCTCTGACTCTAGTTATCCACAGGCTACCCTTACCTCCTCGCCTTCCTTCACTCCAAAATGGACAGCCTCCCCAGACCCTGAAAGGAGAGTTGTGGATAAGAGATAAAAGTGAATCCAAGTATTTATATACACAGGAGGAAGCATGTTCCCATTTTCCCAGCAATGCCAGGGTCCAGTTTTCTCCTTGGGTAGGCAAGGACCTTCTAGCAAGTTACTCCTTGCTAGTGGAAGTTTCTCCCCTCTCCCTTCTCCTCCTTCCCTTTACCCCGCTTTCTTGTGGCTTCTCTTGTCAGCAGAAATGACTCGTTAGCCATGGTTGCATCAGTCATTCTGCAGCTGAAGTGAGTCATGTCGCAAGATGTGGTTGCTGGCTGTGCTGGGTTTTGGTTAGGGGGCAGGGTGGAGGCCAGATCACTGTATTTTTACACAGGAGAAAGGGGAGGATGGCTCAGATCTCCCAAAGGGGCTTGGGGAGGAGGACATGGCAGCAGAGATACAACCGGGGCTATTTTCATGGAGTGAGTGGGAAGGTACTGAGTTAAGCCTCCTGTGACCTTGACCCTGGGCCTTCTCCCCTGTTGATGGGGGTGGGGAAGGAAGAGAGCATAAAGAAGCCATAAGCATGGATTTCACTCCCACCCCACCACAGAGCAAGCGAAGGGATCAAGCTGACTGACACAGCAGTTGATACATACGGTGTGCCCGGGGATGGTGCTGAGAGAGGAACTGAATGATGAGTTGGCTTGATTTCTTCCACTTCCTCTATCTTCTTGGCTTGCCTGGTCTCAACCACAGTGAGGCCCTCAGGACTCAGGATTGATAATCTCTGATCTCTTTGTTGAAGGAAACTGTGGGTTATTTCCCAACTCTGGGGATGGTCTAAGTCCTGAGAGATAGGGAGGAGTTGGTTCCGCCTTCACCTCTAGATGGCAACAATTCTGGGAAGAGTTGAGGCATGGAGGATTAGAGTTTGCTTTACCCAGGTGAGCAAAATACTACTGTAATCTCTGTGCTATGTAGCTGTAGCTTGATAGACAAGTTATTTTGGATTTTTTTCACAGATAAAAACAATTTGAATATTTTTATACAATAGGTCATTTTCTCTTCCTTTTACCAAGATTCTTGGAAATAGAATTATAGAAGAAGGATTATTGGCTCAAAGGAGTTTTGTGACTTTTATTGAATATTACCAGATTGCTCTCAGAAATATTTGTAGCAGTCTTTAGTCCCACCAAAAAGGCAATAGGGTGTCTACTTTCCCACCAACGTGGAATTTTGGTGATGTCCTAGAAGTTGATCAGACTCACCATGATCAAAACTGAACTCATTATCTTTTCCACCCCGAGGGGCCTCAACTCACCCCTCTTTCAGACTTCCCTAATTTTCCTGAAGACTGTCACCATCCTTCTAGTAATCCAGGTCTGTAACCCAGAGTCATCTTCCTAGACTCCTTGGCCTGATAGTCACTATCTAGCCTTAACCTTATCTTTAATATTTGTTCAATGAGCCTTCCATTTTTGCCAGGCTAGTCTACTTATTGGGGTCTGAATAAGCCATGCACATTCCTGCCTTTGAACCTTTTTCCATTCCATTCTCCTATCTTATAATATCCTCCTTCCTCTTATAGCTGGGTTTATGTCCTACTTTGAGCTCTAAGCTCAAACTTCACTTCCTCCATGAAGTCTTCCCTAAGTATCTCAGCTCAGAGTGTATGTCTCTTCCTTCCTTTAATACTCCATCTGCCTTATTCCTTTGGTGTTAATATATGCTCCCCTTCATTGCCACTGAATTTCTCATATGTTTTTATCTTTCCTTCCCAACTAGATTGTAAGCACTTTAAGACCAGAGACTGTGTTATATGCCTCTTTCTATCACAATTACCTAGGGCAGGCTCTCAAGTGCAGCCCTTTGACTGAATCCTAACTTCACAGAACAAATTTGGATTTGGTCAAAGGGCTGCACTTGAGGACCTAGAGGACCACACGTGGCCTTGAGGCAGCAGGTTCCCCAGTCCCTGACCTAGGACAATGTCCTATCTCTAAATATCTCCCACTAAATGTTTGTTATTGTTCCTTACACACAACACTCTATCTCCTGACTCCGTGTCTTTTCCTTTGCTGTTCTCCATGTCTGGATTGCTCTCTCTCTTCATTTCTGCTTCCTGGATTCCTTTAAGACTCAGCTCAAATCCCGCCTTCTGCAGGAGGCCTTTCCTGGTCCTGCTTGCTCCCTAACCCTTACTTCCCTCTGGGACTACCTTCTGTCCACAAGGTATATATCTTGTAGGTACACAGGTATTTGTACGTTATTTCCCTCTTTGAGGGCAAGGATCATGCTTTTTTTCCCTTTCTTTTTATCCCCAGTGGTTAGCCCGGGACATATTCGGTGCTTAATAAATACTTGCTGAAGGATCTAAGACAACTCCAAAAGACTCACGACGGAAAACTCTATCTACATCCAGAGAAAGAACTTGGGAGTCTGAATGCAGATGGAAGCAGACTATTTGTTTCCTTTTCGTTTATTGTTTTGCTTTGTTTCTTTTTTCTCGTGGTTCCTCCCATTAGTTCTAAATCTTCTTTACATCGTGACTAATGTAAAAATATGCTTAATATGAATGTATAAGTAGAGCCTATATCAGATTGCATGCTATCTTGGGGAGGGGGGAGAAAAGGGAGGGAGAGAAAATTTAAAACTCAAAATCTTATGGAAGTGAATGTTTAAAACTAAAAATAAATTAATTAATTATAAAAAATAAATAGTTACTTGCTGACTGTCTAACTGATGATAATAATGAGGATAGGGCCATACAACTTACAGCTGAAGAGGTTCTTAGACATCCTCAATCCAATACTCTCATTTTATAGATTGAGAAACTGAGGGGCCTTAATCACACAGTTCTTAAAATCACAGTTAATATATAGGTGACCTGGGATTTGAATCTATATTCTCTGATTCAAATCTACTATCTTTTCTAGACTGGCACACAATTAATTTGCTCTCTGACTTTAATCAAGCCATTTGCTTTCTTCAACAAAAATGAGCTCTGGGAAAATTCTCCCAAATTTGTCTGGGTCCTGGGACTGTGGCTGATGGCAGGGTTTGCCTGGGAACTGACACAGATGTGGAAAAAGTCATTGGGCTATTCCTGTTACTTCTGCTTGGAGACTGGAGACCAAGAAGGTGAAGAGGGTTATGGAAGGATGGAGGGTGGGATCAGTAAGAGGAAGCTTCATTTCTGAGATGGCTCTCAGGGTCCTCGCTAAGTTCCTGCCCCGCGAGGTGACATAATAGAACATGACGGGAAGCCCCTGGGCAGCTAATGTGGGGTGACAAGTCGGACAGCTACTAGTGCTATCTCTGCTCAGCCAGGGCCCTCGCCTGTCACTGGCAGAACAAGCTGACAGTGGGGATTTAGAGGCTGGAAAGTAGTGACCGAAGTAGGAAGAATGGTAAAGACTTTAAACCTGACTGCCTTTAAATATGGGGCTACTGTCTAAAAAACCAGTGCAGTCACTAAGTCACTGCCTTATTGCCACACCCACTCACTCTATTCTGGTATCTTGTGGTTGAAATCCATTATCTAGAATGCAGCAGAGAAAGGGAAGGGCAGAAGGTAGAAAATGTTAGTTATTAAGAGATATTTCTCTCGGGCTCAGGTATTGTAATAGCCAGCAACTCTGAGAGCTTCGTGTTGGTTCTGGCTTCAGGATGTTTCTCACCTTAATCCCTCTGTTTTAATTTCTCTTACCATCCCTCATCCCTTCTATAGGCCTTGATTACTTTATACCTGGACAATTACAGCAGCATTCTAATTGTAATCCCTGTTTATATCCCTTCCCCCTCTAATCATCAGTCCTTCATGAGGCTGCTTTTTATATGTTTGTTTAGTCTAGACCTGTGATTTCATCAGTGTGGGGGAAATCCTGCTGTGGAAAGTCCATCCACCAATGTGTTATCAACAGCTCTTCTGTAACTTAGAGTCTCAGACTATAGTCTGGGAGAGTCATCATGGCAAGAGGGGTCATGTGACTGTGTGATCACACATCTAATGTGTATCAAATGCTCCAGACTCCAAGGTCAGGCCTTTATTTACTCTGTGGCTGCTAGATGGCATAGAGGGTAGGATTCTGAATTCGGAGTCTAAAAAACCTTCTTTCAAAACCTGCCTCAGTGGTGTGACTTTACCCTTGCTCAACCTATTTCCTCATCTGTAAAACGGAGATAAGAACAATACCTATCTCACAAGGTTGTCATAAGAATCAAATGAGATAATATATGTAACTGGGCTTTTACTCAGGCCTGGGGCACTGGGCATTTTCTACCTATAAGGAGTAAAGTCTTCTACACCTGCTTAGCCAAAAGCAAAAGGTCCCAGACATGAGTAAAAAGCCCAGTTCCCTATATATAAAGTGCTCTGCAAGTTAAAGTGCCGTATGAGTGTGAGCTGTCATCATCATCCTGCCTTTCTCCTTTCCTTCGTACATCCTAATGGTGGAACTCCACAAGCCACCTCTCATCTGGTCCTGCCCTTCTCATCCAACATTATTTCCCACTCTTTCCTTCAGCTCTTAAGCCAGGCCTGTCTCTTTATGATTTCCCCAATATTCTGTGCAAGTTCTGCCTTGATGCCTTTGCTCAATTCTCATTCCCCTTCCTAAATGCCCTTCCTCTTCACGTGCTTATCCAAACTCTCCCCATCCTTCAGCTCCTGTCTTGAATCTTCCATGCAATTGTTCCCAACCACAGCACCAATCTCCTCTTTCTCCGAATTTCTATAGAACTTTGACTGGATAGCATCCATCCGTTTTGTCACTTAAACACACACAAACACATGTGTATGCACACATATATATACACATACATGCACAAATATGTATAGAGATAAATAGACACATAGATGCATTAAATACACAAAATAGATATAAGGTAATGGGAGGATCAGGAAAAATTTTATGGTGGTGCTCAAACTGAATCTCGACAGAAACTAGGGATTTTAGATAGTGGAGACAGAAAGAGAGTATATTCCAGACACTGGGGATATCTGGTGGGGGTAATATCCATTTTAAAGCCACTGGGAGTGCAGGGGAGCTAGGAAATGTAGTGCTGTATATAAGGACCTCTGAGAATCCCATTTGACTACACCATAGTATATGAAGGGCAACAGTACATAAAGGGGCTGGAAAAGTAGGTTGTGTCTAGATTGTTAGAGGCTCTAAATGTCAAAGAGAGGAGTTTTTCTTTGCACCTGGAAGCAATAGGAAAGCACTAGAGTATATGGAGTAGGAGAATGGTACAGTCAGACTTGGGATTTGCCAAAATCACTTTGACAGCTATGTGGAGGATGGATGGATTGGAGAGGGGAAAGGCCTGAGGAAGGGAGGTTAATTGGGAAATTACTGTAATGGGCCAGGTGAGTGGTGACGAGGGCCCAGACTAAGGTCAGATTGTGTGAGTGGAGAGAAGGAGATGGATCTGAAAGATGTTATGGAGGAAGAAAGGACAAAATTTGTGGGATGAGGGAGAAGAAAGGAGCTGAGGATGATTTTGAGCTTACAAATCAGGGTGACTAGAAAGGCAGCAGTGTTCTGGACAGCAATGGTGAGGTCTGGAAGAGGAGTGGGTTTGAGGGGAAGGATGGTGAGTTTCTATTTTGGATATGTTGAGTTTAAGATACTTCCGGGACATCCAGTTTGAAATACCTAATAGGGAACTGATGTGGAACTGGAGCTCAGAAGAGAGACTAGGGCTGGATATATAGTTCTGAGATTCCTCTGAATTGAGAAAATGACTAAGTCCTTGGGAGCTAACGGGGTCCCCAAGGAAAATAGTAGATAGAGGGAAGAGACCCCAGGATAGAGTGTTGGGAGGACATCCACAGTTATCTCCTAACGATTCAGCAAAGGAGACTAAAGAGCAGTGAGGCAGATAGGCAATTAACCAAGTGTCAGAAAAATCCAGTCATGAGAGAGTATCCAGGATGAAAAGGTACCCAACAGTGTCAAATGTTTCAGAGAGGTCAATAAGGATGAAGACTGAAAAAGGACCATCAAATTTAGCAACTAGGAGATCTCCGGTAACTCAGGAGAGAGCAATTTCAGTTGAGTAATGAGGTCAGAAGCAGGATTGCAAAGGGTTGAAAAGTGAATACTTAAACTTAAAAAAAAGAGTTATGAAGTTCCCAGAGGGCAAGATAAGGAAAGCATTCCAGGTACATAGGGCCACGCATGCAAAGGCACCGTTAAATGGTGCGTGCTGAGAACAAACAAGTAGACCAGCTTGGCTGGAACATAGAGTTCATGAAGGGTAGTCATGTGAAAGCAGTCTAAGATAGGTTGGAACTATGTCATGAAAGGCTTTAAATGCTAAGGAATTTATGCAGGGTGTCCCCAAAGTTTTGGTGCAGTTTTAAGCCTCAAGAGTTTAAAACTACACTAAGGCTTTGGGGATATTATATATTTTATCCTAGGAGTCATAAAGAACCACTATAGCTGCTTGAGCAAGAAAGTGATGTCATACCTGTGCTATAAATTTGGCAACTATATGGAGACTGACTTGGAGAAGAAAGAGATTGGAGTTAGGCAGCTCAATAAGGAGGCTATTGGAATAGTCCAGGTAAAAGGTGATGAGGGTCTGAGTTAGGTAGTAGCTGTGGGAGTAGAGAATTAATGGAGGAATGAAGGAATGAATGAAGAAATGAATAAAGGAAGGAATGAATGAAGGGGTGTGGAGTTTCATTTCTGCCACATCATTCCCTGGAGCACCCTAGATAATTTTACATACAGGCTCAGGGAGGGTCAGATCAATGAGAAGAAAGTGTTAATTTGGAAATTTTGGGTCAGATGTTTATTGTTTGGACCTTTTACATATATTCCCTTGGCTCCAGAAATTCTTCTGAAATTAACACTTCTAGGGATCCTGATTTGTCTGAATCTCCCATATAGGAAGAAAGCAATTTATTGCATGAATCCATAGTCATAGAATGTTCAAGTTAGAAAGGACCTTGTCGTTGAGTTGTTTTACTTGAGTCTGACTCTTTATGACCCTCTTAGGAGTTTTCTTGGTGCAGATGCTAGATAGAGTAGTTTGCCATTTCCTTCTCCAGCTCATTTGAGAGATGAGGACACTAAAACAATCAGGGTTAAGTGAGTTGTCCAGCTGGTGTCTGAGGCCAGATTTGAACTCGAAGAGGAGTCTTCTTGAGTCCAGGTCTGATGCTTTGTCCACTGTGCTACCTAGCCACCCAGAATGTCTTAAGGATCATCTAGCTCAGCTTCCTTCTCCATGTAGGAAGCCCTTCTGAAAGCATCTCTGGCTGTGCAGGTTAGCCTTTGCTCGAACATTTTCAGTGATGGGGAGCTCAGTATCTCACGTGAAAGCTTGTTGTTGGACAGCTCTGACTGCCAGCCGGTTCATTATATTAAGATGAAATTTCACTCTGCCTAACTTCTATGCCCTGGTCCTGGTTCTATTCCCTAAAGCTACAAAGGTGAAATCTAATCCCTCTTCAACTCTTCCAGTACTTGAAGTCAGATATCATGTCTGTGTCTCTACCCCCCCCTCAAGCCCCAACTAAGTCTTTTCTTCTCCTAGTTAAACAGTTTCAGTTTTTTGAACACTTCTCCCATTCCATAGTTTTTTTATCCATGGTTTGGAATTTGGGTGTGGAGGGTGTAATTTTTTTAATCCCATTAATCAGTTGTTGCCGAATATAAAGCTGAGCAGATTGTGTATGTGTTTATGTGCGTGTTTACGTGTATATGTGTGTGTGTGTGCTTCTCTCTCTCCCTGCCTGCTCATCTGCCCCTTCATTGAGAATTTCCCCCGTCCTGTGTCCTCTCTCTTCACCTCTTCTCCATTCTGGGATGGCAGGGTGTGGTATCTTGAGTTACAAACAACAGCAGCAAAATGCTGGCCTATAAATTTGCCTACTTGGGGCAGTTACCTGACAGAGCCCCTTCTGGCTGTAATTTGTGTCACTTCTATCATGAGAAGGTCAAGAAGAGTACAGGGTGTTGGTGAGTGTATGTGTATACATGCATGCGTGCGTGCGCAAGTGTGTGTGTGTGTGTGTGTGTGTGTCTGTGTGTGTGTGTGTGTGTGTCTGTGTAGGGGAAGTTTAGAAATTTCCAGTGCCACGGTCTGGGGAGGAAGGGAGTGGCAATTAGAAATTTTGGCCTCTGTCATGCTGTCATCATGTCATGCTGTCATGTTGCATCTAATAAAGAAATATCAGATGGAAACAACAAACCATTTTTTTAAGAGATTAATTCCTTGTAGGGTCTATTCAGGGTTCTTAACAGTAGAGGTTTGTATGTTATGAGCTTTACAAGGAACCACAGTTCTCCCCATTTTATGGGGTCTTCCCAAGTCCCTCCTCCAATCTGATCTGGGCCTAGAGGGAAAGGGAAGCTATGAAGCTGGACAGGACAGCAGGCAAGCATCTTGAGTGAGGGTGGGGAGGGTGGGGGGATCACACTTCCACTGAGACTGGCTCAAGAGGTAAATCTTTGCTTTTGAGGGAGCAGTCTCATTCTGATCCTTTTCTCTGAAGTCCAGGACTTCACTTAGTAGAGTAGACTTTTGCTTCTTTTAATTGTGACTTTGAGGTGGCTATCCGATGTTTACAGCTCAGTAAGACCCTGCCCCCCACCCATGGGATCTTTTACAAAAAGCATGCAGATTAGGAGGTGGTCCATCCATGAGGCAGTCTCAGAGGACTGAGAGTGTATGGGAAAGTCTGAGCGGCTTTTATGACTCCATCAGTACCTAATTTACCCCCTTAGTTTTTCCCAGTCCCTCCCCATTCTATTCCCTACCTCCTTCCTCATCAGACACATACTTAGGAGTCTTATGACTACTCAGGACCCCATACATTCCTTCCTCTGTGAAAGGAAGGTGAAGAAACAAGGGAAAAAAGTAATAGCAACAGAATGAAGGAAAGAGGAGGAGAAAAGAGAAGTGGCAAGATGCGGGGACAGGCCTGGGAGAAAGAGATAGAGTGAGATAGACTTTGGGAGACAAAAGGCAGAAAACAGAGAGTGAGAATGACCGTAGCAACACCATTGGAATAGACCCTGTCTTATTGTCCCCAAATCGTATTGACACAATCCATTAGTCTATAATTTCCCCAAGGTGCAGTTTGACAGTGCCGTGGTCTCTACTAATGTTTTTTCTATGTTCATTTCCTTATCTTCCTCATTAAAACTGGACACTCAAGGATAGGGTCATGTCTCTGCCCAAGACTGGAGACTTTCTTTTCTGTCTCTTCCCAGTCGCCTAGCCAACACTCCATCAAGGGGGATGGTGTGTGAGCAGTGGTATCAATAGACAGATTAACAGGGTGCCTGTCTGAAGGTTCTTCCTGCCCCTTTACATAAGCTTTCTTGTTCTTCTCTGTCATCTTCTTTCTTCTCCCTCCCCAAGTAATGATGGGCCAGTTGAGTAACCCTATCTTCTGGCCAAAGGACTTCTAGAGGGTTACTTTCTCAGGTCAGAGGTACATACTCCAAGCAGGTGAATGACTGGTATCCTGAGTCCAGATAAAATAAAAACAATCGATAGCACAAGGGAAGTGAAACCCCCCCAGCTTAGCACTTGGATGAGTGCCCAGAAAGAAGGGGAGAGGAGGGCTGGAAAGGACTTGGGAGAATGTGCTAGAGAGTGCTGAGTGGGACAGAAAGAGGGACTATGTGAAGAAACGGGGTTGTAAAGGAAAGCCTCACCCAAAGGAAAAATGTGCCTCCCTACTGGAAGCTATTAACAAAACTATCAGGAAATGGGCCAATGTGGGGAGGGGGAAGAGGGAAGGAGGTGTTAAATATTTATGAATTAGTGGAATTCACCATGTTTTCCAAGCAATAAGTTTTCATGATGTGTGTTTGGTGAGCGAGTCGGTGGCCCTGCTGGTACGTGCCGGCCCATTAATTTGGCTTGTCATCGCCCCAGCCACATTGTTATAAATAATTTTACCATGATAATAATGAGATGGAGAGGAACAGTGTGGGTATCAGGCAAGGTTAACAGCTCCGACATTGCTGAAGCAGGGTGAGCTGCTCTGGAGCTGGCCTCCACATATATCAAGGCTTGACCTCTGGATGGGGAGACAGTCTTAATTGAAGCAGGTAATAGTTGAGATTGATATGGAAAAGAGAAGGTGGGAGGGAAGACAGGGGAGGGGTAGGTGTTGGGGTGGTGATGAGGGAACGATGATTCTGAAGCTGACAGTGAATATTCTGAAAAATCTGTTGAGGAGCACCGGAGTAATTAAATCATAATTGCTAATTATTCACTCGAAGTGACATAAGTAGCTGAAGGACTGGGGATGACAAGGAAGGTGAGAGGCAGTTTTGTGCAGTGGGTAGAGTGCAGGAGTCAGTGTCAAGAGGGCCAGAGTTTGCACCCTGCCTCTGCCACTTACCAGCTGTGTGACCACGGGCAAGTCCCCTAACATCACTAAGCCTTAGCTGTTCCATTTTATAAAATGAGGCTAATAGGAACACCAGTCTCAGAGGGTTGTTGTGAGGTTTGAATGAGAAAGTGCTTTGCAAACCACAAAGCAATATATAAAAATTATTATTTTTATATCTTTACATCTTTTATTTTTATATTTTCGATTTAATTTAATATACTTATTCTTTTTTATATCTTTATATATTCTTTTAAATAATTATATGAATTATTATTATTTTAGACTTAAGGTAGCTTGGCACATAGCTCATTATAGAATCTTGGTGATTGGTTTTTAGCTCTTCAAAAATCATACTTCCAAATACCAGGCTCAAGGCCTTACACAGGATAGACTGAATTCTGCCCCATTCCCCACCCCACCAGTCTTGGTAGATGTCTTGGTTGTGGTAGAGGGGGTATGGCATCTAGAAATTGGTAATTGCATGAGGAGGTATTTAAATAGGTTAAGTAAATTTGGGCAAGATCTACCCTGATGTCTGTAGCCCTCCTCTCTGCCTATCCAAATCCTTGATATCCTTCAAGAGCCAGAGCAGATTTCACTCTTTACAAGAAGCCTTCCATGACCACATCAAATCTCAACAGTCTGAGGGAATTCATGGAATCTTAGATTTGGAAGGAGATTGAGAGGCTATTTAGTTCCACTTGTTCCTAGACTATGAATCTCCTCTACTATATCCCTAATAAATGTTCAGTCATCTATACATGGGTTGAAGACCAACAGTAAGAGGGAAACTACTAATTCTCTAGTCCCATTTTCCATTTTTGGATAACTCTAATTTTTTAAAGAAGCTTTTCCTTATATCAGGGAAAATTTTAAGATCTGCCTTCTGGTGGCAAATAAAACAAATGTAATCTCTGTTCTTGACACCCTTTCAACTTGTTATTAAAGGGATGATTAATGAACATCTAGAAACAGAAGTAATGATTCCAAAGAGTTAGCATGGCTTCATCAAGAACAGGTCATTCTAAAGAGGCATCATGCCATTTCTTATGGCACAGTAATACCCTATTATATTCATGTAGCTCAATTTGTGTTTCCTTTTCCTAATAAAAGGGGATGTATCTTGTTCTTTCTGGGTATCACAAAAAATACAGCTATCAATATTTTGCTAAACATAAGATCTTTTTTTGTCTCTTTGACTTCCCTGGAGTATATGACTGGTGCTGTTATTGGTAGGTGAAAAAGCATGAAGTTAATGACTTTTCTTCTATAATTCCAAATTGTTTTCTAGAATGGATGAGTTAGATTATCTTAACTATTGGTCATAGGAAATTTTATAATTGAATCAACTCATAGTCCCATGAAGAATACACTAATATGTCTGTTTTACCGCAACCCCACCAATGTTTACCTTTTTTTTAATCTGTTGTCAGCTTTGTCCATCTGATGGATATAAAGCAAAACCTTGGTATTCTTTAATTTGCATTTTTATAATTAGTCATTGGGAGTATTATTTCATATGATAGTTGATAGTTCACATTTCTTCTTTTTGAAAACTTTATTATCTTTCAACCAATTATCTATTGGGGATTGACTCTTGTTCTGACATATTTGTAGACATTCCCTGCATATCTTGGATCTCAGGCCTTCATCAATTTCCTCAACTGAAATATTTGTTGTGAATATTTTCTTCCTAATTGGCAGCCTTTGTTCTTATTTTAGCTGAATTGATTTTGTTGGTAACTTTGTTTTCATCTTCTGTGTGTGTGTATACATACACACACATTCCTTTATATGTATATATTCAAAAACAAGCTGGTTAATGAATTCCCAGTGTATGGGCATGGGTCTTTTAAAAAATAACTCCTTTTTTCACAGTGGAAATATTTCTTTTGTCTTCAGAACTTCATTCTTGAGAACTTTTTATCCCTCCTGGGCTGATCTTCCCTATGGAATTTTAGTCCCTGGCATCTTATTTTTTTCTAAACCCTTTGAAAGATGCTCTCCCAGAATCTAGGGTGCATGCCAAACTATATTAGGCTTCCCTCTCCTACTTGATCACAAATTCTAAGATGAAGTAGTCAGCTCATTCCTTTATCCCCAGGTTCCTGTCATTTCTACTTCATCAGCCATTTTTTCTTTGTTGGTAGGAATAAGGTTCCCCTGGTACCTTTTTTTGTCTTAATAAAACTCTCATTGCAAAACCAAGATATTGGTGTATTAGCTATTATATTTGTTGCAAAGAGAGAGTTCTTGAAGATGTCTGGATGGTTTCTACCCTCACTACTACTGTGGAGAGTCTATGTAGTATAAGTGTCTACATGTCTGACCTTAGAGTCAGGAAGACTTGGGTTCCAGATTTTCTTTTGACACATTGGTTGTGGAACCTGGCAAGTTACCTAACTTCTCAGTGCTCCAAGAAACTTTCTAAAATGAAGAATAGGTGACAATGTGCTTTTGTAGGGAGGGGTGTGTTTCCTTACCAGATGTCTCTTACACCAATGAATAAATCCAGATTAAAAAAAATCACTATTCTATCACGTCTCTGTGACAGGCTTGTGATCTATTTCCCAAGTTCCTCATCTGTTTTTTCCTTCTGTCCATGTGTTCTATAGAATACTCCAGAGGCAATATTGCTACTATTTTTCCCTCTGTTGCTCTTCACCCAAATGCATTTTTATCAGGTTTCAACCCTCTGATTCCTCAATTTTCTTACATTAGTTTATATTCTAACTAGGTAGTACTACTCTTTCAACCATTTTATCTACTCCATTTCTTTTGAAAAGACTCTACCCTTCCAGAGCCATAGTCTAGTCATGGGTCTCAGTGATACCTATCAAGCCAAATTTACCTCCTGCATCAGGAGGTAGTTCACCTAGTATATTGCACATACTGAGTGGATTTATATACAGACATCCAAATGTATGGATTTTATTGCCATTTTCTTGAATTTTGTTTCTTGGTAATCTATATTATTATTTCCTATGTTTTAGCTAGTTTCTGTGGTGTCTTACTTGGTACATATACTTAGGAAACATGGTACCTTGGAAAAGGCCAGGTTCTGAGGCAGAGGATAAGGGTTCAAATCTTGCTTCTGACACTTTCTACCTGTATGACTTTGGGCGAGTCACTTAACTTCCTTGGACCTGCATTTTCTTATCTATATTAAAACAAGAAAGAAGAAAAAAATGGGGGGGGGGAGAGGGTTGGGTTACATGGTCTCTGAGGTACCTTCTAGATTTATATCTATGATCCTCCTTCCTTTTCAGTTTAAATCCTTTTTGACTAGATTTGCAAAACTCTAGATCTACAGTCTAAGCAAATAAACTTTGACAAGGGAGTCATATATGACTCCTCATAGCCAATTACTTGCCAAATATTGTTGATCCAAATCTACCCCCTTTTCCTACTCACAGGTCTTTCCTAACTTAATTCAAACCCTCATCACCTCTCAGCTGGACCATTGGAATTGTCTCCTAATTGGACTCCCTGCATCTGGTTTCTCTTCTCTCCAATCTGTCCTTCACACAGCTGCCAAGCTGATATTCCTAAAACACTGCTCATGGCACATTATTTGCTCTCGTAAGAAGCTTTGTTCGTTCCCTATAGACTGTAGGATAAAGATTAAAAACTCTTCAGTTTAGCGTTGTGGACCCTTCACAATCTAGCTCCCACTTACCTGTATAGATTGATTTCATGTTATTTCTCCCCACCTATCCTCCATTCCAGCCAAATTAGCCTATGCTGGTATTTGCAGCAAAGGGCATGCCATCCCCTGGCTCTTTTTGGATGGATCTCCCCCTCGTACCTAGAATGTTCTTCTTCCTCATTTTGACCTCTTGGAATCTCTAACTGTTTTTAAGGCTCAGTCCAAGGGACAGCTCCTAAAATAGGCAGCCTTCTTGATTCCTCCAATGGTCAGTGCTTCCCTAATTACTTTGTATTTATTTTAAATGTCAGTCAATAAACATTTATTAAGCATCAAACACTGTGCTATGTGCTACAGCTACAGAGTCAGGCAATAACCATTTATTAAGAGCTCACTGCATGCCAGGGCGCTACGCTAAGTGCTTTACATGTATCTTATTCGATCCGCACAACAATCCTTCAAGGTAGGTGCTGTTATCATCCTGATTTTACAGTTGAGGAGACTGAGGCGGGCAGCAGTTAAATGATTTGCCCAGGGTCACAAAGCTAATGGGTCTGAGGTCAGATGTGAACTCAAATCTTGCTGATGCCAGGCCCAGTGCTCTAGCCATAACATAGCTGCCTCATACAACAAAATACTAAAACCAACCAACCAAACCAAAAAAAAACAAAAACAAACCAAAAAAACCAAAAAAGGCAAAAGACAATTTCTGTTCTCTTAGAACTCACTTGGAGGATTCAACATGTAAACATTGATACACAAACAAGCTACATACAGGATAAATTGAAAATAATCAACAAAAGAAAGGTATTAAAAGAATTAAAGGAGATCGAGAAAGGCTTCCTGTAGAAGGAAGCCTAGGAAGCCAGAAGGGAGAACATTCTGGGCATGGGGGATATCCAGAGAAAATCTCTAGAGCCAAAAGATGGAATGTCTTATTTGAGGAAGAGCAGAGGCTGGGGAAGGAAATGGCAAACCGCTATAGTATCTCTGCCAAGAAAACCTCAGATGAGGTCATAAAGAGTCGGACATAACTGAAAACGATTGAAAAGGAGGCCATACTGGAATATGCTGCAGGGAGTAACGTGTAAAAAGACTGAAAAGGTGTGCGTGCGTGCGTGTGTGCGTGCGTGCGTGCGTGCGTGCGTGCGTGCGTGTGGCAAGTTATAAAGGGTTTTGGATGCAAAACAGAGGATTTTATATTTTATCTCGGAGGTGATAGGGAGCCAATGGAGTTTATTAAATAGGGAGGTGACATGGTCAGACCTGTGCTTTAGGAAAATCATTTTGCTAGCTGAATGGATGATGGACTAGAATGGGAAGAGATTTGTGACAGAGGGACCAGCCGAAGGCTAGGAGTGAGAGAGTGAGGGCTTATACCAGAGTTAAGTCGGCGTCAGAGGAGAGAAGAGTGTATTGCAAGAGAATGTCACAAATATAAAATCTATAGGCCTAGACAACACATTAGATATGGAGAGGAAGAGAGAACTAGTAGTTGAGTGTGACCCCTGGGCTACAAGTCAGATTGACTTGGAGGATGATGGTACCCTCAACAATATTAGAGAATTGAGGAAGGAGGGGAGAGTTTAGGGGAAAAGATAACCAATTTAGTTTTGGACATGTTGAGTTTAAGGTTTATATGGGACATCCAGTTCAAGATGTCCCCTAGGAAGTTGGAGATGCAAGACTGGAGGTCAGCAGAGAGCTAAGGGTCAGATAAGTAGATCTGACAGTCATCAGCTTAGAGATGACAATTGAACCCATGGGAACTGATGAAGTCACCAAGTGAAATAGTACCGAGAGACAAGAGAAGAGGGTCCTGTGGGACACTTATGGTTAGCAGATGCGACCCGGACAAAGATCCAGCAAAGGAGATTGAGAAGCAATGGTCAGATAGGTAGGAGAAGAACTGGGAGAGAGGAGCTTTGGGAAAACCTAGACAGAAGAGAATATCAAGAAAAGGGCATCGGAGGCTGTGGAGAAGTCAAGAAGGACAAGGATTGAGAAAAAAAGCCATTAGATTTGGCAATCAAGAGATAGTAATTTTGGAGAAAGCAATTTCAGTTGAATGATCAGGTCAGAAGCTGGATTGCAGAGAGTGACATAAAAGGAAGTGGAGACATCTATTGTCGCTGACTTTCTCAATGAAGTTAGTCATGAAAGGCAAGAGGAATATGGGACAATAGCTAGTGGGAACAGATAGGTTAAAAAAATTCTTTTTGAGGATAGGTGAGACATGAGCATGTTTGTAGGCAGCAGGCAGGGAGACAGGCAGTGGGCAGTATAGACAAGGAGACAGACAGGAAGACAGAGATTGAACACTAGTGAGAGGGTGGGTATGATGAAGGAAGCCTTCTGCTAGACAAGATGGGATGGAATGGGATCACTTATGCATGTAGAGGTGTTAGCCTTAGCAAGAAGGGTCACTGCATTATTTGAGATGGGGTAAAGGTGGAAATAGTGGCAGAAGGCACCTGGGTGATATGAGATGAGGAGGAGGGCAGAAGAGGGTCAATTAGCCTCAGTTTTTGTTTGTTTGTTTTTTTAGCAAAATTATTGGAGCAGAGTTCTCAGCTGAGAAGGTAGGAGGGAGGGGGAGTCATGGAAGGTCTAAGGAGGGGATGAAAAGGTTTGGAACCGTTTCCGTGATGAGTCGGAGAATGAGGTAATTAGGGAAATATAAAAGGATATCCTTGCTGCAGCGAAGGCCCAGTTGAGATTATGGGACATAAATTTGTATTGTACTTATTCAATACAGTTTCCTGATTTTTCTCCAGCCTCACTCAACAACATGTGTGTAGGATTGAAGTCAGTCGATGGTGGGAGTGATCCGAGGCTGAAGCTCGGTGAGACAAGATCAGTGATACAATGACGGGGCAAGGGACTCAAAAGAAGGGGCAGTATAGAGTTGAACTGGTTCACTTAACAGTCAAGATGGGGAAGGGAAGAGAGTGGAGCCAGGGCATGGATGATAGCCTCCGAAAGCACTGAGGAGTCTGAGGGATTGGAGGTCAAGGCAGGGGCAAAGAACAAGGTGTGGGGTGTTTTGCATTTATTTACATTTTGTATTTACTTATCTGTTTACATGTTCTTTCCTTCCAATATAATCTAAGTTACTTGAAGGCATTATTTGTTTTGTGGTCTCTGTATCCTTAGTACCTAGCATATCTAGTAGGCAGCTAGGTCCCAGTCTAGAAGGCTAAACCTGGAGTCAGGGAGACCTGAATTCAAATCCATGCCCCCGACACTTACTAGCCATGCCAGTCATTTAGCCTCAGTTGACCTCAGTTTTCTTATCTGTAAAATGGGAATAATGATGGCACTCACCTCTCAGGATTACTGTGAGGATCAAATGAGAATTGTGACTCACTCAGCACAATGCCTGGTACGTAGTAAGCCCTGTATAAATGCTGGCTATTATTATTATTATTGTTGTTGCTGTCATGATTATCTCCCAGAGTCATCGTGAAGATAAAATAATATTTAGAGAGTGCTTTGAAAACTTTAAATAGCATCCCATAAATGTGAGCTATTATTATTATTATTAATAAATGCACTTGAATTAAATTACCAACTCCCATTTCCTTCACTTCATCCTTCTGTTTGAAACCATGGTTCAGAAATGCAAATGGCATTCTCAGGAACCACCTTTTTAACCAGCTGTTGTTTACACAGCTTTAAAAAGAGAAAGTGGAGTCAGATGAAGAATCATGGTTGAAAGAGTGGGAGGAGAGGAAACCTGCACATGTGTGAGCTCCCTCCAGGGAGCTACTCAGTCCCCAAGATGGCCCTGGGTAGAGGCACCTGGATGGAGAGGAGAGTTCTGGGGTCGAACCGGATGCCACAGGAACCTAAGATGGCCACAAGGGATGGGCAGTGGTACAGAAAGTATATCCATCTATACTGTGTATGTACTGGAATGGGTCTATTTGCTGACCCTAAGTGTTCTTCCCTTAAGGAGTGGCATACATCCGCTACAAGTCCTGAGTGAAATCCAGGGAAGAAGGGAGGGAAGAAGAGTTGTCTTGACTCAAACATAGGCATGACTATGCATCCTTGTGTTTCTTTGGTCATATTTAATATTGTCTTGGTCTAAGTGGCTTGCTCGAGAGCCAGGGGTTCTTTGGTATTTCCATAAATATTTGAATACTACCCAAATTCTGATGTTCTCAGGGGAAATTCTGGGTGGGGTTAGGAGCCAAAGACAGTATGACTTTTGAGAAGCTCCCCCAAGCCTGAAAATGATCTACATAAACCCAGATCTTCAGGTTCTAAGCCATGGACTATACCGCCATGTTCTTTGTGGCACAGTGGAAAGAATATTAGATTTAAGAGTCAGAGGACCTGGGTTCAAATCTCAACTCTGTCACTTGCCTGTGTGACACTGAGCAACTCACTTCATCTCCCTGGGTCTCAGTCCCCTTGTGCAAAATGAAGGAATTGGATTAGATTGACCTCCTAGCTCCCTTATCATTTCTAGCGCCAGCTAGAGGTATCAGCCTCTTCTCCTTGGCTTGCTCTGAAGCCCTATGGCAGCACTGGCCTCATTCTTCCACCCTGCCCCAACACAAAATAAAGTTAAGGTTTGCCTCATTGGGGGAGAATGGCTCTGGCTATCGGTCAGGGGACTGGAGGACATAGGAGGAAGGCTTGACTTTCTAATTGTTTCATATGTGAGTCCCCTCAGTTAAATCATAAACTCTCTTCTCCTTTTCCTGCATTCCCTAATGCCCAAGTAGCAAAAGACAAGCTCACCATAAATGCTCCATAAAAACTTGTTGATTGATGGACAGATTGAGTGCTTTGGAAAGAGGCCCAGTTTGCCGAGAGGCTCTTAGGCTGATCCTTGAGTCACTCCTGACTGCCAGAGGGTACAAGGGAACACAAGGAGGGAGGTGTGGCTTTAATGTTGGCATTTTTTGAAGAAGAAAAGAAAAGTAAGAGAGAAACCACCCAGTAAGCTTCAGGGAACTTGGTGTACTTGCCACAGAAAAGGAAGGACTATGCCCAAGCCAGCCTTCCATGTTTTGTTAAGCAGATCTGTTGGTTTCTCTTTCTTTATTTATTTAGTAACTGAATCATGAGTCAGTCAGTCGGCTTGGTGGTAAAACACAACCCACTATCAGGGAAATAGCTGATGAACTACATGCCATTAATTCAGTGCCAACAAACCACTCATGACTTCAGAAAAAAAAAAACCTCTTGTTCTCTAGGCTGGTCAGAGCTGACTAGAGTGGCTGGCCTCTGGCCTAGCAAATGCCAACTGCCTTGGAGAGCCTGAAACAATTGCCTCACCAGCCCTGGTGGCCACCAATACATATTTGTTGTAATTATGCAACATAAACAGGCGGCCCACAATAGGGCTTGTTGATCTTGGAGCCCTGGCTGCCGGCGGTTCGGAGCAGCCAGAGTTGACCTAGTCTCCTCAAGGAGCATGGGAAGTCAACCAGGACAGCTGGGGTGAGGACATGAGGAGCTGGAGCAGCTGTTGAATCAGGGCCATGGGGGAGCAGGGCCCACGATAGAGGAGGCTCTAAGTTCCATTGGCCTCCCTGCCAACTAACTCGAACCGACTTTCTTTGGAGAGTAGCTGGAGCAGAACCAAAGTGGGTGGGGGTGAGGGACGGGTATTCCTATAAAAAGCAACAGAATCCCTCCTCTAGCCAACAAGTTCCTAAGTGATAATCGTCTCTGGTTTGGTCCCTCTCCTTCTTTCTTTCCTTCTTCCCCTTCCCAAGTAACCTCAGAACTCCCACTAGCCCTGGCTCCTTCCCAAAGGTCACCTACTTTGCTCTGGATGGGCTTTTGTTGTTGGGCCATTCTCCTGGCTCTGTTGGACCTGGAAGGCAAGCCCTGGCTTCAGTGTGGTTGTAGCAGAAACTAGGGCTGGACCAAGGAAGCAGGAAATTGGAGTCTAGGGTTGTATTTAGAACTGGAAAGGACATTCAGTGTCACTTAGTCTGACCACCACCCTGCCCACCCCACCTTTTACTAAGAAGGAACTAAGACCCCTGAGAAGTTAAGTTGCTTTTCCAAGATCACACAGGTACCAAGTAAAGTCATAGGATCCTTGACCTAGAGCTAGAAGGGCCCTTGGAGGCCGTCCACCCTAATCCCTTCCTTTTACAAATGAGGAAACTGAGGCCCAGAGAAATTGTGACTTACCTAAGGTCTCATGGATAGCAAATATCAGAGCTAGGATTTGAACTCAAGTCTTCTGCCTCCAGCATCCAGGTGCAATGAATAGACCACTTACTCTTCTGTTAGAGGACCTGGGTTCAAATCCCAGTTCTGCTATTTATTACTTGTGATACCTTGGCTAAGCCCTTTAACATCTTTGGACCTCAGTTCCTCATCTTAAAAGTCAAATGGGTTGGAGTAGACTTCTAAGGTTTCTTCTAGCTTTAAATCCATAATCTTATGATCTAGCCCTTTCTCTGCTACCAGCTAACTGAGTGATGACAGGCTAGTCCCTTAACCCCTCTCTGAACCTCAGTCTCTTTATCTGTCAAGGCTGTGGGTTGGGCTAGATGATCTCCAAGGTCCCTTCGGGCTCTGACAAACTGTGATTTTCCCCTGCCTCCTGAAGGGAATCTGGATGGCTGTCTTCAGCTGTCTCCAGTAAACATGACGCCCCGTCCCTGAACCTGACGATTAGCCGAGCAAAGCGAGGACAGCAGCACATAATAATAACAAAAAATTATCTTACTCCCACTGAAGTTTCTTGAGCAACTGGCAGGCCGCCATGAATGTACTTAGGCAGAAAATCACCAGAAAAATGATATAATCTGACAGATTTTTCACAGGCTTAAATATTCATGAATTAAAGGAATTGGCAGGATTTTCTACATTATTAGCTTTCATCATGGCTGTAGGAGCAGTTGGTACACTGGCGGCTCTTCAAGAGCTATTAATCTAGTCTATCATAAGAGCAGCCATTTTAAAATTAGCTGTTTTTACTCCCTGATCTGGTACAGGGGTGGGAGGAGATGGGGAAACTTAAATGTTATTCAAGTTTAAAGGTCTCCTATTCTCATTTGTAAGCCAGCAGGTCAGAGCTGATAACTCTAAAGTCTGCTAGGGAGGGGAAAAAAGCCGGCATTATTCAAGTTCACAGTCAGTTAGCCAATCAGCAAGCATTTTTTTTGAAAGTGAAAAAATTGTACTTCAATTTGCACTCAGAGTCGATCAGTTCTCTCTCTGTCTCTGTCTCTGTCTCTGTCTCTGTCTGTCTCTCTCTCCCTCCCTCCCTCCCTCTCCTCTTTTTCTCTCCCCTTCTCTGTCTTTCTTCATCGCCACCCCCACCTCACCCTTAGTGGATAGCATTTTTCATCATGAGTAGTTTGGAACTGTTTTGGTGGATATGTCTATCAATCAGAGTAGCTAATTCTTTCACAGCTGGTCATCTTGCTATTAGTGTGCACAATACCGTCCTGGTTCTGCGCCCTGTATTTTGTTATCAGTTCATATAGGTCTGCCCAGGTTTTTCTGAGAGCATCCTCCTTGTCATTTCTTATAGCACAATAATATTCCATTACGATCATATACCACAACTTGTTCAGCCGTCCCCCAACTGATGGGCACCCCTCAATTTCTAATTCTTTGCCACCGCACAAGAGCTGCTATAAATATCTTTTCAACAAACACTCTGCAAAATTTCAGACAGAGATGCCTGTCCTCACTGCTCCCCTAACCCTCTTGGTGACATTCCTAACAATCTTTCTGACATTTCTTTTCTTTCCCACGTCACTCAAGCCTAGTTCTTCTTGTGTTTGTTCCTTCACTAATGACATTCATTCATCTGTTCATTCATTTATCAAGGGTAGTTACCTGATATTTGCCCTGCCCTGGTGTTGTGTCCCAAGATGAACCAGGCATGGTCTTTGCCCTGAAGGAAACAGTTGGATTCTGGACAGTGTTTAAATTCCAGAGCAAATTTGGGATGTTACGTTTATACTTCTGTGGGGGGAGTGAATTGGAAAAGGGAAGAAAAAGATGCTTAAATCTCATACAGATCAAAAACTAAATGAAGAAATAAACAAGCAAACCAGCAGCAAAAGAAAAGCTGAATTGAATTGGCATGTAGGTCGATCAAGGCATCTGTGATATAGGCTAAACATTAAAGGTGCTGGGCTTTTGAGTAGACCACTCTGTTATCATCCAAATACAAAGTGTCTCCTATGTACTGGGAGCCATCAAGGATCCTGTAGGGAGACCCACAGGGGGATGGGAGAAGGAGCAAACATTTATTAAGCTACTACTGTGCACCAGGCACTGTACGCTAAGTGCTTTACACATTATCTCATTTGATCGTAACCCCTGGGAGGTAGGTGCTTTTATCATTACCATTTTTTAATAGTTGAGGAAACTGAGGCAGTTAGCACTTAGGTGGCTTGCCCAGGGTCACTTAGCTAGTAAGCATCTGAGGCCAGATTTGAACTCCTATTTTTCTGTCCTGGGAAAGTGGACAGAAGAGCCAGTTTTTTTTTTCTTGTTTGTTTGGTTTTTTTAGGAGTCAGGTTCTAAAAGTGTTTTTTGAATACAAAATATTTTTTTTAATATGAAAAGTATCATGGGGGAATGTGGTGGAGGAGAAAGAAATCATTGAAAGGAGTTAATGTGAGTTATAAAGTTGGAAAAAAAACAGTGGAGACTCCAGAGTGACTTTATAGGCAGATTCAGAGAACATGAAAGAGACATTGAGGGTTTGGTGACTGGGGGGTGGGGGAAAGGGAAGATGAGAAGAGGGGAAAAGGGTTTAAGTATAACCAGTTGGTTCCCAATAAAGTTGGCATTTATTACCACCCTCGCTGGGGGGTAACTGTGTAATGAGAACACTTAGCATTCATAGCTGCCCTACTTGGCAGGAACATGGCACCTTTCTCCCAAATAGCTCTAGGAGTTTTAGGGACTTTGTCCTTTGCAAAGTCATCTAGGAGATCATGCCTACTTTAAGTTAGATTATTTCTATGTGTCTGACTTTACAGATGGGAAAACTGAGGCCTTGGAAGCATAATGGAAAGAACGCTGGATGTTGGGGTTTGGAGATACTTGGGCTCCTGTCCTGACTCTGGCCTTTAGGATCATAGCCACAGAGGTCCTCAGAGATCATTTTGTATAGCCCCCTCATTTTGCAGATGAGGAAACTGAGGCTCGCTAGAGAAGTCAAGTAATTTGCCTGAAGTCCTTAGTGTACTGAGTATCAGAATCAGAACTGGACTTCACCTCCTCTGAGTAGAGATCTAGGGCCCTTTTCGTTGTGCTACATTGACTAGTTGTATGACCATTAATAATAATATCTAGAACTTATATAGTCAATGATAATAATGGTAACTAGCATTTATACAGCACTTTAAGCATAACACTTCGCATGGGTTATCTCAATGATCCTCATAGTACCCCTGGTAGGTGGGAGCAATTATTATCCCCATTTTATAGTTATGTAAACTGAGGCAGGCAGCAGCTAGGTGACTTGCCTATGGTCACAGAGCTAGTACGTATAGAGAGGACATTTGAACTTAGGTCTTCCAGGCTCAACACCCGATAGAATTTGTCCCTTGATCTCACTGAGCCTGCCTCTGCGTCTAGGTGGCACAGTGATTAGAGTGCTGCATTTAAAGTCAGGAAAACTGAGTTTCAGATCCAGTCTCGGAAACTCCCTAGCATGCAGTGTGACCCTGGGCAAGTCACATAACTTCTCTGTGACTCAGTTTCCTTATATATAAAATGAGGATAATAATATCACCTACCTCCCAGAGTTGCGAGGATGAGATAAGATGTGTAAAATGTTTTGTAAACCTTAAAAAAATTAATAAATAAGTAATGATACTGTTACTATTATGAAGATGATGGTGGTAGTGGTGGTGGTGGCAGTGGTGGGGTAGGATTACGAGCATCAAGATTTCTTCCAGCCCTCTACCTAGGATCCTAAGCGTCAGAGGTGGGATTTAAATTCTCATCGCTCAACTCCAAAGTCTGGCACTCTTTTAACCAAAGCACTCTTTTAGGAGTAGCTAGACCTCTGTTTGCCAGCAGCTAGGTGACACATTGGATAGAGGCCTGGGACCTAGAGTCAGGGAGACTCATCTTCTTGACTTTGAATCTGGCCTCACAGACTTATTACCTGTATGACCCTAAGCAAGTCACTTAACCCTATTTGCCTCAGTTTCCTCATCTGTAAAATGAGCTGCAGAAGGAAATGACAAACCACTCCAGTGTCTTTGCCAAGAAAACCCCCCCATGGGGTCATGAAGAGTCAGGCGCAGCTGAAATGACTCAACAACAACAGGCCTCAGCTTTGTTATCTTTAAAGTAAGAGTCATGGGAGCCTTCGCCTTCCTGAGAGTGGGTGTGACTTCATGACTTTACATGGCTGCGTAAAAAGGACAACATTGCTGCAAATTCCTATTTGGAAGAAAGGTCCTATGACCATGCCAAGTAGGACAGTTATAAATTCTTCTGTTAAATGGGGACAGGAATCCTTATAATTATCTACCTCTCCGTCTCGTTGCCAGAATCAAATACGGTAATAATGTATGTTAAAGTGCTTTGCAAACCTCAGAACACTGTATAAACTCTTCTTACTCCAAAGCCCAGTCCTCCTCTCAAGAGTTCTAATCCTGGGACTTAATGCCTGGTTTATTTACCTTTCTCAGATCCTAGAAGGCGGTTGGGTTTGTGTAGGCATGGAAAAATCAGCTGTTTAGTTCCCCGTGTGTCTCCTTCCCTAGAGACTGAAAGACCACATCTGATTTTTTTAAATGAATGTGGGAAATGAGAACAGATTTGTTTTTCTAGAGATGGCGGATGGAGAGGAGGCAGGGCAAATGGAGAAGAAAGCCCGTATGCAAAGGGCAAATATAACCAGTGCCGAACTCTTGGGGCTTGACGTTTCACATCAATATAGTGTAGTGGAAAGAGGAAAGGATCTAGAATCTGGAGTCTGGGTTCGAATCCCAGCTCTGGATTCACTGTCTACTAGTGTGGAATTGGGCAAGTGACATTATTTCTCTGAGACTCAGTTTCCTTATCTGTAAAATGAGCCAATTGGGCTAGACGATATCTGAGACCCCTTCTCTCCCTAAACCTTGTGATGCTGAAGAACTATGATCTTTTTCAAGAAGAGCCAAACCTCATGTAGAGAGGTACCAGTGTCTGGTTTATGTCATTCTTAGAGGAGAAGGAACCGTGCTTTCTACATCTGCTGCCCCCAGGGCCTGATCTCTCCCCCAGGCATGGCGGAAGCCCTTTCCATGCAGCAAGCAGGCCAAATCTATAAGATAAGGAAGGCTAAAACTCCCTGACAATGAATAATCAAGGTTAGTGTGATAGGGTGGGGGGAGCTGAATTTGAGTGGGAGTTAATTGCCAGTTACCCCTGAGGAAGTACTCTCCAGCATTACAGTTCCCATGGCAGATCCCAGTTCCCACATATGGACTGTGAGAAAGGTTTGTGTATGGGGCAGAGGGGGTCTTTAGACTCTAGGAAGGGAGGGAGTTAGTTGACAAGGATACTTGGCCAAAGGCCCGGTGACACTAGAGAAGAGGGTAGATGATACAGATGCCGCTCTCCCTCTTCAAAACAGCCAGGACCGGTGAGCTGGAAATAACAGTGATGTGTGGAGTTGGATGGATAAAGGGAACGCTAGAAAAGAGGGGATGTGGCACAGAGGAAAAGAAAAATCTGTGTGTGTCCATATGCTGTGGCACCCTAGTGCACAGTCTGAAATGATTGAAAGGGAAGGGTTACTGACTCAGAGCTGGTCTGAAGGATTGACTGAAATCCTCAGGGCAAAATCTGACATGAGCACTGAAACCAGTTTCACCATTGCCTGAGGCCCTTAACAACACTACCATTATTAAATCCAGATGAGAAACCTAGTTCCACCCTATCTTGGCTATTAAGTATTTGAACTTCTTGCCGGATTTACAGTTGGGTATGAATTACAGATCCATCAGTGCCCCACATGTGGCTGGAGTCTATGTTAACCTGCTAGCAGACACACAAAAAGATTCTGTTATTGGTATGCTAATTGAGGGAAAAAACCCAGCTGGGTTTTTTTTTCTATTATTATTATTATTTTAAACAGCTAGAGTAACCGGCAAGATAAACATAGTGACTCACAAGTCCAGAGACATAGAGAATGATTTCTAGGCAGGAGCAGTGCATTTTATTCCTAAAGGAAGGTTTCCCTAAAGGGTGCTAGAATTAAACTCTTTCCTCTTGACATAATTTTCCAGAGCATTTAAACTGTGGTTGGTACACAGGCTGTCTGAAGAACCAGAAAGAACTGGAGGGAGAGTCATGGGTTTCTTTGCTCACCTGGTTTTTGTTTCAAATCACATAGGGTTGTAAAAAAAAGTGAATGAATGTATGAATGGATGGTAAGTTCAGTGTACTCCTCTGCCCCCAGCACCGTGCTAGGCGCAGTGGGACATGTGAAAAATTATAAGACATAGTCCCTATCTTTAAGCAGCTCGCAGTCTAGTCAGGAAGATAAAAATATTAGAGTGCAAGATATTTGAGAATAATTTATGGCATAGCTATTTTTGCATCCCTAGCACCTAGGACAGTACTTCGCACATAGTAGGTGTTTGATGTGTTTGTTGAATACCATAGGAATCAATTTGGAAATAATATGCTGATAGTATGGAATCATACATACTTGAGTACTATTCCACTGCCTCGTGGGAGTGACTCTGAGTTCTTAAGGACTCTGCGAATAGAGTGTATGTTCTGGGAGGTCCTACCAAGCTGAAAAGTTGAGGGGGCGGTGGGCCTAAAGTTTTATTGATAGCTCTTGTTTTTACATCGCTGTCCTTTCTGGATATATAATGGCTGCTTCCTTAAACCAGGTTAAGGGTGACAAGAGTCTGAACTGAAGTGATGTGTGAATACAGAAGGCAGATGTAGGAGATGAGGGGGTAGGGGGGAGAAGGTTTGCTCCTTTATGAGATTCTCTGCTCCCAGCACAAATACATCAACTTTTGCCAGTAAAGTGCCAGTAAGGCTTTCACTAAGAGTTTCAGTCTGCCCACAAACTGGACCATATTAGTTATAAGGCCAAAGCTTTAGGCACTGAATAATGGAGCAGGACTACAGAGGACACTTCTGGGTAAAGTCAGAGCACCATACTCATAGCGTTGTTTAACCCCTGCTCTGGGTGAGCATGCTTATGGAGCATAGGTCAGAGGCAGGGGGAATGTGAAGGTCAAAGAAAGATCAGCTTCCTTTTCTCCTATCCTGATGCCCGTGTCCAAAAAGTTTCCCTCACTCATGTCCTTTGGGGTTTTGCCATAAAACACAGCCAAACTCAGGGTGGTATAATAGAAAGAGTACTGTACACTGATGAAGTCAAGAGAAGAGCCAAGGACTGGGAGAAGGCGAGGTGGAGGAAGTGGCCTAAGGAGCAGCACACGAGAGGGTCAAAATGAGGGACAGCTTTTAATAGGATTTTTTTCAAGTCCAAAAAAAGTTCTTGAAAGAACTTAAGGAATTCAAAAATAAGAGAGACTGAGGAAAAATTAAGTAAAAAAACAAAAGCCATACAAGAAAATTATGAAAAGAAAGTTAACCAATTGGAAAAAGAGGTCCAAAATCTTAAGGAAGAAAATAACTCCTTGAAAACTAAAATTGGGCAAGATGAATCAAATGACATTATAAGACACCAAGAAATAATAAGAACGCATGTAGTTCTTGACCCATAACATGTAGTGCCAACATTTGGTAATAACCCTCATGTATCATAGTGAAGGCTCAAAATTTTCAGTAAATAGTAGTATCACGCACATGGGAGGTAATATGTTTTTAAAACCTTGCCTAATGGACCAAAATGTTTTGTCCCAGCTCTAGTCAGAGTACCTAGGTCCTAATGCCAGCTCTGTCACTGACTTGTATGATAAAATACTTAAAATGCTTTCAGCTATTAAAATATTATGTAAGTGCTTGTCATCATCATCATCATCATCTTTGACAAATCATTTAAGCCTCTGATTCTTCACCTGTCAGATGGAGATGAGACATGCTCTTCTTACATCATATAGTCACAGTGATCCTCCAGGGAGATCATAGGATTACTGATTGCAAGGTGGAAGGAATCTTAAAGGGCATCGAGTTCAGCTTCTTAATTTTACAGATAAAGCAACTGAGGCCCAGAGAGGCAAAGTAAATTGCTCAAGGCTGCACAGGTAGTAAGCAACAGAGTTAGGATTTGAGCCTAAGTCTTTGTCTGTGTTATTTCTTTTATGTAAAATAGTTTAAAATCTATACAATGATGAATAAACTAAGATAGTAATATTATTATTCTAATCATACAGTGTGTAGTGCCAGGCCTGGAATCAGGAAGATCTGAGTTTAAATCTGGCCTCAGACACTCACTAGCTGTGTGACCCTGAATAAGGCACTTCACCCTGTCTGCCTCAGTTTCCTCATCTGTAAAATGAGCTGGAGAAGGAAATGACAAACCACTCCAGTGTCTTGGCCAAGAAAACCCCAAATGGGGTCGTGAAGAATTGGACACAACTGAAAACAACTGAACAACAAATAATGAGAGTTCATTACCTTCTCCAAAAGGATTTCTTTGATTACATCTCTCCTCCTTTGCCACCCCTTGGGAAACAAACTCGTCATGCTCTTACCCATTCTATTTTGCTTATAGTTATTGTATGTATATCTATGTGTCATATCTCCCACATTATATGATAACTCTATGAGGCATTAAATTTTCACTGTCTTTGTCGCCCCTAGCACCTAGTACTAGTCTATATACATTGTTGGAACCTGACAAACAGTTGTTGAATGATTAAATGTTGGTGATGGTAATGAAAATGAAGGGCTGGTCAGTTATAGATTTTCTCTTCTGTTCGTAATGAAGACAGTGAAATTCTAGGTTTAAGTAGACGATTTTGATTAAAATTTTAAAAAATTCATGCAAATGAAATCATTGAAAATAGAATTTTCTCTTCTAGAGAAAAGGTTGAAAGCGGCAATCTTTTATCAAACATCACTCATAAAAGTCTGGTATATAAAATACGCAGAGAATTGACACAAATATATAACAGTAAGAGCCATTCTTCGGTAGGTCAAATGATATGAACAGTTTTCCAAAGAGGAATTGCAAACATAAATGCAAGCATGAAAGCATGTTCCAAGTCATTGATAAGAGAAATATAAATTAAAACAATTCTATGGTTTCACCTGACATCATACGAATTGTCAAAGATGATAAAACACTCAATATTCAAGTTGTGTGGGAAGTCAGGCATATCTAGACATCTTTGGTGGAGCTGTGAAACCGTCCAACCATTCTGGGTTTCAACTTGGAAATATGAAAGAAGGTGAATAAATTAAAATTCTTTGGACCAGCAATCTCACTACTGGTTACCCATCTCAAGGAAGATGAAGACGGAACCAGAGGTCCAACATATATCAAAACATTCATAGCCACATTCTCTGAGATCAAAGAACTGGAAATGAAGTTGGTAGGCATCAACTGGGGAATGGCCGAAGAAATCATAGGATACAAATGGTAACAAATATTACCTTAAAGTAAGAAATAACAAATGTGAATAATTCAGAAGAATGTGAGAGTTTTGTATGAACAAAAAACTCTGAGCAAACTAAGCAAAACCAAGAAAACAAAATAAATGCAACAAAACCTTTGACTATAGGATAAATGAAAATATCACTAACTGGAAACTGGACTCTTTGTAATCAGTGAATATACCAGAGAAAAGAAAAGGAAATCCATCTCCTCCCTCCTGGCAAAGAAGTAGGGAACATCTGGGACTGACTATTATCTATCTTATTGGACACAGACCCCGTAGGGCAAATTTTTGCTGAGCTGTTTTTCTTAAGGGAGGATTTAATCTGGAGGGAGTGGGTAGGAAATGTCTGACATTAAGATAAAATACCAATTACATGTATAAAAAATAATTCTTGGGCCAGAAGTGAAATTTTACTCACTCTAAAGGTCATCAAGGCAAGGTCCCCACCTTCAAAGACTCAGTATAGAAAGTGTCGGGCAGGGCTTTCATTCATTCAAAAGATGACTGATAGCAGGGTTTTTTGGTGGTGTAGGAAGAGTTGTCTAGTCACAGTCTCAGGACTGGTAAAGCAGGTCCTCTTATTCCTACATAGATATTCTGCTCCATTCCACTTATTCCAGACTTATGGGTGCACTGAAAAAATATATGACCCCATGCCAGCTCTTTATTATTAGAGTTTAAAATGATTAAATTAAGTGTAGGTTGTTGCAGGCAGACCTCTGGAGAGATGCAGAAATGATGGCGCCTCATTTCACTCAGCTGTTCCCTGGCCTTTGAAGTTATTATTAAGTGAAGTTATTATTATAGTTTTAATTGGTTGTGGTTGTGTGATTGTCAAAGCAATTTTCTGACTCCTCCTGAAAGCCACGGCACAAATTGGGCCAATGCAAAGATGCTATGTAGAGGCACAAAATGCTCTCTTAATATTTTCTTTCTTTCCAGGAAGAAAAGAGTAGTTGGATTATGACTTGGGTTTCCATAGAGGACGAGAACCATTCTCTTTTATAATTCCATTGGTTCACTTGACAACCCTAATTAAATGAAGAAGGGCAGGGTTCACTTTCATCTCTTAAAGGTACAGAAACTGAGGATCATAGGTTTCCCTAAGGCCACATAGCAGGAGAGCTAGGAATAGAAACCAGATCCCCCAAATTTCCTTCTTACTTTGACTATCCCACTTCCTTGGAAAACACAAATCGTATTAAGTAACCAATGGTGATATATATTCAAATATCGAATGTGTTTTCCAAATCTGTCAGTCTTCTTGGTGTTATACGTGTGGCCATGGATAGAGTACCTGGAATCAGAAAGACCTATGTTCTAATCTGATCTCAGACACTGACTAGCTGTGTTACCCTGGGTAAGTCCCTCAACCTCTGTCTGCCTCAGTTTGCTTAATTGCAGAATGAGGATAACAACAGCACCACCTTACAGGGTCACTGTAAGGATCAAATGAGATAACATTTATAAAAGTGCTTAGCACAGAACTTGGCACATAGTAGGTATAATATAAATGCTTATTGCCTTCCTTTACCCTACACGTGTTGGTTGGGACTATTACAGAGAAGATAAAACAATCAACAGTATTTCTAAAGCATCTACACTGTGGCAGTCATTGCTAGATACTGGGGGATATAATACAAAAATTTGACAATACCTTCCATCGAGGAAATAAAATTATTATGGGACCATTGAATTCCTAGAGCTGGATCATGTATTTAGACATAAAAATATTTAGGTGGAACAAAAGAACTATGGAAACAAATTGTTGGGAAGCAGCTTGACAATGGAAAGTATGATGCATTTGGAATTAGAAGACCAGGGTTCAAATCCTGCCTCTGCCACTGCTACCTGTGTGACTTTGGGCAAGTCACTTAGCTTCTCTGGGCCTCGGTTTCAATAACTGTAAAATTAAGGGATGACAACTTCTAGCCCTAAATCTATAGTCTCATTCAGAAACATTATTTTTTAGCTCAGACAATTCACACTCTATTTCCATGTACTACTGCATTAAAAAGTCAATAAATCCCA
This sequence comes from Phalanger gymnotis, assembly GCA_028646595.1. NCBI lineage: Eukaryota > Metazoa > Chordata > Mammalia > Diprotodontia > Phalangeridae > Phalanger > Phalanger gymnotis. The sequence continues at coordinate 122,017,926 of CM053624.1, read as the reverse complement.
TAGAATAAAGTTCTTCTTTATATCTTCTTTTATAGCCTAAGTCTTCTCCCTGCAGTTTAAGTTTATTTCCTATTATTTGGTCTAGAATGGAGTTTCAGGAAAGCTCAGATGCCAACTTCCCTAATGGTCTCCAAAGTCATTGAATTTGTCCTTAGATGGCATGCTAGAATATCATTAAAAACAATACTTTGTCTTTTACATCACGTCCATCTTCTTCCGTGTTCCCCATGATCTTCTTCGCATGTTTCTATCATCCCTGGTACTATAGGTAGCATGAAGTTCTAGGTGTGATGTGAGGAACTGAGGCTTGGAGGATACATGAAAGTAGAGTAAGAGCTGGGAATGGTATCCGTCTGGTGTGGAAGCCAGTGGTGCCAGGGCTAAGATGGTGATTGGAAGCAAACGAGAATGGAACATTCCCCAGTAAAGAAGATTCAAGAAAAGGTTCCATGGGTCAGAAGTCAATAGACAAGCCAGAGGTGGTGCATGAGAACAAGGCTTTGGGCAAGCACCACCTCCTAAGCCTCGGTATTATTTGGCTTGGCTTGAAGGAGCACAGCTCAGATTAGGCAATAGGTTCATGATCTAAGGAGACCAAACTGGACAGCCAGGATCAGTGACCCAGGCAAGAAGTCTAGACAATACGGGCTAGAACCTGGGGAACAAATCTGAACGACAGGTCTAGAGCACCAGCAGTGATAGCAACCTTGATACTGACCAAACTGTTTACCTGTTAGAGAGGAGTCAGTCCAAGTGTGGCCCTTCCATGGCCTGCCAATAGGGATAAGTGGAACATGTATCTGATGGAGGGAATGAGAAGATGGAGTAGTAAGTTAATGACCCAGGGAATAGAGATGGAAGCAAGTGACATTGTGGAAGGAGAACTGGTAAGATTGGTAATGGATTGGACATCCAGTTGGAGGTGTATGTAGACAATTGATGAGCTCAGGAGAGAGATTAGGGCTGAGATATCTATCTATCTCTATATCTACATATATATATGTATACACATATATGCATACACACATATACATATGTATATGTATATATTTATATCTGGCAACTATCTGCATAGAAGTGATTCCTAGTATACCTTGGAGTGAGACAGTGTTGAATATAGATCTAATGGTGATAGTAACTTTGTATGAAAGATTCCTTTTGCCCACTAATTCTTTTTCGTTTTTACAACACATTCATCTCTTCCCACCTCCCTTTATTTAACCAGCAAGACTTCTCTTGTACCAGAGTTTGAATAAAAATGCATGAATGAATGAAGCACTTAAGTGCTTACCATGTGCCAAGCACTATACTTAGGGCACAGGTGTAGAAACAGAAAGAGCGAAATTGTCCTTCTCTCAAGAAGCTCAGGCTCTAATTGGAAGAGATGATAGATATAAGACAGTTCAGCTGCAAAATGTACAGAACCCCCTGGAGTACCTTAGTCTGCAGTGGCAGGGCAGGTGATAAAGCTGGGGGGGGGGATGTTCTCCATCTCTGGAAGGATCATAATGGGTAATTTCCAGCTCATCCAAGTGGTGTGAGCAATCACAATACTCTTCCTACCTGCTCATCTTGGATCTCAATCTGAGGGAATAACAAAAGGAAAGGAGGGAGTTTCAGCTAGCGGGTTTCTCTCCACCTCACCCTGAATCCTATGAGTTGGGGGGAGATGAAGGGAAGGAGAAAGGGAGAAAGGAACAACAAATGCATTGACTATACCTCATAGGACCTGTGAGATTCCACTTCCAATGTCCTCCACCTCTGCAAAGAAAAAGGATCATTGTTTTCATCTTTTCTCTAAGGCCAGGCTTGGTCATTATAATTACACAGTGTTCACATTCATCTTACTGTTCCTTCAATTTACATTTGTGCATTTATTGCATATATTTCTGTTTACTTCACTTTGCATCAGTTCATATAAGTCCTCCCATGTTTCTCTGAATACTGAATATTTATATCCTATTATATTTATTTACCATAGTTTGTTTAACCACCCCCACTTTGATGTTGCCCATTTAAAAAATGAAATTGCCCAAAGGGCAAGTGTCACGGACAGTTTACTCAGTGCTCAGCAGAATACTGTGACTATGTGACTGCCTATGCTATATAAACCCCAATTAATTGGAACCCAACTAACCAGAACCCCTAATTAATGAAGATATCCAGAGAAGATAGCTCCCATTCTCTTGTCTATCACAGAGATAAGTTCTTTAGGAAAAATCATTCCCCTAACACAAGGTCTGTCTGATCACCTAGTCCAGGTCCCCAGAAGTTGGAGGCAGGCTAACCACTTTACAAGTCCTATAGTGTACTTCAGCAAAATGATTAACAAGAAATTTGTCTTCTAATTAGCATCCATTGTTCTTCTTGGTTCTTGTCCCTATCCCTCACTTTGGAGATATTCCAAGGCTATTTGGTGTTGGTTGTTAGGACTAATCTTGCCTGGACTAATTTATCCTTCACACAGTTGCCCAAGTTATTTTCCTAAAGTTCAGGTCCTGACAAATCACTTTGCTACTCAATAAACCACAATGGCTCCCTATTACCTCTAGGGTCAAGTATTAAGTCTCATATTTGGCATTTAAAACCATTCACAATCTAACCTCAACCTACCTTTCCAAATTTATTATACATTTTTCTTCTTCATGCAGTCTGGTCCAATCAAACTAACTTTTTTTTTTAAATTTATTAAAGTTAAAAAAGAAAACAGAAACTTTTCCCCCCTCTAATCCCTACCCCATTAAAAAAAAAAGAAAAAAGGAGTGGGGATGCAATAAGCATTTACCTATCACATATTTTGTACCAGGCACAGGCTCTTTTACAAATATCTCATTTGGTCCTCACAACTCTGTGAGGTGGTGTCATTATTACCCTCACTCTATAGCTGAGGAAGCAAAAAGAGATCTTGCCCAGAGTCACACAGCTAGTAAGTGTCTGAGACTGGAGTTTAACCTACGTCTTCTTGACTCCAGGCCTGGTGCTCTATCCAAAACTGTCTTGTGGCAAATGTGTATAGTTGAACGAAACCAATTCCTTTGCTGTCTGTGTTAAAAAAAACTATGTTTCATTTCACACCCTGAATCTATTGCTTTCCCTGTTGGGACGTGGATAGCATGCTTCAGGAGCTTCTCAGGAATCGTTGAGCTGCTCAGACTCCTTAAAACTTTCAAAGATGCTTGTTTTTTTTTTTTAATAATGTCATTATTGTAGACATTATTCCCTTAGTTCAGCTCATTTCATTCTTCATCAGTTTTATAAAAGTGTTCAAAACTGTTCAGTTTGCGATGTCAATTTTATAGTATAAAGTACTCTCCTGGTTCTAGTTTCTTCACTCTGCATCAGTTCACACAAATCTTCCCATGTCTTTTTGAAATCATCTACTTCTTCATAGTGCAATTGTGTTCCAAACTCCTCTTTTTTTCTGTCCCCCATCCACAACATTCCATGTATGTGGATCTCTCATTTGCCTTTTCGCTGGCTATGTGCCACACGAGGGGTACACTCCCTTCTCTTCTCCACCTCTTAGAATCCCTTCAAAACCCTTGAAGCTTCATCTTCTCCATGAAGTCCTGCTTGATAGCCCCTCTCCCCCAGTTGCTTGTGCCTTCCTACACATGATGTTTTGCCTCCTTTTTTCTCTATTCACACTCTGTATCGTTGATGGAGTTGTAGATTTCTCCAGGGCAGGGACTATTTTTATTTTATGTCTGTAACTTCAGTGGCCAGAACACAGTAGGTACTTAATAAAAGCATTTTGCTTGCTTGCTTGCCTGTGCAATAAGCTACATATCATACAGTAAGTTACATTTCAGAGAAGAGATAGTTTGACCCACATGTGTCCTAGTCCTAGATTTGGCAAATTTTTAGTAATGGGGTGCCAATTTGGCAATCCCCTTCTGATATGCTAGGGGCAAAATGTAGGGGTGGCTCTGCCAAATTTTGCAAATGGGCACAAGATTACCAGTGACCACATGACATCTTTTATGAGTGGTAACAGCAAGAGGCATTGTCCCCAAGCATCAGGGAGTGGAGGCTTGGAAGTGGCAACTTCCCACGAGCTACTAGAAAGTGATGGCATTTTTGGCACTTGTGCCATAGGCTCCCAACCTCTGCCCAATCCCAAGCACTAAGGAAGCATTTCTCCATGCAGTCGTCTTATGATTGCTGAAGAGGAAGCAAGAATACAGTCTCTAAGATGGCCAAAGATGTAAAACAAGGAGGCAGGCAGCAAAGGCTATCTGGTGAGCCCAGATAGTGTTTCCTCTGCCTGTTTATTTAGTTGAAGATGCCCAGAGGTCAGGAAACCTGGACAACTAGCTTGCTTTGCTCATTACTCCACAGAATGCCATGCATATTTGGATGCCATTGTGTTGACATGATGGAAGGAGTGCTGGATTCTGAATCAGAAGAGCTGGCTTCATATTGTAGCTTTTCTCTTAACTACTTGTGTGACCTTGAATAATCCCTTTCCTTCTCTGGGCATTGTTTTTCCCAATGGTGAAATGAAAGTGTTTGGGACAGTTTTCTAGCTCTAAACCCTACCAACTCAACAGAATCATCAATTAGGGTGGGTTTTATTTTTCCAATCATTCGTTTGTAAGAAAAGAGACAAACTATAAGAAAACAGGCTGACCTTAAGGAAAACCATTCCTAGGGCCTTACTGGGCTCAGTGGACTTGTGGCCCCATCTCTTATGCTGTTTCCATCCATAGTCTTGTATATTGAGAATTGATGCTCACACCGGTGTTTCCCTTTCCACTCCCTTTCCTCTCCTCCCTTACCAAGGTTCTGGATGTCCCCAGCTTTTCAAAGAAAGAGTAAATCAGTCCTCAGACTCTTGACTAAGGCAAGAAAATGTCCCCAGACACTTTAGAAAATTTATGACAAAGTCTGACACAGAGGGGATATTGGATTAAGTCTTAGTTGTCCAGAAAAATAATCAGAAAAACTTGTTCAATTCCTAAGATGGAAATCTTTCATGAACCTGACAAAATAACCCTCCTAATGCACATGTAGTAAGTGCCAAACTGAAACTTGAACTCATGTCTTGTGACTCCAAAAGTGCCCTGTCTCCTGTACTCTGACACCTAGGTGTTGAAGTGAATAGAGCACTGGGCCAGGAGACTGGAAGAAATGAATTCAAATCTGGCCTTAAACCCATATGACACTGGGCAAGTTACTTAAACTCTGCCTGCCTCAGCTTCCTCAACTGTAAAGTTTGGGTTTCCAAGAAAACCCCAAATGGGGTCACGAAGATTTAGACATGACCGAATAATAATAGTACCTACCTCACAGGGTTGTTATGGGGATCAAATGAGATATTATTGGTAAAGCACTTAGCACAGTGCTTGGCACATAGTAGGTGCTTAATAACTGCTTGTTCCCTTCCCTTTCCCCCTCACCCATATGTACATGTCACATTCCCCTGTTAGATTATAAGTTCCTTGAAGACAATGACCGTGCCGTGTTTCCTGTTGGCACTCCTAGTTCTTTGTACGTAGTAGGTACTTTTTTGTTACTTCAAATATTCTTTGTATTGAATTGATCGATTTAATGCCAAAGTCCTATGAGAAGAGAACAGAGAGTTGGGTGTGTTTTGGCATGAAACTCTAGGGGTATTTGTATCATATGTGGTGGAAGATGTGTTTTTAGGAGCCATGTTTCCATGAAGAAGAGCATGGGAAGCTTGGTTAGGAGAGAATAGAAGACTGCCAGCGGGTGAAGGCTTGAGATGGAGTATAGAGTTGGGGTGTGGGAGTGGGGAGAGGAGAGGCAGTGTCAGAGGATGGGCCTTCTCTTTGGTCACTGTATGGTCATCATTTCTAACACCTCTTCCAAGCTGAATTCTCAAAAAGAAAACCCTATCTTTCAGTGGAAGAAGAGGCAGCTAGATGGCAAAGTAAATAGAGTGCTGAATCTGGAGTCAGGAAGACCTGAGTTAAAATCTGACCTCAGATACTTACTAGCTGTGTGTCCCTGGACAAGTCACTTAACTCTGTTTGCCTCAATTTCCCCTTCTGTAACATGAGCTGGAGAAGGTAATGGCAAATCACTCCAATTTCTTTGCCAAGAAAACCCCAAATGGGGTCACAAAGATTTGAACATGACCATGGCTTTGAGTTCAAACCAGCTGGATCACCTTAAGAAGCTACTTCCTTCCTCTGGGCCTCAGTTTCCTCCTCTGTAAAGAGAACTGGATTAAATGGTCTCTAAGATCCCTTCCAGTTCTATCATCCTAAAAGTCTGTGTTGAGGAGAAGACAACGGCTTTTCTTCCTCCCACGGCGGTGGTCTTTGCTAGATTCCAGCACAGCCAAGTTTGCTCTGGCTTTCTATGCTATGCTCTGTTGAACCTTTAGCTGGAAATGCTTTCTCGTGGTATCAATCCTTGGAGACACCCTCAGTGCCCAATCTGCCAAAGCCCTTGGTAGAAGGCTGGTGTGGGAAATTGCTTCACTTAGCTGCCAGGATCTTCTGTTAGTGTCCCTGGCTGACAAGAGGCTCTCCAAGGCTAAGTGAACCTTTGAGAGGCAAGACAATGCCTGATCTGGGTGTGCTGAAGCTGTATTACCGTACGGCGCACCTACTTTCTCATCCAAAGCATGCATGTATTGGTCTCTGCTTGGAAACTAGATGCCTGATAATACAATTTCCTGCCACTGAATTATCCATCTAAATAATAACCTTGTTCTACTGGCTAATACAATTATATTTATTTTGTGAACTGCGCTCTTCACCATCACTTCTCCTTTCAAAGAGGATGGGGAAGGAATTTACTGTAACCCTGGTTTCCTGAGCTTCCCACCTGGATGCTGTTGCTATGGTGACATTAGATTTCAGAAGTAGAGAAGAGACTCTGCCCCAGAGTTCACCAATTTGGTGACATCTTTTTGATCACAGCTTTGGAGCCTTCTGGGAAAAGGAAGAAGGAAGGGAAGAGTTTGTAATCTCATACATATATATATGGCATGCAGGAAGAGGTGTAACTGGTAAAGAGAGCCAGGTCTAATATCTACATGCCAGTTCCTCTGACCTCTCCTTGAGGACTTTTTAGGATGTCTCAGTTAGAAATGATGGGGTCCTTTCCATTGCTCTACCCTGATTCCCGGTCAGTTAGAGAAGGAAGAAACTGAAAGAAAAAAAGAGATCTGGCCTCCAATTGCTGCCAAAGTATCCAATGCTCATTCATGCTGCTTACTTTCTGATTAGGTTCCCCTCCCCATCCCCCACATTGTCATATATGTCCTTAATGTTATTATAAACAAAGAAAATCTTGTGTCCGCTAAATCCTTTCTGGTTCATTCTCTCTCTCTCTCTCTCTCTCTCTCTCTCTCTCTCTCTCTCTCTCTCTCTCTCTCTCTCTCTGTGTCTCTCTGTCTCTCTCTCTGTCTCTCTCTCTCACTGTCACTCTTTCTTTCTCTTTCTCTTTCTCTCCCTCTCTCCTCACTCTCTGACTCTTCTCTCCCTCCCTCCTTCTCTTTCTTCCCCCTTTCCTTTCTCATCTATCTAATCACTCTAGGCCTAACAGAGAGACCTGCCCAGGCTGGCATGACAGGAAAGAGCACTGGATTGCAGGGTGTTCATACCCCATGGATCTCATACTACCTATAGGTGAGGCACCTCCATGCTTGGGTATACATGGGACATCCACTTTGCTTCCTACATTCCTTTTGTCCATGGGTAGCTGACTCAAAGGTAGGCTTGTCTTTACCCCTTTCTCCCATTTCTCATCTGTTCACATGTAGTGCTGACAGTTCCCTCCTTCATAACTCAAGCTGTTAGGAGGATTTCCTCCTCTTAGCTCTATCCCAGCCTAACACTAATCAGTAATATTTTTTTCCCTTCATGAGGTGAAGGTAGAGCTGTAATTGGGAATCTTTTCATTTGGGACAAAAATCAGCTGGCAGGGGAGAGCCTTAGTAGCCAGGTGGTACAAAAATAGAGTGATTAAAATAGGACCCTGGGCATAGTGGCCTGGAGACTGAGCAAAAGAATGACATTGTGCTTGGAGGAGAACGTTGGCAGACACTGAGACTTGACACCCAAGGATAGCAGTCTTCAGATCATTCCATAGTAGAAGGTGACTACCTCCTCCCACACAAATATACCATGTCAGCATCCCAGGGAAAGTCCCAGATGTCTTGTCCTGTTCTAGTTATGGTGCTGGGTGAGGCAAGATTCATGACAATAGAAGCTGGTTTCACTCAACCTTGTTCAGTGTCTCTGAGTGACCAGAATTTATGTTTTTTAATTTATTTTTTTATTTTTCGTTTACGACACTCAGTTCCACAAGTTTTTGAGTTCCAAATTTTCTCTCCCTCTCTCTCCTCCCTCCTTCCCCCCAAGACAGCATGTAATCCTATATAGGTTCTACATATACCTTCCCACTAAACTTACTTATGTAATAGTCAAGTTGTAAAGAAGAATTATAGCCAATGGAATAAATCACGAGAAAGAAGAAACAAAATCAAAAAAGAAGGGATTAAAGAGAGCAAAGAGTTTGCCTCAGTCTGCATTCAGACTCCAAAGTTCTTTCTCTGGATGTGCATAGCTTTTTCCATCATGAGTCTTTTGGAGCTGTCTTTGAACCTTGCATTGATGAGAAGAGTCAAGTTTATCAAATTTAGTCATTACAGATACCGTGTGTCTGTAATCATGTATAATGTTCTCCTGATTCTGCTCCCCTCACTCTGCATCGGTTCATATGTCTTTCCAGGTTATTATGATGTCTGTCTGCTCCTCATTTCTTATAGCACAATAGTATCCCATTACAGAATTTATTTTTTTTAACTTTGTCTTTTCCAGCTTCAGGTCTTTTAGACCTCTTTTATCTCCATCCCCTATAATGGGTTACCTGGCCACAGTAAAGGAGTACTCTAGGTAGAGGTAATTGAATACTCAATAGTTGTATGTACAGCTGGCTCTGCTCACACTCGCCTTCTGTAAACTCCAGAGTCACACAATGGGCCAATGGGGTGACTCCACAAGTACCCAATCAAGTAAATACTCTTGGCCCTTGGTGTGTCTTCAGTGTAGGTTTGTTATAATGATATCCTATTGGAATTCAGGGATTTCTCTGGCCTACACTACAGAGCTTGCCTGTTTCTGTGTTGATTGCAGGGACTGATCTACAGCTGAAAGATTGTAAGGAATGCTATAGGACTAGAAGAAGAAAAGAGGGACAGAAAATAGACTGTCCACATTTTGCTTCTTGCTTTCCAGGTTCAGATTCATAAGATTGAAGGATTGGGTGCTGCAAAGGGCTTTAGAAATAATATAGTTGGTCTACAGGTGAGGGACCAGAGGAGGCCTAAAGAGGGAAACTGACTTAGTGAAAGCCACACAGGTAGTAAGTAGGTAATGTAGAATTTGAACCTGGGGTTTCTACTTTCAAATCCAGCTCAAGGTCCATTGTAGGTTTTTTGTACTTTAGGTGAGTTTTCTGAAAATCACGAGATCACAGATTTAGAGGTGTTGGGTTTGGTTTTGTTTTTCACCAGATGAGGAAATTGAGCGACTTGCCCAAAGTCATGCAGTAAGTGAGCATGTAAAGCAGGTCTTTGATTCCAAGGCCAGCGCTCTATCCATCACAGTAGACTACTGAAGTCCTTGCGGGGTATTCATCACTTCTCTTCAATCATTTCTTTGATAGCATTTAATCTTTGTCTCCTGCATCCCTGGATGTAGCTGTTGCAGGCAGAGTAGGCCTTGCTGGAGTTGATTCAAAGTTTTAAAAACCAGCTTGGCCTCAAAGCTTGAGAGGCCCAGGGGAAGGAGCCTTATTTTCCTCCATCTGGACAGAGTGGTCACGAGGTGGGGGTGCGATTAGATATAAATCTGAATTAGTCATAAGAGATACAGGAGTTGAGATGGGTGTGAAAGCGAGTGCTGATTGGCTTCTGTGCTCTGAGCTGTTCCAAAGCATTAAGCTTCACTCTCCATACCAACCCCTCCACACCACAGCAAGCCTGGGATCTCATCTCGGTAGGAGCAACATCTGTTTTGAAATTTGAAAATCAACTGGGTCATCGCTTGTGGGTGGGCTCTATCCAACGCTGCCAACCAGTGTGCCCTTTTTTAGATGCAGAGATGTTATCTCCCAAACTGCCTTCAGCAGCTGGGTTGTGAGATGAGGCTGGAGGAAAGACAGTAAGAGTGTTATTGCTGATTCTGGCCAGGGCCCATTGCTCTGGAGGCATGGGCCGGGCTGAGGGTGGAAGAAGTGGAGGTGGAGTTCGTTTGGGGATGAGTTCATGTAAGCAGCTGCATCTTTTAAAAGAATGTAAGAGCATCAGAAAGGCCATCCTGTCCTGGATCAGTCTCATGTACCTCCAGCCCGAGATTTTGCCTTCTGGGGTCTTTTGTCATTCTGTTGTTTTCAATAGTGTTCAACTCTTCATGGCTCCATTTGAGATGTTCTTGGAAGAGATCCTGAAGAGGTTTGCCATTTCCTCCTTCAGCTCATTTTACAGATGAGGAAACTGAGCTAAATAGAGTTAAATGACTGGCCCAGGTTCACATCGCTAATAAGTGTCTGAAGTCAGATTTGAACTCAGGAAGATGAGTCGTCCTGACTTCAGGCCCGGCACTGCACCCCTAGCTGGGGTCACCATGTGACAATTTGAGGAAAGCAGCCATCTCCAATCTTCCCCACCTAGGTGCAGTCTTTGCCCTCAGTGGAATTCAAAGGCAAGATTACTAGATTGATTTCATCTCCTCCTACTGAGATGACTGAAATAGGCTTTAAGGCTATCACTCCATCTTTAGTATCTCCTGTTTCCAGTTATTATTATTAATCATATTTAGGTAGGGCTTAAAGATTTACTAAGCACTTTCTTCACAACCAACCTGAGAAGCAGGTGGTAATTATCACTCTTCCTACATGTCGCCATAGACACTTTCTGATACCATTGGCCAATACCATCCCCATGTTTTTTGCGTATCCCATTTTCAATGTCATCAGCTCATGCTAATCTTTCTGAATGGAATAATAAATATAATAAATAAAAATAATAAAACAATGGTACTATAATAATAGCATTTATGCAGTGCAAATAATTTACATATGTTATCTCATTTGATTCTGAAGACAACCCTATAAAGTAGATGCTACTTTTATTGTCCATTTACAGAATGCACTCTATCCTATACAAATCCTATCCACCCTTTAAGCTCTAGTCTCATCTTCTCTATGAAGTCTTTCTGAATTGCTCCAGTTTGCCCTGAAATCTCCCCTCTTTGAATTAGAGTAGAATTCGCAGGGGGTAGGGGTGGAAAGAACCAAGGTGCTCAGTAATGGGCCCATGCTGTTGGTTTTCTCCCTGTTCCCAGCCCCCAGTTGTATTATCAGAACTTGGGGGGCACAGACTGTTTCACAGACGTCATAGTATCTTCCACGGTCACTTAGATCCAATGTTGGAGGATTCGGAGTTAGAAAGACCAAAGTTCAAATCCTGCCTGAGACATTTGTTGGTTTTGTGACCCTGGGAAAGTCACGTGACCTCTCTTGACCTTAGTTTCCTCATCTGAAAAATGGGAATAATCACAGTGCCTATCTCACAGGGCTGTTATGAGAATAAAATGAAATAACATGTATAGTGGTTTGTAAGCCTTTAAGCACTATATAAATGCAAGCAATGATCATTTGGGGCAAATGACTTAATTTCTGTCAACCTCAGTTTCTTCAATCTATAAATGGAGATAGTAACACCTGTAATACCTACCTCAGGGATTTCCACATCTGCAAAGTGATGATAGAAGCACCTACCTTGTATGATTGTGTTAAAGCACAAGTGAGATCATGGATACAAAATGCTTTGTAAATCTCAAAGCATTATTTAAATTCATTGAGGTTATTCTTAACCTACTGTGAGGCATTTGTTATACACCATCACATTAGCATGGTACAATGGAAAGAGAACTAGCTCTGGAGTCACAGGATTTGGGTTCAAATCCTGCCTCTAGTACTTGCTACCCATAAGACCTTGGGCAAATCACTTTAACCTCCTTGGGTCCTAGATTCCTCATCTATAAAGTGACAGGGTTGGACTCTATAGCCTATGAGCTCTAGATCTAGGATCCTACCTATAGCCATCACCTTATAAGGTTAAAAATATGCCCTATAGGGGTTGGAGCCAAGATGGTGGAGAAAAGCCAGGAGGTTACCCGATCTTTCTCTAGTTTCCCTCAGAAACAATGTTAAATCAAACCCCTAAACAGATTCTGGAGTGACACAACCTACAAAAAGACAGAGTGAAACAATTTTCCAGCTTAAGGTAATTTAGAAAGACTTCAGGAAAGGTCTGTCTCACTTGGGTAAAAGGGGAGGGAAGGCCAGTACAGACGGTGTCCAGGTGAACCATTGGGGGCTCTTAACTACAGCACAGGTCAGCAACCAAGCCACCTTGGTCCCAGCCAACAGGCCAGCTCTGAGGCCTCCAGTCCTAGCACAGAAGGCAAACTGCCACCCCTGGCACATCAGGCATGACTAGGCCGGGCCACCCCAGTGCAGGGGGCAAGTCGCCAGCATGTTAGGCCCTGGCTTAGAAAACCAGTGACCAGGTCTCTGACTCCCATTACAAGAAGCTTGAAATAGTGCCTGTGTCCCAGGAACAGAGATCAACTTTAAGAGTCATGAAATAGGCTCAAAAATGAGTAAAAAACAGTAAAGATCCCTGACCATAGAAAGCTACTATGGCAACAGGGAAGCTCAAAACACAAACTCAGAAGAGGACAACTGTGCCTACGTGTGAAGTCTCAAGGGGGAAGATGAATTTATCTCAAGACCAAAAAGCCTTCTTGGAAGAGCTCAAAAATGATTTAAAAAAATCAAATAAGAGAGGTAGAAGAAAAATTGGGACAAAAAATGAAAGTTGTGCAAGAGAGAGTCAATAGCTTGGAAAAGGAAAGACAAAAATTAACTGAAGAAAACAATTTCTTAAAAAATGCAATTGGCCTTATATTGAATTGCTAGCTTTCTCAATTGGGGGTAGGGTGAGGAGGGAGGAAGGGAGAGAATTTGGAACTCAAAGTTTTAAAAATACTAAATGAGAAAAATATAATTGGCCAAATGGGGAAAAAAATCCACTGAAGAAAACAACTCCTTAAAAAGTAGAATTGGCCAAATGGAAAAGGAGATATAAAAGCTAACTGAAGAAAGTAATTCCTTAGAAATTAGAATTGGGCAAGTGGAAGCTAATGACTGTGAGACATCAAGAATCAGTCCAATAAAATTTAAAAAATGAAAAAAATAGAAGAAAATGTAAAATACCTTATTGTAAAAACAAATGACCTGGAAAATAGATCCAATAATTTAAGAATTATTGGGCTACCTGAAAGCCATGATCAATATAAGACCCTGGACAGCATTTATCAAGAAATTATCAAGTAAAACTGCCCTGATATCCTAGAATCAGAGGATAAAATAGTAGTTGAAAGAATTCACCAATCACCTGCTGAAAGAGATCTCAAAATGAAAACTCCAAGAAATACAGTGGCCAAATTCCAGAATTATCAAGTCAAGGAGAAAATAATGTAAGCAGTCAGAAAGAAACAATTCAAATATTGAGCTATAGTCAAGATTACACAGGACTTAGCAGCTTATACATTAAAGGATCAGAGGATTTGGAATATGATATTCCAGATGGCAAAGGAGCTTGGATTACAACCAAGAAATCAACTATCTGGCAAAATTGAGCATAATCTTTCAGGAAAAAGATGGATATTTAATGAAATAGGGGACTTTCAAACTTTCCTGATGAAAAGACCAGAGTTGAACAGAAAATATGATCTTCAAATACAAGACTCAAGAGAAGCAAAAAAGGTAAATAGGAAAAAAACAAACATGTTATTCAATAAGATTAAACTGTTTACATCCCTACATGGGAATTTGGTGCCTGTAACTCATGAGAACTGTATCTCTACGAGGGCACTTAGAAGGAGTATGAATAGACAGAGGACATGGATATAAGTTTACTTTGATGTGATGATATATAAAAAATTAAGGGGTTAAAAAAGGATTGTACTGGGAAAATAGTAAAGGGGGAGGCAGAATAGGGTAAATTATATCACATGAAGAGGCACAGAAGACCTATTATAGTAGAGGGAAAGAAGGGAGGGGGTGAGCATTGATTGAACCTTTCATCAGATTTGGCTCAAAGAGGAAATAACACACACACTCAGTTAAGTATAGAAATTTATCTTACCCATAGGGAAATAGGATGGGAAAGAGGAAAGAATGTAGATGGGAGGCTGATAGAAGAGAGGGCAAATTGAAGGAGGCAGTGGCTAGAAGCAAAACACTATTACGGAGAGACAGAGTGAAAGGAGAAGCAAAGTATGGAGAGGGGGAAAATAGATTGGAGGGAAATACACAGTTAGTAATCATAACTGTGGATGTGAATGGGATAAACTCTCCTATAAAACAGAAGTGGATATCAGAGTGGATTAAAAACCAGAATCCTACAACATGCTGTTTAAAGAAACACATTTGAGGCAGAGAGATACAGAAAAAATGTAAAAGGCTAGAGCAGAATCTATTATGCTTTAGCTGAAATAAAAAAAAAAGCAAAGGTAGAAATTCTGATCTCAGACAAAACAAAAACAAAAACAAAATCTAATTAAAAGAGATAAGGGAGGAAGCTATATCTTGCTAAAAGGTGCCATAGGCAATGAAGTAATTTCTATACTAAACATATATACACCAAGTGGTTATAGCAGCCAAATTCTTAGAGGAGAAGTTAAGTGAGTAACAGGACAGCAGAACTATACTAGTGGGGGACCTCAACCTCCTGTCTTGGAACTTGATAAATCTAACCATGTGGGCACCCCATGCTGAGCAGTCCTGTGCCAGTGTCTCCCATGTCACACAATCAATTCCATCATTCTCCATAATTCAAGTTATTTTACTACAGACAATATAAAATATCTTGGAGTCTACCTGCCAAGACAAACCCAGGAACTATATGAACATAATTACAAAACACTTGTCACACAAATAAAGTCAGATCTAAACAATTAAAAAAATCAATTGCTCATGGGTATACCAAGCCAATATAATAAATATGATGATTCTACCTAAATTAATTTACTTGCTCAGTACCATACCAACCAAACTACTAAAAATTATTTTATAGAGCTAGAAAATAGAATAACAAAATTCATCTGGAAGAATAAAAGGTCAAGAATATCAAGGGAATTAATGAAAAAAAATGCAAAGGAAGGTGACCTAGCCATACCAGATCTAAAACTATATTATAAAACAGCAATCATCAAAACTATTTGGTATTGGCTAAGAAATAGAGTGGTGGATCAATGGAATAGGCTGGGTACACAAGACACAGCAGCAAATGACCGTAGTAACCTACAGTTTGATAAACTGAGAGACTCCAGCTTCTATAATAAGAACTCATTATTTGTCAAAAACTGCTGGGAAACCTGGAAAATAGTACAGCAAAACCTAGGCATAAAACAACATCTCACTCTTTATACCAAGGTAAGGCAAAATGGGTACATGATTTAGACACAAAGGGTGATACCATAAACAAATTAGGAGAGCAAGGAATAGTTTACCTGTCAGATCTATGGAGAAGCGAAGAATTTATGACCAAACAAGAGATAGTGAACATTATGAAATGCAAAATGGATAATTTCATTATATTAAATTAAAAACGTTTTGCATAAACAAAACAAATGCAACCAAGATTAGAAGAAAAGCAGAAAGCTGGTAAACAATTTTTACTACCAATGTTTCTGATAAAGGCCTCCTTTCTAAAATGTATAGAGAACAGAGTCAAATTTATAAGAATACAAATCATTCCCCAATTGATAAATGGTTAAAGGATGTGAATGGGCAGTTTTCAGATGAAGAAATTAACACTATTTACACTCATACAAAACATTCTCTAAATCACTATTGACTAGAGAAATGCAAATTTTACAACAATTATACAACTCTGAGGTACCACCTCATACTTATCTGATTGGCTAATATGACAGAAAAAGAAAATGATAAATGTTGGAGAAGAGGTGGGAAAGTCAGAACACTGATGCATTGTTTGTGGAATTGGGAACCAATTCTGGATCCAACCATTCTGAAGAAAAATTTGGAACTATGCCCAAAGGGCTGTAAGACTATGCACACCCTTTGATCCAGTAATACTACTACTAGGTCTGTATCCTAAAGAGATCATAATAAAGGGAAAAGGACCCACATGTACAAAAATATTTATAGCAGCTCTTTTGGTGGTGGCAAAGCATTTGGAATTGAGGTCATACCCATCAAATGGGGAATGGCTGAACAAGTCGTGGTATATGAAGGTAAAGGAATACTATTGTGCTATAAGAAATGATGAGCACAAAGATTTCAGAAAGACCTGGAAAGACTTACATGAACTGATGCTGAGTGGAGCGAGCAGAGCCAGGAGAACATTGTTCACAGAAACAGCAACACTGCAATGATTGACTATGATAGACTTAGCTCTTCTCAGCCATACAGTGATCAAAGACAACTCCACAACATTCATGCCATCTATATCCAGTGAAAGAACTATGGAGTCTGAATGCAGATCGAAGCTTACTATTTTCACTTTTTTGGGTTTTTTGGTTTTTCCCTTTTGTTCTGATTCTTCTTTCACAACATGACCAATACGGAAATATGTTTAACATGGGAGGTACACATATAACCTATATTAGATTGCTTGCAGTCTTAGGGAAGGGAGAGGAGGGAGGTGGGAAATTTGGAACTCAAAATGTTATAAAAATGAATTTTGAAAACTATACTTAACTGTAATTAGAAAAAAATAAAATACTATTAAGTGGAAAAAATATGCCCTATATATCCATAGCAATCCAATTTAATTCAACAAATTCAGTTTAACATATATGATCAAAGATTAGATAAGAGCTATCTAACTCATTATTTAGCTGTCTTCTGGGAATTTATCTCAAATACCAGGGGATCCTTCCAGGGTAGAGTAGTAGAAAGAACATTGTACTAGGAGTAACGGAAGGAAAAGGGGGGAAAAAGGATTTATTAGATACCTACTATATGTCATATACTGTGCCGAGTACTTTACAAACATCTCATTTTATCTTCATAATAACACTGGGAGGGAGGTGTTAGCATGATCCCCATTTTACAGATGAGGAAACTGAGGCTGAGCATTTAAGTGACTTGTCCAGGGTCACAAAACCAGTATATATCTGAGACCAAATTGGAACTCAGGTTTTTCTGACTCTAAGCCTAGTGTTACCTTCACTGTGTTCTAGTCTTGTATCCTCCACCAACCAGTTCTATAACCTTGAAAATGTGCCTTGTCTTCCTTGGGCCTCATTTTTCCAATCTGTGAAATGAGGGGTTTTATTAACTAATGGCTAATATCCCATATAACTCTCCTACTCTATGATCCCACGATCCTTTATTTTTCTTTCTTTTTTTTTGGAGGCAATCAGGGTTCAATGTCTTGCTCAGGATCACGCAGGCCAGATTTGAACTCAGGTCTTTCTGAATATAAGGTATCCACTGTGCCACCTAGCTGCCCCAGTTCTTTGTTTCCCGATGGGGATATAATTCCTCTCTATATAGGTCAAGTACAATCTCTGAGTGATTCGTGGCCCTTCAACACGCCTACCGCAGGGTAACTAAGGAGCAATAACTAATACTACAATAGCTGATGAATTTACATAGCCCCTTCCTTCTGGAGAATACAACAGAGTGGAGCACGGCTGGGCTGCCCGTACATGGATTTGGACTCAGGGACCTCATTTTTAGTGGCCTTCTCTTATCAAATGACCTATAGATGAAACTGATCTGGTCCACAGGTGCTGCTGTTGAAATTCCTATGAGATGGGGCAGCTCCAACTTTCACCTGAAGAGCAGGTTGAACATCCCCAATTACGTTTCAGACCAACTCCTTTGGGACAGAGACCGTGTTTCTTGGACACATTCCTCACCCATTGTTCCTACCTCAATAGCATCCATTGACAAAGACAAAATGGGTTAGGAGGCAGATGCCGTGTTAATTCCAGATTTGTTTAGTCCAGAGGAAAGAAGACCTAATTAGAGGGAATATGATAGCTGTTTTGAAGTATGTGAAAGGCTATCACATGGAAGAGAAATTACGCTTGTTTGCTTGGCCCTGGAGGGAGCAAGCAGGCACCATCGGTAGAAGTTACAAACAAATTTTGGATCAGTGTAAGGAAAAACTCTTTCACAATGAGAACTGTCCAAAAGTGGGATGAGTTTCCTCGTCAGGTCATGATTTATCCATCATGGAAGGATTTCAGTGAAGGCAGGCAGACTGCTTATCAGCGATGTTATAGAGGGGATTAGAATTCAGGGATAGGTTGGAATGGTCTCTGAGGCATTCCAGCTCCAAGATTCTATGTGATTCATCAGCCGTTCAAGAGTTTTCATTTGGTTACATCTGAATATCTCTTTATATTTAGCCAAAACCATAGCCCTGTGAGGTAAGCAGGAAAGGGATTGTTATTCTTGTTTGGTAGATGAAGACCTCGAAAAGATTAAGTGACTGGCCAATAGTCACAAAGCCAGAGCCAGCGGCAGAGCTGAGCTAAATGCCCAGGTGCTCTGACTCCTAGTCTAATGTCCTTTGCTTTGTTCTGTGCTGCCCATGTTCCATTTAGAATTTGCATATTGCTAAACAGCTGACCACCCAGGTAACATAGAAGTCAATGACGAATTTGGTCTGGCAAGGCTGGCGCATAGCATCATTGGCATAGAGCTGGAATTAACCTCAGAGGCCTTCTAGCCCAACTCCTTCATTTAACAGATGGGGAGACTGAGGCTCAAGGAGGAGAAGTGACTTGGCCCAAGTAACACAAATAGTAAGGACCTGGGTTAGGCCCCAGTTAGGCTGACTCTTTAGTGGCTAAGGTTGTGCCAGCTCAGCAAACTGATTCCACCTCCGCTGTGTCCTGTGCTCTCTCAATCAATAGACAAATTCTTGGTGAGAATGCCAGTTTCTGTGTTGGGTTTTGTGGAGGGAATCCTTGGGTGCATGTGCTTCAAGGATTTTCTCTCATGTATACATTGTGAGCTCCCTGAGGGCAGAAAATGTCTTTTGTCTCTTTTTGTATCCCCAACACTTAGCACAGTGCCTGATACAAAGTAGACCCTTAATAAATGTTTATCCCTTGATTATTGACTGATTGATCTTGTATGCTGAGGTTATCTTTGTGGTGGAGGTCTGACTGATTAATTTATGTCCTTGTCTAAGAGATGGAAGGGGCCCGGTCGAACACTTAAGTGCATGTATTTAGGGAAAAGAGAGGCTGAAATTCTACTCCTATCATCATTGTCACCAGCTATTAAATTTGACAAGCTTTTATTGAATACCTACTAGGCAGAAGGCACTGTGTTGGGCACTGGGGATGCAAAGACAAGATAAAAGCAATCCTCAAGGAACTTACATCGTTATCATCAAAGATGAATATCCCGTGTACTTACTGTAGGAAAATGCACAAACACATAAGACATGCATATAAAATGTTTTGTAAACTTGTAAGACATAGTTCCTGCCCCCAGAGGGCTTACAATCTAGTTAAGGAGAGAGGAAATCTATGTATGAAAAGTAACTTTAGCTAGTATATGCCAGTGAAGTCAGGTAGTACAGGGGAAAGAATGCTAACTTTACATGAGAGACATAGGTTCAAATCCTCCCTTCCCTGACTACCCCAGA
Organism: Phalanger gymnotis; assembly: GCA_028646595.1. Taxonomy (NCBI): domain Eukaryota; kingdom Metazoa; phylum Chordata; class Mammalia; order Diprotodontia; family Phalangeridae; genus Phalanger; species Phalanger gymnotis. The sequence goes on along the minus strand of CM053624.1, from coordinate 121,998,227 downwards.
CCACACTGATATATCCTCACAACTCCAGTGACCTATAGCTGTACCACAAATCTAGAACTTGCTTAGAACGTCTTATAATAAATTTCATTTGTCTCACATGTGTTTGTCATGTTCCCTCAATGAGGATGTAACTACCTCCATAGTAGCAAAGGCCCCTTGCATGATTGCTATGTCCACTGTGGTACCTAATAAAGACACAGTTGGCTAAGAGTACAATAAAGACTCTTTCTCTTAATCTGAAGACCTCTCTCCTTTCGCTAATGGCTGTCCGTGTGGAGTTGATAATGGGATGCTCTGAAGCCCTTTCATATTACTCTCCTTAGTCCATCCTGTCTTGTTTTCCCTGAAAGCAGCTATCCCCAGCCTCTCATGAATGTCTCTTTTTTTTTCAGGCTGCAGAATTACCCTGTGACAATGTTGCCTGCTGTTTGGATCGGACTCTGAGAATCTCACACAGCTCTTCGTTTTCCATATTTAAGGGCAAGGGTGGAGGGGAGATAGGAATCTGTTCCTTCCACTGTTTTGTCTCAGGTAGGCTGGGGATGATGAGAGAAAGACAGACTCCCAAACCCATCCATACTATTGAGAAAGATGAAACAACCTCTGCCCCTCTTCATTGAACATAACAGTCTTTATTCAGCTCTCAGAGCAACATTGAGAGGAAGGATGGTAATAGAGGAAAAAGAAACAATCCTTGAGAGCCCCTGTGTCAAAGAAAATAACCTAGGAAAAATAGTTACTGGGTGTCAGGCTAATAGGGTGAAGGTCTTCAAATTTTGGAGGGGAAAAGACAAGGCTGCCTCTTGAAAATGTGGGTAAGAATTTCAAAGCCCATGGTTTAGAGTTTCACTTTTTGCTTCCAGCAAAACAAGTCAGTCCATTCAAAGCCCCAAGCTCTGATTTCCTGTCCTCGGTTCCTCAGAGGGAAAACAAGTAATGTAGAGTTTGTTTACAAAAATAACAGGTCAAGGTGGGGGCTGGGGATGGGAGAGGGGAAGTCAAACCTTTTAAAAGAACCTGGAATGGGACAGCATGGGAAGGACCTCAAAGGTAGAAGTCTCCATAGGTTTCAGCGCTGGCCCTTGTTTTCTAATTAAACATTGAATAGTTGGGAGAAGTGCTGAAACTTGCCAGCTTCTGCCCAGGGCCTCAGCAAAACTCTCCATAGCAACCCATCTGCCAATGAGTTGAAGGCAAGAAACTGTGTGACTCCCCAGCTTTTCAAAAAGGCCCCCACCAAAGGCAGAGTGTTGGCATCCCATCAGGGTAACAGAGAAAATACTTACTTTAGTTGTTCAAAGACCTAGGAGTTTGGGGTTTTTTGTTTTGTTTTTCGTCTGGTGTGGGAACAACACCAAAAATCAGCCCACAAGCAGTTACTAAGTACCTACAGTGTGTTAGGCATATTGTTAGACACCAGTGGCACAAACGTAAAGGAGGCCTGGCATTCCGCCTCTTCTCCGCACAGTTAGCGGATCTGGACCAGGTATCTTCCATATTGGGGAGCAGGGCCCTGCCATGGCCCATCATTGTGCCTTTCCAGAACCAGGCTCCCTGGCCTCTTCAGCAGATGCCGGCAACAGGCAGAGCACACTTTCCAAGCGCTGAGGATGGAGTGCCCTTGGCCAGTCTCTTGAAACACAAAGACAAAAATGAAGCTCCTGCTTTCAAAGAATCTACACCCTATGGGAGGCAATGACATGTACATATATAACCATAGTAATAACGGCAACAAACAATAATAATAATTAATACTTATATCCCACCTACTCTGTGCCAGGCACTAAGTGTTGAGTGCTTTACAATTATTATCCAACTTGTTCTCACTTTAACCCTGGGAGGTAGGTACTATAATTATCTGCATTTTACAGGTGGGGCAGCTGATGCAAAAAGAGGTTAAATGACTAGCCCAGGGTCATGCAGCTAATAAGTGTCTGAGGCCAGATTTGAACTTGGATCTTCCTACAAAGTAATCTTGAGGGAAAGGCACTAACAGCTTTAGGAATGAGTAAAGTCTTCATACTGAGAGGTGGCACTTGAACTGAGCTTTGCAGGAAACTAGAGATTCTAAGAGATGGAGGTAGGGAGAAGTACATCGTAGGCATGGGGCACAGCTTGGGCAAAGTGGGAGAGGTGGATGACGGCCTCTGTAGACCTTAGTAGACCGGGCTTCTTAAATTGCTGCCACCAAATAAAACAATCCTCTGATTCTATGATTTTATGCTCACTCGAGAGTCACTTTCCTGGTGATGAGAATTTCTAGAATTTAGATGCACCGTCCATCCCTGGGCCTGTGTTTGAAGATGTTCCTGCCTGGAAGAACCTGCCAGAGATCACGCTTCACTAGTATAGCCTTTAAAAGTCCAGTTACCCAAGTTGTGGTATATGATTCTAGTGGAATACTATTGTGCTATGAGAAATGACGAGCAGGATGATTTCAGAAAAATTCACAAAGACTTATGCAAACTGAGGCAAAATAAAGTGAGTAGAACTAGGAGAACATGTGTACACACTAACAGCAATATTGTGCATGTGTATGTGCCTGTATGTGTATAATATGACTTAGTTACTCTCAGCAATGTAATGATCCAAGACAAAGGGCTCACGATGAAAAATACTATTCACACCCAAAGGTCAGATGGAGTCTGAATGCGGATCAAAGCATAGTATTTTTCACTTTTTTTCCTGTGTTTTTTTTCTGTTGGTCTGTTTCTTCTTTTACAACATGGCTAACATGGAAATATGTTTTTGATTGCACATATATAACCTCTAATACATTGCTCGCTGTTTGTCCTCTGTTCTCTAAGAGGACCAATGACATCAGGAGGGTGATTTTAAGTGAATTAGATTTAAGTGAGAGAGAGCTGTGCAAAGTCATCCGTCTCACTCTCTCCTCCAGAGTTATCGGTGTCCAGTAGCAAGACATAGGTCAGGACAACTGGAGATGGCCCAGGATGCACTGGGACACCTTGGCCTCTTTAAGCTAAGGTCTTTTCCAGGTCTCAGTCTGTCTGTGGCAACACCCATTCAGTGATTTAAGGCTAAGTAAGAATTGAGGCAAAAGGTGGCCTAGTGTCCCTACTCAAAAGAATAAATCAGAGAGGAGACCTTCAGAGTTTCTGGCCAGAACAGAAGCAATTGCTGTTTATACTCACTTTGAGCAACTAAAACCCAGATTGCTTACTGTCTTAAGGTGGGGGGAGGCAAAGAATGGAGGTAGAAAATCTAGAATTCAAAATACTATTAAAAATAAATAAAAATCCACTTACATGGTGAGGTATTAGAGGGGACTTTACAGGAAGGCAAAGAAATACTATCAATTATCCCTGCCCTCAAGGCACTTGCAGTCTAGCTGCGCCAATAAAACTTGGATATGTGCAGCAGCAGCAAAGTGCCAATTTGGGAACTACTGACTATATGTGCAGTAGAAAGTAAGGCGTGAAAAAGGTCAGCATGGCCTCAGGTCCTAATGTTGTGTAAGACTTCGTGGAGCAAGTGTAACTTGAACTAAGCCCCAAGGGATGGGTGCAATGTGGAAGATACTCAGCCTAGATAAGACATGCCTGAAAAAATTCTGGTTGCTCAATTGATGGAGGGTTCATTGTGTGTCACTGATTTATGTCCTGTTGACTGGGGGAAGTAATGGAATTTTAGGGAGAGTCTCTAGCATGGTTGGCTCTACTCATCTACACAGTGATTTTACAGATGAGGAAAGTCCCCCCAAAGGACTTTCCAGCCCAAAATTTCCTCCCTATCTGTTCCCACGACAGACATTCTTGAATAAAGGGTCATGCTTTTGGGGTAAGGCATTTCCTCCAGGCTTAGACCCTGTTCAAGTACCAATATCACAGAATCACAGAACTTCAGATTTGAAAGGACGTTCAGCGTCCATTCCGTCCAGGCCATCTCTCCCCTTGCCTCCCCCCCACAAAAAAAAGAATCCCATCTACAACATACCTAGTGGTCATCTAGCCTTTGCTTAAAGAATTGCTGTGAAAGGAAACCCACTAACTTCTGAGGCAAACCATTCCACTGTGGGCTAACTCTAAATGTGAGGAAGTTTTTTCTTGATATTAAGCCTAAATTTGCCTCTTTGCTATTTCTATCCATTGCTCCTAGTTAAGACTGCTTTCCTTACCTTCCTCTGCCTCCCCCTTTCCCTGGTCTTCTCATCTCCAGGCTAAATAGCCTCATTTTCTATAGCCAATACTCACAAAGCATGGACCTGAGGCCCTTCATCATGCTGGTTACCCTCTTTGGGACGCCTTTGCCACTATATCCAGGTCTTTTCTAAAATGTGGTGCCCAGAATTAAGCACAATACTCCAGAAATAGTTTGACCTGGGCAGTTGCCCTGGGGAAGGGTGAACTATTAACCCATTGACGCTTTCAGTTATTAGAAAGTTGACTGGCAGCTTACAAAGCAGAGCATGGGACATTAAGAAAAAAGGACACAGGAGAAGTAAGCTTTGGGAAATGAGCATTTGGTCCACTATTTGGAAAGGTCAAACTTCAATAAGGGAACCTGGGTAGTCCAAGAGTGTTATATGGCCAGAGAATGCTAGCGAACTCACTGGTGCCAAGGTAGGTACCAGTGAGTGGGGACAGAATGGATATAAGCATTGTCTATATTGTAAGGTAATACTGGACCATGGGCCCTGGGAGAAAGTGTCATGTGTAAGCTTCGCTATATGAATTTCACAAAATCATAGAATCATAAATTCAAAACTAAGATAAATGTTATAGGCCATTTAGTCTAATGCTTTCATTTGAAAATTGAGAAAGCTGAGGCCTAGAAAAGTGAAATCAGCCAAAGGGCACACAGGTAGTAAGAACAGGGGTAGGATTTGAACCCAGGTCTTCTGACTCTAAAACTTCTATTACAACATTATGCTTCTTGGCGAATATAAAAGGACAAATGCAAAAATGCCCTCTAAACAGAGAAGTAAAATGTTTTTTTCTTAGTCTTTCTGATCTGTTTCCTCTAAAGAGTTGATGCTAGAACTAAAGAACATGAGCAGAGTTAGCCCCATGCATCAAAGGGGTAGGTCAGGGGTGGGGAACCTGAGGCCTCAAGACTACGTGTGGGCTTCTAGGTCCTTGGGTTCAGTCTTTTGACTGAGTCCAAGTTTTACAGTTCAAATTCTTTTATTTTTTAATTTATATTTTATTTTTAGTTTATAACACTCAGTTCCACAAGTTTTCGAGTTCCAAATTTTCTCCTCTCCTCCCACCTCCCCACCAAGATGCCATGTAATCTGACATAGGTTCTACATATACCTTCTCATTAAACTTATTTACATAATAGTCAAGTTGTAAAGAAGAATCATAACCAATGGAATGAATCATGAGAAAGAAGAAACAAAATCAAAAAAGAAGGAAAAAGAAAAAAAAAGAGAGAGAAAGTTTGCCTCAATCTGCATTCAGACTCTTCTTTCTCTGAATGTACATAGCTTTTTCCATCATGAGTCTTTTGGAGCTGTCTTTGAACCTTGTATTGCTGAGAAGAGCCAAGTCTATCAAAGTTAATCCTTACAAATGCCATGTGTCTGTAATCATGTGTAATGTTCTCCTGGTTCTGCTCCCCTCACTCAGCATCAGTTCATATGTGTCTTTCCAGGTTATAATGAAGTCTGTCTGCTCCTCATTGTTTCCACAATCCAGCTAGCAGCTTCTGTGGGGGTGAAAGATCCACCCACAGCCAGCACCCAGAAAGCTGCCAACAGCACAGGTTCTTTTGATCTGCTTAACTAAGGAAAGCAAGGTGAAGGGGTTTG
>CM053624.1:121879525-121991951 GCA_028646595.1 Phalanger gymnotis | reverse complement strand
AGAGAAGACAGATTCTCTACCCGTGCCACTCCTTATTTGTGTGACCTTGGTGAAGTCCCATCACCTCTATACCTGTAAAATGATAGGGTTGGAGAACGTGATGAGATGAGGACTGGTGGACAAGACAGACCCATTTAATTCTGGGTCTCTGATTCTCTGATCCCTGTCTTAGAGGAGCTTATGCTCTAATTGTGAAAGACAACCACACTGTTGCCATGAGATGTGGGCATGTCTGGAAAAGGAAACCCTGTGCTTATACTGGGAAGAGACAATGATAACTAGATATTTATTCCAGGCACAGCAATTCCATGGATACAAATGAGTGAGTGTGTTTGAGTGGACTTATTGTCCATGTTCTAAAATGACTTTGTAATGGTAACCTAAATCTGATCCCATTTCAAGACTGGTGTGTTGGGGGTGGGGTGGGAAGGGACCATGTATTCCCATTCCTAGTCACCCAGTCTCTCCATTGTTTCTTACAAGCAACTTGGAACGAGCCTTTGGCACATTGTTATCTCTGGTTTTGTGTTATAACCTTTTATTACAAAACCTTCTGAATTTCTTTGAATCGTTTTAGCCTATTATCATATTCACCACAATGTGCTTGCATGATCCTCTCTCGGAATAAACCACATGGCAACCACATCGCATAATGCAACTTCTGTTCTGAGATTATTCATTCCCCTCCCCCGCTCCCCTACCATTGTTGGGTTTGCCAAGCTTTTTGTTGTTGTTTTTGGTCAAATTCTCAGAAACGGAATAGAAGCTCACTGGCAGCTCTAGGGTGGGAAGGTGCTTAACTTAAGGCTGTCCCAGTAAAGAGCACAAGTATATTAGCTGATGTCTAACCAGATCTGGGCTCTTTGAGAAGGAAAACAGAAGTGAAAGTAGAGAAAGGAGAGAGAAAGATGGGGAGGACCAGAGGACAAGGGACAATCTCTGTGGGCCCAGACTGGCCAGTGCTCTACTGTATGGAACTTCTGGGGCCATAAGACATTCCAGAATTAGGCATCTATAAATAGTACTCAGCCAAGGGCTATCTCCACAAAGGGTTGGTGCTTTCCTATGTGGGACAGAGGAAGAAACTGAGAAAAGGAGACTGGGATTGTCAGGGTTAGAGTGTGAGTGACTCAATGAAGTAAGTAACAAAAATACAAGAGTGTACATTTGGGGCTGGAGGGCACCTTAAAGACCATTTAAGTCCAACCTGCTTATTTTACAGAGGGGTAAACTGAGGCACAAAGTGGTAGAATGACTTATCAAGGGTCACACAATGAAGAGCTGAGGGTATCTGAACTCACATTGTCCTGACTCTTAAGTCTAGTGACCTACATCCTGCTCCACGCTGCCTCTCAATATTGTGGTGGCTACATAGGCCTTCTCAATTGGGAATCTGTTCCCAGAGAGTTCCATTATTTGTATGGCATCCTTTTTACTTTGTGCCCAGATAAAAGCGTCTTATCTGTAAAGAGTTGGCAGTGGAAGAGCATAGGCACCCTAGTAGCCATCTTGTGCAATCTTCTTATTTTTGCAAATGAGGAAACTGAGGCCTATGGAGGCCTAAGTAAATTAAATAACTTGTTCAAGGTCATATGGCTAAATTATAGAGCCAGGCTTTTCTGACACCAAATCCAGCACTATTTCTTCTAAATCATAAAGAGAAGACTTGTGGACTTGCTAGCAAATAGAGGGTAGAATCTCCAGGATCTTCCTTTCCTCCCTTCCTTCCTTCCTTCTTTCCTTCCTTTCTCTCTCCCTCTTTTTCTCCCTCCCTCCCTCTCTCCCTCTTTTCCTTCTCCTCCTCCTTCTGTCTCTCCCTCCCTTCCTTCCTCCCTTCCTTCCTTTCTCCATCTTTCCCTCTTTTCCTCACTTTCTTCCACTTCTCACAGGCAGCTGTATGACTTCTATGCTTGGCAGCTGCAATATTTTTGTCTTTCAGAGATTTTTTTTTCCTTTTTGCCTCTCTACCCCAACACATGTATCTTTTATTTTGGCCAGATTGATTTCACTTTCTAGCCTCTTAAAATTTCCCACTTCTCAATATGCGCACATACCATTTCCATTACTGTCTCTGAACTTTTGTTCACAATGTTCCCTCAACAGGGAGTGTCCTCCCCTTCTTTTCACTTATTAAGCTTCTTTCTGTATTTCCAGGCTCATTCTTACCGTGACTGATCTCTCCCTTCCTGACCAAGTCAGTCAATAAGCACTTATTAAACACCTATTATGTTCTAGGCACTGTGCTAAGTGATGGGAATACAAAGATGGGCAAAAGACGGTCCCTGCTCTCAAGGAGTTCACAGTCTAACAGAAGAGTCAGCCCATAAACAACTGCTGTTGTTGGTCAATAGGGCCAATGACATCATGAGATGATGTTTTGACTTGTGTGTGAATTGGATATAAGTGAGACAGAGTTGCACAAAGTCGTCAGCCTCATTCTCTCCTCCGGAGTCATTGAAATATAGTGGCAAGACAAAAGTCAGGATGACTGGCAATAGCCCAGGATGCAGTGGATGACCTTGTCACCTTTGGCCTTTGATGTCTGACCAAGTTCTAAGCTCCCCACAGCACCACCTTTAGTCGTCCTCGTGATGGTTGGAGCAAATTGTTCTCATCTGCTCATTCCACTGGAGGAAGTCTTTACACTCTTGGAGTAGACATTCCTCTAACTTACTGAGGAGTTTGATGCCTGTTGCTTGCCCTCAACCTGGTTTAGCCCATCTGCTGAGATGGTTTTATTGGGGTATGGCCACTGTATATGCTACAGCTTCTCAGGTAGACACCAAAAGTGGATAAGCCACCCTGAAAGGGGCTCAGCAAACAGCTTTGTGCAAACAAGATGTATGCAGGATAAATTGTAAATAATCTATAGAGGGAAGACGTGAACATTAAGGGGGGCTGGGGAAAGTTTCTTATAGAAGGTTGAATTTTAGCTAGCTCTTGAAGGAATCTAGAGAATCCGAGACAGAGATGAGGAAGGAGCACATAGCCAGAGAAAATTCTCCATAGTCAGAAGTTAGTGTCATGTGTGAGAAGCAGAAGGAAGACCAGTGTCACAGGATCATAGAATATGTATGGGGGGGAGGGTGGAGGTGAGTTGTAAGAAGAATGGAAATGTAGGAGGGGTCCAGGCTGTCAAATGCTTTGATCACAAAATAGAAGGTTTTCTATTTAATCCAGAAGGTGCTAGGCAGTCACTGGCATTTACTGAATAAGGGCAGTGCCATGGTCAGAATTGTAATTTAGGAAGATTAGTGTGACAGCTGAGTGGAGGATGTGCTGAGTCTTGAGACAAGGAGATAAACTAGCAGGCTATGGCAATAGGTCAGGTGGGAGGTGATGAAGCCAGCACCAGGGTGGTTCCAGTGTTAGAGGACAAATGGGATCACGTGAAGGATCTTATGAAGGTAAAATTCACAAGACTTAATTTTTTTTTTTAAATTGACAAGACTTGGCAAGAGATTGGACATAGGGGATAGGGAGAGTGAGGAGCCTAGGTTGTGAGTCTGAGTGACTAGAAGGCTAGTGGTATCCTTCACAGTAATAGGGGACTTTTGAAGTAGACAGGTTTGGGGAGCAAAGATGATGAGTTCAGTTTAGGACATGTAGAGTTTAAGATGCCTACAGGACATTCAGTTGAGATGTTCAATAGGTACTTAAAGATGTGAGGTGGATTGGTCCAAGTTATATTTTATGAGCCAATACCATCATCTCCTGACATTCACACAGATTTACAAAAATGATAGTAGGCTAAAATTTATATCCAAGGCAGTTTAGGAGTAGGTAGGGAGGATGAATGGACCATCCCAGCCAATCTCCCACCTTTGTGCTTTGGTCTCTCAGGCCTGGAATGTTCTACTCTCCTACCTCTTCACTTGGGAATCCTTAGCTCCCTTCAAGGCTCAGCTCAAGTGTCTATCCTATCTAAGGGTCTTTTTGGATCCCTTCAGAAGGTAACACTCCCCCAAAACAAAACAACAATTACTTAATATGAAGACTTTATTTACTTTTCGGTGTGTAAGCTTCCCTACTCCCTTTGCTAATAGGATATAAGCCCCTTGAGGGCAGGAACTGGTTCCTTTGGATCTTTGTATTTCCATTCTAGGGAGGTATCCTGGAGTAAGGTGCCTATGGCCTCGAGGTCACACGTGGCCTTCTAGGTCCTTGGGTGCCACCTTTTGACTGAGTCCAAGTTTTACAGAACAAATCCTTTTATTAAAGGGATTTGTTCTGTGAAGTTTGGATTCAGGCAAAGGGTCACACTTGAGAACCTGAAGGGCTGACCTCGAGGCCACAAGTTCCCTACCCCTGGAGCCATTCAGAAATGCTTGTCAAATCAGATTGAGTAGGATGTTTTAGCTGAAATAGTGTTGGTAAGGGATTTGTGGGCTGACTATGTATATGCAGCATAGACTTTTTCACAGCTCCCACTGGAATTTGACCCTGTGGCTCTTCTATACTAATTTAGGTTCTGGTTCTATTGTGGATGAGCAGATAGTCAAACCTTCCTCTGAGGCCTCATCCAATGTACGGTTATCCATTCTACATCTTGACTTTCCCCATCTTGGTTTTGATATATCACTGGCCGGCATAAAAAATTAAATGGGAATTTTTTTTGTAGTTTTGCGGAAGCCACAGGCGACATGAAAAGGCCAATAGAAGACATAAAAAAGTTTAGAAACTCAGCAATAGATTTTATATGTATATACACATATACATACATATATATACTATTGTATAATAGCAACCCAGATTTTACAATGAAGTACTGTAAACACCCCATAAAGGAAAAAGAAAAAAATCAGATTTCGTCTCAAAAAATTTTACATGGATTTTCCAGGTCACGCCTCTAATCCCTGTGATGTGGAAGAGATAACTGTATTCTATTCTCTAGCAGAATAAACCTACAGGACACATGACCTGAACAGTAAAATGCATTTAATGAAAACAGGATAGAAAAATAAATCAGAGGTACTGAATTAAGCAGCTACTGCACCAATGTGTCTCCCTGTGGAACACTGGGCCCAGTTCCCTGTTAGCCCCCACTCTGTCTCTAATTACATTGAAAGCAACGTAATACCACCCTGCTCATGGCAGGGTGTTGAAATGGGAAACTGGAAATGTCTTGGAGAACAACGTTGTGGCTGACTTCTACATCATCCTGGGAACCACATGACCACAGGGGCTCAGAATATGAGTGCCTTCCTTTTCCCAAATGGTCTCCTTTTTTAGGTTGATAGATTTGTAATAGGTAGGGATTTTCAAGGTCACCTAGTCCAACTCCCTAATTTTATAGATGAAGAACCTAAGCTCTAGAGAGGCTGAATAACTAGGCTAACGTAATCGGCCTAATTAGGCAGCTAGGACTTGAAGTGAGAAAGACTCGAATTCAAATTCTGTCTCAGACACTTGGTAGCTTGTATGACCCTGGGCAAGTCACTGAACTCCTACCTGCCTCAGTCTGTTCACCTGTAGAATAGGAATGATAATAGCATCTACCTCCCAGGGTTGTTGTGACAATAAAATAAGATAATTATTTCTAGAGTGCTTTGCAAATCTTAAAGTGCTATGTGACTGAGCTATTATCAATGTCACAAAGTTAGGAGATGGCAGTCAGGAGTCCAGCCAGAGTCCTCTGACTCTGTAGCTGCCGTCCTTTCTACTGCTTCCTTTAGCTCATTCCTTGCGCTTTGTAAGACGTCCCCAGTGCCTTTCAAAGCAATGTAGTTCCCCAAAAGAGTATGAAGTCTATGTCCGGGGAGGCTCCTTCTTTCCTCAAAGAGAATTTGCTAATAGTTAAAGTGGCCCACAGTTACATTGTAATGCCTCAACAGGTAGCAAGCTCCCTGTCCCTAGAAGTATTCAAGCAGAAAGACTAGAAGACTACTATTCAGGATGTTCAATAAGGGCTACTCTATTAAATGGTAATAACAATAGTCCATAATAATTTAATTTAATTCATAACAATTTAAATTCATTTTGTGTTATATAATTCACTCTGTTGTTTAGTAGTTTCAGTCATGTCCAATTCTCCTTGACACCATTTAGGGTTTTCTTGGCAAAGATACTGGAATGATTTGCCATTTCCTTCTCCAGCTCATTTCACAGATGAGGAAACTGAGGCCAACAGGGTGAAGTGACTTGCCCAGGGTCGCACAGCCAGTATTCTATCCACTCTATCTCCTGGCTTTTGCATGTCACCTGTGGCTGCCCAGGCAGAATAAATATTATTATCCCTCTTTTACAGATGAGGAAACTGAGGCAAACAGTGTGAAGTGAATTGCCCAGGGTCACACAGCTAAGATGAGTCTCCCTGATTCCAAGCCTGGTGCTCTATTCACCATGCCACCGCACTGCCCAGGCAGAATAAATATTATTACCCCTACTTCACAGATGAGAAAATGAGCTCAGAGAGGTTACTCCTTGTCCAGGCTCACACAGCTAGAAAGAAGTGAGATTGGGACCCAGATCCAGATATCTTGGTTCTAGTTCCAGCGTTCTCTCTGCTATAGTGTATCATCCCTCATTTAAGGAGGTCTCTTTCAACTCTAAAGCCCCTGGTTATATGAACTCCAGGTTTGCGGGCTTTTTTGTACCAGCTATAAGAACAGTCTCCTCTTACCTTCTCTCCATTCTTCCTCCTGAGTCATCCTTGCTCCTATTGCAATTTGGATCTGGGAATTTACCATATGTAGGAGACTTAGTAAAGACCTCACTTACTGAGAGTTTGGAGGATGGGCCATCCAGAGTAGTCAGAAGGTGCTTCATGAAGGAAGGTGGTGGGACTTTGAAAGAGGAGTAAGATTTGGAAGAACCGATCAATCAACAATCATGTATTAAGTCCTTATTATGTGCCAGGCACTGGGTGTGGCACCTGACACAAAATGGCAAAAATGAAATAGTCCCTACCCTCAAGGTGCTTATATCCCCATTTGGGAGACATACAACATGTAGGTATATGGTAAACATATGCAAAAATAAATACAAGGCAATTGGTGTGGAAGTAGGAGTGGTAGAGACACTGGGAGCCCGAGAAATCAAAAAAAAAAACTTCATGTAGAAGCTTGAACTTCAGCCAAGTTTGGAAAAAAAGTTGGCATTTTAAGAGGCAGTGGTAAGGGGGCAGTGGGGAGTGCATTTCAGGCATGAGGGACAGCCTGTGCAAAGGCCTAGAGATGGGAAATGGATTGTAATATGCCAGGAATTAGGGTCAGTTTGATAGGAGCACAGAGGATATGAAAGAAAATGATGTATAATAAACCTGGAAAGGAAAACTGGAACCAGATTGAATAGGGAAACCACATTAGTCATCTGTTCTCCCTCTCCCCAACTGTCCTCGGGTCTTTAACCATCTTCCCCCAAGGGAGTCTACTGGTTTCATTCCACATTTAGAAGCAAAGGAAAGCTCTTAAACCACTCAGTGCAGATGTTCCTACAGGGCATCCTGATCATGGCCTCATTTCTTGGATGAACACAGAACTCAGTGCCTCCAGAGTGACTCGTCTAATCAGCTCAGTGATGCACTGTAAGGGTCTGACTGTGACAAGGGCCACTTAGTTTAGGCTAATGGCAGAGACAAGAAGAACATTTCCCTGCCTTATTAGAGGCAGATGATTGCTTGGTAGTTACTATTCTTTGGATGCTCTTTTTGCCCAATAAAGAGAGTATAAACTTAGGTCACCCAAACAACTGGAACAAGGGAAACTGCCTTTAAAATTCTTTGGATAAGTTACTGGGCCTTATGGGCTGGGTAGAAAATGAGGAATTTGAAGGGTAGATATAATGTCCTTTCTCTCTGTATCACTCTAAGGATTGGCCTTCAGTGTAGACAGAGTAGGTAGAATGTATCTGCTCTCCAAAAAATCTTTCTCCATTCAACCAGAATTCCTTCCTTTTAGCTCCGTCTAATGCCTGCTATCCTGCCTCTTAGAAATTCAGTTGTGTTCAGCAAAGCTCTTAAAAAAATATGGATGCATATAAAAATATGGATGGGTATACACAGACCTTAATAAGAAAAAGAAAGGCCTCATATAAATGAAAATATTTATAGCAGCACTTTTCATGGTAGAAGGGAATTGGAAACACAGTAGATACTCATCAAATGGGGAATGGCTAAATGAGTCATGATGTATAACGGTGCTGTAAAAAAAAAACATGAATATAATGAACACAGAGAATCAGAGAAATTCCTATGAACTGATACAAAGTGAAGTAAGAAGAACCAGAAAAGCAATATACATGATAACTACAAAATGAAATAAATGAAAAAAACCCAACACAATAAAAACTGAATGCTGTGAAATTATAATGGCCAAGGTAGCCCCCAAAGAAGAGATATGAGAAATTCTATACCCTTTCCTTTCTCCTCCCACCCTACTTCTTTGTTGATGTGGAAGACTATGGGTTTGGACCACTGAAAATTACATCAGAGTTTTTCCATATGTTGGTTAGTTTGGCTCAGCTTATTTTTTTCTTTTTTGTTATAAAAGATGGTTCAATGGGAGTGGGTGAGACTGGTGGGAATGGCATAGAAAGTGTAGGTAACACTAAAACAAAAGATATTAAGAAAAAATTTACTTTAAAAAAATTCAGTTGCCATTGGGAGCTACTAGTCATTCACACTTTAGCATGAATTAGTTTGGTTGAGTTTTTTTTTTCTTCCTATTGCTTACCTGTTATCATGCCCAATGAGAGAATGGGAATTTTGATGGGAAAAGGAGAATAAAAGGGAGAGGTAACTTTAGCAGCCAAAGAGTAGGAACAATGCATTGGGTACCTGAGAGACATGGGAAGAGATAGATTGAGATGTAAGAATGAGGACATCCATGTAAGAGGTACCCATGATCATGACAGACTTTGAGGATGATCCTCCTCATCACCTAAAAGCGCAGAGTTTCTACTATCTTAGCCTTAATGAAATATTTTAAAGAAATGGAGCTGCCCTTATTTAAGCAATTGCCCTTTCTCCTAGCCTAATTCCAGAAATACCATCTATTGTCCCCACTTCTCACCATAATTCGTTTCTGGAAACCACATCATAAAGAAAGTCACCATAAATCAGATCTTATTTTCCCATAGGAACAACGTGGCAATTATATGCTTTTTTCCTGGTGGAGGACTCCATTTCAAATAAATCTTAGTCGTAAAAATAAAGATACAATAACTGTAAATCTCCATAATCATTTAAAATGGCAAAATTGTGCTCTGAGGTCCATAAAATGGACATCAATGTACTATATACATTGATTATGCAAGGGTTCCAATTTACTTGGAAATGTATATACAGCTCATAAAAATAAAGCATGACTATATCATAAATATGACCTAAAGCTAACATACCAAATATAACAAACGTTATTTATGTACTTAATTAACAGTAATTTTACTTGCCTTAGAAAGTAAAGGCAAGGATATTTTAGGATTTTTTTTTGGTGGAGGAGGGGGGGAAAGATTTAAATGGATCAAGTCTCTTTAAAAAGAAAATCTATCCAAGGAAAATGGAGCAGATGTCTTCTTTTCTGGATACACTTCCCTGTAGAGGGAAGCAGAGACATTCAGAATCCTTCCTTTGACCTTAGCACTGGCTCAAAGTTCTGTAGCATGTGCTGAAAACATGTTTATTATTGATGGGGATGATTTTTTTCTCCAACAAATATTTTTTGAAGCTATTAGTTGGTCCGATGGTCCTCTACTTTCCTCTTCTTCCTCGGTTCACTTAAAGGTGTTAGTGTTTTTGCTCAGTAACAGGTCAAAAGAATGCCACCGAGAAAAAAGTGTTGCTAACACCACTTTACTTGTCTTTGTGGCCAGCGATCGGAGACCTTCATACGTCACTATAAAGTGTGATAACAACGACCAACATCCGTAGAGTGATATTAAAAAGCAGCTTCGAACTGTGTCTCACAGCTTCTAAAGTAAGGTCCTGATTTTGCTCAGGTTTGCTTTTCTGCGTTCCAACCCTGGAGGAAACTGTAAGGTGAATTAATGAAGGTGGTGAGTATTGACATAAGAATTAATTTTAGGACTTTCAGACCTCGGAGATCATCTAATCCAGAAGTGTCAAACTCCTAGCCCATGAGCCTCAAGGGCCTGTAAAACTCCGGAGATAGGCCTGAACCAGATGAAAATGTAATTGGGAAATGCTGAACAAAACAAATAAAAATACACCACCGATAATGTTAATGTGTGGTTCTCTAAATCAATATGCAGACCTCAGGGATCCATTTCTATTTGAATTTGATGCTGCTGATCTAGTCAAAGGCTTCATTTTATAGATGAGGAAACTGAGACCCTGAGAGGTTAATTGATTTGCCCAAGGGTACGTAAGCAGTAGCAGAAAAAGAATTGAAGCACCTCATTCTTTAACTCCACATCCCATATTCTTTCCACCATACACAATCTGATACCTTCTGCCGGCTAGTCAGAATCCAATGAACTTGAGGGCTACCTATTTCAAAGAAAATTTGGGTTCAAGCTTTGCTTCTCTCTCCCTTACAAGGAGGGGGTTAGATTAAATGATTTGTAAGGTCCTTTCTAGCTCTAACATGATATGACTCTATGATTCTTCGACTGCCTGCAATGATAAAGTCATTGAAAGCAAATCTACTAGCCTGCAGAATTACTAAGGAAGTAGCATTGGGCAACACCAGTGGCCTGTAAGGCAAGTCAAGTGAAGTCATGTCATAGATAAAGCCAGCAGAGCTATCATGGGGATATCATGGGAGTCAGAGGTTTTGTCACAGTGGGACAACAAAGTGGGATTCAGGAACTGGGATGTACGTCTGGGCCAGGCAGAGCCAGATGGACTAGGTGGGTGGATTGATTTAGGGTCTGTGATGTCAAGGTTTTTTTTTTAAACAAATCTTTATCACTCATTTATCCCTTACTATCAAAGGTCTTGCTCCTATATGACTCATCTCTCCAATTTTTAAGCTTCAGAAGTTTGGGAACCTTGTGACATTCTTTTTAACTCCTAGAACTCTAGCTTAGTACTGGGCTGTGGTAGAGTCGGTGCTCCCTAGATTGGCATCTCTGGCCAATTACCAGTGCTCAGAAGCAGAGTCCAGTATGAGCTCTCTAGGCGCTGATAGCCAGGGGAGAAATCTGGAAGCAAGTCTTGACACAAGTAAAACAAAATATTATCAGCTCTAAACTGTTCTCTGCACCAAGAAACAGAAAGAGAACAGACTTGAATGTAGCCTGCCTAGCAACATTAAAGTGGCAACACAGCTGGCCTGGGTTTGGGCTTGGGCAAATGTAGACAATGGTTGGCAGTAATATATTGATCCAAATATAAGCTTCATTTCCTATCCCTTACCCAGATATGGTTTGTATAAAATACGATTGCAGCCTATAAGCACATTCCTAGTATCATAGCAACAGCCTTGGAGTAAGGGGACGTGGGTTAGAGTCCAGGCTCCTTCACTTACTGTGTGATAATGGGCAAGTCGCTTTAACCTTTCTGAGCCTCAATTTCCTCGTATGCAAAATACTACCTACCTCATAGGGTTATCATGAGGGATGTGCTTTGCAAATCTTAAAGTGGTACTTAAATGTGATGCTATTATTATTAATCATTGTAAGTTAAATGGAAGAGAGTTTAATGGTGTAATTTTACATAGCAGGTAGAAGAATGCATTTTATGGAAAGAAGGCCCTGCTTCCGTAAATCACATCACATATGCATAAGCAATAGCTTACTTTGCCTATCTCTATAAGCTGTCCTGTTAGCCCCTCAGTCTGGCCTAACCAAAACTCAGATGTAATTATCCTTGCCCTTGAGAAAGTCAAATAATTGCACTCTTCACAGAAATACAGACTCTCTTAGAGAGATTTCAAGTACACTTAGAAATGAGGGTGCCCTGAAGTATATAGATGGATCGTGGTTACTCTTCCAGTGATTAAAATTGCCTTAACCGGGGTCTCTAGGAAATCTTCCTTTCACCATCCCTATTCTTTCCTGCTCCCATCTTACTTTTCTTCCTTTCCCTCCCTTTCTCTCTCTCCCTTTCTTTTCTTCCTCTCTTCTGTTCTCCCTTCTTCCCTCCTCTTTTCCTTAAAATTAAAAAATAAAAATGCCCAAGACCATACCCAACCTATATTCATTCCCACCGCCCCCCCCTTTCTTTTTGTGTCTGAGAATCCTCAAATCATCAGCCACACTAGCCAATTTAGCATAAGAAATTAAATTAATTCTCGGGCTCTGACTTAAAATGTAAATGCCTTTATTAATAATTTAAACCACATTTATTTATGCAGTTTGATATTTTTTTCAGGTTCAGGAAAGCAATTAAGTTTTCCTCACGTTGCTGGATCAACAGACAGTATTCTGAAATGGATGCTTTTGTCCCCCCCTTCCCGCCAGAGGTACTCAGGAGTAAGAGCGGCCAGGGGCAGGGGGCGGGGGTGGGGAGGTGACATCCCTTTTCTCTTCTTCCCTGCCCCCTTCCTGACCGCCGCCTCCTGTGATGCACGTGCTTTCAGGAACCGAAGAGAAGGTTGTCTTGTTGTCATCGCTCTCATGCCACAGTTATGTCTGTCACATTTGTTCCCAGAAACGCTCAGCACAGTCGTTTCCTGGTACAAAAGCTTCAGTCAAACAAAAGAAAGACATTTGCCCAAGATCCTCTCCCCCCTCGCCATCCCCACCTTTTAACTAGTCCCTAGTGGCATCTTCCTCTCCATCATCAAAAGAGCCTTCCTCAAGTTCTAACTCTGCGAAGCAATTCCTCTCTGTCCTTCAGCATTTGCTTATCTCGGGTGACTTTATTTGTAGGTATTTAGAGCTGAATGGGAACTAGAGGTCATTTGGCTCAAGGTCCTCATTATGTAAATGATCATCTAATCTAGGGATTCTTAACATCTTTAAAAACCCATTTTTGATCTTTGTAATCTTGTGAGTTTTATTTTATGCACTTAAAAATATTATTCAGAGAAAGAGCCCATACCTAGACTTTACCAGCCTGCCAAAGGGGTTCATGACACAAAAAGGGTTAAGAAGTCCTGATGTAGTGCAAACCTGCACTTTTTCAGAGGAGGAAACAGAGGCCCAGAGAGATGAAGTGATTTCTACAATGTCACACAGATAGTAAGAGGCAAGATTTGAACCCTAGGTCTGCTGCCTCCAGATTTAGCATTCTCTCCAGTGTAGCATCCTGCAGTGGAATTGTTGTTGGGTTGTTTCGGTTGTGTCTGACTGTTCATGACTCCAATTGGGGTTTTCTTGGCAGAGATACTAGAAGAGTTGGCCAGTTCCTTCTCCAGCTCATTTTACAGATGAAGAAACTGAGGCAAACGGGGCAAAGTGACTCACCCAGGGTCACATAGCCATTAAGTGTCTGAGGCTGGGTTTGAACTCAGGAACAGGAGTCTTCCTGATTCCAGGATCAATGCTCTATCTTCTGTACCACTGAGCTGCCGTTTCCCACAGTAGAGACCTGGATTCAAATGCTTGATCGTCTATTTACTAGTTGTGCAGCTATTGGCAAGGCATGTAGTCTCTCAGAGTCTCGGGAAACTTGTATTTTCTCACTTGTGGAATCTGGACAATAATAACACGCATACCACTCGCTTCCCAGGGATCCTGTGAAAAGAATGCTTTCGAAACTTGAAAGTTCTATTTAATTGGGAGCTGTTATTACCAAGAAAAGCTCAGTTCCTGTCCTCTAAAGATTTACAATCAAAAGCTGTGGCTATGCCATGATAAAGCGTCTCTTTGAAAAGTGAAAAAAATGCAGTCTATCGGGCATGTTATCTTATCTACTACACACCCAGCAGCTGTCTCACTGTTGTTGTGTGTGTGTTTTATCAAGTCCTCCAGTTGTTTTGGCTTTGTGTCAATGGAAAGGTTTGAGATGTTCATCCTTCCATCTCACTCCTCCCCACTACAGACCCTCTGTTCTGCCAGACTCTTCTAGTCCTCTGTCCTTCCGTGACATTTGCACATTTCCCCACTTGCGCACCATTGCTGATGTTGTTCTCCCAATTTGGAATGGTTCCTTCTTCTCCCCTCTTCCCCACCACACTCATCCTCGGGATCAGCCCGAGTCCTTTCTCTAATAGGAAGCTTCCCAAGAAAATCAAGCACCCCCTCCTACCTGGAAAGCCATCTATCATGGGCCACCAGATCTCAAGGAATGCAGCTTCACTCTGGGGAGGGGCTGAACACGCCAGCCAGCCCGTGTCCACGCTGGTCAAGGAGAGTGCTTAAAACCAGGACAGAGGCAGGCGGCTATTGCAACTATTGCGTGGTCTCACCCACGCCTAAGGCACCATTCCCAGATGGCTTCTCCAGAACTATTCTCTCCTTCCTTTCATCTTTCACAGGATCATACAACTAGAATTGGAAGACACATCTAGTCCAACTTCCTCATTTTACAGGGAAGGAAACTGAGGCTTAGTGACCTAATGGCACATAAATTGTGTCAGAGGTGACATTCAAACCCGGGTCCAGTGATCTTTTTACTGTACCACTCGCCTTTCTCCCACCTGCTCCCAGTAGAAAACACATCGCCAATGAGGAAGTAATAGGTATACTAACAAACCACAGCTGACCAGTACTCCTCATTCTGAACCTATAGTGCACCTTTCTATTGACAGGAGGCAGGCATGCTTCACCGACAATTCATTGAAGTCAAAATTAGTTATTCCTTTTACTGGTTTCTTAGTGTATTGTTTAAATCCGAGCGTTTAACTAAACCTGTATTTTCTGGTTCTGCTTTTGCCCTCCTACTCAGTCTGGATGTTTGGGTAATGACCCCAACTTTTCTAAAGGTAGCTGGGTGGCACAGTGAGCAGCGCACTGAACCTGGAGTCAGGAAAATCTGAGTTTAAAAGCAGCCTCAGACATTTACTCACTGTATAACCCTGGGTAAATCACTTAACCTCTCTTGGCTTGCCTCAGTTTCCTTACCTGTAAAAAGGGCATAATAATGCCTACCCCTGAAGGTTGTTGTAAGGACAAAATGAGAGAATATTTGTGAAGCACTTTGCAAACCTTAAAGTGCTATGTAAATGCTACCTATTATTATTATTATTATTATTATTATTATTAATTATTACTTTGACTCATCTTTGCAAGTATTCCCTCTGGTTTGACCTGGCTCCCTCCAGTCCCTGACTTTAGCTTCATCTTCCTGGTATCCACGGTCTCCTCTCTAGGCGAGTCAGTCTCATGGATATGATCTCATGCTTTGGTATACTTTTTCATTCTCTTTGACTCATGGTCTTGGCACCTCTTCCCTTGTCTTGTCCAGCTGTAGCCCAAGACCCAATCTTGACAATGACTACTCCACTCCACTGATTGCTCTCTCTCCCTCCCTCTGTCTGTCTGTCTGTCTGTCTCTCTCTCTTCTTCCTCTGAACTTATTTATATGGGAAGTCTTATTTTCTGTAACACTCATTTGGGCTTTTCTTGGCAAAGATACTGGAGTGCTTTGTCATTTTTTTCTCCAGTTCTTTTCACAGATGAGGAAACTGAGGCAAACAGGGTTAAGGGACTCACCCAGGGTCACATAGCTAGTAAGTGTCTGAGGCCAGATTTGAACTCAGGTCCTGCTGACTCCAGGGCTGGCAGTCTATACGCTGCACCACTTAGCTGCCCTACAAAAGACCATAAGGCTCTCTAGTTCCCCCTTCGAGGCTTTGCACCCAGCTGAATCAATGTGGGGTCCTCCCTGAATATCCTTCCTGAGCATCTTTCTTTTGCTTTGCCTAAGTAACCTCTTTCTGTTAACTGTTGAATTACCTATACGTTTCTCATTTCATACCAGTACTAGACTTAAACTACCAGGGGACAGGGCCTGAGTCAGGACCAGCCCACAATAGACAAGGAAACCAGAAAGTGTATCTAAGGGCCCAATATGAGTGAGTTTGCCCTGCTGAGAAGCCAGTTTCGTTGTGGAAAGGATTATCTCCAGAAGGCTCATTTTAACATGCAAATATTTTAACCAGAAAGGTTTACTCACAGGTCTATTAGCAAACACTAGTGGGGATTAGTTTATCATATTAGCTATATCTTCTCAGCTGGCCTTGAGAGGACTAAACTGAGGAAATGAAACTTCTGAAAACAGGGTTATATCTGCGGAGGCCAGGCCAGGGCTCAAAATGGGTATATGTTTGTGGGGGGAGCAGAATTGGGTATATGGGAATGAGCTGACAAAATGGACGAACACAAGTTGGAAAAGGGAGATGGGAGAACAGGTCTGCAAAGACAAATTTCACCTACTCTATGATTTGTAGGGAGCTAATTCTTCTCTCCCCTCAGGACTGAAGACTTGGTTCAGTTTACTCTGTGACCAGGGTCAATCCTGTAATCAACCTCTTAGTGCCTCAGGTAGCTTCCTAGAGCTTATCTCCTAAATCAGTAACCATTATGATTTTTTTCAAAAGAAATTCCCACATCTGGAGCTCCCCACAATTGTACAGTCACAGATCCTTCCCTATATTTGTATATAGAAAATAAAAAACAAATTGACAGAAATCTTGACCATCTTATGCTCTGGAAGATGAATGCTTTCCCAATGCAATCCCACATTAGTTTAGAGGCACAGGGCAGGATCTGGCACAAAGAGCTGGTCTAGGGGATAAAACTTCTAGGGGTGTCAGCAAGAACTCCTTTCTGCACAATTTATCAATTAATCAATAAACCTTTATTAAGCATCTGCTATGTGCTGGGCACTGTCTTAAGGCAAGAGGCAACATCATGTACTAGAAAGAATACTTGGTTAGAAGTCAAGAGACTCGGAGTCTAAGAACTCACTGTGTGGGCGAGTCACTGAAAATCTCATGATCTCAGTTTCATCGTCTTTGTAATGAGAATGTTAGGCTATGTGGTTCTTTATATCCTTTCAGCTTTGAGATTCTATAATTAGCTATATATTTACTGATTTTCATGTTTTTGAAAGAATGAGAAGAAACTAGAAGAATCCAAAAGAGTTTTTAAAATAGCCGAATGGTTGGAAAATTGGTTGTTGTCCTTTATTCTCTAAGAAGACCAAAATGACATCACTGTATTAGAGTCAAGTTACGGTGTGTCCAACTGTTGCTGATCAGATGAGGCTGGAATGTTCTACCACAGGTGAGGCACAAACAGTCTATATGAACATTTGAGGTAGTTTCTTGAAATTTGTGCAACTTGCCTTTCTTTTGAGCTGCTTCAATTCTGCTTTGCTTATAGAACACAGCACCTTATCTGATGAGGGCACTCCATGCTGGGCAGTCCTGTGCCAGTGTCTCCCGTGTCACAGAATCAATTCCAAAGTTCTTCAAAGAGACTTTGAGAGTGTCCTTGTATCACTTCTTCTGACCACCATGTGAGCTCTTGCCTCGTGTGGGTTCTCCATAAAATAGTCTTTAGGCAAGCATGCATTTCATTACATGGGGATCAGAGAGGAGAAGGCTAAGGGTTTGACAGCATTTTCAAGTATATTGGAGGAGGCTATGAAGACAATGGCAACCAATTTTCTATAGGGGACCAAATCAAGAGGAAACTGGCTTAAAATAGAACAGTAAAGATTTGAATTAACTAAAAGGAAAAACTAGTTAATTGTTTAGGAATAGACCACGAGGATTTATGACCGAGGGAGGATATGAACTCTTCTTCCCTGAGGAGCTCTAAAAAGTAGATAGACAACCACTTGCCCTGGATGCCCACTGATCTGCATAAAAGCCAGGGCTGGATCGTGTTATCCCAGTGCTCACCAATCTTGGATGCTGGCCATTAGAAAACAGTGTTATGTAGCTCAGTGAGCACATGATGTTTGGGTTCTAGCCCCAATTCTGCCTCTAGTTAACTATGTGACCTTGTACAGACCCCACCTCTCTGAACCTGAACTTTCTTCCCTGACAAATGAGCCTATCATCTTTCTTAGCTATAAGCCTCAGGGTAATTCTCAATATCAAATGAGATAATGGATGTGAAAATGCTTTGAAGAATATAATGTACTATAAATGTGTGTGTGTGTGTGTTGTGTGTAGGGGAGGGGGTATCATTCCCATCTGTTGTGGGGAGCTGTGAACAATTCCAGTGGTGACTGATTACTTTGGGAGCCATAGGAGGTTTATTGATAAGACTGGTACCTCATAGTCCCAAAGAAAAGCTATGCTTCAGTGTGCAGCTCTAGCTGCTCTGGATGGAGCTGGCCCCTATTCAGAGCTTTGCCTTTTAACCCATTCTCAGTTCAACCACTATCAAAAAGAATCTCTGGTTTCTGATGAAGACCAAGCAGTTGAACAAGCTCTGGCTGAGGTGTCTCTCTCTACCCGTGATGTCCAGAGTACAGATTTTATTTCTTTGCTCAGTCTTCAAGTTGCCCTATTGACACCACCCTACTTAAAGAGCTGGTTACCACATGCCTGACATAATCTGAGGAAACTACAAAAAGCATTACCTGCCTCTGGGTGGATTTCCAATATTAAAATTTCTGATTTAGGGATTCTTAACTTTTTTTTGTATCCTTGGCAGCCTGGTGAAGTCTATGGACTCCTTCTTAAAATAATAATTTTTGTCTACATTCATAGTTGGAGGAAACACTAAATTTCAGTTAAATGTCAGTGAAAATAAAGATGAATTTTTTTTATCCAGATTCACGGACACACTGAAATCTATCCATAGACCCCTTGGGAATTTCTGGGCCTCAAAATAAGAATTCATGTACCAATGTATTAGACAGCAAAGGCAGGAAACGGAAAGCAATGGGGTGCTGGCCAGATGGCAGGGGTAAAGTGCCTGTATTACCTTATATTTGGTATTGCAGGCCTCTGCATTAGCACAGTAACACTAATTAGTTGACCAGAAAAGCCATGTGGTCATTTGGGGTATCCCTGTTGAGATATAGAAAGGGACAGGGGGTTCCACTTGATGGGGAGGAGGCATAGAAGCCACAAACATGAATATTGGAGTGATGAGAGGTAAGGATGCTGTAACCCTGGGGGCCTGCCCAGACAAAAAAGCCTGTGGGGAAAGAAGCTCAAAGGACACTGGACCCAGAAAACATAGGGAATGTATTAAAATGGAGGAGCTTGGTAGGACCCTAAAGACTAAGCATATCTGTTCTGCCATTTTGCCTGAGACTAACCTAGCATCTCACCTCTGCCTTCTCTCCCACCCCACCCCACCAATGTTGCTTTAGAGTTCATGGGGTAGCAGAAGCCGAAACACCAAGAACAGAGATAGTAGTAGGGAGTCCTGGCAGCCTGGGAAAGCCACGTCTCAGCTTGAACATACACTTGTGTTTTTCTGGATCATGACCATCGTCTCCATCAAGTTAAGGCGCCTACAAGCACTTGAAATGCCTTGCTCAGAATAGCAACAGCCAAAGTGTTGAAGTGTCTCTAAAATCCATTACACTCAAGAAAACTGTTG
Organism: Phalanger gymnotis; assembly: GCA_028646595.1. NCBI lineage: Eukaryota > Metazoa > Chordata > Mammalia > Diprotodontia > Phalangeridae > Phalanger > Phalanger gymnotis. Next base: position 121,972,589 of record CM053624.1, on the reverse strand, counting down.
ACACCCGGCTGTTCAAATTATTATAGTTCAGGACATATGTTATATTTCTCTCTATTATCTAGCAGTCATCACTCCAGTCTGGTTCAGCAGTCGCTGAGCGTGTTCCAAGCCAGCTCCGTGTCCTCAAGAGAGCAGTACCCTCTGAAAGGGTCTCAGAGTCTTTGGCTTAGACAGGAGCTGAGCAGTCGCCATTGGGAGGTCTTGGTGGGGAGAAAGTTGTCATGGTGGTGGTAGAAGAGGAAGTATGTTGGCCCTATGTAGAATCATGGATTCAGAAATTTTGAATTGGAAGGGAGCTCAGAGGTCATTTAGTCCCATTTCCCCCCCACTCCAAATCATGAAATTTACTCATAATAGTGTGATACAGTGGAAGGAGTACTGGTTTTGGAATTTGAGGACCTGGGCTCAAATTCCAGCTCTGTCACTTATTCCTTATGAGCAAATCATCTCACCTATCTGTCCCCCCCAATTTCCTCATCAGTAAAATGAGAGAGATAGATTAGATAACTTCTAAGTTCCCTCCAGATCTAAACCTATGACAAATATTCCTGATAAATAACCATCTGGGCTGATGACATTCTCCCCTGCACCCTGATATCACTGGACCCAATGCATTTAGGTTTATTTCTTCACCATGATCTCTCCATTTATTGCTTTCCCTTAGCTGTTATAGCTTGAAGGGAACAATTTTTCTCTTGATTCTATAGGGTCTTGTAGAGTCTGATTCCATAGGGTCTTGTTCTCTACTTAGGAAGAAGTATGAAATACTTGAAGGAGCATTGGACTTAAAGTCAGAAGATGTCTGAGTTCAAGTCCCAGCTCTGCCATGCACTGTCTGGGTGATCTTGGGCAAGTCATTTCATTTTCTGGGCCTCAGTTTCCTTAGCTGTGAAGTGAGGGGGTCAGGTTTGATATTGTTTGATTGCTTCCAGCCTAAAATCTTATAATTCTCTGATCCCAAATTTCGTAAGATCTAAGATCTGGGAACCTCAGAGGTCATCTAGTCCAATTCCATCATTCTCCAGATGATGAAACAGAAATTTTAGAAGTTAAGTGACTTGCTCAGGGTAACACAAAGAAGTGAGCATCAGAGGCAAGATTTAATCCCAAGTGTCTTACTCCCCTACAACAACAACAAACTTCAGGGCTGAGACACTCCCTTCTCCTTCGTATCCCCTACATGGGTCTAGCACATAATTAAGGTGTGTGACATATACTTGCTGACAGTGATGGGCATCTACAACGTACTTCTTTGGTTTGTCCTCCCTTTCCCTTTAGTCTTTAGTTTCTCTCTCTGCCTCTCTCTATCTCTGTCTCTGTCTGTCTCTTTCCACATTTTTCCTTCTAATTTCCATCCAAACTTCTCTCATTTCTTTTGTCTTTTTCAGAACCACAGAATTTTAGAAGTGTACTTTAGAAGTAATTTGATCAACTCACCTCACTTTGTGTACAAACAACCTAAAACCCAGAACAAACACTGCGTGACACAGTTATGATTCTATCCCTCGGCTCCTAGTCCAATGCATATTCTATTCCTCGTTCCCCAGAACTCATCATGACTGACGACAAGGAAACTCTCTGAGGCTCCGGGACCCAGATGCCCGGCAGGAATCACACAAATCTGGGTGCCCTTGATGGATATATTTAGGGAGACAGCCTGGCAAAATGGAAAGCTCACTAGGTTGTGGATTCAAGGAGACTAGGATTCAAATCCCACCCCAGGCACTTAAAAGCTTGTGTGACTCTGGGAAAGTCACTTAACTGCTCTGTGCCTCAGTTTTCTGAACCATGAAATGAAAGGGTTTGTGGATATAATGATCTCTAAGGGCCTTTCCAATGTTAAATCTATGATCGTATGAAACCACGCTCTTCATTCAATCACAGTCAGTGGAGTTTGTTGTCAATTTGGAGAGAAAGACTGAATAATAGCTTGTCATGTGCAGGCCATCTGGAATGCAATAGAGGGCAGAGTAGCTGTGTGGCTGGAACAGCTGAATCAGGTTCTCATCCTGCACTTACTTGAGGCTGTTAGCCTTAACCTGTAAAAACTAGTGTCAGAGGTACTTCTCATGCCATACGATTTTCTCAATCTTATTTTTTTTTAATTAGCATTTATTTATTTATTTATTTTTGACATTCTTAAAAAAAAACAAACAATTTTGAGTTTCAAATTCTCTCCTTTCCTCCAGCCCCTCCCCCACTCATTGGGAAGGCAAACAATACTATATCATTTATACATGTGAAGTCATGCAAATGTATTAGTGATATTGCAAAACAAAACAAAAAACAAAAAGCAAGAAAAATAAAGTGAAAAAAGTATGTTTCAATCTGCTGTTAGAGTTCATCTGTTGTCTCTCTGGAGGTAGATAGCATTTGTTATAAGTCCTTTGGAATTGTCTTAGATCATTGTATTGATCAGTTTTCTAGGACTTATAGAGAAGTTGTGATTAAGCAACAGTTAGGACACTTTTATAGGCACGTGGGAACCATTTGGATGTCTCCTTTCGTGAGCCAATTGTGTCCCTTTAGGGTCGACCCATCTGGGAATGGGGCAAGAGAAATGAAACCTAGCATTGTGTCCTTGGGAGAACTGGGACCCCTAGTTAGCCCGCTCATTGGTCTATATCCAGACTTCAGATAAGAAGTAAGTTGGCCTCAGCTGGCCAGGTTGCTATAGGATCTGGCTGACGATGACACTCGGCTCTTATTTAAACAAGCTGAGTCTTTTCCTCTCAAGACATCCAGAGAAGAAGACAGTAACCTCTCATATTCTGCATCCTTTTTGGTGACTTTGCCATCGCTCATGACTTTGTGGTAAGATATACCTTGAATGCCATAAGTTCACGAAAAATCCTTAGTTTTTCAAACTTGATAAATCACTTCATAATATTCGAATTGCTCATTGAATCACAGAATGTTGGGTAGAGGTAGAGGGACCTTAGTGATCATTTAGTCAATTTAGAGAGGTAACATATCACCATATGTCAAAGGTTAAACAGTATTACCACAGTCTGGAAGGCAGCCACAGGCAAAGGAAGGCAGCATCGGCTGCCGGTAGCTTCAGCCGCTCTCCTATTCCCTGGCTATCCTTGAGCACTAGAAAAGATTAAGGAAACATGTAAGGTCTGGCCTAGAGTTCTAGACTAGATTAAGCTACAAAGCTGATTGTTTAGAGTGAAAGTAAAGCTAGGTGAGAACTGTTTGGAGCAGAAAAGTATGGCTCCAGCGTTCCCTCGGGCGGCTTTCCCTATGTGTTTGTGGTGCCTTTCATTATGTGTGTACCTGGAAGTCTTTTATCCTGTAAGCCGTTGGTGGTCTTAGGCAGAGAATACAGTAAAGGGCTGGTGGATGATGATTCTGTGTCAAGGTCAGCAATGGTTAGATCCCTAAAAGCACTACCAAAAGCCTTTTCTTATTTCTTCAGATGCGCTTGTGGCTGAGAATAAGGAAATCTTACATGTGGCCAGTCTGGGATAGGCTCAGCCCAGGACTGAAATTCAGTTCTGGCTACTATTCTTGGCATACTACTACCATGTCATAAGAATTGCTAACTTTCCCTTCTGGACCCTCTATATTAGATATTCTCAACCCTTGTTTGGGGGTGACAAGTCTCCAGTGACTTAAAGTGGCATCATGAAATCTTTGAAATAGAATTTTCAAAAACGAATCATGTTAATTCACTTTTTACTTAAACAGCAGCCAGAAAAGCTCTGTGGGATTAAAGATCAGAAGGGGGGTGGGGGTGGGAAACAGCAAGGCAAGGCTGTAAAAACAAGTATAAAGAATTGTATCTTCAATTACATTACTCCATTTCCAAACAGATGCTGGTCCTTTGCTCTCCTTTTTCTTCCTGGAGATGAAGGATAATGGTGATATAGGTTTGGGTTCTAATTGCCATATTTCCCCTCTCACTTAGACTGGGGTCATATTCACAGTATTCTAGGATTATATGTAAACACCAAAGAAGGGATTCAGCTCAGTCTTTGCCTCCCAAGTCCTGGCCACAGCGTCATTCTCCAAGCCTCAAAATTTCCAGAAACTTGAAAATTGGGAAATCTGGAGCCTGATTCTTGTACCACCCAAAGAGCTATGATGTGGTATCATTTGGGAAAGAGCATGGAGTTGGAGTCAGAAGATTCGAAGTAAAATTCCAAGTATATCACGTAGTACCTTGGACAAGTCACTTAACCTCGGGTTGTTTTTTTTGTTTTGTTTTGTTTTGTCATCAGTAACATGAGAATGCTAGATCAGATGATCTCTGACTTCCCTTCCTATGGTCCCATGGAATCAAAGGTGACACCATTTGGAAGCTCAGTTTACAGAAGTGGCCTTTGCTAAGGAGAAATGGAGAGCCAGACATAAATCCCATTCTCCTGCCTTGCCATCATGGACCTCTCATTCTTCGTCCTTCAGTTTCCACATCTGAGTAGTGGATATTAAGTCCCTGTTAACCACCCCCTCCCTTTGGGGAGTTGATGTAAGAACCAAGTTATTACATGTAGATAAACACTGCATTTAAGTGAAACCTCATTAATTCAAAAGGCAAGGGACTGGAAAAACAATGTCTTTTGAATTAACAAGGTTTAGATTACGCAATATCTTAAAATTAAAGAATAGTGTGGTTCCTTATCTGCTAGAACCTAGCAGCTGGGTTAGAATTACACATTATTCTGAATGGATAGATATTAGGTTATTAAGTTTCCAAGGATTAATATCACTAGTTTATGGCAGTCAACCTCACTGAGAAGGAAAGAGGCACATTTTCAAGAACTTAAACAGTTGCAAAAGGGATTGAGATCAGTTGTGACTGTGACAGTGAGAATGGATAAAGCTTGAAGGAAGAGGCTGAGGGAAACTGTAATCTTCTTCCCTGGAGTTCTTTAAAAATAGGATGTTAGTGCAATCTGGGAGACAGTACAGCCAGGTTGTTGAGAGCAGGAAGAAAGCAGCAGCTGCTGCCCACGGTCCTAATGAGGGCATTAGCTTTCACTGGGCAAATGCCTGTGGGCAGCTTATAAAAGTGAGGAGAGCTCAGGCCTCTGGGCTAGTGTTCCCCTAAGCTTCTCCTTACATTGTGACTGTGGAGATGGGAGTGGTAAGGGGGCTAGTGAAAGAAAGCTAAATGGTGCCTCTATGTGGAGAAGCAATGTAGCTAGGGGAAAACTAGGGGAAACTCTAGTCAGTGTGTTGGGCTGTACTTTAAGTGTCTTGAAGTTTTGGGGTATGATGACTATGGATATGGAAGTCTTATGGGGGTGGAGAAAGAAAGCTAAATGAAGCTTCTGTGTGGAAAAGCAATGTAGCTTGGGGGAAATGAAGGGGAGGGAGAAGGATTGTCTCTGGGAAAACTCTCGTGTGCTGGGCTGTACTTTAAGTGCCTTGAAGCTTTGGGGTATGATGACTATGGATGTGGAAGTCTTATGGGGGTGGAGAAAGAAAGCTAAATGAAGCTTCTGTGTGGAAAAGCAACGTAGCTTGGGGGAAATGAAGGGGAGGGAGAAGGATTGTCCCTGGGAAAACTCTCGTGTGTTGGGCTATACTTTAAGTGTCTTGAAGTTTTGGGTACTATATCCACCAAAAGGCTGAGCAGTGAAAATTCTGTCCCAGATTACTAATAGCTTTTGATCACTTATAACTCTTCCTTATTTGTCTCAGAAAGACATACTTGTGTTAGAGATCCTAAGACCCTCAAAGCCAGTAATGGTTCTGGGACTTTGGCAGATACTAAAGTCCTGTACATCTGAGTGTCCTTGGTGGTACTTCTGCCTAAAGACTGGGAACGAGGACAGGATGAATCATTAACAAACACTTCCTTCCAGTCTAAGGATTCTGTGGAAAGTCACTTCTATGAATCTCCAACATAAAGTTCACCCTCTTTAGTTTGTTACTCTCCATGATTTGATCCCCAGTCTATTTCTCTAACCTGATCACCTACTTACTTTCTGACGTATTTCCCTGACTCTAGCCACCGCTCACTCTACTCACCATTCCTTGAGTTTTCCAGGTATATTTCCACAATATATGTGGCTCATCCTGTTTTTCTCAGCCTGGATTCTCTTATCCTCTTCTCTATATGAATCCTAATCCTCTTTCAAGTCTCAGCTTCATTCCCATGGAGCTTTCCTGTCCCTGTCCAACCCACAATGAGGTCCCTTCTGAACTCCTACACCACTGACTGTCAGTACTAGTTATCTCTTAGTTGTCTCTTACTCTCTTCCACCTAACCTTGGCTAGGACATTTGACCCAGGCCATAGGAGCATCTGCCAGTTATTTGGTGGTAAAGTGGTGTTTACTCACTAGAACCATACCCAGGATGGGGAAGGCAGGGTTTTCCCCATGGTGATGAATTTAGAGGGCACTGACAGTACTTGTAGTCTTTTAATACAAATAAATGAAAAAGGGAAAAAGTATCTCTTAAGTGCTTACCGTATGTCAGGCACTATGCTAAACACTAGGGATAAAATCACAAGCAAGCAAGACAGTTGTTGCCCTCATGGAACTTCCATTCTACCAGGGGAACATTACACATAAAGGAGAGTTCTGAGATTGGAAGGGGTGTTTTAGAAAGTAAAGTCATGAATAATGGTTGGATACTTAGAACAATTGATCTCCGTGTCCTTAGCAGGACTGGTAGTGTTGATTTGATTAGTCAGAGTTAAAGTTGGAAAGTGAGGGGAGGAGAAGAGGCACAAATTTGACCCTAAATGTGCGCACAGCATAGCATGGAGATGGCTGGGAAGTGGTATGGTGCGCCTGAGACTAGGCAAAATAGGAATGCTCACCAATCAGAATCCGGGGCCTTTCAATGGAAACAAAAGAGCTTACCCCCCAGTTAACAAGAATGATGACTAAAATGAGAATAACAGTAAGAAACATGGGACAGAAGGAGATGGTGGGCTGGGGTGAGCTCATTCTTCTCCTCCACCATGCACAGCACCCTCAGCAGTGGTCTTCATACAACTTGACCTGGGGATAGCGTAAGGCCCTTGCCCTAGCCACAAAAATCCCTGCCACTTAAAATGCCAGGGATGTGGGGTGAGGATAATAGAGATGTGGTCCTGGCACTCCAACCTAAAACTCTGAGGCTTTGTTAGAAATTGTGGTCAAGTTCCAAAGAAATGCGAGCTCAGCTCCATTATGAGTTAAATGGGCTTTTGTGGGACTGGCCCAGGAACCTAACCACCCTTGCAGCATTGTTTCTATGGTTCCAAGTTCCAAATAACTGATTACAAAGGAATTTTTGAAGAACACTGATTTGTCAACTGGGAACTGCCCGAACAAACTACTTTGTGCCTTGTACTGAGTAGTTATTTTGTGTGTGCATGACATTTCCCTACCTCATTTCTAAGCTATCTAAGGACAAGGCCTGAGTTTCCTCTTGTTATCAGCCTATCCTGGGGCATAGAAACTGGAGGTTCCTGATAAATATGTGTAGACCAGTTGATCCTATAGGACCTTCTACTACCAAGAATTCCTCCTGGTTCACTCTCTCCTGGTTATTCTTGAAACCTAGAAATTGACTACTAGAATTGGAAGGCATCTTATCATCTGGTCCAAGTACCTCATTAAAAAATGTATTTTATAAACATTTATTATTTCTCCCTCCTACTACCCCCCCCCAACGAACAATTCAAAAAGATGAAAACTTTCATTATAAATATACATAGTACAGCAATGTGGCTGAGATGGCTGAGTCTGCAGCATCTACAGAGGCAGTGGCTGGGTCACATCTCCCCAAGAGTTACTTCTCTGGATGAGGTTTGTGGAAGTTGGGCTAGAAGTGGGGTTGGTGATCTGGGGAGCTGCTCAGGTTCTTCAGATTACTTGCCTATTCTTGACAGTAAGTGGTCAGTGGTTGGTGGCAGCGGGGGTGGGGGGAGGCGGGGGTGGATAGTGGTCCCTTCTCTACAAGTTTGTACACTCACTCCCCAGTCAGGACAACTGAGCCCCAGGATAGAATTTTAGAGGCAAATAATTTAATTCGAGGGAGGTGGAGCAGAGTCTCTAGATATCTGGTCCAGAGGGTTGCAATTCAGAGAAGGTATGTTTATTTATTTATGGATTTGAAGATAGATTCTCAGAACCCTAGTAATAGTTCTGTTTTCTCCTTCTGCTCTTCACCCCTCCAAGTTCATAGATCATATTGGAAACCCCTCCACTCTACACCAGTGGTGTCAAACTTAAATACAAATGGGGTCCACTAAACTATACATAAAGATCCCTGCAAACTGCACATTAACTTGGAAAACCACACTTGTTTATATGTTATTATTATTATTAATACATCAGCATTACATACACATTACACAATACATACATATTAAATAGAAACTCCATTTTAATCTGGTTTAGGCTGCATTCTGGAGTGTTGAGGGCCCCATTCTGCCCCCCAGGCAGTGTGTCTGACCTTCTGCTCCATACCAGGCTGCTTCAGTGCAAGCATCACTTTGGGAAAATGGACTTGACAACCTTGTGGGTCTATCAGGATCCATCGTTTCCTACCTATGTGTCCTTGGGCCTTAGTTTCTTTACCTGAAAAAAGGTTAGACCAGATGACTTCTAAATCTATTATCCTATCCTAGGGATTGTAATTTTATTCAGCTGGTTAAGTAATCAGCATTTCCTGAGATATGTAGATGTTCTCATCCAGTCTTTAAGTCTTTATCTGTGCTGGGCTTAGGGATCAAAGAGAGGCCTTAGGTTATTTTATCCCTATGTACATTTTGTTAATTTCCGTACACTCCCTCTCAGACACAGGTGGATAATACACAGTATTATTCCAGGAAGACGTGTTTTTTCACCCAACTCCAGATTAGTGTTAGTCATTCTTGATTATAAATGTCACAGCTGAAAGACAAAAGCTGGCTAATGTCCACAACTGGAGTAACAGTGAGCAAATGTCTGCGTCGTCTTTTCCTCACCCTTCTACTCCTAAGGCTGCTTAAGTATGGTTACCTTGATGTTTGGCTGGTTGTAAGTGAATGTGTATCTCTACTAGTGCGTTTGTATTATGCAAATTTGCCATTTCAAGCTTCAGTCAATGCTTTTATGTACTCCTAGGACTGGCCAATGCAGAAGTTTTGCAAATAAATAGGCCTTAGGCTAGAAATAGAAACAGAAGAAGAATCTGTGATTTGTTCTTCCTTCTGTGGATGTTAACTCTAGCTTGGTCCTTAGGTCTTCTGCACCTTCATGGACAGTCAAGGCTGATTGATCCTAGGCAAAATTGTAGAGCTGTTTGAGTTTCTTTGCTTCCTGAAAATTCCCTTTTCTATGATCCACCTTCCGATTTCTGAGACTGATAAAGTCATTCGTACTGACTTTATCAACCAAGTGGAGTAATGGATATAGTGCTAGGCCTGGAGTCAGGAAGACTTGAGTTCAAATCCAGCTTCAGACACTTTACTGGCTAACCCAGGAGAAGTCACTTAACCTCTGTCTGCCTCAGTTTCCTAAACCATAAAATCAGGGTAATAATAGCACAATAATACAACACCAAAGGGTGTTGTAAGGATCAAATGAAATAATATTTGTAAAGCACTTAGTAACTGGCACGTAGTAAGTGCTTAATTAATGTTAATAAATGAGTGTCTATGGTTAGTTGTCAATGAAGGTCTATCAAGAAATCAGGATTCCTATTGATTTATCTTAACCCTATGTAAGCAGTCTACACTTTAAATAAGTCCTATTTGTGAAAATAAACTCGCTTAGTTTAAATATGAAAGGGAAGGTCTGTGACAGGTGTCTACAAAATCCCATAGAACAAATATGGACTTATTTAATTAGTCCAGGCCACATCACCTGATGCCTGAGTGAGGTCACCAGCTTCTTCACTGGCCTCCTTGCTCAGGACTCTCTGCTTCCAAGCCATTTGCACATTGCCATTGATTTTTTTTTCTTTTGTACTAAACCTGTGATTTCATTAGCATGGGAAATTCTCAAGGAGGAAGTGCCTTCTGCCAATGCAGATCAGTCCTTGTTCTGTAACTTGGAGTCTTAAACAACTGCCTGGAGTGCTGAGACGTTAAGTGACATACACATACAACCGGTATGTGTCGCAGGGCAGGACATAATCCAGTCCTCCTTGATTCCCAGGCTTGTTCTCTATCCATATAAAGATGCCTCATTATCTGCTAGATTAATCTTTTTTAAAGTGAGACTTTCCAAATAATGGCAATCCTCTGCTAGAATCCAAATTCTCACCTAGTAATCTGGCTCCAACCAGTAAATAGCCTATCTTTTTGTTGACTCTTGGAGAAGGATCTCATAGTTATATTACAGGTAGATAACACATATTTAATAAGTACTTAGTTAGAACTAGGCACTGTGCTAAGGACTAGGCATACAAATACAAGCAAAAGGAAAGACAGTTCTTGTCCTCAAGGAGCTTACTCCTAAGGGAGGAAGAGGGAAGACAAAAGAGAATTGAAAATCAGGAAGGAAATGAAAGTATCCTTAAGAAGTACTTACTAAAGTCCCGAAAATCAGAAGCACAACCAGAAGGGGATTGAAATTGGCTGGCCTGGGGCCATGATCAAAATGGAGGCCCCGGGAGGAGTTCACCAATGGAAGAAGGGGACCAACATGGTGGGAGATGTGCCAGGGTGAGGAGACCAAGACCCCAGGTGAGGGAGGTTCCAGTGTAAGGCATGCCATTGAAATAGCTAAGTTATCTAGACTGTTTAAAAACAACTACTCTTAGTACCCTCTGCTGCCTTTTCTACTTCTATTTCATGACAGAATCAGAAGGGGACCACACAGGATGGGGAGGATTTCCTATTTTGCTTTGTTTCATGGGTAGACATGACCAAAAATTAATCAGGAAGGACAGCCTACTGGCAATGACCTTCTCTGCTTAGCTAGCTTGGTTCTCAAAAATGAGATAGTCTGTCACCAGAACTATACTCAGCTCAGAAAGCAGCATGCTGGCTCTTGCCAGAGAGAGTCAGTCCTCCTCTGACATGGGACCCAAGGCCTTCATGCCATAAGGAGGCTTTGCAGTAGACTTTATGATAAAAATAGATGATGAAATTAATTCTCATATAGTTCCAAAGAAGTCACAAAGGCCAAATGTCCAAAGGTTCTAGAAAGATTTAGGTAACTCAATGGATAAGAGTGGCAGAGTTAGTTAGAGACCTGACTTTGGAGGGAAGAACCTGGGCTCAAGTCCTATTTCTGGCACTTCTGGCATATTTACTTCTCTGATGATTCTCTAAAACTATGAGTTGCAAAAAGGCACATATCTGTATTTTTAAAGGGACCTCTTTCACCAGAATTTCTCTGTACCAATGATATCCCAGATCTACCTAACCTTACCCTGTCATCCCACCAAAAAAAAAAAGATTGAGAGTTACAAATAGATACATAAATCCCAAAGAATTATTAAGGCAAGCATGGGATGTTTAGAGGCCATCCCTTACCTTTGAAAATAGAATCAATCAATAAACATTTATTAAGTTCCTACTAGGGACAGGTAGGGGTATCCAGGTGGCACAGTCCATAAAGCACTAGGCTTGGAGTCAGGAAGACTCATCTCCTTGACTTAAAATCTGGCTTCAGATACTTATTAGCTGTGCGACTCTGGGCAAGTCACTTAACCCTGTTTGCCTCAGTTCCTCATCTGTAAAATGAACCGAAGAAGGAAATAACAAACCGCTCCAGTATCTTTGCCAAGAAAACCCTAAAATTGGGTGATAGAGTGACTGAAACAACTGAACAACAACAACAAATGTGCCAGGCACTGGAGCTAAGTGCTAAAATCACAGAATGTAAGAGCTAGAATATGCTTTAGAAATAATCCAGCCAAAGTTTTGCAGAAAAGAAAATTTAAGGCATGAAGTAATTTGTCCAATCTCACATCACTAGTTGGAGTCAAGATTTCAACCAGGTCTTTGAACTATATCTGTTTCAATATTGCCTCTTTAAAGCACATTGAAACATCAAAGAGAGACACCGCTATGTTTTCTCAACGAATTTACCTTAGGGGCCTTGTCAGAGGCCGGAGGGAAGGTGACAATGTCGCATCACTGTATTCCTCAGAATTGTGAATAAAAGAATCTCAAAGTTGGAATAGAGACTGCTGAATACAAGCCATTAAAAACAGGAATTAGTAAACATGTCAATCCCCTGGCCACTTTCTTTCTTGTCTTATGTCATGCTCTGATATATTTTCTCTTACCCACACCCAAGATCACCCATTTGGAGAGATAACAATTGTCACCTATGATGGCAGAAGGCAGAAGGCTGTCTTAGCGTTTTACAACTTTGGAAGCTTCCTGTATTTTGCTTGCTCATCAGATCTCATATCCCAATAAACTTCTTGAGATTTTGGGATAGGGTAAGAGTTTCATGGTGGTTATTTTTTTTTTCTGGTAGCATCAGGTTTGCCCACTTTTTCTCTTGCATTTATCAGTTCTGACCATGTCTTTAAGGCCAGTGTGTTTGTTCACTGCCTCATTCCTGTATATGGTTCCTTTTCTTGAGTCTTTGTCCAAATGCAGTGAACTGAGTTGCTTAAAAGAAAATAATTTACTAGAAGAAAATACTTTAAAATGTGATTACATATTAGATAGACATCTAGTAAATAATTGCACATGTACTGCTTTGAATATAAAATGCCACAATTATGCAGATAGGACAGATAGTTCTTGGCAGCCAGAGATAAAGGAGAGAAGAATAAAAAGACACAGCCCACGAAATTCCTTTTTATTTACCTGGTGCAATTGGGCATGGCCTACTCAGACCAGGGCACAGGACCGGGAGTCAACAAAATGTTTGGCATGACAAGGAGAACAAAGTACAGGACTGAGGAGTTGGTTTCTCAAGTCCTGGCAGGTCTAAATTCTGCCCAAGTGGTTAGCAATTAATTTTACCAGATTTTTCTGTCAAAAATAACTCTTTTCATCCCATTTTCCTTTTTATAATAACATATATGTGAGGTGATGAGGGCTAAGACCTTGGTGGTGGTATCTTCTCGCTGGTCACTCTCCAATCCATCTTGTACATAGTTTCAAGACTCAGCTTTCAAAAATATGATTCATGCTCAAAAAACCTTCAATGGCTCTCTATTTCCCTTACTTTAAGTCTAGCCCACTGAATTTCAATATATTCCATCATTAGACTCTCCCCGATCAACCCAATGTTAACCCATTACTTTACTTCCCATTACACATGCATCAGACTTATTCCAACATTTGTGTCTTTACTCCATCTAGATCTCCTTCTCCATTCTCTTCCCTTATCAACTTATCCAAATCCTACCCATCTTTGAAGGCTCAGCTCAAGTCCACCACCTGCAGAAAGCTTCCTCTGAGACTTCCTCCATCCATTGCTGAAGTCTTCTTTATCTGGAATGTAATAGGACTTACTTCTCTGTAAGAGTAGTAACACCTGCATTTGCTATCTTGTTGTAGAGCAATAGAGGTCTCTATGTAGAGATACCTTGGAAGTCTTCTAGTCCAGCGATGTCCAACTCAAATAAAAATGGATCCCTGCAGGTCCTATTGAGCTTAGAAAACCACAAAATAATAATATCTATATTGTATTATGTTTTTTTATTTTGTTTAGTATTTCTCAATTACATTTTAATTTGGGGAGTTTTGTGGGTGATTTGCAGCCTGCAGTAGAATTTGATACCCCTGATCTAGTCCAACCCCTTCATTTTACAGATAAGGAAACTGAGGGCTACAGGATTTAAATGACTTGCTTAATGTAGCACTGGTAGAAAGTGGCAGATCCAGCATTTAAACTCAAGTCCTGTGACTGGAAGTTCAATGCTCTTTTCTGTATAAAGCTGATCACTGGGTCTGTATTATGTCCTATTTTATGTGGGTTAATCTTATCTCCCAGTTACTCTGTAAATTCCTTGGGGGAAGAAGCTGTGCCTTAGACTTCTTAATTTCTGTCCATTTCCAGCAGAAATTAAGTTCCAGCCCCCAAGCACCAGCACCTAATACAGGCTGGACACATAGTTAAATGTTGGAAAACTACTTATTAATGGGTCAGTGGGTTTTGGGGGGAAAAGTCCTAGATTTAAAATCAGAGGACTAGGCAGGAATCTTATCTCTACCACTTATATTTGTGTGATCTTTACCTCTCCAAACTTCAGATTCCTTTTCTTTAAATGACAGGGTCACCGTGACCATATGTTAAGGGGAGAGATCCTAGGCATGAAAGCCACTTTAACTCTGTTGCCACAGTCTCCACAGTAGGAGAGCTACTTGGGGTCCAATAATATTAATATTAGAAGACAAAGTTTGTCTTGCCAATCATTCTCCCTTTCAGTCTCTCCTTCCCCTTGGCCTCCTTCCCCTTCAAATATCCATTTTTCCCCTTTTGTTTCTCTCTTTTCATTAAAAAAAAATGAATTCCAAATTCTCTCCCTCTCTTTAAATGATACCCATTACACATGTGACGTCATGTAGAATATTTGTATCAGCCATGTTGCCCTCCCCAAAAAAGCAAGAAAAATAAAGTAAAAAGAACATGCCTCAGTCTCCACTCAGAAGTTATCAGTCCTCTCTTTAGAAGTGAAAGCATTTTTCATCATAAGTCCTTTCGAATTGTCTTAGTTGCTTGTATTGATCAGAATGGTGAAGTTTCACAGCTTATCTTTACAATATTGCTGTTTCTATGTACAACGTATTTCTGGTTCTGTTCGTTTCACTTTGCATTGGTTCAATAAGTCGTTCCAGGTTTTTCTAGAATCATTTGCCTTATTTCTTAGAGGACAATAGTATATTATCACAATCATATACCACAACTTGTTCAGCCATTCCCCAACTGATGGGCGTCCCCTCAATTACCAGTTCTTTGCCACCATGAAAAGAACTACTATAAATATTTTTGTACATGTAGGTCATTTTTCTTTTATCTCTTTGGACTACAGACGTAGTAGCAAATACTCAATATTTTTGAAGTGACTCTGTCTTCCTGGGCAGACTCATAGAATTAGAGCTGGATAAGACCTTAGAGTTCATCCGGTCTCAGCCCCTCATTTTACATGTAAATTTTACATGTAAATCACTTGTCCGATGTCATAGCCCTCCCTCCCCCCTGTGAATTTGTGTTTTCATGAGGCCTTGTCTGGAGAGTACGTTAACCCAAAGGAGAAACTCTAATGGTGGGAATTTTCAGATGCTGTTCAAGGCTGGTGTACCAGATATTTTTGTACTGGGGGGTGGGGGAGTGTCTTTCATTCTTTCTCAGATTATAGCCTGTCTACAATTGTCCTGATTTGTGGGGGATGTAGCTTTCTATTTCTGTGCCTTAGGCATTCTGAGTTGATCTTCATTCCCTTATCATTCTAAGAAAGATGAGGATGAAGAAAGAAATAAAGAGCACATTTGAGCCTGAGGATAAGAGCTTAATTAAATAGGCTCAGCAAAGAGGAGGCATTGCAGTGAGAAAAACACAAACAAACCTAAAAATGGTAGATTGACTGGTTATCAGAAATGGGCTGTCTTCTGGACCTGGTTCTGCTGTTATCTTACTATAAGACTTGGCCAAGTTATTAAGCCTTCTAGGCTTCAGGTTCCTCACCTATGAAATGATGGGATTTGGACTAGGCTGGGGGTGGAGAACCTGTAACCTTGAGGCTACATGTGGCCCCCTAGGTCCTCAAGTGCGGCCCTTTGACTGAATCCAAACTTCACAGATGAGGATTTGTTCTGTGAAATTTGGATTCAGTCAAAGGGCTGCACTTGAGGACCTAGTGGCCTCAAGGTCTCAAGTTCCCTGCCCCTGGACTAGACAACCTTCAAGACCCCTTCTAGCTCTAAATTGTGTGAGTCACTTCTCAACAATAGGAGAAACACCTCTGCTATTTAGGGGTCTGCCATGTCCATCAAGTTCTCGCATTGTAAGGAAGAAGAGGCAGGTACCTCTCAGTTCTGCACCAACACTGGAGGATAAATATGCCAGGATCTGGGTGAAAACAATCCTATTTGTGGGGATACAGTGATGCCTCTAGATTGAGTGTCAACTAGCACCTATTTTATAGGCATAATAATAATATTAATAATAATAATAATAAGGCTTTAATGTTTTCAAAGCATTTTACAAATGCCTCATTTTGTCCTCAAAACAAAATTGGAAGGTTAGTGCTATTCTTATCCTCATTTTATGGATTAGGAAACTGAGGCAGATGGTAGTTAAGTCACTTGCCCAGGGTCACACAGATTGTTTGAGGCTGGATTTGAATTCAGGTCTTCCAGATTTCAAGCCCAGCGACTAAAACTATATTTAAGCAAGCATCTGCCGTATGCCGTTGTTACGCTCGACTCTGTACTGTCGCAGAAGGCATGTTGTAATGAGCTGCGTATAAAGATACCCTCCTCTGGTCCCTACGTGACAATGTCTCTTGATTTTCCTTCCCTGGTCAAAAGGAGCCATCAAGATGGTATATGGGTGAAGGCTGGGTTTGTAGAGAATGGCAGACCAGGAGAGTCAGGAAGTCCGAGCTCTAGGGGAGAAACCAAAGGTTAATAAATATGGAGGTACCCCAAGTGAGAACCTAGATGGTCAGGACAAAGGCCAAAACACGGGAATCTGCTATTGGGAAGAAACGATTAAAGGGTTAGACATCCCTATCACCTTAACAGCTGACATGTACACACAGCCTCAAAGTATTGAAGCTCTTCATACACACAGGCCATTTTTACCTCCTCACACTCTTGACCCCATGAAGTAAGCACAACAGGTAAGATTCCTCCCCATTTTATAGATGAGGTAAGTGAGGCTCAAGGATGCAGAACCATAGAGTATTAGAACTGGAAAGGACCTCAGAAATCATCTGTCCCAATCCTCTTATGTTTGGATATGAGAAAACGAAGTCCCAAGAAGTGAAGGCACTTGCTTGTCATGGTCAAGTTGCTAATGAACAGAAGAAATGGGACTAGAATCTGGTTCTCTGGACTTATTGAACAGCGAAAGGAACAGAAGGCATGCAAGCCAGTCATGGTACCAGTAGTTGGGTGTGAGAGTTCTTTCTTGTCCCCAAGTATTTTATGTAAGGAGTAATAATAGCGGTGCCTTCCTGCTACTTTTTAGTGAAATGAGTTAGCTCGGCCTAATCTGAATCCAGGTTTCATTAGTGAACGTGTCCCTTTGTACTAGCTTCCCAGTGACTTACTGCCCCACAGATGGAAATAAATCCATAGCTCTCCTTCTGAGGGCTCTCCACCTCCTGGGAACACAAAGACATCAATCAATCAGCACAAAGTTAGTAAACACCTACTGTGTGCTAGGCATTGTGCTAGGTGCTGGGTATTTACATCTTTATAGAGTAAAAAAAGAAGAAAAAGCCCTTGCTTGCCCTCAAGGAGCTTACATTCTAATAGGTGAAATGATATAATCATATGTAAGTAGATACAAGGGCAGCCAGGTGGTGCAGTGGATGGAGCGCCAGGTCTGGAGTCAGGAAGGCCTGAGTTCAAATCTGGCCTCAGACATGTATTTGCTGTGTGACCTTGAGCAAGTCACTTAACCCTCTTTGCCTCAGTTTCCTCATCTATAAAATAAGCTGGAGAAGGAAATGGCAAAGCACTCCACTATAGACCCCAGAAGGAGGTCATGAAGAGCTGGAAATGACTGAAAAATGACTAAATAACAAAGTAGATACAAAATATATGCAAACAAAATGTGTGTGTATATGTGTGTGTGTGTGTGTGTGTGTGTGTGTGAGAGAGAGAGAGAGAGAGAGAGAGAGAGAGAGAGAGAGAGAGAGATGGGAGAATGGACATGGCATTTGAGCTTTGGAAGAACCAAGGGATTTTAAAAAACATGTGAGGAGGGTGTGTATTCTGGGTGTGGGTTCCAGACTGTGCAAAAGAATGGAGATCGGAGATGGACATGGTAGGGTTTCTTCCTGACCCAAATTCAGATGAAAGGTTTTAAGAGAGAACTCACACAAAGGAATGATGGGAGCTAGCAACCAAATCCTCTGAGAGAGGAGCCACAGGAGGATCTATGCACCAGTTGGCAATTCAAATCTAACTCTCTGTGACCACTGGCAGGTCACCTAGCTGTCCCAGGCTTCAGTTTCCTTGTCTGTAAATTGTGGGGATTCGACTAGACAGTCTCCAAGATGTCTGCAAGCTGAGGCTGGGTCGGGGATGTTTTTCAATTGTTTGAAAACATTTCTACTGCAGAACATAGCTTGGTTTAATTAAATAACGTCTACCTGACGGAGCAGAGGCAAGGGACCAGACCAGACTACCAGCTCCAGAGTAAGTCTTCCTTTACAGAGGAAGGCATCCAGGGATAGTGAGGCCATTCCAGCCAGATGTTGCTGCTGCTTCCACTCCTCCTGCCCTGGCTAGTATTTATACAGCTCTTTAAGGTTTGCAAAACACTTTACACATATGGTCTCTTCATCTCCACAACAGTCCTGCAGGTTGGGTGATATTCTTATCCCCATTTCACAGATGAAGAAACAGACTGAGCAAGAGTTTGTGACTTGCCCAAGGTCACAAAGCCAATATGAGTTTGAGGCATGATTTGAAATCGGATCTTCGAGACTCCAAATCTAGCATTCTCTCTACCATGCTGCCCAGCTGCCTACCCTTTTGCTGACCTTGTCAACGCCCCTCACCCCCACTCCGCAGATATTTGCAGGAGGAACAGCTTCCACCCCTGTCAACCACAGACCCATCTGCCTCAGAGGTGAAAAAGTTGAGTGACATTTCTGACCTCACAAATGTAAATCTATGACACTGAGGTGAAAAAAATTTTTTTTGGTTTGGTAACTTCTTTTCCATTTCCTGCCTGGGTGGGAACTAGTGTTAAAAAAAAAAAAAAAAACCAGGCAGCCTTGATTCTGCAGGTGAAGGTGGGTGGTTGGAGGGTGAGAATTATAGAATAACATTTTAGGGTGATAAAGGGTCTTGCAGATTCCTGGGGGTGCAGGCAAGTTAAATCTTGTTAACTCTCATGGTAACTTCTTACATTCGCTGGAGGTAAGGGGAGAGAGAGAGGAAGTCCCAGGTAGGTTCTCACAAAGACTCTGATGGAAACCAACAAAGAATTCAGAGAGTGTCATCGTCACAAGACACTATTGAGCCCCATTCAGGGCATGCTGCTTAACCTTGGTGTTGCAGCAGCAGGGGCCTGCCTAGCAAGTATCACAAACTGTGCTCAGGGCATGTAGCACAAAGGAGGCGGGGTGGGACACTGACCCTCTGTTGGGGGAGACTGTAATCCCAGGACGCCAATCAGAGGGTGCTGACCAAGAGGATGCCATGTGGGGGCAGGGGTCACTTCCTATTTTAACTCATCGCTCTTGCAATTAGGTGCCAAGCCCTGTTGTTCTCATGGTTGAAGGACTACAAGTTCTGTAGGCAGCCTCTAAACTTGACGTTCTGGAGCAAAATCATGGACAGTTCACCCTAGTTAGGGCAGCGAGGTGCAGTGGGTAGAGTGCTGGACCTGGAATCAGGAAAACTCATCTTCCTGAGTTCAAATCTGGCCTCAGACACTTATTATCTGGGTGACCCCAGGCAAGTCACTTAACCCTGTTTGCCTCAGTTCCTCATCTGTAAAACGAGCTGGAGAAGGAAATGGCAAAGCGCTCCAGTGTCTGTGCCAAGAAGACCCCAAATGGGGTCACAAAGAGTTGGAAAGGACTGAACAACAATAATTATGGCTGCGGGTGGGAGAGAAAACAAAGATTAGATAAGACATAGTCCTATCTGAGACCTGGTTCTGGGGCAGCCAGGTGGCACAGTGAGTAGAGCACCGGCCCTGGAGTCAGGAGGACCTGAGTTCACATCCGGTTTCAGACACTTGACACATGTACTAGCTGTGTGACCTTGGGCGAGTCACTTAACCTCAATTGCCCTGCCCCCCCATCAGCCCCACCCCCCAAAAAAAGACCTGGTTCCTTCCCAGGAGGAACCAGCATTTGAATAGGGGATGTTGCCAGCAAAGATAGCTATGACACAAAAAATATTACATGATAGGTACATTAAAGGCATACAAAGCGAATTGCTATATGACACACAAGGAGAAAAGTCATTATCAACCAGAAAGATCAGGGAAATCTTCACAGAGGAAGCATACGAGTTGTGCTTCAAGAGATGAGTAGTATTTCAACAGGAACAGATGGAAGAGATTTTGGGCACAAGGTGTAGAGTGCCCAGCACTCTATTACTGAGTCACCTAGCTGCCCAATAACATAATGCTTTTCACAAAATAGGTTCTTAATAAACATTTTACCTTATGATGGTTTTTTCTTGGTCTTCTTCTTTTTTTGTTATCTCTTCTCCTTTATAGAAGTTCTGTTCCTAATTAAGCCTAAGATACTAACTTTCAGACATACTCAAACCTGTCTACTGGGTTTCTACTGTGGCCCTCCTCTCCTGTCCTCCAGCTCTGGCCCATAGCTATCTCCCGTGGCTCTGATCCTGGGCTCTAGCTAGACCTGTCCCTGACTGTTCATTGTACATTTTTTCCTGCTGTGCTCCAGGTCTGGGCCTTCTTGCTCGCTCTTGGCACAAATGTGTCCTTCCTATGTCCTGTCCTTTCAGGTGCCATGACCCTACCCTGAAAGGTGACTGAAGTTAATCTGATCAATTCACAAAAACAAAGGTGATAATGGCTAGAATGGCCTTATTGTGAGCCTCCTCCCATAGTGTTAGAGCTAGAACAGACCTCAGACGTCATCTAGTCCACCCTGTCTGTGTTCTACAGGCAAGAAAACAGGTCTAGAAACATTAACAGACTTTCCCACTGTCACTCAGATAGTGGCCAGAGAAGGATTTGAGCCCATCTTTAGACTCCAAAGCCAGCAAGTTTCTCTTCTTCCTTTTTAAATTAAATTTTATTTTCAGAGCCACATTCTTCCCCTCCTCCTTCCTTCCTCTCCCCTCTCCTATTAAGAAAGCTAGAAAAACAAAACCCTTTCTTATGGGAGTCACCCAAGTTTCAGTCCTTGGACTTTTACAACAAACATGTAGAGTCAAGCAAAACAAATTCTGGTGTTGGCCAAGTCAAAAACAGAACAAACAAAACAAAAACGTATGACTCAATCTGTAGTCTGAATCCATCCCTTCTCTTTCAGGAGATGACTAGTCCTCTGAAATTGTGGTGGGTCATTGCGTTGATCAGACTTCCTAAGTCTTTCAATTTGAATATTTTTATGATATTGATGCTATTGTATGAATTGTTCTCCTGGTTCTACTCACTTCACTCTGCATCAGTTCAAACAAGTCTTCCCAGGTTTCTCTGAAACTAACCCCTTATAGCACAATAATGTTCCATCAGATATTTAAATACTACAACTTGTTAAGCCATTCCCCAGTTGATGGGCAGTCTCGCACTTTCTAGTTATTTGATACCACACACATACATGTACGTACTGTTTTTATAAATATTTTAAGGGTGGTACATTGTTATTTATCTTTTAACTTAATATTTAGAGGTCGTTTCCTCCTTCCTTTGATCCCTTTGCCCTACTAGTGGCATCCCTGGGTCAAAGGATAGATGCAATTTAATAGCTTTTTGGGTGTTTTCCAGAACGGCCAGATCTCCAGTACTCTTTCTATTTTGTATCATTCTGCCTCCTAGATAATTATATGTTAAAAATTATAATAATAAAAATTATATTTATATAGCACCTAAACACTAATGTTTATATAGCAGACTAAACACTTTACAATGATTATCTCGTTTGAGCCACTCAACAACTCTGGGAAGTAAGTGCTGTTGTACAGGTGGGGAAATGGAGGCAAGTAGAGGTTAAGTGACTTGCCCTGGGTCACAGAGCTAGTACAAGTAGCCTGAGGTCAGATCTGAATTTGGGTTTTCCTGATTTAACCGGAGCATTTTATATCTTAAACCAGAGGAGTGGACAATGACAGGGAGATCAGAGGGGTTGAAAGAGGAAGGCAGATGTGAACATATTAGGGCAGGAAAGCATTTTTATACCCTTTAACTGAAATTACACAAGTCAACATCTATTCCATCTTTAGAACCACTAGCGAGCTGTAACATTTTCCAAAAGGCTCGCCCCATAAAATCATTTAGTCAACTAGCACTTATTAAGCTAAGTGCTAGAGGACATTGAAAGGCAAAAAGATAGTCCCTTGGCTATTTATAGGAAGAAGACTAGGTAGAAGGAATGAGGACTTTGGAAGAATAGAGGAAGGTTCAGGTATAAATAAGTATTTAAAGGTTAGGGATAGGAACTATACCTGGGATTTCATTGGTATAGGGAATGTCTTCTTCCAATGTAGGGTCATAGATTCTCTGCCATTTACAACCTTAGAGTTGTCTAGAGAGTTGCATGGCTTGCTCAGAGTCATGCAACTAGTGTGTGTTAGATCACAGCACTGGAACCCCAATCTTCCCAGCTCCAATATTGGCTGCCTCTCCTGCATTATTAAATAAACACCAAGTAGACAGATGTGCTTTTTCTGTAGGAATTTTTTGCTAATGGGTCTCAGACATGTACAAATGAAAATAAACTGGAGAAAGGGAAACTTCCATCTGGGACTTTGGTCTCTTAGTTGGGTGATGCTCTCAAAAGCCCTATTGTCCTAACACCAGAGCAGAAGGCTATAGTGGACAACTGAGGCTACCAGATATGGGTATGAAACAGGGAGAGGGACAGTAGAAAGGTGAGAACAGGGGAAAAGAAAAGGGGGAATGAAGACAGAGCACCCAGGGCAAACTTCACCTTGACAGTTTTGCTAAGGGCTGGCCCTGGGCCCAAGTCCCCTCTTCAGCCTCAGATCAAAAGCAAGGAGCTGTTGCTTATAGCCCCCCTCCAGCTCTGCATCAGCTCCTACTATTGGCTTTTCCTTTTTTTTTTTTTAAACCCCAGGGAATGGAGAGGAGAGACTGCTATTCTCCATCTGAGAGTATAACTTACAGGGAAACATGTGAAAGGACATTGATTTATGATCAAAAAGGAGAAGGGAGGATGAAAAGAATCAGAAAGAAGGAGGAAAGGGGGCCAAATAGAATAAAAGGAATACTTAAGCCTTAAAAACAGAGGCTGATCTCGTATTCTCACCTAGTTGTAGCTTTAGAACCTTTCATGTAAAACTGAAATGGAATCAGGAATGAGGCAAGATCACACTGGGACTTGGGTGTGCCTAGTAGGCCTGGATTAAAATTAATAAGGGTATTGATCCAGACAATTTATTAATGGCCCCAGTGCTCTAAGAAAAAGAGCTGCCTTGGTAAGCAGCATGAGCCCCTAACTCCGCTTGGCTCTGGCCTTCCCAGCTTCCTTCAATTCTTCTTGACTTTGAGACCCGGCAGTTTTGTAATTGGCCCAACATGTTATGATTCAAACCGAGAAGGACCAATTAGCAGGCTTCTCCCCTGACCTTTGGTTTGGGGTGGTGGGAATGAAAATGAAGGACTTGAAATGGGAGGGGGAGTGTTAATTTTTTTTTTAATTTAAAAAAGAAAGAAAGGAAGAAAGAAAACACCAAGAGAAGAGACCTAAATCTTTTTGGCTCTCTGATTAATAACCTTGTCATGCCGATCACAGACTCTAAACAGTAATGCTGGTTGCAGCTGAATTTTTTATACTTTCTATTAATCTTTAATGATAGCTTGGTCACCTAGTCTCTTTTATCTTGTCAGATAAATGTATGGTTAACAGGATAATGAGATTTCTAAAGCTCTGCTCTAGCTTACAGCTATCTGGCACTGGCAGTGACCTTTGACCCTAGCTAGACAGCAGCACCAGGGCGCTGGTAATTGGTAGGTGTGCTGGGAATGTATTGGAAGCTGACGGATGGTTTAAACTTTGATTTGAGGTCAGCCGGGTCACTCGGCTCTGGAAGGCAAACTCGGTTTTATTATCCACCGCCTCTGATGGGGCTATAATTAGATTTAGCTATTGCTTTATTAATAAGTAATTGTCCCCCCCCCACCATTGCCATAGGTTAGCAAATGTGTTCTGTGGATAATTTTAGGACACCGCTCCGGCTTTATTAATAAATATACATCATCCACGTTAGGCCTGGGGTAGGCGCCAGTCTGAGTTTCTGAACGTCATGAGGATGGACTCATTTCTTTTTAATAGTTCAGTTATTATATTGTTAGATAACATGGTGACCATGAAGATCTACAATGGCATTGGTGCCTTGTGATGACAATGAGATTGACCCTACAATATAATCATCTCTTGTTTTCACTGATATGTCAGTGTCTTGAGGGTATAAAGGGAAAAAGAAAGTATTTCTTAATTTCTCAACTTAATGAAAGGCCATGTAGCATTGTGGATAGAAAACAGGCCTTAGAGTCATGGAAACCTTGGTTCAAATCTTATCTCTGATGCATATTGGCTATGTGACCCTGGGTAAATCACTTCTCAGCACTCTAGGCCAGTGATGTCAAACTCAGAACTGGGGGCCACTAAACTGTAGTGGGCCACGTATTGATGAAGAAAACTCCATATTATTGAGATCTGTGTTTTATTGTATTTTTATTTATTTATATCCATTACATTATATATATATAATATATGTATATTATATATATTTATATATATATTATTGTTATTTATTTGTTTACAAATAAATGTTATTTATTATATTATAAAAACTTTTTTTTTTGGAAATATTTCCCAATTATATTTTAATTGGATTTGGGCCATACTCAAGAGTGTTGTGGGTCTCATGTGGCCAGTAGGCATCGTATTTGATATCTTTAGACAACTCTCTCAGACTAAAAGCTTCAGAGAAGGTTCCAACTTCCAGAGGCAGAAAGAGTTTCCTTCTCTGGGAGTTCCCTACCTTGATGAAATCACAAGTTCAATCACTATCTTTACTGACTTAACCTGTGTTTTTTGGAGACCTACTAAGTGTCATTCACTGTGCTATGTGCTTTGGGAATATAAAGTTCTGTTAGGTTCAATTGCTATAGTTACTGAAGGAGTAGTTTCTAAATTTTGTATCCCTGGGTTAAAACTCTATTTGCCCTGCCTTTGTTATAGCTCCAAGAAAGACTTAAACTTCCCAAATAAGCCTCATAATCTTGACAAATGAGCTGATGTTTCTGTTCAGAATAATTTTCTTCTACATGTGACAAAGGCGTGCTATTTGCCGTGGTATTTTTTCAAAGTGACTTAACCTAGTCTACTGGTCATGGCTTCCTTCTTTTGTCCCTTCAGGGACAGCTAGATGGTAGAGTGGATAAAGTATTGGGCTTGGAGTCAGGGAGACTCATCTTTGTGAGTTCAAATCTGGCCTCAGACACTTGCTAGCTGTGTGACCTTAGGCAAGTCACTGCCCAGTTTGCCTCAGTCTGCAAAATGAACTGGAGAAATGGTGAATCAGTCCAGTATTTCTGCCAAGAAAACCCCAAATGGGGTCACAAAGAGTCAGACATGACTGAAATGACTAAACAAAATTGCACACGGGGGAGAAGCTAGATAGTATAGACCATAGACTTAGATTCTAGTCCCAGCTCCACCTCTAGATTATTGCGTGGGTTTCCATTTCCTCGAAGGTACAACGAGTCATTTGGCATTCTGGAAAAGAAATACCACTGGTAGGTGTGTACCCTAGGGGAGTCAGTGACGGAAAGCTGTCATATTGCCAGAATATTCATGACAGCTCAATTTCTAATAACAAAGAGCTAGAAACAAATTATGTATCTGATGATCAGGGAACGACTGAACAAATCATGGCACGTGAGTGTGATGGAAGGAGTAATGGAAATGAAGAATTCAGACAATATAGAAAGATTTTATGAACTGATACAGAGTAAGAAAGCAGAACTATCTGTTCAATGAGGTGGCTAGATGATAAATGATCTCTTAGTTCTCTTCCTGTCTTAACTCTGTGGGGAAGACTGGGTTATGGCAGAAAGAGAGCTAGCTTTGGATTGTCACAACCCGAATGACCTTGGGCAAGTCATGTAACTTCTTTGGACCTTGGTTTCCTCATCTGTAATACAAGGAGAGTGGATTTGTTTTGTAAAATTTGGCTTCGGTGAAAAGGCCACACTTAAGGATCTAGAAGGACATATGTGTGTCAAAGCTGAATGCATCAATAAAATACTCTATAAGTAAACAAAAAAATGAATAGGTTGGATTAGAGCTTCTAAATTTCCTTCTAGCTCTAACAGGCTATGATTGTATGGATGTACAAAAAGGGAGATCAAAAGAAAGAGTCATTACTTAGTCAAAATTAAATCCTTTTCTGAAATGGAAGCGGGGAAAGGGAAAAAAGGAAACAGAGATGGTTTTGCACAAGTGAATCTTACCACAAGTTCCTCTGAACTGGGCAGTGCCAGATTCTTAAATTTACACGGTTCTAGGTCATTCAATAGATATATGCTCAGGGACCCCTCAAGGTTAGTGGAAGCTAAGTGGTGGTGAGGTTCCTCCTCTTCTAGATTGGAGCATTATGACTTTTATAGTCAAGAACAGGAGCACAGGAACCAGAGTGAAAGCTCCCTTCTCTCCGACTCAGAGGCTAGGTCAGCTCACCAGGTGCACTTGGAGGGCTTGAGTGGGGTTTGCAAAGGGATGTCAATCTTATCTAACACTCACAAGAGGCAGGACTGGGAGGCAAAGGGTGGAGAATAGCTGATTTAAAAAAATCCAACAACTTCATTTTCTAGTCTTCCAATAGATATTTCTGATAAATACCCAGGTATAAGGGAAAGCTTCTTGCTAGTGTTATTGGTGAGCTTAATCAAGCATACAATTTATTATAAAAAGGGAGTGAGAAACAGGGCTCGTTGGTCCTATGTTCTATCCTACCTATCCTTTCATTAAGAGAAATATAGGTTCTCATTTTTTTTTCAGAGCAGGAAGGGGAGAAAAAGACATTGGGACACTGGAAAATTACATTAAATTAATTCTGCAAATATTTATTAAGTGCCAAATGCAATGCTAGACTCTGGGGTTACAAAAACCCCATGCCTGTCCTCAATTCCATTGGAGGGGGAAAACAGTATGTGTGATATAAATAAATACAAAATACTCTTAGATCATGTCAGAATCCAGCTTTTACATTAACCTTCTCTTAATGCCAATCTCAATACCCCAAGTTCCAAAGGTTTGTGGGAACATAAAAACTAGAAGGCAGCTAGTGCCCTAATTCATCTTCCCCACCCTCAAAGAAAAACTCTCTCATTTCATCCATAGGCAATGAAAGGAGGCCAAGATGACTGCTCCAACCTTTTTTCCCAATCCCTCCCAAGACATGTCTCCAGAACTAATCATGACAGGACATTTTTTTCCATGCTACAGAAGACAGGGAGAGAGGCCCCTCAGCTACTCTCTTGTAGCCTCATGAATGTTCTTTCCATTTCAGAGTGGGGTACCCCACATGAAAGGCTGTCATGATGGTTCCAAAGTCACAGATGTTGGTTTCATGAATGGCAAACCATAGCCTTAGGAGAAAGGAGAGCAACACCAAAGAACTTGAGAGAGGATAGAGAGGCAAAGGCAAGAACCCGGCCCAGATGTTCCATTTCAGATGACATCCTTAAAGGACAACAATTAAGACCACACAGTGGCTTTGTGTTGCACAATATACTCTGCTGAAGAACCTCAGTGACAGTAAAATGAGGCATCTCTTGACACAAAATGGATGGAGGGATGAGACCAGGGACAAAGAATTATCCTGCTAAGAGTGGGCCCCACTCCATGATTTTTCTTTAAAGGTATATATTTACATATTTTTACATATGATTCTCATTTGATCCATGATCCATGATAATACTCAGAAGCAAAGAGCCTCGGCTCTAGAGTAGGACCCAGGTTCAAGTTCTTCCTTGGAAGCTTACTCTCTGTGATCTAGCTGGGACAAATCACAAAAAATCTTCTCATCTGTATAAAGAAAACGTTGGACTAGAAGGCCTCCAAGGGCCCTATGGCTATGACCCTCTGAACTAAAACCGAATTAACCTATGGATCTTCCTCATCTAGTATTTAGATTTGGATTTGGACAGAACATTAGCGATCTTTGCTCTGGAGCTGCCTAGAGTGATCTGATCCAACCCCTTCTTTTATGGATGAGGAAATGGGCCCAAGGTACCTCAGGCTCAGATTCTAATTCAAGCCTTGTGACTGGAATTTTAGTGGAATTTTGACTTCACTGCATTGTCCAACCCCCTCATTTTATAGGCAGAGAAACTGAAGCCCCGGCAGGTTGACCCAAGGCCACCCAACTGGTGAGTAGCAGGGCAGTATTTCTGACCTAAGAGCTCAGGTTCTCTCCACTGCATCATGCTTTCTTGTTTAGTCTTTTTTCAGTTGTGTCTGACTCTTTGTGATCCCATGTGGAGTGGTTTGCTATTTCTCTGGCTCATTTTACAAATGAGGAAACTGAGGCAGCATTAAGTGACTTGTCCAGGGTCACACAGATAGGGTCTGAAGCTGAATTTGAACTTTGGTCTTCTGGACTCCAGGCCCAATGCTGTACCCCAGGGCTTCTTAAATTTTTTCCACCCACCTCTTTTCCTGTTTTGGCAGCATTCATTGATATTGTGTGGCCTGAGGGCATGCGCACTGCAAAATGTGCATGCTTTGTGTTCAGAACCAAGGCTGGGATGCATCACTGGCAAGTGCTGCCAGAAACCCCTCAGATTCGTTGCATATTTCACTTTCAACTATTTTTTGGTTGTTGTGCAGTCAGAAAACTTTTAGTGTTGCCAATTTTTTCACGATCCCATGTGGGTTTTTTAAAGAAGTGATGCTGATCCATTGTGCCACTTAGTCGCCCCCTATATCATGCTGCTTCTTTCTAAACTGTTAATGACCGCTCTTGGGTGAATGTTACCCTTCCCGGATAATAAATTTGCATTTTGACAAGAAGCTTGGAAGACTCATGTGCGATAGCTC
The DNA here is from genome assembly GCA_028646595.1 of Phalanger gymnotis. NCBI lineage: Eukaryota > Metazoa > Chordata > Mammalia > Diprotodontia > Phalangeridae > Phalanger > Phalanger gymnotis. The sequence continues at coordinate 121,943,772 of CM053624.1, read as the reverse complement.
CATCATCACTTTGTCCATTTAAAAGAATTTTAGAGGAAATTCCAAGTAGAATATAGCTCTTTGAAGGGAGAAAGTTCCTCTTTTTGTCTTTCATCTCCATTGCGTGGGAACGTCATATCTATCGTTGCATGATAGAGCAGGTATTTAATAAATATTTGTTGCTAAATTGTTACTAAATTGAATTCTGCCAGGATGACAGGACAGAAGTGAAAATATTTTTGGATAGGGAGAGTTTTTTGATACCCCTCAGGGATAAGTGCTTACTCTGAGTGCGAACCTTATGTGCTATGCTTTGAAGTGGGTGGCTCAATGGCCCGGTGGATAGAGTGCTGGGCCTGCAGTCAGGAAGATTCATCTTCCTGAGTTCAAATCTGGCCTCAGATATTTACTAGCTGTGTGACCTTGGTCAAGTCACTTAACCTTGTTTGCCTCAGTTTCCTCATCTGTAAAATGAGCTGGAAAAGGACATGGCAAACCATTCCAGTATCTTTGCCAAGAAAACCCTAAATAGGGTCAGGAAGAGTCAGACACAACTGAAAACAACTGAACATAAGGGAATGGTGAGGTAGTGGATAGAGGGGGGATACTTGCGCTTTTGGAGTCAGTACCGGGTGGGAAAGTCAGGTCAGCTTGGCTGCCCTCCTCATTTGTACCTGCTGGGAAGGTAAGAGATCGGCATGTGTTACTGTGACAACCCAAAGTCCTAAGTGCACCAGGAGATCTTATGGCTCTTCTATGATGTCTCATCACTGACTAGGTGACCCTGACCTAGTCACCCACCTCTTTAGTTTCATCTGAAAACTGGGGACAGCAATAACTTGACTGTCTTCTCAGGGCTGTTGCGAGAATCATAAGATATAACAAATAATCATCATAACTCCCATCTATAGCATTTTAAGGTTGGCTTTGCACTTTCTTTTTAACAACTCTATATTGTAGATGGCAAAGTGTTGTCATACCCATTTCATACCTGAAGGAATTGAGGCTCTGGGAGATTAAATATGTTCCCATATAGATAGTTTCTAAGACTTGAAACCATAAAATGCCATAGGAATAATAGCAAACACAGAAGGTTAGACCTGAAAGGGACTTTAGAGAACATAATTTATCGCTTATTTTATAGCTGGAGAAACTGAACTCTAGGAAAGGGAAGAGACTTGGCCAAGGTCACACAGGGAGTAGATGGCAAAGCCAGAAGGTGAAGCAAGGTCTTCTGATTCTATATTTAGTATTGTTCCAGTATGCCGTGCTTCATCAGCATCAGCATCATCGTCACCATCATTTTTGTCTTCTAATTCTTATCTTTCTCAATGGAGCTCAAACAGAAATGGTCCTGAGATGCATCACTATCTTGCTATTACTCATCCATATTTAATCCTCAATGGAAAAGTGGATAAAACAACTGTTTTTTCGTCATTGAAAAAAAAACGTTAGAGTGTCAGATTATTTTCAGTAGGCTCACTGAAAGCATCTTCTGTATAATTCCAGTGGCAAGCTAATGGGGACAATGAGGAGAACACACACCTCATCTTCTTCCCCACAATACCTTGCTCTCTTCTGCTAGGTGTCTACATTTTTAAATGACCACCAATAGTAGTAATTACTACTAATAATTATATTCGGGCAAATTGTTCAATTCCTCACCCCTCCCCACAGACACACCCTTGGGCTCTTACTGTTCATGATGAAGAATGGAGAAAATCCAGTGGCTCAGAGACATGAAAGGCAGAGCTTAAGTTGGAAGGCTACTCTGGATGCAAAAAAAATAGCTGGTTATGTCTCAACATTCTGCAGTCCCAGAGAGAAACTGTCTGCTCTTTAGACATATTTCCTGCTCTATAAAATGAGAGGGAGGTATGTGAAATAAATGAGCCTGCCATATTGACATGGCCACTGATGTATCTTTTGTTTTTCTTTCCATTCCCTCCTCCCCCAAAATGTTCGTCGACAGAAAACCTTCAGTCCCTTTTCTCAGTTCCATGTGTCTAAGACTTCTTCCTGACATTTAGCTCAGAGGATGTCATCTCATTTCCTTCTTTGTCCTCTGCCCCTTTGATAGGAGGCCAAAGGTTCCAGAGCCAAAGTCAGACAGAGCCACTGATTCAGCGAAACCATCTCTCCTGTCAATTTATTATCAAACTATGGCAAAACGTTGTCTTTATGCTCAATAAACAGTTCCTCGGTTCTACAAAATGAAATATCCCTTTCATTATGAAACCGAGATGCGATCTATCTTGTTTCTTAAGTAGTATAAATAGACTCCATGGCAGTCAGCGGAGGGATAATCACACTGTTTATATTCACTCACTTGGCACAGGATGTACTGGGGGTGAGCATGGCTCACACTCAGACTCTAAAGGTATACATTACCTCTGAGGGTGCCTGTGCTCATGCTGTCAGGACTGAGGAAGAGGGGGTGTTTGGTGGTTCAAAGGCCTAAGAGGCAGAACTTACACACAAAGAACAGTCATCTACATGGTTTGATTTGACAGGACCAGAAGGTCTGCCCGTCCCTAAATATCTCCCTCACCCCCTGCCTCTGTGCTTGAAATGCATACTGGTATGGTCTCTCTTAGAGACGCAGCCTGGCAAAATGAATGGAGATCAGGACTCAGAGCAAGGATGCCCTGGGCTCAAGTCCCATCTCTGATATATATTGCCCATGAGACCCTGGGCAAGTCACTTAATATTTCATTATAGCCTTCTACTACTGTAAAGCATAGAAAAAATTCATTTATTCCTGATTGGAGGCAATTTCATCATTGGGAATCCTGTATACCTATGAAATCATCAATCTACTCCAAAAAGAAAGCTCACTCTTGCAATGTGATGGATTTCATTTCTGCATCTCACTCATCCTGGCTTTGTGACCACATACGAGTTCCTTAACTTCTCAGAGTCCTAGGTGGCTCTTTAATTCTCCTAGTTGCAGATAATAATAGCTACATTTATATAGAGATTTAAGCTCTATGAAACATGCCCTAGACATGATCTCATTTGACGAGTTGCTGTTCTGCCTCAGTGGAGGGGGTTTCTATGCAGGGGTCCCCAACACTGACATTATAACAACTTTGGATCGTGGAGCTAAAAGGGACCTTAGAGGTCATCTGGTCTAACTTTCTCATTTTACAGATGAAGAAATTGAAGTCTAGATAGGTGAAATAACTCCCCCAAGGTCACAAAGGTGTCAGGGCTGGAATTTAACCAAGGTCAAAGAAATGATTCCCCCAAGGTTACACAGGTATAAAGTGTCATGGCTGGGATTTAACTGAAGCCAAAGAAATGAATCCCCCAAGGTTAAACAGGTATAAAGTGTCAAAGATGGGATTTAACCCAGGCCAAACTCCGAGACTCTCTCCCCTGGGCATTGTCTTCAAGGAAACCTCTACCCAAATGGCACTAGTTTGCTTGGTAGAGATAACATGTTAACCCATTAGTACATTCATGTATTATTTGCTTGGTAGAGAAGCCCTCTGTGAGAGGATGGGGAATGGCATGGGTGCATTTTGGTTGCCCATTTGCATCAGTGAAGGGAGATTCTACACTGGGAGTTCCCATGCTGATAAAATCGCAAGTCTAGATCTCCTGTCTCACCTCTCATTTCTACCTCCACCTCCTAGTAATTAGCTGGAGAACATCCAGAGGAAGAAGACCAAGGTTAGAAAGGGCATTCAGATAATCCTATAAGTGGATTGGTTGAAGGAAATGAGAAAGTTTAGTCTTGAAAAGAAGACTTATGGAGTCCATGATAGCTATCTTCAAATGTTTGAAGGGATGTCCTGTGGAAGAAAAATTAGACTTGTTCTGCTTGGCCCCAGAGGGAAGAATTGGAACCTGAAGAGAGCTAGATTTGGGCTCAATTTAAAAAACGATTTCCTAATAATTAGAGCTAACCAAAATTGAAATGACCTAACCCGGATGGTACTACGCTTCTCATCTCACTGAAAGTCTTTAAGTGAAGGCCAAATGACCACTTGCTGGCCATGTTGGAGAGGTGATGCTTCTATGGAATCCATTACCGTGGGGATTCCTTCCTTGTAAACACTAAACTAGATAGCCATTGAGGTCCCTTCCAACTCTATGATTCTATAAGTCTGTGATAGGTGTGCAATTTTACCTTGGTTTTATTTCTGATGCCCATGGAACCCTTGCTGGTCCCTCCACCACTAACCTCATCTCTGTCCCTTAAGCTTTAGCCATGACTTATCCTAAATCCCGTTTCCTCTTCCACATTCTCAATTCTTCTCTCAGATGCCTTGGAGCTATTCATGCCATTTTTCATATCTTTTCCAGGAATGGGGCATAGCATGAGAAAAGCCATGGGAGAAAGGCAGGAAGAAGAGGTGTGATGAAGAATAGAACAGTTTGGCTCAAATAAAAACCATGCGATGGAGTGTGTTGTGAAATGATTGTTCCCATTCTACAAATCAAGAAAATCGAGGTGGCACATCAAAAGAGACAAAGAATACCTAACTGTTCAAAATTAGGCCAAGCGTGCAGATCCAGGTTAACTATATCTTAATGCACTAAAAGAAATGCCTGATAGAATTGCTGACCAACTGTTACTGGTCTTAAAAAATACTTTGGAAAATGAGAGAAACTAGAGGTGGGGAATTGTCTCGAATTTCAGAAGAAGGAGGAGGAGGAGGAGAGGAAGAAGAAGAAGGAGAAGAAGAAGAAGGAGCAAGAGGAGGAGAGGAATGAGGAAGAGAAGAAGAAGAGGAAGAAGAAGAGGAGGAGGATAGGAAAAATGAGGAGAGGAAGGAGGAGAGGAAGAAGAAGAGGAAGAAGAAGGAGAAGAAGAAGAAGCAGGAGAAGAAGAAGGAGGAGGAGGTGAGGAAGAAGAAGAGGAAGAAAAAGGAAGGGGAGGAGAGGAAGAAGAGGAAGAAAGAAGAGGAGGAGGAGAGGAAGAAGATGAAGAAAAAAGAGGAGGAAGAGGAGAGGAAGAAGGAGGAGGAGGAGGAGAAGAAGGAGGAGAAAGGAAGGAAGAAGAAGAAGAAAAGAAGAAGAGGTAAGGTCCACTTCTGAAAGTGATTGGGGTTGGGGGTAGCTATGGCAAGTTGTGAAATCACGTACTAAATGTCGATACAATCTGAATTGCTGGAAGAATTGTGTGCCCCAGTGAAATCATGGCTCTTCCGAAGTACCTCCTGAGTGTAGCACCATGCCCATGCACCCAGACCTCTCCTCGGTTAAATGAGGGGCTTTGGTTGGAGCTCAGTCCCTTCCAGTCCTAAATTCTTTGAGAAAAAAACAAGTATGACTTGTGATGTGGAGGGAAAGGTACAGGAATATCTGGTGGCTGGGGCACATCTGGAAGCTGGGGCCGAGTAGAACTTGGGTGGAGAGGGTCATGGAAAATAAGATAATAAGGCAAAGGAGTCCAATGGTCTGATCTTCCAGATGGTGCTGGTATGACATAGACTTTGGCTTTTGCCAGTTCCTTTGCTAGCCGGGACATCAAAGGTGGCTCAGTACATTGACTGCATTATAGTACAGGGGATGTTGGCTTGTCATGGCTTTTCTTTTCTTCCCCCCTTCTTTTTCTCTCCTTAGCTCTGTTTCTCATAAAGTGGTCCTAAAATGACATAGAAAGCAGCTGCTTAAGCAATTTTGCCAATTAATGGGTCTCTGAAATTAAACCGCCTACACAGTCTCAATGAGCTTTCTCCAGGAGGGAATTCGGCAATTGTCTTCATGATAATCAGACTTGACTTGCCTTCACACACATTAATAAAAAAGCAAACGCGTTCAGAGAGATGCCCTTTCCTGGGGAATATCGACAATATTGTAATGAGGCGCCACAAAAATGATATCGAGGCATGGCCGTGCATGTTCAAAACAATTTACTTCTATTAGAGGGAGCCAGCATTCATGTCAGGCACTGGGGAGGTGTTCAGTGCCTGGTAACGGAATATAAATCCAAGGTGCCTATTAAGGCCAAGGCACCGAGGAAGATAAATAAAAAGGTCAGGCTGGGCTTGGAAATGAAATCCATAAGGAGTTGACAATAGGAGGTTCTGGGGGTTGAGTTCCTCAGGCCTTAAGCCTCAGTTAATCTGATTCAGCATCTCACCCTTACCTAATGAGGGGTATAAGACCAAATTGGGGGCTCCAGCTTCAGAATCCAGGATCAGAGCAACAGAAGGAAAATGACCCTGGCTGATAATTAATCCTCATTCCCTCACTCTGATTTCATGGGGTCCAAGGGGGTGAAGATTTCTCAGGCCCTTGAATGGGATCATAGACTCACAGGATAAGTCTTTCATCTAACCTGCACCTAGACCCCTCCCCACCCACCCCAAGCCAAAGCATGGAGGATGGAGAGAAGAAGAAAGGAGATTCATGGCAACCCAGCCATGGCTTGGGCTAGTCTTGAGTAATCGGTCTTTGGGGCAGAGTTTGTCTTATCAGAGAAGGAGGAAAGTAGGAGGAATTATCTAGGGGCTAGGAGAGACTGGGGCAATGCTTTGTAATATAGGATAGTACTTCCTCTGTACAGTTGAACAACACAGGCTTAGGACCAAAACTCTACCCAATTAGGCAGTAGGATGAGGCTCGTCTTCCCTATATGCCAGCTTCCATTGTGTGTATCCCTTTTCTTCCCTCTGTCCACCTGAGGGAATTCCCCCTTCTGAGTGCCTTAGTGCTTTTTGTCCTCTCACCTTTATCATATCCTCCTAGATCCTTCAATCCTATTATGGTAAATGAGGGGATTAGCCATTGTCATCTTCAAGGTCTGTCTCATTTCAGACAATGAACACCAACCCCCAACACAAGTTTCCCAGGATTTGGCAGCTAGAACCAAGGGATGGAAAGAAAATATAGCCTCTAGAAAAGCCAAGTAAAATCACCATATCACAGAAATTAGAACTGGAAGAGATCTTAGAGGCTATCTGAACCAACCTCCTCATTTTTTTATGGCTGAGAAAATTGAAGCCTGGAGAAAACATGTTGCCTGAACCACATTAAAATGCAATCGAGAAATAGTTAACAAAATAAGTAAAAATGCAATAAAACATAAAAATATCCATATGTGGTTTTCTAAGTCAACATAAGTCCACTGGGGGTCTTTATGTACGGTTAAGTTGCCTGTGGCCCTATTTTTGTTTGACACCACTGTCCTAGGTCAGTGATGAGTGTGAGTAAGAAATAGGAATTGAACTGAGGGCCTCTATCAGAGAGAAGAGGTACTGGAAAAATAAGAGGGCTGTAATGCTTCAGGCAAGTGTGGCCAGAGCAGGGGATAAAGCTCGGGATGCTATTTTGGGCATTGTGTCCACGCTATCAGGATGTGACAGGGATGTGGCAAAGTTCAGGGACATGATAGACAAGGAGACCAACAAAATTAACAGAGGCTGAAGCAGGTTTGATGAACATCCTTGTACTGGAAGTAAATGTCACATATCTGGACGCAACAGTCTATAGTATGCCACACTCTTGGCCACTAGAGGTTTTGGGTGACTATGTACAGTATCTAGGTTTCTGTAGGGAGAATTGTAAAACTGGATATAGTTGAATGAATTAATGAAAGGAATGAACGACAGAAGCATTTATTAAATATTTACTATGTGCCAAGCATCCAGAGACAATGAGAGAATTGATTTTATTATAGTTCATGGTTCCAGAAATGGGAGGGTGAGCTCTATGTGGTGTGTGTGTGTGTGTGTGTGTGTGTGTGTGTGAAGTGAATGTTGTGAATAAGTTTGCTTACCTTGGCAGTCTACTTTCTAGGGATGTACACATTGCCAGAGCTAGCTCAGTGTTTTGGAAGCTCTGGAGGAAAGTATGGGAGAGAAGTACTAAACTGATTACCAAACTGAGGGTCTACAGAGTCATTGTTCTGATCTCACTTTTACGTGCTTGTGAAACCTGGACAGTCTACCAGCACCATGCCAGGAAACTGACTTGTTTCCATCTGAATTGTCTTAGGAAGATTCTGAACGTCACCTGGCAGGATAAGGTACCAGAGACTCCTGTGAGGGCAAGTTAATTGGGGAGGAGGAAATAGCTAGAGAGTAAAAAGTCATTTCCTTCTGAAAAACTGGTTGTTATGAGGATTACAAGACACAAAATATGTAAAATGCTTTGCAAACTTTACGATACCATTTAAATATATGTACGTATACACATATGTACACATACATATGTATATAGGCATGCATATACATACGCATGTGTGAATATATGTATATGTACACACATATGCCAATAGGAGTATGTTCCCATTGACGAACAAGCATATCCGGATGAAGGTGGCTAGAATGGCTAGACAGGAGATCACCCCGTGTGAGAATCCGGTGACGGAGCTAGGGACGCTTAGCTTGGAAAAGGTAGAAACCAGGAAAGTGGTTTTTCAAGCCATTGAAGAATTTCTGTGTAAAAGATGCATTCGACTTCTTTTGCCCGACCTCAGGGGTGGAATTAAGAACCATGGGCAGAAGCCGCAGAGGAGGATTTTAACTGAATGCAAGGAAAGGCTTCCTACCAATTTGAACTGTTCAAAAATGGGGCGGGCCGCATTGTATGGTACTTAGCTCCCCGTCGCTGAAGGTCTTGAGAAGCAGCATGGCCACTTGCCGTACTGTAGGGAGGATGCTGAGTCAGACAGGAGATGGACTAGTGAGCCTTAGCGATTCCTTCCAGCTCTGATTCTACGAAGTCTTTTGGGGTTGGGATGGAGTGCCCGGCAATCAGTCGCATTTGCGATCTCGCTTCTCTGCTGTAGATGGATTTCCTTTACTAGGCCCAACCAGGGATGCATAGTAAAGTTTTCTGTGTGCAGGAGGGTATTGAAAGGCTGAGTCTTGGCCGTACGGTCATATTCCGAATTTCCGGACAGTGCGTCCACTCACTGGTGCAATTAGCTGAAAAATAATGGAACCGAATCAGTTCTTAGCAGTCCACCTTCAGGTTCTCAAGTTTCCGACGATCAGACGCAACAACGGCCACAGGCTGAGCTTCCTCTAAGAGGAATTGCCAGGCCTCAAGTGCTTGCTTCATGGTGAGGAATCTCTTCTAGACCGTCCCACTCTACCAACCGCTACCCTCACACTGCGATCTGGTAGAGGGCCCTTTGTACCCAGAATATGCTAATCGTACTCCCTTTGGCTTTTTAAAGGAGCCGCCACTATTGCCTAGATTCACTAATAATCCTAGCTTTCACACATGATCTTGGATGCTGTTAGCTAAAGGATTGAAGTTGTCACTTCCAACAAGTATGAAAAACAGGATGAATGTCATGGTGACCTGTGATTGTTTGACGTTTGTCTTTCTACCAGGGCCAAGTAACAAACCTATGCTCAAAGGACAGGCCTGTCTCCTTTCTAGAAGAGAAGGTAAAGAGATTCCAGGAAGATACTTCCACTCTCTAGGTCATCAAGTAGAATGAAATATCCTTTCAAAAATGGAAAAAGAGCTTCATCATAAAGAGAAAGAAAAAAAGGATCTGAAAAAGCAACAGGAAATACTGGGCTACAGCCAGAAATTGGAGAGTGGAAGAATATGAAATAAAGGAAAAAGGAGGTGAGCGTGTATGGAGATGGCTCATGGAATACTTGGAAATAACGGATAGGACAGCTAGGTGGTATAGCGTATAGGACGCCAGGCCTGGAATCAGGAACACATCTTCCTGAGTTCAAATTTGGCCTCAGACCCTGGGCAAGTCACTTAATCCTGTTTGCCTCAGTTTCCTCATCTGTAAAATGAACTGGGGAAGAAAATGGCAAATGACTCCAGTATCTTTGCCAAGAAAACCCCAAATGGGGTCATGAAAAGTCAGGCACAACTAAAACAACTGAATAACAACAAATGAATAGCTATGAATCTCTTCCCAAAGATGAAACAGGTAGACTGTGTGAGGAGGAAGTGGCTGTTTGTCCTTCACAGGTGCTGTCAGGTGTGAGATCATTCAACAGGGGCTAAAGGAGATGAGATGAGTAGTAGAGTCAGTGACTGTCGTCTGAGGGGCAGTGGAGCCATGATTGACCACACGTTATCAGTAGAGAAATCTAATAACTTCTCAGGACACATGTCCAGGACATGATGGGGAACCTCCACTTGTCAACTCTGTCATCTTCCCACTTCTTGTGATTCACGTGTGTACAAATAATACTACCAGAAGGAATCTAGAGGGCATCACTAAGGATTATCAAATCTTGGGCCAAAACTAAAGACCTTAAGAGCATAGGCAGTTTTTTCATCACTCCTGCCTAGTGAAGGAAGCTGGCTAAGGAAATAGTGTCTGAGAATGGGAATTGAATTCCTGGATCAAGGCTTAAAATATTGGATAGGGATGGTGCCTAGTAAAATATATATTTTTGTGGAGCGCATTAAGCAGGTCTGGATCTTAAGGAATAGAAATAGGCACACCTACTTTCAATCTAACTATTAATTCTATTAGTAACACAAACTATGAATGGGAAAAGGATACAAAAGAACATGTGCTTCTGCCTCACTGCCTGCCTCTGAAGCCACACCTGAAATCCTATCCTAGGAAATTGATTCAATCTAAACTCCAGACCGATTTGGAGTAGTCTAAAGAGGATAGGATCTGTGCAGTTTTATACTGAGATGAACAAAAAAAGCTGAAACTTTTAAATTAAATATACCCATCTAGGGTAAACAGAGCCTAGGACCATTTAAATATACCAATCGTGAGAAGGTCTGATAGGAATAAACATAGAGTTTGGAACAATTCCTTTCGTGGATTAATCAGTCATTCTAGCTGTTTCTACCTACAAAGTTCTCTCCTACCTCTGGGGCCAGGGACCCAGACTAACCAGCCTTCATCTTGCAAATCTATTCAAAAGAACTTTGAGGTGAAAAGGAAACTTTTCTGCCCAAGTAGATATACAAAGCTGAATACCATTGAGAGTAGGTATACCATGGAAATAAAAACAGTGATGAAGATGCTCAAAAATTCATAGGAGAAAAGCAATCTGAGAAAGGAGCCAACAGTAAAACCCATGGCCCTAGTTCAAGTTAACAACAACAACAAACTGCAACTACAACAACTACAGCTACAACAACAACCACCACAAAATGACTACAACTACTACTACCACTACTACTACTACTACTACTACTACTACTACTACTACTACTACTACTACTACTACTACTACTACACAGATACTTGAATAGATCTGTGATCTTATTAATATGAGTATTTCTTCCAACAATTTATTTGTACCTGCTTATTTTGTGAGACTATCTATGTGCATCCATAAGTTTGTCATAGGTTTTCTAATCAGCATGCTTTAACATTGTAATGATACCAATGGTACACATGGTCTTCCCTCACTCAGTAGCTCATCTTCTTTTTCATTCACACATTTCTTTGTTGACAATTTTTATATATCGCTTCACCTTCATAACACCTTGTTTGTCATTTTTATAGCCTGTGCACACCCACCATTGTGTTTCCCTGTTGCCCCTTTGAGCAATACTATCTTTTGGTTTTTTTGGACATCATAGTGTCTCTGTAGCTACTCAATAGTACCCAAAGAACATTGGTATTAAAAACTTCTCTGAAATGAGAAAGACTTGAGGATGTTAAAAATAACTTTGTAATTTAACAAAGAAAATCCAGCCTTCTGTCCTGCTTCTCACTTCTAGGTCCAACTCTTCATTCATTTGCAGTCTGTCCAAGATATATACATTGCTGGGTGAGGTCTATATGCTTTCCACCCAACTGCACATTTTAGTCTGGACAATAGGCCTTCTTTATCCGCTTAATTTTTACTGTTTGAATAGTTAAACTAAACTCTTTAGAACAATTATGTATCTCATTTGGATGGTTCTGAAATGTTCCAGGGCCTGATACAATCAGCAAATAGGAGCTGTCTGGAAGACCTCATCATCTATAGGAAATCTCTTCTGGACTTGGATCTCCTATACAGTAGCAAATGCCTTTGACAAACATTCTTATCCATATTTTAATCTAGTAATGTAATGAGCCAGAGGTGATAGAAAATGATGGTCCCTGTTAAAACTTTCAAGAAATCTTGTATTATTTTGGCAAATACATATGAGATACCTAGTTAGAAGAGAACAGTTAAGGGAACATTTTATTCTATTGAATAAAATTTTAACAGCCAACAAATAGTAAGTGAAGTGGAATTTTGCATTCATTATACTCTAGTAAATTATGAAATATAAAAGCATAGTATATTTTTTCATGTTGGTTGTGAAATTATTCCTTCTAATTTCCTCTTTATTGATATCCTCAATGCATCTATGGATTATTCTCAAGTCATGTTGTGTCAACAAGCATTTATTAAGTGCCGACTATGTGCCAGGCACTGTGCTAAGAGCCTAGAATACAAAGAAAGACTTTAAAAACACACAAAAATAGAAAATTCAAAACTTGTCCCTGCTCCCAAGAATCTCATCACCTATTGAGTCTAATTCTCATAGTTTTTTTTCTTACATTGACAGGAAAACAGGTGTATGGATGACTAGTTATTGATGTTCTTTTAGTCATCTTTGGTTGGAGCAGGGAGTGGATATGAGGAGAGAAATAATAAGATCTGAGATTTTCTTTCATGCCTTTAGTGTATTACCCCTTCTTTATAAACTTCGAGAATCAATTCCTCAATACTCATAAAATTGCATCTCATAGTACAAATCTCTTCTGTACATATCTTATCTAATCCAACCTCTTTCTCCCTCTTTATTTTCTCCAGTGCTATTTCTACTTCCTATATCAGCACATCTGGGACTGTAATGTAAGATTCCAAATGTGGTAGCTGTACTGTCCTTGTTGGTGAAAAGAGTTTGTTATAAAAATCTTTGCAGATCTTTTCCATCTTTCATCTTTTTGTTGTCATCTATCCTATTTCATTATTAAACGCCCTCAGGATGATTTTTGTCTTGCTGGGTCTCCTGCCAAGCTCTTTAAATTGGTTTTTATGGTCTACTTCTTTTTGCTGTCTTATGAAGAGATACTGCTCATAGTCTTCTACCATTATTCTCTGTAAATTTTTACAAATGTGTTTATAATCTAAACCAGCATTGCCCTTGGCTGCCATATCTGTCCACTTGGCACATAAGCAAAGTATTTCCTGACTAAAGCAATTTTCAGGCTTTTCGGTCTCCTCTGTATGGCTGTTTATCTAAATTGCTTACATTTCTGTTTGAAATTGTGGTAATTGGTGTTGATGTTCTTTCCTCCCTCCAGTTCCCCTTTTTCAGCATCAATAACTGACTTAAAAGGGCAGGTTGGAGTTGTTTAAATTGCATAACATATAATTTTCTTCCGTTTATTATTCTAGTTTTGTGTTAGTTTTGATCTTAATTAAATTCTGCAAACATCTATTAAGGATCTACTTTGTGTCAGGCACTGTACATGGTCCTAGGAATGCAAAGACAAAAATGCAGTAATCCCTGCCCTCAAGGAACATACTGATCACTACTCTAACAAAATTGTGGTCTAACTATATACATAGCTGAATCAAGAGTGGCTCCTACATCAGTAACAAATGGTTTTCTGTCAAAATATCATCAATGTTGTTGTTATATAGTACAATGCCTTCTGATTCTTGAGGAAAATGTTCATGCTTCAGGTAGGTACAAGGCTACTGTCTAGTCTGAAAGACTTGAGCATCTTTTACTCCTTAGTCATGAACCATATTTTCCACCATTCCCACCCCCCAACCTTGCCTATGCCTACCTTGTGACTGAGGTCACCAAATATCAACTAATATATTGATTTGATTTGTAGTATATTATCTACTTCTTCATAGAATACATCAGCTGAAATTATTTTCATGGGAATTAGTCTCATCCTCAAGATGAGACTCTATTGCCTTTACGTTAAAATACAAAATGCAGACTCTTCTATTTGGCATTTAAAACACTTCACAGTCTGGTTCTAGACTCTTTTCAGACTAATGACGTATTACTCTCTCTCATTCTCACACTCCATTCTCACACTTTTTGGTCTCAACCCCTTTGTACTCTTAAAAATTATTAGGACCCCCATAGAGCTTTTGTTTATGTAGGCTATATCTATTGATATTTATAATATTAGAGATTAAAGAATCTTAGCATTATTATAAAAGCAAATTTGACCTCTTGGACCCCTTGAAAGGGTCTCAAGTACCTCCAGAGGTCACTGGAGAACATTTTGAGAACGATTGTTTTAGTCCAAGTGGTCTATTTGAGAGGATTGACTCCAACTTTGAAAGAAGTTCTACCATGGGTAAAATGCTATCAAATAGCATCACGTGTTACAGAGAGATCTCTGGTGAGAGGGAGAGTCAATCTATGCAACAAATTTTATTGTTGTCTTACTTTAAGAAATTGCCACAGCCACCCCAACCTTCAACAACCATCAGTAGCCATCAACATCAAGGCAATTTCCTCCACCAGCAAAAAGATTACAATGCGCTAAAGGCTCAGATCATGGTTTGCGTATTTTAGCAATAAAGCGTTTTTGAAATAAGATATGTATATTTAAATGACATAAAACTATTGTACACTTAATGGGCTACAATATAGTATAAACATAACTTTTACATGCACCGAGAAACCAAAAAATTCATGTAACTGGTAATGCTCACTTTATTGTGGTCCTCTGGAACCAAACCCGCAATATCTCTGAGGTATATCTGTAATGAGGGCCTGTACCAGGGTGATGACAGGGTCAGAAGAGAGAAAGAAGCACATATGAGAGATGTTAGGTAAATAAAAACAAGAAGGCTTGATCACTGATTGGATGGGGGGGATGAGAGAGAGAGAGAGAGTGAGGCTTTGAGGATGATCCCTAGATAGGCTTCAGAAGGCCAATTAGTAGGAAGAGGTAGAAATTGCAGAGGTAATTTTCAGCATCATGTAAGGGAAAAGAAAACAATACAAACAACTTTCTGGTAATTAGAGCCATCCAAGAGCGGATTGAGTTTCCCTTCACTAAGGGTCTTTCAGAAAAAAACTGGATGATAACTTGTTGCATATGTTGTGGATTATTATTAGATGGTGTCTAAGTTCCTGTCTGATTCTGATTTTCCATGATTCTTTTATTTGGAGAACTGGCACATCTGAGAACAAGGGGCCCATTATGTAGTCCTGACACTGAGTAGAGCTAAATGACCCATGTGGGAATCAAGCTTGCCACTAGTTTCATTAGCACTGCATGCCAGTCCATTGAACTCCCCAGCCTGATGGCTAATAATCAGCTACTATATCCTAGTGACTTTCCTTTTTCCCTCATTGCCCAGGACCCAGTATGTCAGACAGCATGATCAGAGGATCATAACACTCAGTGTTAGAAGGAAGCTTAGAAATGAATATCACCTAGTTCAACCTCCTCGGTTTGCAAAAGGAGGAAAGTGGGACCCAGAGCAGAAGAGGATTACTAGTTCTAATTAATAGAATCAAAGAAATGAAGAGATTGAAGGATTATCAAAAATCATGTAGTTCAATTTTTATATGACTAGAAATTCTGCCTGCAATATTGCCAAAAAATAATGATCTGACCTCCACTTGAAAACTTTCATTGATGAGGAACTCACTGACTTAAGAAGCAGTCCCTTCTCCTTTTGGGTCTCCTTTGTGAATGAAATCCTAATCACTTAAATCCAAATGATTTCTCTCTCCTATCAAGTCCTAGAATATACTATTTGTTTTATTCATTAAACCCTTGATATTTTGAATATTTTAAATTTTTGTACAAGAAAAAATTGTATCCTCTTTACCTTTATTTTTGTGCCTTATATTATTGTCTTTTCACATGTGTTTATTATCCAGTCATTTTTTAAGTTATGTCCAACTCTTCATGACCCCGTCTGGGGTTTTCTTGGCAAAGATACTAGAGCAGTTTTCCATTTCCTTCTCTACCTCATTTTATAAATGAGGAACTGGGGCAAACAGGGTTAAGTGACTTGCTCAGTGTCAAACACATAGTAAATGTCTGAGGCTGGATTTGAACTCAGGAAGGTGAGTCTTCCTGACTCCAGGCCCAGTACTCTTTCCACTGTGCCACTCAGTGTCCCCCCTACCCTGCCACCCCCCCCCAATTTTCACATGTATAAATGACTCATCTCTCCAAATAAGTAAGCAATTTGATATTGCCCAAATGCTGACAATGATTTGGGAATTTCAAATATCATGTTTGCTACTGTTCCAGTAGAACATGAGCATCTTGAGGGCAGGAGCTGTATTCTATTTTTTTTTATTTTTGCATCACCAGAACCCAGCACAGTTCCTTGGCCATAGTAGGTGTTTAATAAATGTAATAAAATTACTGAGAGGGGTGGAGCCAAGATGGCAGCTGGAAAACAAGGACTCACTTAAGGTCTCCCCCAAATCCCTCCAAACACCTGTAAAAATGGCTCTGAACAAATTCTAGAGCTACAGAACCCAAGAAATAACAGAAGGAAGCAGGTCTCCAACCCAAGATGGCCTGGATGGTCACTGTGAAGGGTCTAATGCATTGTGCTGGGAGCGGAGCACAGCCCAGTGTGGGCCATGCCAGGACAGACCTAGGCAGAGGAGATCCAGCAAGCTGGCCCTTAGGGCCACGAATCACTGAGCTGTAGCAGTTCCCAGACTTCTCAGCCCTCAAAAACCAAAGACCACACAGCAGGATGGTGGGAAAACTGCTGGATCTCTGGGTGGCAGAAGTGGCACAGTGACAGCAGCAGGGAGTTCCAACAGCTGCTTCCAGAGCTCCAGCTGTGGCTGCTTCCAGAGTCCCTGGACTCACCCCCACCACACCATGGGAGGAATTAAGTGGTGGATCAGAGTGAGAGTGCAGGAATTGCTTTGCTGGTGCAGAGATAGGGCTCTCTTGCTCTGCCCTGCTTGGATCTGGGTCATAGTCCTGGTTGGCAGTTCTTGGGAGAGGAGGAGTGCTGGTGTGGCAGAGCTTGTGGTGGCTTAGAAGTAGCTCTGAAAACAGCAGTGCAAGACCTCTGAAGACAAAGCACTCTCCACTCTTTTTTTTGGTGCAAAGAAGATCGAAACATACAGCCAGAAGTCAAAAAAATCAAAGAGCCTACATCCAAAGCCTCCAAGAAAAATATGAATTGGTCACAGGCCATGGAAGAGCTCAAAAAGGACTTGGAAAGGCAAGTAAGAGAAGTAGAGGAAAAATTGGGAAGAGAAATGAGAGTGATGCAAGAAAATCATGAAAAACAAGTCAATGACTTGCTAAAGGAGACCCAAAGACCCAAAGAAAATAACACCTTAAAAATAGACTAACTCAAATGGAAGAGATCTCCAAAAAGCAAATGAGGAGAAGAGGGCCTTAAAAGGCAGAATTAGCCAAATGGAAAAGGAGGTCCAAAAGACCACTGAAGAAAATACTACCTTAAAAATTGGAGCAAGTGGAATCTAGTGACTTTATGAGAAATCAAGAAATTATAAAACAGAACCAAAAGAATGAAAAAAAATGGAAGACAATGTGAAATATCTCACTGGAAAAACCACTGACTTGGAAAATAGATCCAGGAGAGATAATTTAAAAATTATTGGACTACCTGAAAACCATGATCAAAAAAGAGCCTAGATATCATCTTTCAAGAAATTATCAAAGAAAATTACCCTGATATTCTAGAATCAGAGGGTAAAATAGAAATTGAAAGAATCCACTGTTTGCCTCTTGAAAAAGATCACAAAAAGAAAACTCCTAGGAATATCGTAGCCAAATTCCAGAGTTCCCAGGTCAAGGAGAAAATATTGCAAGCAGCCAAAAAGAAACAGTTGGTGTATTGAGGAAACACAATCAGGATAACACAAGATCTATCAGCTTCTACATTAAGGGATTGAAGGGCTTGGAATATGATATTTCAGAGGTCAAAGGAGCTAGGATTTCAACCAAGAATTACCTACCCAGCAAAACTGAGTATCATGCTCCAAGGCAAAATATGGATTTTCAATAAAATAGAGGACTTTCAAGCTTGCTTGGTGAAAAGACCAGAGCTGAATAGAAAATTTGACTTTCAAATACAAGAATCAAGAGAAACATGAAAAGGTAAACAGGAAAGAGAAATCATAAGGGACTTAATAAATTTGAACTGTTTTGCTTACATTCCTACGTGGAAAGATGATATTTGTAACTCATGAAACCTTTCTCAGTATTAGGGTAGTTGAAGGGATTATACATATATATAAGACAGAGGGCACAGGGTGAGTTGAATATGAAGGGATGATATCTAAAAAATAAAACTAAGGGGTGAGAGAAGAATATATCAGGAGAAGGAGAAAGGGAGAGATAGAATGGGGTAGATCATCTCACATAAAATTGGCAAGAAGGAGCAGTTCTATTGGAAGGGAAGAGGGAGCAGGTGAAAGGGAATGAGTGAATCTTACTCTCATTGGATTTGATTTAAGGAGGGAATAACATACACACTCAATTGGGTATCTTACCCTACAGGAAAGTAGTGAGGGGAAGAGGATAAGAGAGGAGGGATGATAGAAGGGAGGGCATATTGGGGGAGGAGGTAGTCAAAAGCAAACACTTTTGAAAAGGGACAGTGTCAAGGGAGAAAATTGAATAAAAGGGGGACAGAAATAGAATGGAGGGAAGTAGAGTTAGTTTTTCACAGTCTTTCACAGTCTTTCACTGTCATGGAAGTGTCTTGCATAAGGATACACTTGTGTATGTTGAATTGCTTGCCTTCTCAAGGAGGGTGAGTGGGGAGGAAAGAAGGCAGAGAATTTGGAACTCAAAGTTCTAAAAACAAATGCTCAAAAAAAAGGTTGTTTTTACATGCAACTGGGAAATAAGATATGCAGGCAATGAGGTATAGAAATCTATCTTGCCCTACAAGAAAATAAGGGGAAAAGGGATGGGGGGAGAGTGGGGTGACAGTAGAGAGGACAGAGTGGGGAAAGGGACAATCACAATATATGCCACCTTAGGGTGGGGGAGGGTAGAAATGGTGAGAAAATTTGCAATTCAAAATCTCATGGAAATCAGTGTTGAAAACCAAAAATATTAAATAATAAAAGAAAAAAATTTTAAAAATAAATGTTGACTGAATTTGAACCTTCATTAGCATGGAAACTGAAATGAGACAGAGTGGATGCGCATCAATATTTACTGATTTATTAATCACCTTTGGGTTAAAAGAGTTGTGTAGATTTAACCTGGCGAGGGAGGAACTGAAAGAAACATATAATAATCCTTTAAACTTGTGTAGCATTAATTATAAGAATACATAATTGCCATCTTTGACATACAAACAATCAGTATAATAAGAAAGGTAACTAGATTCTCTTCATCTGTAGTGAAATAAAGAAAAACAGAATCTTAAATCGAAGCATGAAATATTAGTCTAGACACAAGAAATAGCCGACTACTAAGCTAAGTTGCCTAATGCTGGAATGAATGTGAAGCCATGCCCTACTTGCTCCCTGAGTGATCTTGGGTGGAACACTTTTCCAGCCCCACATTTCCTCATCCTTGAAATCAGGGTGTTAGAATAGAACTAGATTACTGATTTAGAATTGGAAGGAACCTTAGAGATCATGTAGTCTAACTCCATGATTTTACAGTTGAGGAAACTGAGGCTGAGAAAAGTTAAGCCATTTCTCTAGGGGCACATGGTTATTAAGTGGTAGATTCATAATTTGAATTCCTGTCTTTTGCCTCTAAATCTAGTACCTTTTTAAAATGCTCCCATGTTTCTCTAAGTCCTATGACTCTTAGTGAGAAATCACTGTGTGATTTTAGGCTGAGTTAGGTAAGGGGAAGAGTTAAAATGCAGCAGCATGACTAGCTTACATCTGATTTCAGTGCAGGGAATAAAAACTCACTCTTGCATATAAGAATTATGTCTGGATTTAGGACAGAGAATAAGAACTTACCTTAACATAGTGCTCTGAAGCTTACTAAGTACTTTCCTCACATCAACCTCTCTTCTACAGACATGAAGACTCAGCCCATGGGATCTCTAAATCCACCACTCAGATCAGAGGTCAGTAAAAACAAACCAAAAAAATGGAGAGAAATGGAAAGAGGGAATGAATGAATGAAAAAACATTCATTGAGCACCAATTATGAGCAAAGCACCCTGCTAAACTTTAGAGATACTAGTAAAAAAGAAAGACAGTCCCTGGTCTCTTAGAGCTTGCATTCTAATATGAACAAACAGCACACTTAAGAAGAGTCACCTTCGGGGTAGATGGAAAGCCCAACGGTCCTTAGTCAGCCCTGGGGAGCAGATGACAATGCATCATATTTAGTGTCGTTTCAATTGATAAAACCATATCCACGTCTGATTTTTAACCACTTGATAGTGCCAAGGACTATACCTAATAATTTGTTGTTCAGTCATGTCTGATTCTTTGTGACCCTACTTGGGCTTTTCTTGGTACTATCTTATGGAGTGGTTTGCAGTTTCTTTCTTCAGCTCATTTTACAGATGAGGGAACAGAGGCAAACAGGGTTAAGTGACCTGCCCAGCTAGGTAGTATCTGAGGCTGGATTTGAACTCAAGAAGATGAATTCTCCTGACTCCAAGCCCAGTGCTCTATCCACTGTACCACATAGCTACATATATATGAAAAAACAAAACAAACACCATGTATATATGTATATAAATACATATACATTTTATATATGGATACGGATATTGATTTTATATATATTTATATACACATATTTTACATGTATGTATATCCATATATTTTACATACACACAGAGATATGTTATTATTAAGACCTTATCAAACAATTTTTGCTCCCCAGAAAGCATTCCTTCTATGCCTCATTGTGTGGAGATGACCCTGTATTCCTGAAGGTTACCTTGGCAGAAAGTGGACTTTGGCAGGTTCAACCAGGCTTAAAAAAAAAAAAAAACTTCAAGCATAAACCTGTTAATGAACTAGCCGCAGCTTGGAGAAGTGGATTATCAGGCTGCCCATCATATGATAAACCTTTTTGACCATAACAACTCAGGAAGACCACCTACTTTTGCGATCTGTGTCTATGGGGAAGAGGGAGCGAGATCACAGATCTTGTGAAGTAATGGAGTTGAAGTAATAACATATTTATATTTATACTTTTCGAAGTGGATTTTTTTAAACATACAAATCCTCATTTGCCAAGTCCTTCTCCTGTTTCCTCCTTGGCTAGGCCATGCTCTAACAGAGCCAAAACCTCTTGAAGGAAAGAGACTGCGATTACTCTGTAGCTTGTAGCTTGTGGCTCAAAAACACAGGGAGGGGCACAATCATGTCACCCACCCATCCCATCCATCAAGCCATCAGGGCCTGGCACATGGCTGCTGAAGGCGGCATTGGTGGCTCCCACTGTTCAGAAGAAGCTTGGGAAGGAAGGAAGGAAGGAAAGAAGGAAGGAAGGAAGGAAGGAAGGAAGGAAGGAAGGAAGGAAGGAAGGAAGGAAGGAAGGAAGGAAGGAAAAGAAAGAGAGAAAAGGAGAGGAAGGAAGGAAGAGAGAGAGAGAGAGAGAGAAAGGAAGGAAGGAAGGAAGAGGGAGAAAGGAAGAGAAAGAAAGAAAGGGAGAAAGAGAGAAAGAAAGCACAATGTTTTATTAGCACTCAAGACATTTATTTTCTGAGTTAACAACAATAATAAACTCGTTTATGGCTGTAGCTTTTATTACCTTCTCCCAGTGGGGCTCACACCTGCTGCTTTATTCCCTAGCACCTTACAACTCCTGAGCAAAGATGCAGGCAGCTGCTTGGATATGCAGATGCTTCCTTTTGGCAGCTGGGAGTTGTTTGTCTGGTGTCAGGGAATGACAGCTAGGTAAGTAACGGGTGTTTGTATCAAACCGTGTTGTCTGTACAGAAATTGTCCTGGTTTGGGTTGTCCACTGATACCAAAGAGTTGTGGGATTATAAAGGCAAGTGAAACTATCTTTCCATCAGCTGACTGCTCTCTTCTTTCCTTCTCATTCCTTCACTATGTAAGACTTCAGCTTGTATCATATTTACCCATAAATGCAGATATGTGTTAATATGCTGATTTGTAAAACGTCCCATAGTCTTTCTTGAGTGTACGTGTATCCGTCCTCCTCCTTATTCCAAACTTCTACGGCCATCCCCATTATCCACATCACCATCCCCGCTCGTATCATTAGCACCACCTTTATTGCTCCTACCATCAGGATACAGAACAGAATGCTGAGTGTGGCTAGAATCAGATTAAAATGTAACTGGGAAATATTTAACAAAATAAACTGAAATGCAATAAAACATAAATAACATTACATTTTAATACTAAGTCAATATTCAACCCTTGGGGATCATTATGTACGGATTAACGTTGCCACTTTTAACACCACTATTGGGGAGGGCTTGGAAGCAGGGGATAAGGTTGAATTCAGGTTCTGACACATACTAGCTGTTTGTCTTGGGGCAGCAAGGTGTCGTGGTGGAAAGAATGCCAAGTCTGGAGTCAGGAAGACTTATCTTCCTGAGTTCAAATCTGTCCTCAGACACTTATTAGCTGTGTGACCCTGGGCAAGTCACCTAGTCCTGTTTGCCTCAGTTTCTGATACGTAAAATGAGCTGGGGAAGGAAATGACAAACCACTCCAGCATCTTTGCCAAGAAAATTCCAAATGGGATCATGAAGAGTCAGACACGACCGAACAACAGAACAATAACAAAGTTGTGTGTGCCTTGGAGGACATATCACTTCATCTTCCTCTGACTCAGTTTCTTCATCTGTCAAACATGCATAATCATTCTTATACTAGCTAACTCACAGGATTATTATGAGAGAACTTTTAATAAACCTCAAAATATTATAGAGATGTCAATTTTTAATCACTCTTAACAGCATGATACGTGTAACTTATATCACCAGCACCATCATCACTGATCACTATTTCCACAACCATTATAGAAAGGTTTTGCAGTTTGGTGGCCAGAGACCACTATCTGGAGCTGGAAGAAGCCTCAGACATCATCTAATCCAAGCCTTTCATTTTACAGATGAGGAACCTGAAGTCCCAAGAGATTCAATTATTGACCAAAGTCAGAGGTAATAAAAATTAAAGGCAGAATTTGAACCCGGGTCTTCTGACTCTAAAATGAATGATCTTCGTACTGTAGCACACTGTCTCTCTAAGCAAGGGTTAAAGTCAGGAAGACAGATCAAGTTAACCTCTGACACATACTGGCTCTATGTTCCCAGGTAAATTGCTTAACCTCTTAGACCACTCTTTAGAACTGCTAAGTTGCAGAATAGTTGCTGTGTCTGCATTGGTAAAGGGAGTTTTCTCACTGATTCATAAAATAAAATACCTTCACTGGGTTGGTTTGAGACTTAAAAATTATAATGTATTTGTAACAGAGACTATCTTGGCACTACCACCACCTAGAGACCAGGAATTTTGCATCTTGCCCTTCCCGCAGAGTTCTCTGGTACCTTTAAGGGGATTTTTGGGGTGAATATGCTCTCTGCTGGTGTTCTCCCAATTGTACAGGGCCCATCCCCCTGCTCCCCAGGTCCATTTAACCACTTAATAGAATAGCTTTTTACAGATCAATATTTACTTCAAAGATATAACAACATATACACAAACATACTTGCCTACACATGAGACATAATCCCTATCCCAGCACCATTTTATACTTTAGAAAGGGGAGAGGAATTCAGTTCATTGCTTAACTCAGTTCCTGTATAGCACAATCCCAAGCTCCAAGTCCAAAGTTCTGCCCTGCCCCACCCCAACCTTGCTACGTTGGACTCTAGTCCCCCTGGATTCTCTGGGCTTCCCTGCTAGGGCTGGCTGTGTGTCTACCCTGGAATCCTGCCTGTCCCCAAGGTCACCATGATTCAGGCTCTGGGCTCCTATGGGGATTACCATCTTTACCTAGAGCTGAGAAGGACAAATGAAACAGACCCATTTCTCAGGGCCATGGGACCTAAAAAGAGAGAAGTGGGGAAGATAGCCCTTCTCCCTTTGCCAGTTTAGATCATGATATCTGCATTGTGGATGAATTTCCAACCTCTTTAGAAGCCAATCCAGAAAGAAAAATAAAGAATATGTTAGTCTGGCAGCTTTTAAAGACATCAACTGTTATGGCCATATAACCTATGGAAAGATGCCATTCCGACCCAAACAGTAGAGGAATACAGGATATCTTCTCCCAGACACAGGGTGCTCCATGTTAGGTGGTCTGGGAATGGTCCAAAGGCCACATTAGATGTTCAAAGTATATTATAAACCTCAAAATGCCCCATAAATGTCTGCTATTGTTATGGTAGTCATAAAAAGCTGACATAACATTTTCAGGCTTGAAAAGCCCTTTATAAACAGCTTCAGTGTTCATGGAGATACTGTCCTTTGTGCTTTACAGACTGACTCTATTAGATTATAAACTTCTTGAGGGCAGGAACTTCATTTTCCAGGCTTGGCCAAGGTCCCAGTTGAGTGAGATCAGAGGGCGAAGTCTTCGTGCCAAAGGGAAGATCCGAAACACTAGGCAACGTACAAATTCAGTCAAGTCACGGAAATACAGAGGAAATGGAGACAGAAGCAGGGTCTGGGATTTCTCTACAAGTCCAAGAAGCCAAGAAAGACTGGACTGCACCAGACGTTCAGAGCAGTCACTAATGACAGTTGCTGGATTCAGAGGAAGCTCCCACGGAGAACCCTTTTATGGTTCATTTGCATGCCCAGGCTACAACTCGTAGGTTTCTTAAAGGGGCAGTATGACCAGATGTTTTTCTGACATCTTTCATTATCATAATTTTATTGTTATTTTCATTCTTTTGTTCTTTTGCATGATATCCACTCCCCTGTCCACTGCACAAAATACTCTAAATTTTAAATTCACCATAATTTATATGTAATATATACACATATGTTATATATATGTATAATTTATATATATATATTTAAATTATGGTGAGTTTAAAATGAGTTTCAATTTGAAATCTTTACTACCTCCTTGGAAATAGTAAGAGACACGTCGTAGTATCACAGAACAAAATGGAAACCCCTTTAGGGGCTTACGTTTGCCAACAAATTCCATCAATGGAGAGGCCCATGTAACAAACATACAGACGATAGAAAAGCAAAGTTTTATAGATAGCAAAGTATTTCAATGAGAAGATTTTCTATACTTATTAGCTGTGTGACTCTGGGAAAGTTACTTCACCTTGTTTGCCTCAGTTTCCTCATCTGTGAAAAAATAACCCAGAGAAGGAAATTGCAAACCCCTCAAGTATCTTTGGCAAGAAAACCCCCAAAATGGGGTGACAAAGAGTCAGACACAACTGAAAAAATTAACAACTGCTTGATCTCCGATGAATGGGTTTTAGAGATCCTCAAGGAATAGAAGAACTCCACAATATTTGTTCTTCAAATAAAATACTTTATATTTCTGTTTGCTGTTTACCTCCAAAGCATTGCAAAAGCTTTTAATCGCATCGAAGGGAAAAATCTTAATCAAGTGTGGATCTATCTTCCTCCCATTGACTGAGAGAACCAAGGATACTGTCTAGCATCAGCTTCCTAGGGGTGACCGGCAGGGCTAAAGCGGCACCCAACAGCCAGAAGCTTTTTGTTAGAGGACACGGGGATGTTTCTGAAGTCAAGTGCCCAAAGATGATAAATCTCTAGGGGTTCATGCATATGTGCTCATATTATGTATGTGTCTAAAATATTTTAAATAATATAAATGTAATCAGCCAGCAAATATTTAAAGCTCTTACCATTTAGGTGCTAGGGATACAAATACAGAGAATGAAGTATCTTTACTTGAAAAGAGCTTATGTTCAAGTGGGAGGACAAGTGTACACACATACACACATACACACACACACACATACACACGCATGCACAGTAAATAAATACAATTATACAAAGTAGCTAAATATGAGGCCACGAGGGAGAGATGGCTCTTACCGATACCTCATGGTGGTGTGAAGATCACTCTGTGTTGTCCATATTCTTTGGAAAGTCTTACCAAACTGAAAAGACTTTGAGTATAGGCTTGCAGATAGTCTGTATGCCTATTGTCAGCAGGCCAGTCCAGCAAAGTAAAGATAATAATAACAAACAATAACAATTGTTGGTCAGTTATTTTTCAGTCATCTCTGACTCTCCATGACCCCATTTGGGGTTTTCTTGGCAGAGATACTGGAGTGGTTTGCCGTTTCCTTTTCCAGTTCATTTTACAGATGAGGAAACTGAGGCAAAGAGGGTTAAGCGACTTGCCCAGGGTCACTGGACAGTGATAAAAATGATTATATAGTACTTTAAGGCTTGCGAAGCGCTTTACAAGCATTCTCAGAACTCCAGGAAGTAGGTACTATTATCCCTATTTTACAGGTGGGGAAGTAGGCAAACAAAGGCTAAGTGATTTGCTGTGGGGTCACACAGCTAGTAAGTGTCTGAAACAGGATTTGAATTCAGATCTTCCTGACTCTAGGTCAAACATTCATTCCATTGGAGCTAGCTGCTCATTAGCAGAAGGAGGGCATCAGGGGATGAATATTTTTGCTCATGAAAATTAAATAAATGATCCATTTAGTCATGGAGGGAAATAAATCAATAGAGGGAGTTTCCAGTCTAATGTGTCCTTAAGGTACAAATTACTGACATGTAAATACATAATGAGAGACAGTGTAGTATCATCTAATGAATAGATAGAGTGGAATCAGGAAGATCTGCATTCCAGTCCTATCTTTGGTGCATACTGGTCACATCATCTGGGTAAGTCACTTAACTTTTTAATTAAATGCTCCAGGAAACTGTCTTAATACTAAGTTGAAGAGAAGGTGCTGATCTACATTGGCAGAGGAAATTTCCTCACTGGAAGTTTCTATTGCCCACCCCACCCCGATCCCCAAATAATAGCAATAAGAGGAAGTTATGAGAAAGGCCCCATTGGAAATAACATGCCCAGCCAGAGTGGAACCAAAGAAAATGCAACCTGACCAATTTTGGAATTTCCTCTTAGTTCTCCAAAGAAAAGTCTTAGCTCTCTGAGGCTGGCATAATCTTGTCTCTTTTCCAAGACAATGACCTTTCTGGGCTTTTTCAGCACTGTGGGATCATTTACATCTTACCTGGATTTCTCCATGTGGTACCATAGCTTGAACTAGGTGGCAGGGGAATGTCTCTTTCTGAAAAATTTCTCTGTTGCCGGCCTCTAATAGTAACTGAAATCGGAAAGAAACCCCGCTAAACTCTGAACTCATTTTGTTTTTCCAGAATTCCTTATTGAAAACATTAGCACTCCTGAGATAGTGGAATCCCTTAAGCATTAGCTGACTCCTTAGTTTGGATTAGAGAGCAAAGTCTTTAGTGAGGTCCTAATTCCACTGAGGGCACACTCACCTTTGACTGGATAGAAGAAAGAATCACAGAATTCAGAGCTGAAAGGGACCTCTTAGGCCTTATAGTCTGGCTCATGTCCCCAAAAGAATCCCCACTACCACATATCTGATGAGAGGTCATCATTCATCCAGACTTTGCCAAGGAGGAACCCACTACCTCCCGAGGCCACCCATCCACTTCAGATAGCCCTAAGTGTCAGGAAGTTTCTTCTTACCTCAAACTTAAATTTACTTTCCTGATACTTCTGCCCATTGCTCTCAGAAAGTCTGAGGACTTGCCTGGTTTGTCCCCAAACTCCAGACCATGCATTTATTTTACCAAGGTGAATACAATGCTGTTCTACTTATTATTCCCTTCTACCCATAGCCTCTCTGGGGAAGGAGCCCCCACTATCTCTGCATCCCTCTAAGGGAAGCCAAAGTGTTGCCTTGACAACAGATGACTACTTTGGAACCTTTTCTGAACAGGTCCAAAGGAGAAAGAAAAATAGCTGAGGCCTGGGAATTGTGTGAAAATGACAAACCAAGAAGAGTAGCCTTGGGAATCTATTCTGGTATGCATGCATGTAGCCTTCAGCACCAATGACCCTGGCTAAGGAGATAGCCAGTCAACATTTGATGCACGACTCCTGGGATAAAGGTGAGGAGAACAGGTCATTTCAAGTCTGACCTTTCACAGTTAATCACCTGAATGCAGCTTCACAGAGAGAATGGGGAAGAAGTCGAGGGAAAATTAGCTTTCTGCTAAGGTGTTTATTTGAAGAGTGACACTAAAGATGAGAAGCTACTGTGGACAGAAAACTGGCTGAAGGTGCTATTTCAGGAAGGAAGATTGTGGTGCTCATGGAGCTTTGAGAGAGAAGGCAGACACTTGACGTAATAATGGTATGAACAAAAGTGTAAAAATGGAAAATCATAATCTGTGTTGGATGGACAGTTGGCTTGACCAAGGGAGGCATTGCTGATGAGCCAGTTTGTCTGCCTTTCCTCTCGCCATCAGGATATAAGGAGAGAAGAAGGGAGGGAGGGAGCGAGGAAAGAAGGAAGGAAGGAAAGAAGGAAGGAAGGAAGGAAGGAAGGAAGGAAGGAAGGAAGGAAGGAAGGAAGGAAGGAAGGGAGGGAGGGAGGGAGGAAGGAAGGAAGGAAGAAAGGAGGAAAAGAAAGAAAGAGGAAAAGAGGGAGGGAGGAAGGAGGGAAGGAAGGAAGGAAGGAAGGAAGGAAGGGAAGAAGGGAAGAAAGGAAGAAGGAAGGGAGGGAGGAAGAAAGGAAGGAAGGAAGGAAGCAAGCAAGGAAGGAAGGAAGGGAGGGAGGGAGGAAAGGAAGAAGGAAGGGAGGGAGGAAGGAAGGAAGGAAGGAAGGAAGGAAGGAAGGAAGGAAGGAGGGAAGGAAGGAAGGAGGGGAAGAAGGAAGAAAGGAAGGACTGAATTGTTAAGTGCCTACCATGTGCCAGGCACTGTGCTAAGTGCTTTAATTATTATCTCCTCTGATTCTCATGACAACTCTGGGAGGTAGGTGCTATTATTATCCCTATTTTACACTTAAAGAAACTGAAGCAAAGAAGTTAAGTGACTTGCCCAAGGTCATACAGTTAATAAGTATCCAGGACCAGATTTTAAGTCATCTTTCTGTCTCCAGGACTCTCTCTCTCCATCTACTGTCACCTTGGTGCCTCTACTCAGTTAATCATCAACCTATATGAAAGCTATTAATAATAGCTAGCATTTATGAAATGCTCTAGGTTTGAAAAGTGTTTTACATGTATTATCTCATTTTATAGACTAATCCTGTGAAATAGGTGCTATTATAATCTGCATCTTCCAGATGAAGAAACTGACACTAAGAAAACTTAAATAATTCATCCAAGGTCACATAGCTATTAAGAATTTGTGGAAGGATTTGAACTTGGATCTTCCTGACTCCAAGTCTAACACTCTATTCCCTATATCATCTAGCTTCCCCTAAAGTTTAACAATAAACTTTAATGATGGACCCAGTTATATCTCTACTACTAGGTTTATACTCCTCCAAAAAAATCAAAGAGGGGGAAAAAGGAACTAGATGTACAAAAAATATTTATAGCAGCTCTTTTTCATGGTCCTCTTCGAGAATGAAGGACAAACAACAACAACCCAAGCTGTAATCTAAGGGAATGCCAAGTTTTAGACTGCTGGGTAATAGTTAAACAAATTGTAGCATATGACTGTAATAGAATATTCCTTTGCTATAAGAAATGATGAAATGGCCGGTTTCAGGGGAAACTGCAAAGACGTCTATAAGCTGATACAGATTGAAGTGAGCAAAACAAGGAGAAATATTTACCTTATGACAACAACATTGTAGAAAAAAATCTTTGAAAGACTTTAAAATTCTAATATATCAAAAATTGTGAGTTCAGGTGATTGAAGATGGATCAAATGACCTACCAGAGAAGTGATGGCTTGAAATGCAGAATGAGACAGCCATTTTTAGATATGGCCAATGTAGGAGATTATTTTGCTGAACCATGCATATTTGTTGTGAGGGTTTTTCTTAAATTTATGTTCTATTGGGGGGATAGTAAGTCAAATAAATGTATATATCTATATACAAATATATGCATATGTGTATATATACATATATGTTTAAGATAAACTTTAATATTAGTCAGGATATAGTAGAAAGAGTGGGCAACTAGGTAGCACAGTGGAGAAGCTAGGTAGCAGAGTGGAGAGTCCTGGGCCTAGAGTCAGAAAGACTCATCTGAGTTCCAATCTGCCCTGAGACACTTATTAGCTATGTGACCCTGGGCAAGTCACTTCACCCTGTTTGCCTCAGTTTCCTCATCTGTAAAATGAGCTGGAGAAGGAAATGGCCAACCACTCCAGTATTTATACCAAGAAAACCCCAAATGGGGTCACAAAGAATCAGATATGACTGAAAAACGATGGAGCAAAAACAAAATAATAGAAAGAGCGCTGCATTTGTAATCAGAAGACCTGGCTTTGGATCTTAGCTCTTCTATTTATCCCCTTCCTGTATTTCCCCCAGAGAAGCCTCTCTAGGTCTCAATTTCTCAATTTGTAAGATTAGAAGATTAGACTAGTCTAAAGCTAGTCCAAATTGCTCCAACTCCAAGGATGATCTAAGGATCCTTTAGTCTTTCAACCTTCTGGCAATCCTGTGGCATGAAAGGCTGACCTGGGGAAAAGAGAAGGGGCTTCAGATGGAAAATGTGGGAAAATGTGGGGAGGGGGCAGGGAGAGCTGGATGTGGCCACTTACAGACATTCCCAGCCAGAGTTGTCATTTTCCTCCCCATCCTTGGCATCCGTCGAGCATGTTGGGTGTTTGTGGAGGATAAAGTAGGGATGGAGAGGACAATGAAAAGTCCAGCCACTTGTATCCAGAGCTGGCTTGTCCCAGTGAGTGCCCACTGGTGTGGCTTTGCCTGCCTTTCCTTCGGGCTCGTCGGCCTTTGCTTTGTGTTAGTAAATTCCTTAGCATAGAAGGACGGAGTCTGGGGGAGGGGAAGCAATCTGGTCCCAGACACCAAAATCAGAAAAGAAAGGCGGATTGTTGGTTGAACATATTGCTGTCTGTGTGCGAAATGTTCACAGCAGTTACAACTTTGGATGAATATGCATTAGGTAGATGCTGCAATTTGCCTGAGCGCCATGCTGCACTTGGAGCCTTGGCAAGACGGGTAATTATCTCCACATTATGTGCCTTGTCTCTTTCTCTTCTTAATTAAGTAACTAATCTGGTGGAGTAGAGGCCTGTTTGTGTTTGTTTGGCAGGTGCAGCCTTGTGACAGTTGTCTGGAGAAGTTTCTTGGAAATTTATGAGACTTTCAAAAAAAAACACAAACTGCTCGGAACAGAGCCGACCTACCAGAGCCTGGAAAAGTCACAGCATGGCAGGACTTAAACCCTCCTGGAGCGGGAGACCCTGGCTAAAGATGGGGAGGGGAAGATCGAGTACAGTACCGCCCCAAGGAAGGGAGGCCTCAAAGACACCGAGACAAGCAGTTCACAGTATTGTAATGCCCTTAGGTAAAGTTGCTGAGAAGGAGGAGAAACAGGCCAGGTTTGTCCGGGAAAGTTGGTAATAGGAATAGTTTCCTTCTGACTTGAGGCATCCAGTTGACAAAAGGTGAGCAATAAAGCCATAAAACTCATAGAATCTGCCAATGTGTCATAAAACATCCCCCAGGTGATAAAAGTCTGAGGGTGTCTCAGCAAGCGATGATCTTGGGAGGCCACTCATAAGCAAGTCCCCTTAGCCTCGACCACCTGTGCTGATTAGGTC
The DNA here is from genome assembly GCA_028646595.1 of Phalanger gymnotis. NCBI lineage: Eukaryota > Metazoa > Chordata > Mammalia > Diprotodontia > Phalangeridae > Phalanger > Phalanger gymnotis. The sequence continues at coordinate 121,912,214 of CM053624.1, read as the reverse complement.
CGTTGAGAGCATAAAAGGCCAACCAGGCTTCCTTAGGAGATCCACCAGGGAGCCACATTCTCCTGGGGACACAGACAAGATAACCACATCCAAAGGCAGCATGATATAGTAGATAGGGTTCTGGACTTGGAATCAGAAAGCCCTGGGGCAGAATTCGGCCTCCAACACTTCCCAGTCGTGAGACTTTGGGCAAGTCACTCGCTGTTTGGGGACTCTCTTTCCTCATCTATAAAATGATCAGGCTGGACTTGGTAACCTCTCAGGTCCCTTCCATCTCTAAATCTATGACGTGGGGTCGATCCCTGAAGCCCTGGACAAGACACATGAATTCACATACGAAAGATAGGGTGGCAAACTGACAGCTGCAAGTGAATTCCACCAAAGGCTGATCTACTAAGCTGCATGGTGGTAGTGTTGTTAAAGTCCATCGCTTTGTGTACCAAGGAAAAGGAAGGGGAATAAGCATTTATTAAGCACTTACTATATGCCAGGGGGTAGATGTGGTGTTCAGGGAGGACCAGCACCTCTGGTGGGAGAGCTTGTTGAATCTTTTTCAGGGATGCTCATCTACCTTTGGTGTCCACCTTTCACCCAACTCTCACCTGTGGCTCCAAGAAGCTATAGCATGCCCAGTGGCCACAACCCAGTAAAACCATCTCAGCAGATAGGCTAAACCAAGGTGAGGGTGATTGACAGGCCTCAAACCCATTGATGAGTTAGGGCGATGTATATCCCAAGCATGTGAAGACTTCACCTGGTGGAATGGGTAGAAAAGAACAATTTACTCCCATAGCCACGAAGGCAGCTGAAGCAGGTGCTGTGGAGTGCTTGGAGCTTAGTCAGACATCAAAGATGCTGAGATCATCCGCTGCATCCCAGGCCATCACCAGTCATCCCGACTTTTGTCTTGCCGCTGGACTTTGACGACTTTGTGGAATTCTACTCACTTAAATCAAATTCACAAACAAGTTAAGAACTCACCCTGTGATGTCATTAGTCCTCTAACAAAGGATGATTAACAGCTATATGCTAGGCAATATGCAGCCAATGGCAGGAGTTCACTGCTTATTACCTTAATGCTGCTGCCTCAAAAGTAATGGCTGCTTTTGAATGACTTGCTGACTAGGTATAGGTATGTCTGAGGGTTCTGTCAATCAACAAAAAGGCTGGAACCAGAGAGGTAACAGTTGTAAATGCCAGACAGAAGTAGCAAGAGGCAGCAGCTGAAGTTTCTTGAACAGGGTATTGACATAGCCCTGTCCTTTAGGAGTATCATCGGCAACTGTGCAGAAGATGGATTGAAGAGAGAAAAGAATAGAGGCAAGGAGACCAATCAGGAAGTTATTACAATAATCCAGTGAGAGCTGGTGAGGACCTGAGCTAGAATGGTTTTAGTGGAAGTGAAGAGAAGAGAGTGGCCCACTGGAGAGGTAGGATTTAAAGGACTTTACCACTAATTGGATATGAGGGAGAGGAGAACGGGGTGGGAGAAGGTAGGGTCAAGAATGACTCCAAGATTATAAACTTGGGCGAATGGAAGGATAATGGTGTCTTCCACAGAAATAGGAATTGTTTGGGGGGACAAATGGGAGATGATGAGTTTTGCTTTATACATGTCATTAGAGGTCCCTACAGGACATAGGTGGAGATGTTTAGCAAGCAGTAATATGGTATTAAAGCTCATGAGAGAGGTAAGGGCTGGATAAGTGAATTTTGGCATTAAGATGATAATAGAGCCCATAAGATCAATGGGATCCCAAAAAGAGAAAGAGCTTAGACAGGAGAAAAGAGGTCCAGGAAAGATCCCTGGAGTATGCCTTTGCAGAGGGGACAGGACATGGGTGATGATCCAGCAAAAGGTAGAGAAGGAATAACCAATTGGAAGGACAACATGAAGACTATATCTTAATAAAACCCCAAGAAAAGAGTGGAAGAAAGAGTGGTTAATGGTGTCAAAAACTTCAGAGAGGTCAAGAAAGATGACAGAGAAAAGTTCATCAGATCAAGCGATCAGGTCATTGGTAAAATTGGAAAGAATTGTTTCTAATGCCTTTTGTAGTCAGAAGTGATATCACAAGGTGATAGTGAATAGGAGGAAAAGTAGAAGCAAGAAGTTTAGCAACTCTCCTGAGTTCTAATCCTGTATTGCTAGTCACCCACTGGACATCTCCACCTGGATGGGCAGTGTTAACCAGACTGAGCTACTTACTATCTGCCAAATACAATATACTTATCACCCTCTTTACCTTTATTGATAGCATTTTCTCCCCTAGAATGTCCTGTCCATTTAAATAATGCCATAAAAAGTTTAGCTAAGACTGACTTCCTCCAAAGAACCTTTCCTCACCAACCACAGTTTATAACTTATTCTTCTTTCTCTAAGCTCCCATAGCCCTTATTATCTTGACAGCTCATTGACATTTAGCATATGCTCTCTTAAAGCATGGGTACCATGGGCAGCTGGGTGGTAGACTGAATAGAATGCCAACCTGGGATTAGGAAGACTCATCTTTGTGAGTTCAAATCTGACCTCAGACACTTCCTAGCTGTGTGACCCTGGGCAATTCACTTCCCTGTTTGCCTCAGTTTCTTCATCTGTCAAATGAGCTGGAGAAGAAAATGGAGAATCACTCCAGTATCTCTGCCAAGAAAATCCCGAATGGAGTATTGAGGGTCAGATATAACTGAAAATGGCTAAACAACCACACTTTATAGCATGAGTGACATTTTCATGAGTATATTCCTTCCTTCCCCAACTAGACTATAAGACCCCTGAGGGTAAAGATCACATCTTTTTTTTTTCACAGTCCCTAACATAGTGGTTTGTTGATGTGCTCAATGAAAATTATTTGATTCAGGCTGTATCCTGGGATCAGAATCTTCAACAGCTTCATTTCATAATGAGCTCCCATGCCATGGCTGCTCAGACCAAATCAGGAAGGGATAGAAAGTTTTGGGAAACAGCCCCATTTAATTTGTGGATGGATGTGGTAGATGACTGAATGGGAGACTTTTTCTTCCAGTTTATGAGTGAATGAGTAAATGGATGAATGAATGAATGAAAAAGCACTTATTAAGTGCTAAATGTATGTAAAATATCATGCTAAGTTCTAGGAATATAGAAAGGCAAGACAGAACCTGCACTCAAGTTGCTAATGGAGCACAAGGAAGATAATACATATGGGAAGTTTCAGCTGTACCCCAAATGAAAATGCCCATGGCCCCTTTGCTGCAGCAAAGAAAATGGGAATGTATTTTCTTTACTGTCATCATCATCATCATCATCATCATCACCATCAATAAATACTTATTAAGTATTTACTATGTGCCAGGTATTGTGCTAAGTGCTAGAGACAGAAGAAAAAAGGCAAAAGACAGTCCCTGCCCTCAAGGAGCATGCGATCTAATAAACCATATTGATTTCTGATGTTGAACCATTTGAAAGTTACAAGGATTTTGGTATTTAGAGGAGATGGGGGCAGCAGAAACAGTAGCCAGGTTTCATCTCCACCAGGATCACTGTGTTAAACAATGGCTTTGGGGAGCCAGGTTGGGAGTAGTGTGGATGGTTTGAGGGACACTGTTCCTCCCACATCTCTTGGGCTTACCTGTTCATTGGTGGAAGTTGGTCAATGTTTGGTGGTAGTGGCGAGGGGATCATGAGCTCCTGCACGAGGGTAGCTTAGCTGGGTTGTAGATGTTAAGGTTGGGCTGGAAGCAGGAGTGGTTGTGAGTGAGAGGAAGACAGCAATTCATGGGGATTTTGGACTCCGGGTGCTGTACTAGCTAGGTCCACCTAGGTCCAAGGGAGGCTTATGTACATTAACTTTCAATCTCACTTACTTTAAAAGCCTGTCTGAGGTATTCCTTGGATTCCTGAAGGATTTGTTTCTCCCTCTCCTCTGCTGTCAGTGTCTGACATCCAAAAGACCTCTTTCTCAGTCCTGGATTAATGGGACATCATTTGATCTGGACTCACATATGATAAGGTCCAATACCGCCTCCTGAGTGCATAACAAAGGACTTTGTGGCAGAAGTGAGGTTTGTTGTGCAGACACCTGATTTATTTCTTGGTTTGCAGGAGAGGAAAAATCCATAATATAAGTAACTTCTCTAGTGACCCAGGAAACACAGAGGCTGGGAGCATTGAAAATCCTTCCTGCCCTGGTTCATTTATTTATTTATTTAAAAATCTGGCTGCAGTTTCTATGCACTCCATGGCCCCTGCTTAAAGATAAACGTGTCTAGGGAGAGATTTTGGCTTTTGGCAGCTAGTGCATGCTGAGCGCAAATTTCCAGCCTATTGTAGCTAAAATAAGCAAATGAGGCTGCAGTAATTTTAGGACAGCAAACGAATGATTGCAAAGTGTGGTGGGAGCATGGTGTTTTGAGGGAAAAGGCAGAGCAACAGTTTGGCACAAGGCTTTGCTGGAGAGACCAGATTAGTCAAATGCTGAAGGATTTATCAGAAGGGCAAAATGTTCCTCAGTGCAATGTAGTAGAAAGGAACGAGGAGGCTTGGGTTCTATCCTAGCTCTGACACTCGCTGATATGTAACACTGGGCCAACTGAAGACAGCTAGGTGGTACAGTGGATAGAGTGCTAGTCCTGGAGTTGGGAAGATCTGAGTTCAAATCCAGCCTCATATGCTGTGTGATCCTGGGCAAGTCACTTAACCTCTGTCTGCCTCAGTTTACTCAACTGTAAAACGGAGCTTATGATAGCGCCTACCTCCTAGGGTTGTTGTGAGGATCAGATGAGATATTATTTATGAGATACTTAGCATAGTGCCTGGCACATTGTATGAGCTTAATAAGTTCCTATTCCTTTGCCATTCATTTCACATTTCTAGGAGTCATTCTCGACTTCATTCTCTTTCATACTTTATCAGTTCCCAAGAATTGTTGATTCTATCTCTAGGTATATGTCATGTTGGTTCCCTTCCGTCTACTCATAGGACCATCCTTCTAGTACAGGCTCTTATTCCCTCTCACCAAGATAATTGCAATAGCTTCCTAATTATCTCCCTGCCTTTATTCTCTAATTTCTAATCCATGCCCCCAAAGCTGCTTTAGGTATTCCTAAAGAGTTATTCAGAAGCAGCTAGGTGGTACAGTGCATAGAGCTCCAGGCCTGGGGTCAGAAAGATCTAAGTTCAAATGTGTCCTCAGGCACCTGCTAGCTGTGTGACGCTGGTCAAGTCACTTCACCCTGTTTGCCTCAGTTTCCTCCTCTGTAAAATGAGCTGGAGAAGGAAATGGCAAATTACTCCAGAATCTTTGCCAAGAAAACCCCAAATGGGGTCACAAAGGGTCAGACACAACTGAACAACAACAAAAGAGTTATTTTGACTGTGTAACTCCTACGGTCAATAAACTCCATTGGCTCCCTATTGTCTCTGGGATAAAATACACACTCTTCCATTTATTGTCAATAGTCCTTCACTACCTGACCACAGACAGTTTTTCCAAATTTAATTACACATCCCTCCCCTTTTCCCACACTGTAAGGTCCAGCCAAACTGGCCTGTTCACTGTCCCTCACCTGCGACATTCCATCTCTCACCTGTTGCCCAGACTTTGAATACACTCCCTTACCTCCGCCTTCCTGTATCATCATTCAGATTTCAGCTGAAAGGCCACTTCTTGCTCGAGGTCATCCCTACTCCTCTTGGATGTTAGTGCCTCCCCGCTGAAATTCCTTTGTATTTGATGTATAGACCTCGCATCTAATTACTCCTATATAGGTTACTGTTCTTTCCTCCATAGAATATGACCTACTTGATGGCAGGGATAATCTTGCTTTTTGATGAGGCCCTACCACTGTGCCTAATATAAAATGGACAATAAATGCTTGCTGACTTATTCATAGAATCATACATCAAGAGTTGGAAGGGGACCTCAGGGGCTCAATTTCTTTAAATGAAAAATGAATGATTTAGAGATCATAGAATCTCCAAGTTGGAAAGAATCTCAGAAGCCATCTAGACCAACCCGGTATTGGGCAAGAATAAGGGAACTGTCTCCGATAAGAGGTCATCTAGCCTCTGTTTAAAGACCTCCAGAGACCAGGAGCCCACTAACTCCCTGTAGATTGTATGCCTCTAATGTATGTAACGTATGTTTGTATGTAATGATGTATGTAATGTATGGCTCATCCTACGTTCGTATGGCTCTAATTGTTAGGAAGGTGGTTTTTTTCATTATACTGAACCTAAAATTACCTCTTTGCAACTTTCATTTACTATTCCTCATTCTGCCTTCCCCAGCCAACAACAAATCTATTTTCTCAGAGACCTTCATCAGAGACCTTCAAATATTAGGACAACAATCTCGCTGTCCCTCAACCGCCTGTGACTTCTCTTATCTATGGCAGATCATTTCAAGGTCCATTCTAGGTCCAATTGTCTATGATTTTATGATTCTGGTCCTTTTCCTATCCATTTGTCCTCCTCAGTATGAGAGATGAATCAAGAATCAAGAAAATCAAGAAAGGTACAAGAAAATTCCCAGACAATGAATACTAATGATAACTCCTCACATTTCCGTAGTACTGAGGATCAGATGAGATATTATTTATGAGATACTTAGCATAGTGCCTGGCACATTGTATGAGCTTAATAAGTTCCTATTCCTTTGCCATTCATTTAAGGTTCACAAGTGTTTTCCTCAAACAATCTTTTGAGATAGGTATTATTATTTATATCCTGAGAGGTATCTTAGAGTAGTGGATAAGGAGCTGGACCTGGAGTCAGGAAGATCCAAGTTCAGATCCTACTTCTGATTTACCTGGTGAATGATCTTGGAAAAGTCACTTAGCTACTGTCTCCCTCAATTTCCTCACCTGTAAAGTGAGGGGGTTGGGTATTATGGCCTCCAAGGTCCCTTCCAGTTTTAAATCTATGATCTTTTAAGGGAACATATTGCGTCTCTGGAAGATCAGGTGGTTTCCCATGGGCACATAGGTAGCAGGTGTCCGAGGTGGGATTCTAAGCAGAATTGTCTGATTCAAGGTTCCATACTCTGTCTTCCACTCCATGCTGCCTCTCAGGTTATTCAAGGAAATTTTGGGATGTTTGAGTCTGAACCTTGACTTCTGGTCTTAATGTCTAACTGTTCCTTTGGTCCCCACCAGGAACAGAATCTTGGGTTGGGAAGAGTAGAGTTGACCCAACGGAGACAGTTATGATGTATTTACATTGAAATAATTCAGTGGAAAACATTGGAAATGAGGAGTTTACAGTGTGAAGGAGTTTGACCTTCTTATGTTTGGACTTTTCTTGTTTGTTTACTTGAAGGCCAAGTGTGAAGTTTCACTGTCCTCTGGTGTGGTGGTTTTGGAGCCAAAGAGGATGAGTTGATGAGTCTCTCTTACTGACAAAACTAGCCAGGGTTGACCCTACACTAAGGAAGAAGAGGCCACCATTTGCCTATGAATTAAGGGGCACTGCCCCCAAATAGCATTCACTCTGACCTGTCAGGATACTTAGCATTCCACCATAGATTTGTCCTTTGATGGCAGCATTATCCCTAGGAAACCTATGATAAATTATGTTAATTTGGAAGAGTAACCAGTTAACCTGTTATTGTCTATTAATAACACTAGTACTCCTATATTTCTTATTAACTAGTATTTCACCCGAATAGGGCCCTAAATGGATATGAGTCATAGCTAGCTTATCACCTAAAAGAGAGTAGGACCACAAAGGAATGGACTATAGTTACTCATAGGATGGAAAGATTTTTGATGACACAAAAGGGGAGAAGTCTAAAGCATGAGGGTATTGCTATAGTGTGGGTGGCAGTGATGGCCTTGGGCCAAGGCCCTTGTCAGATGGATCAGCAGAATGAAGATACTTGATCTTGGGGAATGGGGTGGTAGTGGGGTGAATGATGAAATAAAGGGATGAGAACATGGAAAGTAAAGGTCAAAGAGACATGAAAGACAAACTTCATCAATTTCCTAGAGGGATGGAAGGAAGGAAGGAAGGCTTTTTAAGTGCCTAATATGTATCAGGTATTTTATAAATGTTACCTCATTTGATCCTCACAACAACTCTCAGAGGTAGGTGCTCTTATCACCCTATTTTATAAATGAGGAAACTGAGACAAACAGAAGTTAAACCACTTGCCCAGGGTCACACAGCTAGTATCTGAGACCAGATTTAAGCCCAGTTCTTCCTGCCTCCAGTCCTCTATCCACTGGGTCATTTAAATAGGGCTGTAAGGATCAGTTATTCTTCTTATGGGCTAGCCCTCTAGAATTGCTAAAGGCAAAAAAGATAGTGAAGGGCAAGACTTGTTTTTGAACATCTCACTCAGATGGTCTAAATAAGAACCCACTGTCCTTGCCAGACACATGAAATTTGTGTGTGTCTGTATATGTGTGCACATGTGTACTTTCAGCAACATTAACTGGATAGAGGCCTATTTTTCACATTCAAAACCGTGACTAGGGTGGGACAACTGGGACTTTGTTCCAGGGCACCAAAATTTAGGGAACACTTATAGCACCTGTACTCTTTCAGCAGTGTAGAAACAACTGAGTTTAAAATCTAACAAATTATAACTAGCTATAGTTAACAAGAATAATTAGTAAATAGGAAACTGCCAGTGATTTCCTTACCTTGAAACTGAGCTCCAGGTGACCTCCGTTCTGAATTGAGTCATCCTGAATTGAGTCACTGCAGGTCACTGGTCCCCCACCCCAATGAGGGAGTATCCTCTTCTTCAGTGATTTCAAGGTATCCTAGGGTCTGCCTCTCCCACTCAACTGAATTTGTCTTAAAACGTGGGTTTAAAGAAACATTTTGTGTTATTCATCTCACAACTATTATAGTTCACAAAGCCTATAGACTCTCCTGGGCAGCTTGGTTGTACAGTGGATAGAGTGCTAGGGCCTGGAGTCAAAAAGAATTGAGTTCAGATTTGAGCTCAGAGAGACACTTACTAGCCGTGTGACCCTGGACAAGTCACTTAACTCTTTTTGCCCTTTTTCCTCACTTGTAAGTAGAGCTAGGAAAGGAAATACAAACCACACCAGTAGTTTTGCCAAGAAAACTCCAAATGGAGTCACCAAGAGTCAGACATGACTCACCACCAACAACAACATAGACTTTCATTCTCAGTTTTTCAAGGTGCTAAAATTGCTAGGTATAGCTTAATTCCATTCATTTCAGGACCTAGTGAAGAGGAGTCTGCCGCTGGTGAGTCTGAACCTTCCTGATAAAAAGAAAGAGCTGTTTTGAGGACAACTGGGAAATTTGGAAAAGCCTATGCATATATTTCACAGGAGGCACTTCTATTTGCCAAGTAAAAACTTTATTGCCAGGACCGTACATGTAGATTCACAATAGATTCCTCTTTCTTTTATGCTTCAATAGATTTATGGGCTCCTTAATGTGGATACTCCCTCCACAGATAAAGATGGTGACCTATCCTTCTCATGCTGGGCGACCTTCTCCATATCCCTCCTTAGATCCCTCAAACAGGGAGGTCTTCCACTGGCTTTTTGAGTATTTTCTGGATACTCGTCCAACACATTCCTCTTTTGTTTTCTTTACATTTCTAACCCACCTCTTTTTATGATCCTATGTCTCCTAGATGATCTTTTCTGTATAAGACTTCTCATCATCTCTCTCCTAGATTATTATAAAAGCCTCCTAATTGGTGTCCCTGCCTCAAGTCTCTCCCCACCTCAGTCCATCTTCCACCCTGCCTAAGTGCCTAAGTGATTTTTATCAGTCTCCTACTCATTAAACTCCAGCAGTTCCCTATAGCTTCTAGAATCAAATAGAAATTCCTGTTAAACTTTTTTTTTAATTTAATTTTTTGGATTACAGTTTAGGTTCTGAACTGTCTCCCACCCTCCCTCCCCCTGCACCATGCACTAGAGAAGGTCACCATTTAAAGCCCTTCATAATCAGACCCTAACTTATCTTTCTAGTCTTGTTGGACTTGTTCCAGTCTAGTCTAGTCTAGTCTAGTCTAGTCTAGTCTAGTCTAGACTTGTTCTAGTCTAGTCTAGTCTAGTTTCCCTCCAGCACTCTGCAGTTTATCCAAATTGGTCTTTTCTCTGTCCCTTACATACCACACTCCAGGTCCCATCTCTGGCCCTTTGCATTGGGTGACTTCACTTGGCTCAGGGGAAAAAGTTAGCACCCTGAACTTCAGAGCAAATACAAATAGAAATTATAAACAGAGAAAATATAAACAGAGCAAATAACACAAATCAACAGACAGGCTTCTAGCTGTCTGACCAAAACTATACATACATAGTTACCAGAGAGAAAAGCACCAATATTTGGGTTTTCAAACCTGGAGGGCTCCTTAATGGCTACCCAGAGTCTCCACATCAACATTCTTCCAATGAGTGAGCCTCAAACAAAATGTTGACCTCAGAGTATGTATACATCTCTTCAGGGTCAGAGAGCTTCACACCTCTTGGGGGCTTCATACTTCTCAAGGGCTTCACACCTCTCGTGAACTAATTAGCAAAAGGGTGTGTGCCTTTCTACAAACAAAGGCAAGACTCCATCAAAGGCATTCAATTAACTTAGTGCTGAGAAGCACTCCAAAACAAAAGACAACAAAAAGTCTCACTTTGTTTGCCCTTACACTTCTTCATCCCTGCCTCATAGAATTCTTCTGTTCCTTAAAAATGTAATTCAAACACTGCCTTTTACATAACAATTTTTATTGATGGCCTCAACTGCTAGTGCCCTCCCTCTCAAATGGTCTTTTATTTAATTACTTTGTATTTATTCACTGTATATATAAATATAGATATATATACATATAATATATGTGTATAAAAATAGATATATATGTGTATGTATAAATATATTCACATCCTTGCATATACTCATATATCTTCATAGTCTCCCATTTAGAATGTAAGCTCCTTATAAATAGGGATTGTTTCGTTCATTGTGTCTGCATCCCCAGTGCCTAGCATAGTAGGTGCTTCATAATTATTTGTCAATGGATTGAGTCTTTGGTGAAAATCATTGCTGGTAATATGATGCAGCTTATTTAAACCCGAATATATATCCCTTCATTGCCTTTTAGGTCACCTATAATTTTGTTGCTTCATCTGTAATATGAGAGAGTGGGACTAGATGGCTTCTGAGATCCTCTCTCTCTACTTTTATGATCTTATGATTTACTATCCTAAGATATGCTCTGCTATGGAGAATCATCAATGAATGCTTATTTCTTCATTTCTACTATTTTTTTTAAATCAAGGATATTCTTAATATGTACAAAGACCATTCTTATAAAGATTTTACGAAGATTTCTTTTAAAGTAGGCTCATGGGTCGATACACGTGTCTTCTTGGCGGCCTTTTTAAAGTACTCTTAATAGTTCCATCCATGATCTTTTACTTTCTTTTGAGATATTTCCACCTTTCGATTATCCTAAAAATCAATTCAGATTCAACATTGACAGGTAATTCAAACACATTTCTTGTAAAGTACTTTTTACAAAGTATATCCCCTATAACCAGTGGGAATGTCTGTCTGTCCTGAATCAACATGGAAACCCTCTGAGTTCTATTTGTTGTCCAAACTTGCCTTGTAACATAAATGATGGTTGAGGAAGTAACCACTCACAAGCAAAACCTAAAATTTAAAAACGAATCAGCAAGATTAAGGTAAGGCTTTGGGTTCAGGATGAGGAATGATCTCTGTCTTCACATATTTGAAGGGTTATCAAGTGGAAGGAACTTAGACTGCTTGACCCTGGATGACAGAACTAAGATCAATTCATAAAAATTATAGGGATGTCAATTTTAGTTCAGAATAAAATAATTCCCATACAATGAGAGCTCTTCAGAAATGTTACATTCTGTCTCAGGAGGTAATGAGTTCTGTGTCACTGGAGGTATTCAAATAGAAGTTGAAAAGTGCCTTGTCATGGGTGATCTGATAGTTTATGCTTCAGGTAAGAGTTGGAGAGGATCGCCTTTTAGGTCTCTTCTATCTGTTCTATGATCACAATACTTAAATTTGTGAATAGATTTGAGATCCTGTCAATGAGGATATAGCCTCCGATGAGACAGTTTACAACCTATATATGGTTGCCTATCCAATGGGACTCCTGTCCATGACCTCCCATCAATTCATCACAGAGGAATCTACTCCATGTGCTGAGGACCTGCTTCTCTTTCTCTTTATATTTCAAGGATACCATTGGAGCACCATGGCTAGCCATTGGTCCCTCGTGCACCCCATACCCCAACTGTCTCTCACTCTCCCCATATTGTCAGTCCTTCTTCTATCTTGATCATGCATTTCTTTGGTGATATATATATATTTTTTACTGCATTTGTGGAAGTATAATATACAGAATAAAAAGAGTGAGACTCCCTAAGTACTTCGGTCTAAGTCAGAACAAATCTGGAATATTATGTTCTGTTCTGGGAATCACTTATTATTAGTAGTAACTAATGACTAAAAAACCTACCATTTATATTGTGTTCTGACACTTGCAAGGCACTGTACATATTATCTCATTTGATTTTCACAACACCCCTGCCAGGGAGGTGCTATTATCATCCCTATTTTGCCAAAGAGGAAACTGAAGCTGAACAAGATTAAATGCTTTGTCCATGGTTGCCAAGCTAATACATTACCCATGTGGCATTTTAACTCATTCAATCAATGAACATTTATTAAATCCCTACTATGTCTGGGGCACTGTGCTAAGCACTGGAGCTTCTTGACTTCATGGCCAAAGCTCTTCTTCATTGTGTCATCTAGGAAGGTGAACTTGAAACCATTGACCTATGAGGATTGCTTGAAGGAGCTAGACATGTTTAGTCCAGAGAAGAAAAGTCTGAGGAAAGGTATACTCTCAGTCTTCAAGCATTTGACCACTTAATATACAGAAGGGGCATTAGACATGCCCTGGAAATGGGTGGAAGTTGTAGGGAGAGAGATTTCCAATTAACACAACAGAAATGCCTTCCTAAGCTTTAGAATTGTCCAAAAATGGAACGGGCCACTAATGGGTTCCCCATCATTGGACATCTTTGAGTGGAGAGTGGATCTTGTGGAAGATTCCTGGACCCAATGACTTCTTCCAGTTCTAAGATTTGATGATTCTGTGTTAAGTGGGAGACAACCTTCTCACATGCTTTGGGGTCCTTAATAAGTTTGTTCTCTTAATCAGTTCAGAATCCTTGATTTCAGTCTTGTTCTTGGCTCATTACTCTATCAACCCCTTTATCTTTTTTTCTTCTTTTTTTTTAAAAGCAGATAGAGCTGAGTAAAAACTCTGGCTGGGCCCCTGTGGGTATGATCACAGATTTCCAACTCATACAGTATAATTTATTGTGCCAATCTCCTTTTTTAAAAAAGAGGTTGTCTTTTGTAGTTTTCTTGGTGTTTTTTCCCCTATTTCAAGAAACTGACATCTTAGCTCTTCATATCCATCTTAGTTTAAACAAATGTTTTGATTACATCCAAGTGAGAATACAACAAAAGCTGTTGGAAGGAACATGACGCATTCGCGATTAGTTTTAGACAATTTGTTCTAATATTGTCTTGAATCATCCGTTTATACACCCATAAAGATTGGATTACTTTACTTGTTTCATTAATCTTTATTTGTTTAATCATCTGTTTAATCTGTTTAATCATTGGTTTAAGTGGAAAGATTATATGAAGATGTTTAGTGTTTGACGGTAGAGTCATCCCGACATGTAGCCCTGCCTTCCTTTTTATAGCTGTTTATTACCCTCTTTTATAGGGCTCCCTGAACCACTTTGAAAGCCTGTAGGATGCTTCAGGGCATTCAATAATTTAATACTTTTTCACCAGTGAGCACAGCATTTTGAAAAATTGTTATTTAAATAAACAATATTTGTAGAAGAACTCAACTTTCACTTGGGGCCTGTAGCTTGCTTCTTCCAAACCAACTTCAAAATGTTGTTAGCTCTAAAGCTGTTCTAGGTGTGGGAAGACATGGGAAACTGAAAATGGGGTCAAATGATCAGAGATCAGAGATGGAAAAAAACCTCAGAGGCTATCTACTCTGGTCACCTCATTTTACAGATGAGGAAACTGAGGCCCCAAACAGTTAAATGCTCCTCCCAAAGTCACATAGGTAGCAAGTAAAAGAAAGGTGCAGTAGATAGAGCGCTAGGCCTGGAGTCAGGAAGACTCATCTTCCTGAGTTCAGATCTGGCCACAGACAGTTACTAGGTGTGTGACCCTAGGGAAGTCACTTAACTCTGTTTGCCTCAGTTGCCTTATCTGTAAAATAAACTGGAGAAGGAAATGGCAAAACCACTCTAGTATCTTTGCCAAGAAAACCCTGAATAAGGTCACGAAGAGTCAGATATAACTGAAAAATGACTCAACAACAACCTCTCTGACTCCAAATCCTCTGATCTTGTCACTGTATCATGCTGCCTTAGGAGAGTCCTTCTGCTGCTTTGGCTTGCCGAATACTAAGATGCCCTGTTGCCCTGCCCACCCAAATGGTCCTTCCTTTAAATTTGGGAAGATACACTTGGCTTGGCCGGGAAGCAATGCTTACTGACAGCACTGAGAGTCTTGCTGTCTCTTTCCAAGATGGAAGTGTTTCCAACCAGACCCAACATCACCAACCCAACCCTAGCATCCCGAAGCCTGCTTGTCAGCCCTGCCAGGAAAAAAGCCCTGGGCGAAGATGAAAATCATATTCCTTCACTTTTAGTGGGCTTAGGAAAAAGTGTTACACCGTCTCTATGGTGACGGCTTCTATGTGGAATGCGGGTTTTGCTTCAGGATGGTGTGTGAACACAATTTGTACATGCTTGAGAAGTGTAGTCACCACAAAGAGTATTATTATCTGCAGTGGGAGAGACAGTGGAAGTGTTGTAGCCAGGAAAGCCAGGGAAATGGTCCCAACGCTCCTCCCAGGTCACCTTAAATCTGTCTCTTGTATCCATTGGGTTTGGAGAACCCTCTCAGTCTAAATATATTAGAGACATGCCCAGTTTGGAACCTTATACCATTCCCACTGGTGCTCACACTACTTTTTACCTAGTCAAATTCTGTTTATACTTTAAACATCAGTTCAGATTCTACTCTTCACCATCAACTGATCGATTAATAAGCATTTACAAAAGGAAGCAAAAGACAGTCTCTGTCCTCAAGGAGCTCTCAACCTAATCTAATCTACAAAGCCTTTCCTATCCACTGCAGCCCACTTGGATTTGTGCCATCTCAAATTCCTATGAAACAGGCAGCTAGGTGGATAGAGCATAGGGCTTGTAGTCACTCCTCAGGAGGACTCATCTTTCCTGAGTTCAAATCTGGCCTCAGACACTTACTAGCCATGTGACCCTGGACAAGTCACTTAACCCTGTTTGCCTCAGTTTCCTCATCTGTAAAATGAGCTGGAGAAGGAAATGGCAAACCACTCCAGGAATATGCTGCCAAGAAGAATCCAAATGGGGTCACAGAGAGTCAGATACAACTAAAATGATTGAACAAAAACAACAAAATGCCTATGTTATCTATTTTAGGAAGGGCAGTGATAAATTACAACATATCCAAAAGGAGGAAGCTCTTTCCATTGAACCCTAAACTTGAGCACATGCCATGCAAGGATCAGTTAAAATTACTTAGAATTTCTAGTCTGCAAAAGAGAAGACTAGGTTACAGTGGTGGGGGGTGGAGGAGCCAAGGTTGAGGACATGATATCCATTTTTGAATATTTGGAGGACTGTCGTGGAAGACAGATTAGAATTTTTCTGCTTGGCCACAGGATACAGAAGTAAGAGCAATGGGTAGAAATTATGAAGTGACAGATTTAGATTTGATATAAGTAAAATCTTCCTAATAATTAGAGCCATCCCAAAATAGAAGGAGATGTTTTAGCAGGAAGTGGGTGCCTCTACATTTGAGATCTTTAAGCAAAGTCTGGTTGACTACTGGCTGGAAGGGGAGTCTTGTTGTAATACTAGATGTATTCTGAGTTCCTTTCCATAGGTGACACTCTATGCCTCTGTGACTATTCCTTTGCTACTTACGCACACATGACCTTGCACTATTATCTGTATAGCCTTTGTGTCACTAACACAAAGGGGACACTTTGGGTGATTTAATTTTGTTGGTTCCTTGCCCACAAATAGACAATCCAGGAACCTCAATATCTGATACCTTCAGTTATGGTTACTGGCTTCTCTTAAAAGCACAAAGGTTCACAAGGCTCAAGGCATGAACAGATTTATATACCTGCTCAGAGAAATGAATGGTACTCACATCATACAGCATGGAAGATAGTAATATCCACCAGGCAGCAACCCTCCCCCAGTCTCAGTCCCTTACAGTAGGGCTCCATTGGGGATGCCCAGGTGTTGCTTTGGTGATCTCCTCCGGGCCTTCTATTGTCTGAACAGCATCACCTTTCATGCAGTTCATACCTCTAGCATGTCCCAGTGGATGTCATTGATTATTGTTCTCTGTTCCAGCTCCTTGTCATGATCCTTTCCATCATCCCACTTCAGTAGGGCCTCCTGTAGTTCTTAGCTCCTAGAAAATGGCAGCCATGGTCCTTGCTGACCAGCTTTCCCTCTTGTGGTTGTCTCCCTGAGCCCTAATGATGACTTGAATATCCAATTCCAAATGCCTCTGTTTCTAAAAGCTTCTCTTGTTCCTGTGGCCTCAGATCTCACACATAGCAAGACTTGTAGGGGATCATGAATCCACTTTCTTTGCACCTCAGAAGCTCAGCTCAAATCCCACTGTCCTCTCTAATGTCTTTCTTGACCATAGTTCTCAGCCTACAGTGACCTTTCTCTTCTTAGGATTCTGTAGATGCCCCAGGGTCTCTCCCCAACCCCATTTTGGGTCAGGGTGACTTTTTAGTCTGATGTCCTCTTTCTTCTAGCACCTGGTTTCTCTTGTCCAAATCATTGCCTCCCATGGGTCTAGAGTACTAGAAGAACATCTTATGCTCTCCCCTGCTTTTTTGCAGTCCAGTCCAGGGCCAGCTGATGGGGTTATTCAAATGATCTGAAGAGGCCTTCCAAAGATAAGGAGAAATGTAAACACTCCTCCTCAACCCTCCATTACTGAGTACCAGGATAAAGGAGATTTGTAGTTCCTGCTACATATTTTAATGTTCTTATGTTTTCATATCTTGTCTCCCTTGCTATACTATAATCATAAGACCGTATAATTTTAGAGCTGGAATTGATCTTGGTCATCGTCCTTCCCCCTCCTACTAGTTTTATCAATAAATTGAAATCCAGAGAAGTGACATGATTTGCCAAAGGTAACACAGCTAGTAATGGGTAACAGAGATAGAATTAGAACCAGGTCTCTTAATTCTTAATCCAGTGCTCTTTCCAGGGAAATCGTAGATTTCCATCTGGGCACAGAAGAGAAGGAGAAAAAGTTCTGGAGAGAGTCTAGGCATGAGTGAAGTGAAATCTAGCTGGAGTTCTTTTGTCAAATGGTGACCCCAGGAGAAGGCCCTAGGCCAGAGGCTTCCCAGACTGGTAATGCAGGACTCGAGGAGAAAGAGGGGTCCAGACAGAGTCTAGGCATGAGTGAGTGAGACATATTAATTCATTTGATCCTCATAATAATCCTGGGAATTAGGTGCTTTTATTATCCCCATTTTGTAGATGAGAGAAAGGAGACGGAGAGATTACATGATCTCCCTAGGTCACACGGTTAGTAACTGTCTGAGGCCACATTTGAACTTAGGTCTTTATGACTCCAAGTCTAAGAGATAATATTTGCCTCACTACATCATAAAGTGGTTGTAAGGAAAGTGCTCTGTAAACTTAATAGTGCTATGGAAATGTGGGGTAATTATAACGATAGTAACAACCATGATAACCATGTCAATAGCAGTAATTCAGAAACTATGGCTGGTTCTTTGGGGGAAAAAAACCAATTGGCTCAAGTTTCCCATACAAAATTTCCTTTCTCTGGATAAGAAACTGGGAATACGATAATAATATAATTTTAACGTTGGATATTACTATGATTAAATACTTTGAATTCTTATTGGATTAATATTGGAATGCTGGATATTATTATTATTAAATAGGTTTAACTCTTACTAGACATTGATATTAGAATATGGGACATTACCATTATTAAATACTTTGAATTTTTCTAAGGACTTTCCTCTTCCTGTTTTTATTTCATCCTCATACCATCCCTTGGGAATAGGGAGTGAAGTTGGAGAGAGAAAAAGAAGGGATTCCTCTGGGAATCAGTGATTATTCCAATAGTGGTCATCCATTGTCTGTTTGAAGATGGGGAACTCATTATGTTCTCAAATGGCCTGTTCAGCTTTTGGATGACTGATTATTAGGAAATTTTTTCAAATTCAAATTCAAAAATTTCAAAATTCAAAACTTCACACATTCAGTTAGCTACTATTTGAGTGTCTGCCATGTGCTTCATGCT
The DNA here is from genome assembly GCA_028646595.1 of Phalanger gymnotis. Taxonomy (NCBI): domain Eukaryota; kingdom Metazoa; phylum Chordata; class Mammalia; order Diprotodontia; family Phalangeridae; genus Phalanger; species Phalanger gymnotis. The sequence continues at coordinate 121,893,790 of CM053624.1, read as the reverse complement.
AGCGGCAGGTTGATTTTACTGAAATACTTATCTGAAATTTTCCCCCCAAGGGGCTAGAACATTTTATTGAAGCTGGGGAGGAATATGAGTGATTTGGACACAAGGGTGGGATCCCTGAGGATATGAGGGAGATCAGGTCTTGGTTGGGTGAAAGAGTGGATAGCTTAGGGTTATCAGAAGCCATCTTGGCAAGAGTGGGAGAGCCTGAGAGTGAGAGAGAGGGGTGCAGAATGGGAGATGGGAGAAGACAAAGAACTTGGCTCACCTGCTGAGGGTCCTGGTAGCCACAATCACTTGGATGCCACTGAAAATAATCTTTTATTCTGCCATCAACATTGGCACCCTTTTATTTTTAGACCAGACACACAATTTCACTGGGACTGAGAACTCCAGGTGAGGAAAATCCCTCTCCCAGAGCAGAGCAAGACCAGCTCTGTAACTTATTGTCTTAGAGAGTCACCTAGGCACTGAAAGTGAGTCGACACACATTTATTAAACACTATGTGCCAAGTTAAATGACTTGCCCTAGGTTATGCAGTCACTATAAACCAGAGGGTTTGAACCCAGGTCCTCATGAAGGAAGGAAATAAGCATTTATTAAACACTTACTGTGTGCCAGACACTGTGCTAAGCACCTTGATCATCACAACAATCCAGGGAGGTTGGTACTGTCATTATCTCTATTTCACAGTTGGGGAAACTGAGATAAAGGTTAAGTGACTTGTTCAGGGTCATGCAGCTAAGTAAGTGTGTGAGCTTGGATCTGAACTCAGGTCTTCCTGATTCCAGGCCCAGAGCTCTATTCTTTGCACCATGAGGGTCCTCTTGAAGCTGAGGCTAGCTCTCTATCCACAACTTTATACCCCATCTTAATGCCTGTGCTGCTATTAGTTGGTTCCTTGTTTAGGTAGTATTCCAGCAAATTGGACTTTAGCCTTCTGAAGCAAGGAGCCAGGTTGGGTCTGGTCCCAGAGGTGAAGAATATGATGATCTAGCTCTTGGTACTGTACAGGGGCTAGAGCAGGGGTGGGGGACTTCATCCTCAAGGCCACGTGTGGCCCTCTAGGTCCTCAAGTATGGGCTTTTTGGTTGGATTCAGTCAAAGGGTCATGCTCGAGGACCTAGAGGGCCACAAGTGGCCTCGAGGCCTCAGGTTCTCCACCCCTCCCCTACCCAGGCTAGAGGTTTCTAGAATGAAAGAACAGGAACTAGGAAACTGGGATAGAAGATGAGACAGGCAGAAAGAAAAAGCATGGGAAGGGCAGAAGTTAGAGGGAGATTGTGATGACAATAGCTCATGTTAAAGGTCTGCAAAGTCCTATCCTCACAATAGCATTGGTATTTCATAGTAATGATCCATTAACCAACATCTATTAATACTTACTATGTGTCAGATAGGGCAGCTAGCTGATGCAGTGGATGAAGCATTGGGCCTGGAATCAGGAAGATCTGAGTTCAAATCCAGACTCAGACACTTCCTAGCTGTGAGACCCTGAGGAAGTCACTTAACCTCTGCCTCAGTTTCCTCATCTGTAAAATGAGCTGGAGAAGAAAATGGCAAACTACTCCAGTATTTCTGCCAAGAAAACCCCCAATGGGGTCACAAAGAGTTGGACACGCCTGAAAAAATGACTCAACAACAGCGATGTGTGTCAGGTACTTGGCTCAACTCTGGGGATACAAAGAAAAGCAAAAGTCCATCCCTGCCCTTGAGGAGTTTATATTCTAATAGAGGATAATAGTTCTGATGTATACAGCCTTGATGTACAAAGTGCTTTCCTCACAACAGCCCCGTGAAATAAATAATGCGAAAGTTACTGTTTTTGTTTTAAAGATGGAGACACTGAGGCTTAGAGAGAGGCTAAGTGATGGGCCTATGGTAACACAGCTAGTAAATGTCAGATTTGGCACCCGAACCTAGGCCTAATGCCTCTAACGCCAGTATTCTTTCACTATACCCCAGTTGTCTCTACATAACCTGTGATTAGGTAGCCAACATGACAATCATTTCCATTATATTGGCTCCAGTAACTAGGGTCCTTTTGGGAATAGGTCTGAAGTATTTGAGGGTAGGTAACAGCAGGTCCTGGCAGAGGAGATGCCAATATTTTTTTTATTCTTAGAAACGTACCTTTTCCTGTTTTCTATACTGTTTCCCTTTTCCCAGGTTTTCCGGCCTAAAATATGGATCCAAATCATGAAAAACCACTGCTCTACTTTCCTCTCTCCATAGTACCCGTCCCTAGCAGGAAATCTTGCTGGTGCCTGAGAGCAAAGACGATTCTGGCTGAGATGTTTGAGTTCCACAAAGTCAACAAATGCTTATTAAGCCCTTACTGTGTGCAAAGCACTATCTTAGGCAGTGCGGAGGATACAGAGATAGATACAGTGCAGTTTCTGCCCTTAAGATTCTTTCAGTCTAGGTTGGGGGAGGGAAGACAGAACAACTAGACAAAAAACTCATGATGCAAGGGAGATAGAAATACAAGTAGTGGACAGGTTTGTGCAAAATGTGAAGAGGAAGGAGAGGAGTCAGGAAAAACTTACAGAGAGGGTGTGTGTATATGTGTGTGTGTGTGTGTGTGTGTGTGTGTGTGTGTGTGTGTGTGTGTGTGTGTTGGGGAAGCCAAGGAGGCCATTCAAGAGAGGGTGGTAGTGGTATGTGTGTGTGTATGTGTGTGTGTGTGTGTGTTTGTGTGTCTGTGTGTGTATGTGTGTGTGTGTGAAGTCAAGGAGGCCGTTCAAGTCATAGAGCCAACGATGAAGGTAGGATGGAGAGCTGGTCCTAGGTATGGAGGACTGCGGGAGCTAAGCAACAGAGATGGAGGCTTGCTGTGAATTCTCCAAGGAGAAGGAACTTTATATGGGAAATGACAGAACAAAAATGACTATCAGGAAGTTGATGCCCAAGATGAATAATGAGCCAAGAAAAGAGGACCGAACTGCCCTTAATGAATTCAAGGCACTGGGACTGGATGAACTACATCCTTAAGAGTTAAAAAAAAAAAACCAAAAACTGTCAGGTGTGATTACTGAGCCCTTGCCAGTGACAGTCGAAAGATCGTGGAAGATGTCAGAGGTTACCACAAGATTGGAGAACAATTGTTCTGATTCTCAAAGAAGGGAACAGAACTAAATCTGCAAACTATAGGCCAGAGAGCTTGACTTTGATTCCCGAAAGAAATTCTAGAACAGATCATTAAAGAGATGGCCGGCAAACATCTAGAAACATCTAGAAAAATAATAACTAACACTTACATGATGCCTCCTATATGTCAGGCACCGTGCTAAGAGCACATTTGATCCTCACAACAACCCTGGGAGGTAGTTGTGCTACTACTATCATCCTGTGAAGCAGACAGAGGTTAAATGACTTGGCCAGGGTCACAGAGCTGGTAAGTGTCTGAGGCTGCATTTGAACTCAGGTCTTCCTGACTCCAAGCCCAGGGCTCTATCCACTGCCCCTCCTAGAAGCGGTGATTACAAAGAACCAGGATGATGTCATCAATAACAAATCATGTCAAACTAACTTCATTTTCTTTTCTGGAAAGTTTACTAAACTGGTAGGTGAGTGAAATTCTGTGGATATTCCTAGATTTTTAGCAAGGCTTTTGATAAAGTACAGCCTGTGTCATTTCAGGTATCCTTATCCCAAGTCCTACCCCCATGAGTTAAATCCTCAAAGCTTATCCTTCCCTCCCTCCACACACACATAAGAATACTGCTAAGTAAGTAGGAGTGAGTCTTTAATGCCATTCTCTGGAGCCCCCACGGTTATCAGTTGAGAATCATTTCCTCAGTTAGCCTTAATTAGTTTTTAGAAAGGTTACATTAAGAACGGTTGGTATAAAAGAACATTTAAGAACATTTAGAAAGGTGGTACATTAAGAATGGTTGGTATAAAACATTCCTCCCCCCAAAATAGTCTGACACGCTTTCCCACAAGTACATACAGAGTTTGGGGAAAGGTGAGCTCAAGCTTAGCACATATGAGAAAGGGGTAACAGCTCCTAGTTGATGAAATATACCTTCTTTCTCTTGGTGAATAGATAGGAGACTCCAGATACAAAATGTAGTATAGCCTGACAGGTTCGATGTCTGTGTTAGATAGCTTGACTCCATTTCATGTGTCATAAGAGAGGGACCTAGTAGAGAGATTGGTAGAATCACAAATGACTGTGATATTAAAAAAAAGTATCAGTAAAGAAAAAGATAGGTGAAGAAGCCTCTTTAATATACTTGGTCCTAAAGCCACCTGCAATTGGTAGCTTTATGGCATACTATAGGGAAATTACCAACAAAGCTAGAGGACATAGGGTGGAACTACAAACATTAGGAATGAAAATAAACTTCTAGAACAAAGAGCCACCTCAAGGTGTTTTTTGGGGATTGGGATTTTGTATTGTCACTGGAATCCATTTGGAAGCAAACAGCCAGAAGCACAAAAGTATGCTCAGAAAGAAAACTTGAGGTGTAAATGGGTTAATAAACTTAATAGATGGCTTAAAGAAATCCATTTTTTCCTTTAACACCCACACAGTAAATCTCCTCACCAAAGTTTGGGATATTATTGCTATTTTCTATGTAGGCTCTACTATATTTCATCTATTTGTGCAAATTAGTATGTGCTTCCATGCCCAGGGCCAAAAATAAATTAGATGATGGGCCTTAGAAACAGAAATAAGCCCTACTTCTTTCTACCCCAGATTTTAGAAAGGATTTATATAGGACTTTGAGCCTATTTGCTACAGGCTGATTTTTTTTTCTCAGCTGGTAGAAAAGATACGGCTGGGATCACAAGACACTAAGATGATGGAATTTCGAGCCAGAAGTTATCTTAAAGGTCACCTGGTCTAACCCTTTCACTTCATTGATGAAGGAATTGAATCCCCAAAAAAGTACATTCACTTTTCCAAGGAACTGTAGATAGTAAGCAACAGAAATGCAGCAGAAGGTGCAGTGAAAGGTGGTCTTAAACAGCTCTAGATCTTCCCTGAAGCACTTACAAATAGAACAGGTGTAGACAGGACCTGACTACCCACATCAAGATTGTCTGCTTGGTAGAATGATGTGGAAAGAGCCTTGACCTGGGAGCTAAGGGATCTGGGTTCTGGTCTTCTCTTCCAGCTACAAGTTGGGTAGCCTTGGACAAAGTCACTTAATTTCTCTCTGCCTCAGTTTTGTCATCTTTAAGACTTAAGCGTTCATAACTCACCCACCTCCCATGGTTATTAGGATTTCTACACAAATGTCTCACAAGCATCTTAAACCCAGCCTCAATGAAGCTAAAGCTATTATTTTTGCCCCTAACCTTCCCACTTTACTGTTTCTGCCTGTGTCATCCCATCTCTAGCGCCTGTGATCTTGAAGCTTTCTGTGACTCTTCGCTCTCTGTCACCTCTCCTAGCTAATCAGTGGCCAAGTCCTGCTGATTCTAACTCCATGACAGCTCTCGCCTCAGCTGCCTGTTCCCACTAACAACATCTTAGCACAGGCACTCATTGCCACCTGTCTAAGCTATGGCAGAGCCTTCCTAACAGGTCTCCCCACTCCTCTGCTCTCTCTCTTTAATATTGCTGCCAGATTAATCCACAATTAATACATAAAGATGTAGTTATGTCATTCCTTTACTCTGAAATCTTCAGGGTCTCCCTACTGCCTTCCAGGTAAAATTCAAACTCTTTTTGCTTGGCATTCAAAGCCACCGATAGTCTGGCACCAATTTATATTTCCAGCCCTTTCTCCTATTATTTTCCTTTGCACACTCTGTTCTAGCCAAAGCCTGCCCCAGAAGTCATCACTTAATTGAGTTGAGTCTCAGTGCAAAATGGGAGGGGGGCTTAATAATACCCTACTACTACTAACACCTATATAGGTATATACTATATGTATTATATATATATATATAAATATATTTACTATATGGATACATACTATATACCATATAGATATATACTATTATACTCTATAGATACGTTATATGTACTATATAGCTATATACTATATGTGCTATATAGATATATACTATATATACACACATATTTATGTATACATATACATACACAGACACACATATGCATATATACTAATAATACGCAGACTACTGACATAGGGTCATTTTAAGGCTAGTATATTTTAAAACACTATTACTAGTGTCTAAATATGAGTTTTTATCTGGCTCAACTCCCTAATTAAGCAGGTGGAGAAACTGAGGCTCAGGTCAAGTGACATCTAATTAGTAGCAGATCCCTGGCCTGGAGCCCAGATTTCCAGGGCTCTTTTTGCCATAAAATCACTCTGAAAGGTATTAAGAGTTGTAGGTGTATAAGGGGTTATTAATAGGAGCTCAAGGCAAAACAGCAATGTCCAGGGCAGTGGGAAAAGATGAATCAGCACATTTAGTGGTTTTAACAGTCTGAAAGGAGGGAACTTGTGTCAGGATCTCTTTGTCTAGACAGGACTGGGATTCATGCTTAGTGCCTCCCTTACCGCCCTCCCCAACTCATGTCTATACTGAGTCAGGCCTGAGGTCTTCTGTGCAAGGGTCAAAACTACCTTCTCTCCTGAGAACCCATTTTAAAACCTGGTTTGGAGACTAACTTTCTCCCAGGCATCACCCATTGCCTTTCCGCTGGGAGATGGGTATTGCTCCACCCTTAGCAAGCGAAATCACTGGGAGTTGGCCAAAGTGGGGAGGGGGGATATTCTAGGCCCCAGCCTCCATCCCAGCCTCCCTCATCTTCCCAGACAAGCTGGCTGGCCCGGCCCTGTCTGTTTGCCTTTGCAGCCCAAGGCCAGGGGAAAAGGGATGAATATTTCATGCAACGTCTGTGTTTTTATTCGGAGAGGCCCCGATCAGAGCCATGCAATATTTCACCAGCCCTTGTGTTTGTCGGCTCCGGTAATCATCGGCCTCAATCACTGGTGCGAGATTTTATGAATTAATAAAAATGATCATGGGCAGTCCGGGGGGACCCTGGGAAGAAATGCGCCAAGTAGAATTTTAATGAGTACCACAGGGAATTTCAGCCTTTGCGAGCTTCCCCTCCTCCCTCTGTCCCCCCACCCTGCCGAACAGCTTCATGCTTGGATCTTTCCTTTTCCTCCTCTTTCCCCTTTAGCAATATCATGGCGAGCTACTCTAAATCACTGTCACGCAAATTAGGTGTTTCCCATCAGCCTGTTGTCTGGCCCACAACCGGGCTGCCATGTGCCACAAAGGCAGCCCCGGTGCACCTGCTCTCCTGTCCTAATTGAGCAGATGATCTGCCGATTTGTCATGCTTAGCTGTGGTCCCTCTCCCCAGCCCTCATCCAGAGAGCCCCGGCTCAGCCCCAGAACAGGGGTGAGGCTACAACTGTAAAATCAATGTGTGTGTGTGTGTGTGTGTGTGTGTGTGTGTGTGTGTGCGCGCGTGCGTGTATTAGAGTGGGAGCCCGTGTGCCAGGGGATGTATATGGGGGTGTGTGTGTGTGTGTGCATGTGTGATGTGTGTGCGAGAGAGCCTGTGTGCCAGGGGGTGTGTGTGGGGTGGGGGGAAGGAGTTGTATGGGGAGGGGTGAGAATGACAGATCCCCTACTCATTACTGAATAATTCATTGTGGCGTTAATGTCTTCAGATACCATCTCTCACTTCCTCCCTCTTCTCTTCTCATCTGGGCCCACTTGGGAAAACTTGATTATGGCCCCTGCTCTGACGACAGAGTATACAGATAAAAGATAATTGCTTGGCTTGACTCCTCCATTGATATGAAAATAAGATTTAAATTATTCACTCTCGGTTTAAAGGTTAGTTGAAGGTTATTACAGGGGATGAAAAAAAAAGATCACTCTTCATAACTGCGGGGTGGGGATGAGACAGGTTTGAAAAGGCCTAATTTGCACGGGAGGCAGAAGCAGGCTTGTTGTGAATAAACGGAGAGGCCCTCAAGAGATTTTGATCTAGGAGAAGTCAATTATTTATAAGCAAATTAGGGCTGGCTTTTCATATCCATAAGACACTGTCCTCATCAATAAGGCCTGGATGGTGTCTTCAGCCTACTGTGTTCCCCCACTTTTTTTTTCTTTATGCTTGCTTCTGAAACCACCGAGGTGTGGGTTTTTGTCCCTTTTCCAGGCTGCAATTTCATTTTAGTGACTGTTTTAGTGGTGTGCTTGCTTGGGGTGGTCCTCTTCATATAGATCCCGCTCTTCAGTTTTTTACAGACTTCTTCATTCTCTGGTGACTCCTTGGCATCTTTGGAATAGCCAAAAGGGCACAGGTAGGCCAAAGATGGGCTCCCACTGGCAACAGCGCCAGGAAACCTGGCCATCCTGCCCAGGCAAGCATTCTACCCCCAGCTCCCTTGATGCAATTTTACATATGAAAGTCTTTTCAGTGCGTCTCGTTCCTGAGCAGGCAAATCTCGGTCTGTGTTTAGTTCAATAATTAATGGCATTGCCTGTTCCTGGAAATCAGGCGGTGTTTCAAAAAGTATCCAGTGGCCTCCACCTCACCAGCGCTTCATGCATTAATCATCAGCGGCCAATTTTATCAAAATAAATAGCAGGGAAAGTGAGATCGCTTATCTGCTGTAGGATTAGAAAACAGACTCCCTTGTTCCACAGCCTAGCCCAGTTATGCCGTTAAAGAGCATCTGGCTAAGTAGACAACATGTTTCTGAGTCTAGATTTCCCTGGAGTCTACCGTTATTGTGCATTTACACAAATTTTGCACCTATTTATACCTATAAATGGCGTCCCTTCCAACCTAAATCCTGGAAACCAACCTGGGGTTGATTATACAAATTGCGTCCAGGGGCAATGACGGAAATCCATCCTAGATTATGTGTGTTCATGCATGGGTATGTATATCTGTATGTATAGATACATATTATGTTCAGAGGCAAAGAAATATAATTTTCCTTGCATAATTTTGCCTCTAGCTAGTGGTTAGAAATTAGAAAAAATAATGGGGCAGCTAGGTGGTGCAGTGGAGAGAGTGCCCAACATGGAGTCAGGAAGATTTATCTTCCTGAGTTCAAATCTGGCCTTGGACTCTTACTAGGTGTGTTAACCTGGGCAAGTCACTTAACCCTGTTTGCCTCAGTTTCTCCATCTATAAAAAAATGAGTCAGAGAAGGAAATGGCAAACCACCCCAGCATCTTTGCCAAAAAAAACCCCAAATGGGCTCACAAAGAATTGGACATGACAGAAAATGATTGAACAGTGAAAAGAACAGATAATAAATCTTTCATTTTTTTTTTCTGGAAAGATTTTCAAAAAAGGCATAGTTGTTGAAGGGAAACAACTTTGAGCTTGAAAACTGGCTTTCTTTCTAGTCTCGGTTCTGCCGTCAGTTTGCTTTGAGGCTTTGGTCGAGTCGTTTAGGTTCTCTGAGTCTGAGTTTCTTCATCTGAAAAATGGGTATAGTAATGCCTATCCTATCTATCTGATATAAATTTTCCAGGATAACAAGAAATTATGGATTTCTCTCTAGAACTCAGTTTTTTCATCTACGTGATGGGCAGACTAGGTGATCTCTTTCTGAAGTTCTCTTCCAGGTCTGACAATAACATGCTTGAAAATGTTCTGAAGAGTTAAAAATGCTATATAAAAATGATGACTTATTTATGGTGTTGAGAGGCAACGTAACTAACTTGGGAGTGAAGAGAGGTCCAAACCAAGCTCTGATACTTACTAGCTATTTAATCCAGGGCAAATTGCTTAACTTCAGTGAAGCCTCAGTTTCTTCATTTATCAAATGGGAATAAAATATTTCACGGGGCTGTTGTTAGAAGAGCTTTTTAAAACCTTAATGCTGTATAAATGGAACCACTGTGGTCCTAGCTCGTGGTGTGGAAAACCATCCAGGGATGCACATTAGTAACTCATCCTCTCAGAGGGAGGCTCTGAGAGAGCTTAGGTGACTTGTCTACTATTACATAGCTATGGTGTGTCAGCTATAGCTCAGTGGATAGCCCTCCCTCCCTAGCTTGAAGTCTGGAAGACTGATCTTCCTGAGTTCAAATCTGGCCTCAGAAACTCACTAGCCGTGTGATCCTGGGCAAATCACTTAACCCTCTTCGCCTCAGTTTCCTCATCTGGAAAATGAGCTGGAGAAGAGAATGGCAAACCACTCCAGTATCTTTGCCCAGAAAACCCCAAATGGGGTCAGGAAGAGTCTGACATGACTGAGAAATGACTGAACAAGAACAATTATGCGTCAGAGACAAGATTTGAATGCCGGTTTTCCTGGTGCTCTATCCACTATCACAATTCAATACTGCCTCTGTCTCTCAAGCAAAGATCACATATCTAGAAGAAGAAGGGTCTTCAGAGGCCATCTAGTCCAATGCTCTCATTTTACAGATGAGGAAACTGAGGCCCAAGAACACTTGTTCAAGGAAATCATCAGCAGTGGGATTTGAATCCAGATCCTTTAATGCCAGAATCAATGTTTTTTTTTTTTCCATTATGTGCCATAATTCTTTTCCAGGTAACAGTTTGATTAAATGACCTTCAGTGGATTTGGGCAAAGAGGAAAGTTTCCCCTCTAGGAAGGCTGGACCAGTGTTTGTCACTTTTCTCTCTCGTGCCCTTCTTTTCCCTCTCTCACTGTGAGGTGAAGAATCCTTTGGAGAGAATTGTGACTTAGGGAGAGGAAAATATAAACAGCGCTTTGGGCCACTCTGGAGTCAGGAGTAATAGATTCCACCCTCCTCCTATGATGGCAGGCGGGGAGGGAAAAGGGAATGGAACTTTCTGACATGGTGGAAAAAAACCCCACAATAATAACAACACTAAAGGAGTCTCTGCTCTCCCTGCAGGCTTCCTGCTGAAAACCCCGCTGGGCCTCAGGAGCACAGAGCCATAAGGGCAAGCAAGAAGCAGGAGCTAATTCCCTGTGGTGATTCTTGCCAGGAAAACATGGAGGAGGCAGTTTGGGGATTTATGGGGAAGAGTTCCTGGTGCATTGTGGGCCCCCACACCAAGGAGGCGGGGGGGGGGGGGGGGGGGGGGGGGGGGGGGGGGGGGGGGGGGGGGGGGGGGGGGGGGGGGGGGGAGGTGGAGGGAAAGAACTTGCCCTCCATAGTAATGATCAATCATACCAGGACTTTCCTAACATGATTACAAGGCATCCAAGCCAACAGCTAATGTGATTTTTCTTCCTGTGTTTGGTTTGAAATGGGAGGTTGGCAAAGCTTGCTGGTTTCCATTCCATTGCCTTTAGAGGAGAAAATCAGAGAAAGTATTGATCATCTCAGGTGACGCCTGGACTTGAGGTTGACAGGAGGAGTTTGGAGGCACAGTGCAGAAAGGGGGAGCTGGGAGCTGCTGAGGCTGGAGAGGCTGGCTTCTTAATTTAAACCTGAGATGCCTCAAATGCCAAATTCACCAGGAGCTTATGAGGTCGTTTTCTAGATTTCATGGTTCTGGCGGTGCTCGCCTGGAGCAAATGATGCTTTGTGTATCCCCAAACCAAAGGGAAGGCCTTCTCACCCTCCTTTACTTTTTGTTTTCTTTTTTTTGGAGGGGGGAAGGCAGGGCAATTGGGGTTAAGTGACTTGCCCAAGGTCACACAGCTAGTAATTGTGTCAAGTGTTGGAGGCCTGATTTGAACTCAGGTCCTTCTGACTCCACTCACGCACCACCTAGCTGCCCCTCACCTCCTTTTCTATCCTTTCTGGGTACCTCCCTCTCCCCTACCCAGACCTCTCTGCCAATTCTGTGTTAAGTTTTCTCCGTTTCTCTTTTTTTGTCTTGGTGACGAATTCCAGGAGAAGCATCATCATACCTTCCTCGGCTCAGTGGGTCTACGAAAGTATCTTTTTTGTTTCCTCCCAAGGAAAATGAAGGGATCACTCTTGGGTTCATTGGATTAGCACTAGAAGGGACATGAGAGGCTATCTAGTCTGAATCTTCCAGTTTACAGATAAGGAAACAGGCTCAAGGAGATCAAATGACTTGCCCAAAGTCAGAGAATTAGTGGCAGAGCTAGGATTGAAATTCAGGTCCTCTGGTTCCAAGTCCAGTATTCCTTCCACCATGCATGGTAGACTAGACCTTCAAGATCCTTTCCAGTATAATAGATTATAATATATAATATAATATATATATAAAATAATGTAGTAAATACTTATACATTAATTTATATATGATATATATATATATATTTCCAAAAATATATTGCCAACCCCTTTCAGATTTATAATAGCTAACATTTACACAGCACTTTAAAGTTTACAATATTATTTCATTTGGCCCTCACAACAACCTTGTAAATAAAATGCTATTATTTTACAGATGAGGAAACCAATGCAGAGATTGTCCAGAGTCACATGAGTATCTGAAACAAGATACTAATTGATGTCCTCCTGACTCCAAGTATTAGCCCTAGGTACCATATCTTCAATTAATCCAAAGGTAGCACTTATTGACACAGAATACTATGTGAAATGGTGCGTGTGTGTGGTGGGGGGGGGGGAGGGTCACAAAGAAGTAAAATGATTGGTCCCTGCAGATCATATCGTCTTATTGGATAGTCTCAAAGCCCATTGGCATGGAACTCTCTCCTTATTGGTGAAGATCGCTGTCCTGAGCTTGGGAGGGGCCAGGTAGAGTTGTCAAGAGCAGGAAAGAGGAGAGTTCTAGTCTCTTCAAGTCTTTGGACCTGCTTTGAGTCTCTTTAGCCATTTCAGGCTCTGTGGTTGCTTTGGGCCATTCTGGCTTCCATTTTCTTTTTTAATTATTATTTATTTATTTAGTATTTTTGGGTTTTTAGCATTGATTTTCACAAGAGTTTGAATTACAAATTTTATCCACATTTCTACCCTCCCACCCACTCCAAGATCCTGATTACCCCATTCCCCAGTCAGCCATCTCTTCTGTCTCCCCACTCCCCCCCCCATTCCCTTTTCCCTTACTTTCTTGTAGGGCAAGATAGATTTCTATGCCCCATTGCCTGTATATTTTATTTCCTAGTTGCATGCAAAACCAACATTTTTTTGAACATCTGCTTTTAAAACTTTGAGTTCCAAATTCTCTCCCCTCTTCCCTCCCTAAGAAGGTAAGCATTTCAACATAGGCCACATGTGTATCATTATGCAAAACCCTTCCACAATACTCATGTTGTGAAAGACTAACCGTATTTTGCTCATTCCTACCCTATCCCCCTTTATTCAGTTTTCTCCCTTGACCCTGTCCCTTTTCAAAAGCTTTTGATTACCTTCTCGCCTTATCTGCCCTCCTTTCTATCATCCCCCCTTTTTATCTCCTTCCTCTGTCTTTCCTGTGGGGTAAGATACCCAATTGAGTGTGTATATTATTCCCTCCTCATGTCAAATCCAATGAGAGCAATATTTGCTCATTCCCTCTCACCTGCCCCCTTTTCTCTTCCTACAGAACTGTATTTCTTGCCACTTTTATGCGAGATAATTTACCCCATTCTATCTCTCCTTTTCTCCATCTCTCAATATATTCCTCTCTCATCCTTTAATTTAATTTTATTTTTTAGATATCATCCCTTCATATTCAACTCACCCCGTGCTCTGTGTGTGTGTATACATATATGTATGTATGTACGTATGTGTATATTCCCTTCAGCTACCCTAATACTGAGATCTCATGAATTATACACATCATCTTCACATGTAGGAATGTAAACAAAACAGTTCAACTTTAGTAAATCCCTTATGATTTCTCTTTTTTGTTTACCTTTCCATGCTTCTCTTGATTCTTGTATTTGAAAATCAAATTTTCTATTCAGCTCTGGTCTTTTCACTGAGAAAGCTTGAAAGTCCTCTATTTTGTTGAAAATCCATATTTTACCTTGGAGCATTATACTCAGTTTTGCCGGGTAGATGATTCTTGGTTTTAATCCTAGCTCAATTGACCTCTGGAATACCATATTCCAAGCCCTTCAATCCCTTAATATAGAAGCTGGTAGATCTTGTGTTATCCTGATTGTGTTTCCACAATACTCAAATTGTTTCTTTCTGGCTGCTTGCAGTATTTTCTCCTTGATCTGGGAGCTCTGGAATTTGGTGACAATATTCCTAGGAGTTTTCTTTTTGGGATCTTTTTGAGGAGGTGATCTGTGGATTCTTTCAATTTCTATTTTACCCTCTGACTCTAGAATATCAGGGCCGTTCTCCTTGATAATTTCTTGAAAGATGATATCTAGGCTCTTTTTTTGATCATGGCTTTCAGGTAGTCCAATAATTTTTAAATTCTCTCTCCTGGATCTATTTTCCAGGTCAGTGATTTTTCCAATGAGATATTTC
>CM053624.1:121810584-121879425 GCA_028646595.1 Phalanger gymnotis | reverse complement strand
ATTTCTCTTCCCAATTTTTCCTCTACTTCTCTAACTTGCTTTTCCAAATCCTTTTTGAGCTGTTCCATGGCCTGAGACTAGTTCATATTTTTCTTGGAGGCTTTTGATGTAGGCTCTTTGACTTTGTTGACTTCTTCTGGCTGTATGTTTTGGTCTACTTTGTCACCAAAGAAAGATTCCAAAGTCTGAGTCTGTTTTTGCTGCCTGGCCATGTTCCCAGCCAACTACTTGACCCTTGAGTTTTTTGTCAGGGTATGACTGCTTGTCAAGTAGAGGATACTTTGTCCCAAGCTTGAGGGACTGCACTGTTGTTTTCAGAGCTATTTCTACACAGCAAGCTCTGCCACACCAGTGCTCCTCTTCCCCCAAGAACTGCCTACCTAGACTGCCCACTCAGATGTAAGCAAGCTCTGCACTCCTGCTCTGATCCGCCACTTAATTCCTCCCACCAAGCAACTTCAGCTATAGTTCTGTCCTCGGAGCTGCACCACCTCCGCTGCCCCCGGGGTGGTGGCCAAACCACGAACTCCTTTCGCTCTGCCCCCCACAGTTTTTCCCACTAACCTTCTCTGTTATCTTTGGTGTTTGTGGGTTGAGAAGTCAGGTAACTTCCACAGCTCCCTGATTCAGGGCAGTAGAGCCTGCTCCAGCTGGCTCCCAGTCTGGTTGGTCCAGGCATGACTCACGCTGGGCTCCACTGTGTTCTGCTCCCAGCTCCTTGCAATAGACCTTACCCAGTGACCATCCAGGCTGTCCTGGGTTGGAGCCCTGTTTCCCTCTGCTATTTTGTGGGTTCTGCAGTTCTAGAATTTGTTCAGAGCCATTTTTATAGGTGTTTGGAGGGTCCTGTGGGAGAGCTTTAGGCAAGTCCCTGCTTTCCAGCTGCCATCTTGGCTCCACCCCCCTTCCATTTTCAAGAGAGAAGATAGACAAAGCCAACTCCATTTCAGGTTTCTGAAGGAAAAGACTTTGGTAAGAAGCCAATAACAGAGGAGCTGACATTCTCCATCATGTCCCTACCCCTAGCTTGCTACACTAGAGACCTTTGGGAACTTCTTTTTGGCTGAGGGCTAGGACTCTCTCTCTTGGTTGAGCTGAGTTACCTAGCTCCCAATGGGACATATTCTTCTACACACACATTCTCTGATTTCTGTTTTACTATCAACTTGGATAAATGGGTTTATTTGCTGTATGCGATCTGTGTCCACCATGGAACTGGCATTTGTGGGAAGGGAGTCGAGTCTTAAATATAAATCTCAAGATTCACCTTTCCCCCTATGATGTACAGTGACAAAAGCTTAGTTTGAACATGCAAATCACGTCCCCTGGACTAGGGGTGGAGAACCTGCAGCCTTGAGGCTACATGTAGCACTGTAGGACCTCAAGTGTGGCCCTTTGAAGTTTGGATCCAATCAAAGGGTGTGCTTGAGGACCTAGAGGGCCACATGTGACCTCAGAGCCACAGGTTCCCCATCCCTGCTGCAGACTAACAATCTTTAAGGGAACAGAGATATTTTAGCCCAATACCCCCTGTCTCCGAGGAGAACAGAATGACTAAGCTTCTGGCCCCAACCTCCCACTCGCTGGCCTATCAGGAAATAAAGTCTCCCTTGGAGAAGAGTGAGGGGGAAGAAGAGGTTATAGACATCTACTCTACCTCCCTTCATGCCATACAACAACACTCCAATGCTACCTGTGAGGGACAGTTCTCACTATGTACATATAACAACCAGTGACCAAAGAGAGTATAAATTAAGAGTTTAACTGTGTGCTGCAGAAGATAAGCAGAGGGGACAGGAAAGGTAAAGCTGAACATGTGGGATGAGAATAGGTTACTGAGGTTTTATGATATTAGCAGAGGATTTTGGACTTAATGAAGTAGACATCCAGAGCCTCTGCAAGTTTAATTTAGCTGGATAAATTGGAGTTGGGGAGGCCAGCCAGGGGGCTGTAGTAATAATCTAAGTGTGAGGTAATGGGAACCCGGACTGAGGAGGGGATTGAGAGAAAGGAGCTGTTAGGAGAAACATTTCAAAGTGTAAAGGGTAGGGTGGGGAGTGAGATCGCATTCCTTACAAAAGGGACAAACAATAGGGCTTGGAAAAATATCCAAAAAGGAGGAAAGAAAGGAAGAATTAAAGAAGGCAATTAAGATTTCTTACCTAGGAGATTTGAAAGAGAGGTGGCAGCACAAATAAAAATCTGGAAGTTGGGAAGGAGACCCCATGGGAGGGGGGAAAGATAATGAGTTCACTTTGGGACATGTTGGGTTGGAGGTAACAACAGGCCATCCAATTCAGTTTGACTTAACTAAACAAAATAGGTATTTACCTAATATGTACAAGGCATAGTGTTGGGTGGTAGGGATACAAAGATGAAAAAAAATGGTGTTTATGTGGTCCTCACATGTCTGCAAATTGTTCTTACAAACATTTGGGTCCCCCCAATAACTTTTGAGGTAGGTACCATACATTAATATTAGCTCCATTTCACAGATGAAGAAACAGAAACTCATCTAGGTTTAAATGACTAGTCCAGGGACTCATAGCTAGGAAATTTCAGAGGAGGAGTTTGAACCCGTCTTGACTCCAAGCCTAGCATTTCAGCCATTACCCCAATCCTTGCCTTGTACTAGGGGTGATGTGGCTTTTTTTTGATATAAGGTAGAGTTGTTCACCATTTTCAAAGAAAACCAGTTACGACAAGGAACAATGAGAGATTCAGGCAAAATACTCCAGAAAATTTTTAAGAGAAAACACTTTTAGGCATGTAGTTATTTGGGGAGAAGGGTACAAGGGAAGGGGCGGGAATCAAGGAAGGTTTCTTGGACAAGGTGGCACCTAGGATGAATCTAGAAAAAAAAGGAGGATTTCATCAGGCAGAGATGGGCAGGGAGTACATTCCAAGAAGGAGCAATAGTGTTTATGAATGCATAGAACTAGGAGATGATAAGGTACAGTTCAGGAATAACTAACATTCAATTTGCCTGGAACATTGAGTATACGTGGGTAAATAATATGAAAGAAGGCAGGAGAGATAGGCTGGAAGCAGATTATGGATAGCCCTAAATGTCAGAATAAGAAATTTTTATTGTTTAGAAAAGTGGGAACTATGGAAGGTTTTGGGGCAGAGGGTTGATTTAGGCACTATGGTATAATGGAAAGACTATTGGACCTGAATTTAAATCCCGGCTCTGACATTAGCCAGGTGACCTTGGACAAATCACTTCCCCTTTATGAGATTCAGTTTCCTGATTTGTAAAATGAGGGTAATGATTCGTATAGTACTTGTCTCACGGGGCTGTTGTTAGAGAAGTACCTTTGCAGTCTTTAAAAGCACTCTGGAAATATGAGCTGTTATCATTGCTGTTCTTGGTATTATTAATTATAATGTACATCAGTGTCTGTACTTTAGTGAGATTACTTTTACAGTTATGTGAAAGATGGACTGGAGAAGGAAAAATAAGGATTCTGGGAAAACAGCATGAGGGTTATTATAACTTTTAAGTGAGAGCTTATGAGGGGCTGAACAAGGGTTGTGGCCATATGAATGGAGAGTATATAAAAATATCATGAATTTTTGGGAATTAACAGAAATCTACAAGGCTTAGTGGGATAGAGGAGGAGGAAAAATTTATTTAAAATGTGGTTTTCAAGCCAGAGCCGTTAGGAGTGTTGTGGTAACTTCAATTTCAAATGAAAAAGTTAGAAGGGGGATATTTTTAAGGAGGAAGATGATAATTTCAGTTTGGGGCATGTGGAGCATGACATCTAAATCAGCTGTGTCAAACTCAAATAGAAACAGATCTTAACTCTACATATCGATTTTTGTTGTTGTTGAGTTGATTCAGTTGTCTCTGACTCTTTGTGGGACTCCATTCAGGTCTTCCTTGGCAAAGATACTGGAGTGATTTGCCATTTCTTTTTTTAGCTCATTTTACAGATTAGAAAACTGAGGCAAACAATATTAAATGACTTGTCCAGGGTCACACAGCTAACATCAGTGTCTGAGGCCAGATTTGAACTCGGGAAGAGTTGGGCCCACCACTTTTACCACTATGCCACCTATTAATATTATCTGTGTTGTATTGTATTTTCATTAATTCAATTTAAACATTTCTGAATTATACTTTAATTTAGTTCAGGTCTCACTCAGGAATTTTGCAGGCCACTTGCCCCTGGGGAGAAACTAATTTGATACCTCCACTCTAGATGGACACGTTTACCAAGAGGTTGGAGATGTAGGCTTTGAAGCCAGAGGAAAATGTAAGTTCCTTCAGGGTACTGGACTTAGAGTCGAGAGAGACCTGAGTTTGAATCCTACTCCTGTCACTTAGTAGTTGTGTGACCTTGGGGAAATCCTTTAAGCTCTTAAAACCTCAAGGGGTAAAATGAGAGGGGATAATATTTTTAATGTCTATCTCATAGGGTGGTTCTGAAAAGGCCCTTTGCAAATCTTAAAGTGCTATATAAATATAAGTTATTATTATTATTATTATTAATACTATTTTTATATTCTAAGCATCTAGGAAATGTCATTGAATTGAATTGAACATGTAGATTTTAGAGACCTCTTCAAAGGGGCAATCACTAAGCCCCAGGGAATAAATAAGGTCACCCAGGAGATGATGGGGAGCCTAAAAAAGTAAAAGGGCCAAGGATAAAACTATGAGTGACAGTGGCATTTATATAGAGAGAGACAGCCAGACCAATGACCCAATAAATCATAAAAGTCATCAGTTTTTTGTTGTTGATGCTGCTGACAGATAGACATTATAAAAAGGTAGGAATGTAGTCCAGGAGGATAGCAGACGAGAAACCTGCTTTTTTGCCTAGGCTTTGTTCTTGTTCAACTTCATTTTTAAGACAATCAAAGAGGATTTGAAAAATGAAGGGTCTTGGGTAGTTCTAGCTGCCATAAGGTCCTGTGGAACTATTTTGGACAGAGATACAAAACTGGGTTTTAGAGACAGAAGATCCTCACTAATGGTTAGTCATTTTAAGTGATTAAATAAGCATTCTAACTCCACATTAGCGTAATTGTGTTAGACCATGGACTTTTAATTAATACCACATACACATATCTAATAACAACAAATAATGGACTTTAGGCCAGAAATATTTTGGCTGGCTTTTGTTAATTGCCCTTAGCTAGATATGTTAACATATAGCCTCTGCTATGGATTAAAGAGCTGTTAGTTTGCCTTTGTCAGGGAGAGGCTTTCTAGTCACTACACCTTAGCAAATAAGAATTGAGAGCCCAATAGATTTCTCTGAAAAGCCAAAGCCCCAAGGATGACAGCAGAGAGAAGCTTGGCAATAATCAGTGGAGATTCTGAGCACAGCCAATGCTATATCCAGAAGAGAACAGTGTGATTATACCATTAAAGGGTATAATAGCCTTATGAAATCAGACTGTGAATTGCTTTGAACACTTGTTTTCCCTGCCTGCATGTATCTCCATGTTTATGACCTCCATGCATATGCCCTGGTCACATGGGTCCATGAAATGAGTCTCTTTCCCATTTGTTCACTGGCCACATATTTCCTTTATGTATGTCTTCTATGTCTGTTGCCTGATCACAAATGCTCTGTGTCCATGTGACCTTTGGCGAGTTAACCCATTAGAGAGTATACTTTATGAGTGTGAGGGAGTATTTTTCTTATTCTATTCACTATGCCGTTAGATTAAATGTCTTTTGTTTTGAACTTAGGTATCCTATAGCCATAGGACTGGTAGAGGTAAATTCTTTAAGATGGCTTATGAGCTACAGTTTTGAGTAGGTGCTGAGTCATTGTGCTAACCTAGGTTAGCTCTGGAGGGGATACTTTTGTGAGAAGGACTGTCCCAGGTACTGCAATTAGGCAATGAAAAGAGAATAATGAATCAAAAAAAACCACAAGTGAGAAAGAGAATTTGGTCAGGAAGGAGAACCAAGAGAAGTCAAGGTCATGGAAGCCCATGGAGAAGAAAATATCCAGGAAGAGGGGCAGGCAACAGTATCAAAGATCATAGGAATGTCAAGGGTGATAAAAATGAAGAAAAAAGCCACAAGACTGAATACTTAGGAGGTTATTGCTGATCTTTCAGAGAGCAATTTTGATGGAGTGGTGAGAGGTAACCCAGATTACAAGGGACTGATAAAAAGAATGAGTGCTGAGGAAGTGGAAGCAGTGATTGTGGGTTACTCTTTCTGAAGTTTTAGCAGTGAAAAATGGAGGGCATGGGTAAATATTGAGAGGTTTTGAGATGTAGAAGATAGAAGATGAGGTAGTTTGTGAAGAATGGTTTCCTTAAGGAAGCATGATGTCAGAAGGTTTGAATTTCAAAGAAAGATTTCAGAATGAAGGTAATGGTAGAAACAGTGGCTGGAGGTTTCTAGTCAGAGTTTAGGATGAATATCAGATGCATTTGGGTTAACCCTACTGTTCCATTGAGAATGTTGATGTAAGAGAGTCTTTCCTCAGGCCTCTGTTGGGTGCATCTCCCTTAAGATGAAGTCCTGACACAGAGATGTCCTATGGGCATTTAGAAATACTGTGCTGGAATCCAGAGAAGAGGCCAGGGCTGGGGATCCAGACTCGACAGAACCTCTTTTCTCTAAAGCTTCTACAGAAGATCTGTCTGTGTTAGAACTAGCAGGGGTATATGTCTTTGCCAGAGAAGCTGCCTCTAAGGTCTTTCAAGATTGTGTATAAAGATCAAAAGAAGGCTTTGCATTTGGCCTGTACTCTTTGGTGTCGGGTTAGTATTCCTCAGACATGCAGAATTTTAGAATTCATAATTTAGAACTAGGTCAAATACAAATTCTGACTAATAGAGATAGGCAGTCTGAATCTGTGACAAATTTGAATTAGGCAATATTATATTTTACAAAAAGGTTTTATTGCTTTCAGGCCCACATAATGAGGTCTGCTAGGCCAACAAAGTGTTGTCACATAGAGATGCTTGGACTTGCTTTAATGGATGAATAAGGACTGGTAATTAGCCCATTAAATTGTCTTTATGTATGTAAACGAGAAGACTAGTAGAGTTTGAAAATAGTTTAAGGAGATAAAACAACTCCCTGACCCAGCCTTGGGTATCCTCTATTCCCCTTCATTCCCAGGAATCTTAATTGCTGCTATCAATGTGTATCCATATTTTTGTCTCTCCCTTCCCCCCTACTTAATACGGTTATGCCTAAACAAGTTGTAATGAATGCTTATTTGCGAATATGCATGAGGGAAGGTTTCATAAACTTTTCAAAATAAAACAAAAGTAAACAGCACCTTGTACAGGATCGGGAATATACTAGGGCTCTCAATTAATATTATTCTGTACCAAACATAGGAGCGTAGATACAGAGCTCTGAGGAACTTTAGAGATGTCTAGTCCAACTTCAGAGATGTCTAGTCCAACTTATTTTCTAGATGGAGACCTATGGAGATTAAGTGACTTAAATTACACAGGTAGGATATGTCAGGAGTGAGATTTGACCTTAGCCTAAAAGGGCCAGGGTCTCCCAGTGCATCCTGGGCCATCTCCATTTGTCCTGGTGAATATCAGGCCACTGGACCCAGATGGTTCTAGAGGAGGAAGTGAAGCTGGTAACCTTGCACAGCCCTCCCTCACTCAAATCAAAGTCAACTGCAAGTCATGTCATCATTTAGCTGAGGTCATGGTCCTCTTAGAGAATGAAGGACAAACAAGGTCAGACTGGTGCTGATTAGTACTCCTTCCACTGTCCCCCACCATCTTCTGGCCAGCACTTTCCTCCCAAATTTGATTTGCTCAAAACTTCTGATATGTGATAGCCTCAGAAAGAAAAAAAAATCAAAGAAAACAGTTACAGGAAAGAGATCAGGTATAGAAAAAAGGGGCTGAAATTTATTATGAATGTTTGAATTGAAAGAAACTTTCACAACAAACATTTAATATGGTAATTTGGCATAATTATTTTCAGTGTGAGAAGAAATACGATGTTGTAGACAAGATAAGAATTATAACCACTAGCATGTGTGGAGCACTTTAAGACTGGCAGATAGAGAGCCGGTCCTAGAGTCAGGAACCCAACCTGGGTCCAGGTTGTCTCTGATACGATGCAGAGGAAAGGAGGCTGAGTTTGGCTGGAGACAGAGGACCTGAATTCAATTTCCAGCACTGCCGCTTACTCCTAGGGTGAACCTAAGCAAGTAACTTAAGCTCTCTGGGCCTCAGCTCCCTTCTCTGTAAAATGAGGATGTTGGACTAAATGACCTCTAAGGTTCCTTCCGCCTCTGAAGCTATGATCATTTACCTGTAAGTTATGCCACCATTCGTTACCTCGACACTCTCTAAGTTTCTCAAATTCCACACTGGGAATCCTCTACATTGATGAAACCACAGCTCTGAACCACCTCCACCTTAATCAGTGTATAATCTGTGTATGTCTATATGTGTGTGCAAGTACATGTATATGTGAAGATATATGTGTTTACAGAGATATATTTATATAATATAATCAGTGCACAATATGTACATATATATACATATATATGGGTCTAGATGTGTGTATATGTACATGTATAAGGATATGTGTGTATACACACATACAATGTAAACATAGGTGCATACATACACAGACATGTGTATATTTATTGTATATATTGTATTGTGTATATATAAGAATATATGTGTGCATACACATATATTCCATATACACATAGGTGCATATATATGTATATACAGACATGAGTAGATATGCATTGTATGTATTTGTATGTACATATATGTGGTTATATATGTGTGCGTATACATACAATCAATGTATAATACATGCATATGAATACATATGTATTTGTATATTTGCATGTATAAATATAAAGATATATGTATATATCTCATATAATCACTGTATAATATATGCACACATGCATGTGAGTATATATGCATGTATGTACATATGTAAAATATATGTATGTATGTGTGTATACAGTCAGTGTAAACCTATGTGCATATATACACAAATATGAACCTATGTATTGTATATGTGTATATAAAAGAATATATGTATGTATATACACACAATCAGTGCATACATATACATACGAGTATATATGTATGTGTATATATGAGGGTATATCATACATAGGTATTTACATATACAATCGCATATACACATATACATGCATATACGTATGTGTATATGTGTCTTTGTATAGTGAAATTATCAAAATTCATTCTGTATCATTTTCTTATTGACACTATACACAGTTAATGATTTTTTTCCTGCAACTGCTTTTGCCCTGTAATTGCTTAAGTCCCCAGTCTTAGTTTCTGAAATTAATTCAGAATTCAGCTGGCCTGTATTGGGTTAAGTTTAGAAATCTAGTTCTCCTTCTAATCATCAATTTATTCTTACCTCAAGGAATTAGCTGGCCTCGGGGACATGTGTGTGTGTGTGTGTGTGTGTGTGTGTGTGTGTGTGTGAACAGCAGGGAGTCAGGCCTAACATCTTTACACCACCAAGCCATCCTTCAAAGATGTCTGGTTTGCTTACCAAAAGTCTGGGCCATTGTCAGTAACCTCACAGGGGGACTCTAGTCACAGGACAGGAAGGAGGCGGTTGTCGTTAGCTCCCCATTACCAGACTTACAACCAATCATATTGTGCCCAGCTCCTCAGTTATGCCATGATGTTACCTACTCTGTTCTGTTCTTTGTCCTGTACTCCATGAAGACTATAAAAGAAAACTGCCCCGCCTCATTTGAGGGCTCAGCTAACTAAAGAAGCTGAGCTCCTGTTTATTGACAGATTTGTGCTTGAACAAAAAAATTGATCGTGTTTGAAATGTTGTGCCTCAGTTTACCTTACTTTAATTGTTACTAGATAGATAGATAGATATAGATATAGGTACAGACATAGATGTAGATGATATAGATATAAATATCCACTTTTAGGGATGTGCAGGAACAAACTCACTCAGGCTCCAGAGCTGATGGTTGTTTTCAATGTGAACATTTATACCTCAGTAATTGGCAAGAGCTACAAATCAGGGCTTGATTTATTGTTTTGTTGATTGCCTAGACTGGTGTTATCAAACTCAACTAGAAATGGGAGCCATTAATCTGTATAGAAGGTTCCCTGCTGGCTACATATTGAGTTATTTTTTTAAATGTTATGCTATCTATGTTTTATTGTATTTTTATTTTTTTGTTAAGTAATTCCCAATTATATTTTAATTTGATTAGGGAGTATGCCAGGTATAGCCCATTTGACACCTCTGGTCTTGACTTACAAAAGTTATGGAGATGTTAAAATTCAAATTAAACTTAAAAGTGTTTCCTGCTTTTTAGAAATTCTGTTGTTCTCTGAATAGCCCAACCTACACCTGGGTCATCTTCTGCCTAGCAGGAAGTGTTGAAAGGGCCCCTGGTGTAACTAGCCTTCCCTTCTAAATGAATAGTGAATGAATGAGTGCAAACATTTATTAAGGGCATACTACATGTGTTATGCTAAGCACTTGGCATATGAGGATTAGGGTGAGAAAGTCCTTGATTTCAAGGCTCTCCCTTTCTTATGGGGCAGAGAATACATATAAATTTTAGCTACAAGTTAGATGGAAAGATACAGTGACGTTTTAGGTGCAGAGGGAAAGGCAGGTGCTGATACAGTTTTTTAAATGTCATCTCATTGATAAAGTTGTATCTGTCTCTGACGTTGAGCCTTTTGTACCAAGGACTTTATTGGAGCATATGCTAGTTACCAGTGACTTTACCTGACTTACCGGTCTGCCTGGATTTTGGATTTTCTCACCACTTTGACCTCTGAATACCCAACTACCCCTTAATTTGTGATTTACCTGTTTGGTTTCCTGACTTTCTACCTGACCTCTGTTAACCTTGTACTTCGACACTATTGCTGGACTCATTTAATTGTGGAATCTGTTAGTGAACTGTTTGGTCCTGTTTCTTGGGCCCAAGCTGACAATTCAAGGATGTTCCCCCGAAATTACATGGACCTTGATGGCATGCAGATATCTGGGTAGATTGGAGAAATGTGCCTGCTGTGCGAAGTATGGGAAGAGTATGAAAAAAAATGAAAAAAATATTTCAGCCTTTAATTTCTTTGCCTTAGTGGTTGTTTGAGGGTAACAGGCCTTCAATGCTCTGCTCATTCAGGCAGACATTGAAGATGCCAAGGTCATCCACTGCATCCCAGGCCATTGCCAGTCCTGACTTGTTTTTTTACCACTGGACTTTAATAACTCTGGAAGAGAGAGTGAGGCTGACGACTTTGTGCAACTCTGCCTTACTTGAATCCAAATCCAATTCATGTGCAAAACATCACCCCATGGTGTCTTTGGTCCTCTTCGAAAATGAAGAATGAACAACATGCAGTGAATCAAACAAATAACATAGGCCCAGAGTCCACAGTGAGCAGAACCCTGTTCTGGAAACTGCTGGAAATCACAGAGGAAGGATGAACTCCCTTCCAATCTGAGTCATTGACCCTTGAAGATCCCCAAGTATAATGAGGGAGATAGGATGCCTGCCCTGGAGGAGATTGCCTTTAGATGGGAGAGACATGGAAGGAGACTCTGGGTATGTTGTGGCAGAAAAGTTAGCCCTTCCCACCTCCCTTCTTTCCTGTTCCTACCCTTGCCATGCTCCCCCTGTTCTCCCTTTCTGCTGTTGAATCTGAGGCACCCAAATTAGAATCTTTCTCTTTGCATGACCTCGTGTACTCTCGAACAGACCAGGCTTTCTCTCTGTCCTTTCTTTGGGCTGCAACCAACCCACCTGACATCCTTGGGGTCCTCAGCCTACTCTAGGAACTTAAGCTTTCTCCTTCTCATTGGCTCTGATTTGTGCTTTTAATCATTAGCAGCAGCTGCAGCAAGCATTTACTGGCCACCTATTGAGTTCAAGGCACTCTACTAAGTAGCAAGGACACAAAGACAATAAGGCTCGTGGTTTCTGAGAAGGAACCTAGTATAATATAGAGGTTCTTAACCATTTTTTGTGTCTTGGGACCCCTCTGCCTGTCTGGTGAAGTCTATGAACTGCTTCTCAGAATAATGCTTTGAAAGAAATAGAATAAAATACATAAGATTACAAAGGAAACCAATTACATTGAAATAAAAATGTTTTTCCCCATCCAAGTATACCCACTTAATATATTGATGGTCTGCTTGGGGCGGGGCGGAGGGAGTTTGTGGACTCCAGGCTTAGAACAATCGACGTAGTAGAAAGGTGTAGGATTTGGAGGCATGGGAGGCTACCAGTGGATGGAGTACTATGTGGGGAGTCAGAGTCAAGAAGAACTAAGCGTGACTTCCAAGACACTTACTAGTGGTATGAGCCTAGACATATGATGTAATTTCCTCTGGGTCTCAGTTTCCTTACCTGTAAAAAAGAGATAATAGTAGCACCTATCACACAAAGGTGTTGTAAGCCTCAGATGAGACAAAATATGCAAAATGTTTGGTAAACCTTGAAGAGCTATGTAAATATTAGCTATTATTATGGGAGACCTGGGTTCCAAATACCCCCCCAACACTGACTAGCAATTTGAACTTGAACAAAGCATGTAACCCTCCATAGCCTCAATTTCTTCCTGTTACAGATCAGAGCTAGAAATAATTTTAAGGATCATTAAGTCCAATCTCCTCATTTTATAGATGGAGAAAATGAAGCCAAGAGAGGCTTGCTGAAGATTGCATTTGTCAAACGGAGATAATAATGCCAGTACTTCCTACCTCACTTGAAGATGAAATGAGATAATGTATGTAAAGCACTTTGGGAACCTTAAAATGCTCTGTAATTGTCAGCCATCTTCATCACCATCATCACCACCACCACCATCATCGTCATCACCGTTATCATCGTTACTGTTGTTCCCGCCCTCAGGGGGCTTACAATCTACTTATCTTCTAACTGATACATCAGCTAAGAAGCTGGACTCTGTCACTTCTGATAATTCTGGAATTGGTTGGTTGTTCATTTTCTGGGTTATCTAAGGTCTTTGCTATTCCCTCCCCTCTTCTCCCTCCCTTCCTCTTGCCTTGCCTTTAGCCATGTGTCTGTTCATATTTATCGGCTACATTTTGTGTATTATATTTTTTTCAGAGCGCGTTCTCAAACATTATTTTTTTGTATACTCTGAGCTAGGTCAGGTAAGTATTAGGATCCCTTCTAAGTCTTCTCTTGCTTGGAAAAGAGGCAACAACTCTCTTCACACATTTGAAGGAATGTTGTATGGAAGAGAGGTTCGATTTGTTTTACTTGGCCCTAGAGAACAGAGTGAGGACTGATGCATAGAAATGACAGCAAAGCAGATTTTGATCCAACTCTGAGGCATACCTCTTAGGAGTTCAAGTTGTCCATAAAAGGAATAGGCTGTCTTGGGGGTAGTGAGTTCCCCATCAGTAGAGGTCATTGAGTTGGGTCTAAATGACTACAAATCAGAGATGTTCTGTTCAGAATTCAGGCTTTGGTTAGTAGCATGGCTAGGTGGCCTCTGTCTGAAATCTCTTTCAACTCTACAATTCTATGACTATGATTATCATCTCCATTTTGCAGAAGTGGAAACTGAGGTTCAGAGGAGTTACAAAATGCTCCAACATAACAAGTCTGTGGCAGAGCTGGGGCAAGAACCTGGGCCTTTTTTTTCCTTTCCTAATCTGTTCTAAACTACTTCTCATTAATACCCCTACACTAGGGAAGCAGCCAGGCTGTTTTCTCTTGATTCAAAGTTTGGTATAGGGAGAAGAAGGTTGAAGTCATTGGTTAAGTTGCAGTCTAAGGGATTTGCTGTGGCTTTCAATTAACAGGGCTACTCAAACTGGTTATACCTCTCCAAATGGAGTTTTAATTGTTCGGAATCTCTCGGTTCTGGGAGATCCCAGGAGAGCTCTAGAATTAAGGCCACTGCTTTAATACAAGTGATCGATTATCTGAGTTGGACCATTAGGTTAATGAATGTGAGGCATGCTGTGGAAAAGTCATATCTGACCAAGCTATGGATATTAAAGTTGTCCTAATAATTTTTGCAAGCTGACTCCCTAATGGGAGCTAGTGATGGGCTGGGATTTAAGCTCTCATTATCCATTTCCCCCACAGATAACGGGATTGACACATTCACCATGAGTAGCTGCCACGTTACCTGTGAAAATCAGAGAGCAGTCTACCCTGCTTTAGTAGGAAGGGAGCGCTTTTTGTCTTTCAGTCACAGAATTCTACCCTATCACCAAATGCCCTGTGTGCACCTCACAGCTGACATTCAATGATGGGCAATGTGTAATATTGGGTAACGAACATGAACGTCTTCTCTATTCCCTTCTCTAACGGTGGGATATGAGTAGATGTAAGACACTCAGTCCATCACAAACCTTCCTTGCTTCATTTAGTAAGAATCTCTTTCATCTATATAAGCATCCTAGATTTAGAGGGTGAAGGCACCTTAGGGAGCTTCTTGTCTAACTCCTTCAGTTTACAGCTGAGGGAAATGAGGCCTGCAGAAATTAAGTGACTTTCCCAGGGTCGCACAAACTAGTAAGTGTTTGAGGATGGATTTGAACTAGGGTCTTCCTGACTCCAGGTCCAGGACTCTATCTACTGTGCCACCAACTGCCTCATTAACAATTATAGAAAGGGACCGGCTCTATTTAACACTGATTCTTTCCATCAGTCAGTCAGCTCAGTGTATATGGCTGAGAAGATGAATAAGCCGGAAAGTCAGACCATCCCAGGATATCTTTTGTGAGCTGAGCCCAGAATAGAATAGAGGGTGAGCATTTGGAAAACTGTACAGCAGTTTTAATGATCCAGAGCTGTTTCCTAACACAAAGACCCACTTTAAAAACACCAAAATTCTTTCATTGCTGTGAAAGGTTTAGTGCGGGGTCCAGTTTAGTTTCCAGGGTTTAGTGTCCAAAATGCGGCCGCCGTCACATGTGGCCTGCATTGCGATTTATGCGGCCCTCCTACAAGCATAGAAACGTACATAAATGCTTTAGTAAGTAAAGGAAGCCAGGCTACCACAGAGCTCTCACTAAAATGGCGTTTCAAAATATATTGTCTATTGTTTCAATAAAAACCTAAGGTTGGACAGCCCTGGTTTAGTGTATAACACAGAAAGCCTGACTCAAAGTCTGAAAGATGTGGCTTCAAGTCTTGCCTGCGAAACATACAGGCTGAGTGACTCTGAGTGAGCCACTTTTCCTCTAGGCAACTCTCTGAGACTGTGGTTTTTTTTGGGGGGGTGGCATTGAGGCAATCAGGGCTAAGTGACTTGCCCAGGGTCACACAGCTAGTAAGTGTCAAGTGTCTGAGGCTGGATTTGAACTCAGATCCTCCTGACTATCCATTGAGCCACCTAGCTGCCCCTCTAAGACTATAAATTACAAAGAGAATGCTGACTTGCATGGGTAAATGGAGTTTCCCTACCTGGGAGTTCCCAATCTCTGTGAAATCACAGGTCCAGGTTCTATTCTATTCTTCCAGTGATGCTACATACCTAATCTTATTCATCTTCAGTGATTTTCTCATGTATCTCTTCTTTCTGCTCACACAGGTACCACCTTGGTTCAGCCCCTCATCACCTCTTGCCTCATTGGAACTGCAGTGACCTTTGAATTCCCATCTTCCTGTCTCCATTCTCTTCTCTCTCTGGTCCGTGCCCCCCACCCCCACCCCACTCAGCTACCGAGAGCGAAATTCCTAAAACTCAGGAATGATTGTGTCCCTTCCCTCCTCAAAAAGCCCTGTCAGCTTGCCTGCTTACTCTAGAGGATCACATAGAAGTTCTTCTGTTTGGCATTTAAAGTCCTTCACAACCTGTCTCCCACCTGAAGATTCTGAAGATCACCTGACAGGATGAGACACCGGACACTGAGGTGCTTTCTCAAGGCGAACTGCCAAGCATTCAAACTCTATGGCAGAGAGAGCACAACTCCAACGGGCTGGCTGCATTGTTCAAACACAAAATATATGTTCGCCTAAAATACTATTTTTTGGAGAACTCACAGACGGCAAAAGCTAACACAGAGGTCAGAAGAAATGATACAAGAACGCTCTCAAGGTCTCTCTGAAGAACTTTGGAATCGATCATGAGACGTGGAAGACACTGGCACAGGACTACCCAGCAAGGCCTGTCTGTGTCAAAGAACTCTGTGAACTCTATGAGCAAAGCAGAATTGCAGTGGCTCAAAAGACACAAGAGATGTTCGAATTTAGTCATCTCCACTCCAGTCATTCGTATGGGCTATTTGTGTAGGACCAGTGGTAGAGCTTTCCAAGCTCGTAATGGTCTGATGGGCCACAGTCAAACACACTGTACTTTGCCCTCAACATAATGATGTCATTTTGGTCCTCTTAGAGAACGAAGGACAACGACCAACCAACCAACTCTACTTTACCCTCTCTATGGTCCAGAAAAATTGGCCTTCTTGCTGGCCCTCCCACAAAACATTGCATTTCCATCTCCGTACCTTTGCTCCTTACCTCTATTTCTTAGAATACTGAGTTTCCTTCAAAGCTAAGCCCAAGCACCACCTCCCACGTGAGGCCTTTCCTGATACTCCCAGGTGCTAATACCTCCCCAGCCTGCCTAGTCCAGGATGACCCAGAAACTACTCTATTGTATAAGCCTTTCTTCAGTAAACAATTGTGTTTGTGACTCAGGACAAACATAACAATCAATCTAAAACACCTAACAATAGTCTTATACAAGCGCTATAGCATAAATCAATTTCAGGATTGGACTAATAAGAACAGGAGAAATAGGTATTCTTGTTCCTTTATCATGTAACCATGGGAGGTACAAGGTACAACACCCAATTTAAAGCTTGTGGAGGTACAGCCCTGTGTTGTAACGATTCATGTAGACCACTATGTTCTAGGCTGGTCAGGCCTTGTGGGATCAATACATCTTAACTTGGCATTTAAGTCCTTATACAATTTGGCTCCAACCAAGCTTTCAAGCTTTATTTCATACCACCCTCCTTCACAAACTCTCCATTCCAGCCAAGCTGGACTATTAGCTGCTTTCTGAAATTGATTCTCCATCTCCTGCCTCCGTGTATTCACACAAGATTTTTTCCAATCCTGGAATATATTTTTTATTTCCTACAAGCAAGGTGCTGTGGCACCGAATGTGGGAATCAGTAGGGCCTAGTTTCAAATCCTAACCTACACACTTATTAGCCAAATGACCTTGGGAAAGGTAGCTAACCTCTCTGAGACTCAGTTCATTCATTTGTGAAATGAGGGCAAGGCAACAAATACTTATTAAAAGTTCTTTCTGCTTGCCAAGTACCATTCTAAATGCTGGAGATGTAAAGAAGAGCAAAAAGAATGGCAATCTCTGCCCTCCAGGAGTTTAAATTCTGATGGAGGAAGACAGCTCACAAAAAGGCCCCCGAAAAGCTAGGAGAGGGGAGTATTCTTAGACATCACATAGCATTTTACCTGCACAACACTTGCAGCCCACAGGTACGGGCTTCCAGCTAAGCCAGTTTATTCCAGCCAGTCTGGGAAAGCAGCCACGTAAAATAATAGCTCATTATCCCCTACTCATGTGTTTATTCTTACCCATCAGTGGAGGACATATTAGTTCAAAAGCAAAAGACATTTACTCAAGCAGTATAAAAAATAAAATTATAAGAAAAGACTTCCTCTTCCTCCACGAGCATGGGAGATACTCTCCCACAGGTAACCTCATCACCAGTGGAGAACACGTGTAGCCAGGCAATGTGGTGCAATGGAAAGGACATTGGTTCTAGGTCAGAGGGCCTGGGTTCACGTTCTCCTTCTGATATATACTGTCTTGCAGCTCTGGGGGTGCTTATTAACATCCCATAGGCTTTCAGGTGGCTCAGTGGGTAGAGCACCAGACTTGGTGTCTAAAAGACCTGAGTTCAAATCTGAGTTCAGACACTTACTAGCTGTTTGATCCTGGGCAAGTCTCTTAACCTCTGTTTGCTTCAGTTTCCTTAATTGTAAATCAGGGACAATAATGGCACCTACCTTCCAGGATTGTCATGTGTGGAATAATGAGTTGATATTCATAAAGCGCTTAGGCTAGTACTTGGCGCTATGCTATATAAATGCTAGATATCAAAATAATATTAACTGTTGTTATTACCTCTGGGCCTTATCAGTAAACATCAATAAAATGAGAGACTGATCTAGAAGACCTCTGGGGTTCCTTCTTGCTCTAGCTCTAAGGTCTTATCATCCCATGATCTCTGGTCCCACATGGAGGGCAGAAATGTCAGGAATCTGAATGTTCAGCGTACATACATCTGGGGCAATGCATGCCTCCAAAACTGCAGTCTTGGTACTATCATTGAGCTACTCTTCTGCTCCCTCTGTTCTCTGCTGAGAACTCTGACCTCTCTGCTAGGGTCTGTGTCTCTCCAGGATAGTGCATTGTCTCTGCCAGGCATTGGCGCTGGGCTTGTGATGGTGAGCTACTCCTTGTCATCAGCTTCTGGACTTCGGATCTTCAGGGTCACCTCAAGGGGTTCTCTATAGCCATCCTAGAGGTGCAGTACTTAGAAAGCCTGTTATCACACCCAACTAAAACCTTCAGGCTAAGGTTAATGCCCTTGGTTTGATGCTAATTCAGGTCCATAGTCCCAGAAACTATCTGTTTGGGGGATTTAAAAAATTGTCTTAATCCCTGTCATACTGGAGCTTCCAAAACCCACTTTCAGGACTCTGTACTCTACCCCCACCTCACCCCACCCCCAAAGAAACACAAGAGTTGCATAAAAGCTAGGGTGTGATGCCGAGTTTCCCCTTTTGTTTTGAATACAGGAGACCACAACAAAAAATAGATGGAACAGGCAGTTTCCATATTTCTGCCTCAAACTTCACTGTCCCCTAGAACTTCTCTGTTTTACCTCCCATATACTGACTTTTATTCTAATTATTTTAGGTGTACATCATGTCTCCTTACTAGAATAGAAGGTCTATGGGGTCATGTATTATCTAAAACTTTGTGTCAATTTAACAACTAGCACAAGGCTTGGCACACAAGGGACTTAACCTGAATGTTTGCCCAAGGGAATTGAGTGACTGTAAATTGGAGATAGTAATAGCACCAACTTCCTAGGGTTATTGTGAGGATAAAATAAAATACTCATTAGGTGTGTTGTAAACCTCAAGGCAGGACAGCTAGGTGGCGCAGTGGAGAGAGTGCTGGGCCAGAATCAGGAAGACTCCTATTTGTGAATTCAAATCCAGTCTCAGATTCTTACTAACTCCATGACTCTGGGCAAGTCGCTTAACCCTGTTTGTCTCAGTTTCCTCATCTAGAAAAACGAGCTGGAGAAGGAAATGGCAAACCACTCCAGTGTCTTTGCCAAGAAAACCCCAAATGGGATCATGAAGAGTGGGATATGACTGAAATGACTGAACAAAACCTCAAAGCATTATATAAATAGATAGTAGTTATCATAGCAGTAGCAGAGCAGCAGCAGTAGTAAAGGTGGTAGTGGTGGTAGTAGTAGTAGTAGTAGTAGTAGTGGTGGTAGTAGTAGTAGTAGTAGTAGTAGTAGTAGTAGTAGTAGTGGCAGTAGAAGAGGAGGTAGCAGCAGCAGCAGCAGTAGTAACAGCAGTGGTAGCAGTGGTGGTGGTGATGGTGCTGGTGGTAGAGGTTAGAGGCAGTTGCAACGGCAGCATCCAAAGGTCACAAGCTAACGAGAAGTAAATTGCGATTGGTCTCCAACTCTGATTTAGGTCGGTGTGGCCTCCACCGACTGGTCCTCTGGTCCCTGACTTTAGCCCAGACCGATTTCTTGCTATAATATTATTGAGTCTTCTCACACCCTGTTACTGGTCTTTGGTTTTTTATTCCTGTTCCGTAGGATGCAGCTCACATTTTTTCCTCCACTTCATCTGTGATAAGCAGAACTAAGGAAATCTTCATGGGCGTGAATGACAGGGGTTTTGATGGGCTTATTAGATTGTATCATCAAGGGGATGCTACAGACTCAGTGTATCTAGATTTCAGGAAGATGTTTGACAGTATCTAATGACATACTTGTAGATAAGATGGAGAAAAGCAGAAAGGTTGATAACCATAACTGGGTGGCTTCATAACTGGTTTAGTGACCATACTTAAAGAATGTTGATTAATAGGTTGATGTCAGCCTGGGGCGGAGGGGTGGGGGAAGGACTCTAGTGTAAGGCTGTGTCCTTTACCTGATGCTTTTCAACATTTTTATTACTAGTTTGGATGAAGATATAGAAGGCATAATGATCACATTGGCAAATAGCACAATTTTAGGACTGATTGCTAGTATGAAGAGAGACAGGATTGAACTGACAAATCATGTCAGGTTGTAAGAAGGGACTGAAATCCACAAAATGAAATTGAACAGGGATAAATGTCAAGACTTGCATGTAGGCTCAAAAAATCCACTATATGAGTTCAGAATGAGGAAGACCTGGTTTAGTATCGTGTCCAATGGGTTCGTGGTTTTTTATATAAAAAGAACTGAAAATTTTAGTTGACTGTGAATTCTGTATGAGGCAAGAGTGTAAGGTGGTTTCTAAGAAAAAGTTAATATAATCTTGGGCTAAATTAATAAAAATATAGAGAGATAGCTGAATCATTATATTCTATTCTGGTCAAACCACATTTGGGGTATTGTATTTAACTATGAATGTTACACATTAGGATAAACTAGAGAGTACCCTTGAGAAATGCAACAAGGACAGAGAGAAGAATGGAAACCATGTCATGTGAAGACAGTTGGGATAACTAGCCTGAAGAAGAGAAGACTTACAGGGGCCATGATAGTTACTTTTAAATATTTAAAGTTCTAGGATATCGTGGCCTGGCTTTAGTTATAACAGGAGCTGTTCTAAATCACCACATACTTTCCCCCATCCTCACTTCCTGCCTTTTCTTCTCCTCTGCCCTTCCCTAGTGCATGCTCAAACATTAATGTTGTGACGATGGTGAACCTCTTGATACCACGTGAAACAAGAGTCTACTGACTAGAATTAATCTCTGGATAAAGTGGTTCCCCCATTAAAGAAGGGAAGCTGCGGCCTTCCTATTCTTGGAGCCTACTAGTTTAGGGAATGATCCCTTGATGAAACTTAGTGATGTCTAATTTTCAAAATTGACTAGTCCCTAAAACCCATTATGAAGGAGTGAGTCCTCCCTCTTGATTAGGGGAGGCCTTACACACAAGTAGAATAGTTGTCTGACTTCAGGGTGTTAATTTGGAGGTTGACAAAAAGTCTTTCTGTCTCCTACCCCAAAAGACTTCTCTCTTGGATTGGTTACAGCGCCCAAAATGCCAACCATCAGTGTTAATTCTGTGGTTAAGGTGTTGTATGATCCTATTAAAATGTAAATTGATTTTCAGGGAAGAATAACACAAAGTATTTCGGGTTAATTAGTGCTAATGTGTTAATCATATACTAATAGCTGCCATTTATATGGCACTTTAAAGTTTACAAAGTACTTTACAAATATTATTTTATCCTCACAACAACCCTGGGAGGAAGCTGCTATTATTGTCATCATTCTACTGATGGGAAAACTAAGGCAGACAAAGTTTAAATGACTTGCCAAGGGTCACACTTAAAGTATCTGAGCCTAGATGTGAACTCAAGTCTCTCCACTAGGCCACCTAGCCGCCTCATATAATTGTTAAAATCAGAAGGGACCATGGAGCCCATCTAATGCCAGCCCCTTATCTTATGGTTTGTAGGAAACTGAAATCAAGAGAGCTGACATGATTAGTCCAAGGTCACACTTCCAGAACCCAAGTGTTCTGGCTTCCAGCCCCGTGCTCTTCCTACCATAACATTCTGCTATCAGAAGCATGGTTTGTAGTCATCGGATGGCCAATCTGCGGGCGACCACAATGTGTTTCAATATATCACTTTATTCTCTGGATCATGTTTAAAAATCAGAATCAGAATTGTTCTAGCGACCTAGAAAGTCCCTCTGAGGGAGTAAGACGTAGGATTGGAAAGCTTGGGATTCAAGGGAAGGACATTCGATAGCGCTGGGATTTCAAGCGCCCCATCGAGCTGATTGATCATTGATAGAGTGCAACAGAAGGAGACACTCCCATTCAAACAAGAAGGATATAAGAAGACATGTGTTGCCCACTTTATCGCCACTCTGTCCACAAAGACTGGATTCTGGTATCTCTGGCTTAGGGAAATGAAGTAACACATGTAACTGCTGCCCGGACGGCTCTGTCCATGGGACTGAGAGACAGGAAAGAATTTTGGATTTGGAGTCTAAAGGATCTGGATTCAAATTCTGACTCTACTGCTTATTGCCAGTGTCACCTTGGGCAACTTGCTCAATCTACCCGTGCCTCAGTTTCCTTTTCTGTAAAATAACGGGATTGTACTAGATTACTTCTAAGTACTCTTCCAACTCCAAATCCGTGATCCCATCACCTGGCAACGGCCTACAGATATTAGAGACAGCATATTTGTATATTGTAGCAGAAGAAAGGCACCGGCGGCTCCAGTTTAGTGTAAGCAAACCCCAGCAACCTTTGAATACACCAGAGTTGTTACAATTCCTCTGAAATTAGGGACTGTCCTCATGAATATTCATCGGTCACTCTCGCAGTCTCTGTCTGCATGTGCCCCCTCCTTTGGGTGAAGGGCCCCAGTCTCACAGGCCCGTATTGAAAAGAGATTGTAGGTAATTGAGAGCTAGCTTTCATTTGCCTGTCCTTCTCCTATACGGTCAAGACACTCTCAGGGGACTGGAAATGGAGTGTTTCAGTCTCACTTGAGATGGGACAAGAAAAAAATCAGGTTGGACAAAGGAACAGCGCTGACACGTCAAACCCCAGCTTCTAGAAGGGAAGGGTAAGGCTCTTAATCAGAACCAGAAGTCCTTGAGTCAGCCTGCCTTTTCACATTCTTTCACAAGCTCTTAGACTTGGGCTTCCTTGGCTTAAGATCCAAGCAGAAATGGTGCCTCCTTTATTTTTGTTGATTCACTGAGGGTGGAGTGTGATCAGCGTATGTTTCATATACATACACGCATACATGCATAAATGCTTACCTGCTTGCATACATACCCCATCTGCATGCACACACATATAATCATACCCCAGTAATAACAAAACTTCACATTTTCATGGTTCTATATAAGCCACTGCTCGCTGCCCTATGTGCTAATTATCTCAGATGATCCTCACAAAAATCTTGTGAAGTTGGAAAAGCAGGTGTTGAAGGTAAGGAAACTGAGACTTTGAGACGGTAAGGATTACAAGCATAATAAATGGTGAAACCAGATCCAAAACCTACGATTTTTGCTTCCTGCTCCTGTGCTCTTATTGCTATATAATCTGCAAGTATGGGGCATGTGCTAGTATGTTATAATATATAATACGTGAAATACATTATAATTATTATATAGCACATTATATAATCAGAACACATTTTATAATATAATATACATTAACATAATATAATATAGTATATTATGCACAAATTATATATAAATAAAATATACTATGTAAGTTAAGGATACAACTTATACCCTTCTTGGTTGAGTGATCATTTCTACTTGCGTTGTTGTACTCTCTCTCTCTCTCTCTCTCTCTCTCCCCCCCTCCATATATATATATATACACACACACACACACACACATATATATGTATATATATACAAACACACATCTATACATATATATACATATACACACACATGTATATACATACGTTCAATATATATATACCGTGTGTGTTTATATATCCACACTATACACAAATAAACCTTATTATCAATCAGCTTGAGGTGGGTGCTTGAAATCTCAGTATAGATACTCTATATGTACATATACTATAAATATATGAATATGGGGCAGCTAGGTGGCGCAGTGAGTAGAGCACCGGCCGTGGAGTCAGGAGGACCTGAGTTCAAATCTGGCCTCAGACACTTGACACACTTATTAGCTGTGTGACCTTGGGCAAGTCACTTATCCCCAATTGCCCTGCAAAACAAAAACAAAAATGAAAAAAGTATGAATATTATATTATAGCTATATTATTATACACTTATATCTATGCCATATACCCATAATATGCATGTATTATACTATATATGTATATTATTCATATATATCATATACTATATTAGGATGCGTTATATATATACATAACCCATTTAGTGGGCTTTTTCACATAGTGCAAAGAGGGTTGGACCTGGAATCTGGAGCTACTTTGATTTGAATTGTGACTCTGAAATTTAATAGCTATATGAACGTAGACAAGTCACATCTCTTCTAGGAGCTTCAACTTACTAATCTGTGAAATGGCAATAATAATATTGTAGTATCTATCCCACAAGGTTGGCATGAGGTCCAAGTAAGATAATGTGGAAAAAGTGCTTTGCAAACTTCAAAGCTACACACACGTATATATATGTGTGTGTGTGTACATATATACACATATTTACATGCATGTGTATATATAGATACACACAATCATATATACACATACAAATACCTATACATATATCACATACATATATAACAATAGCCCTATATGTGTATACATAAAAATACAGGATAGTGATGACTGACACATGCATATATGTGCATTTATACACATATATACACATACATACATATACATGTATCCATTATTGGTATCACCACAGTGCACATACTCCTTTGCACACTGGTAAATATACCCACACATATGAAAGTTTACATACATATACATTACAGGTACACTTGCACACAGTGACACTCAAACACACACAGGATCATAGATTTACAAGGGACCTTAGAAGCCATCTAGTCAAATCCTTCATTTTATATGGGAGGACATTGACGCTTAGGGAGATTCAATGCCTTGTCCAAGGCCACAGATGTAGTAATCATCAGAACTGCTATTCTAACCCAGGTTTTCTAACTCCAAATTCACCATCTTATTTAAAATTTTCTATTCTGTGCTGTGCATTTAAGGATGTTAATGCTGATATATATGCATATATATATGCATATATATATGCATATATATACATATATATATATATGCACAATGCACAATACATTCACATGCTTATGGCATCACACCTATGTATGTATGAGTGTGTACATGTACGAATGTATGCATGTGTAGAAGATTTTGAAAGCGTATCACAATTACTAGAAATCGGTCATACATGTTGATTCTATCATTGCCAAGAAATGTGGGAGAGCCACAGGCAGCTGCCTGGAGTCTGACCCCATTCCTTTCCCTTGTGTGTGCTCGGCTCCCCGGCTCCCCGGCTCCCCAGCAGGTGGTTTGGGGCTCTTTCCTTTCAAGCGCTTCTGTCTCTCCAGATTGCTGTGAGGCTTTGGGGTTCTGCTCTGAGGATTGCTTTTTGGTAGTCTTTGCAGCCGATTTTGGTGCACAGGCCTTGCAGGCAAACTCAGATAGAGAGCGGGTTCTCTGCCCAGCAGGATTCTTGTTGGAGACAATATAGTTTGACTGTTGCTATTGATTATAGCAGGATTGTGTGGGGCTAAGAGCTCCTCTGAGCCAACTGGTATATTAAGCAATCATTTCTATAGCAGATGACAGAACTCCCCCGGCATCAGTTTGTCCTAATGGGCCTGGTATTACTCATGTGTTAATTGATTGGGCATGGAGAGAAGAAAAAAACTAAATTCACTCGTGAGGTGATTTTATGGCCAGGCTCATAACAGAGGCAATTTGCTGAAAATGTTCAGTCCCGCTTCAGTTATGTAATATAATCTGTGTTCTTGTATTTTATCTCTGTTCTGTGGTTCAGTCAGCAGACCTTGGCTCTTTGTTGAGTTCAAGGTAGACTCCCTGAGGAATTGGGACAAGGGGCTGTTTTTTTCTTTGCTGTGTTCTGCTAAAGAATACATCAGGGTCTGCTCCCTGGCAGCACAATCCAGAGCAAGAGTCCCCTGGGAAACTTTGACAATTAGTGCCTTAGATACAACTTTCTCACTCTGGGAGAGGGGGGTTAGGAGTGGGGACAGCTTTCAAAGAAGGCTCAGCTTTTCCAGTTAAAACCCTATATGGGTGAAATAGTTATTTCAGGATCAGTCATTTAATTTTGCAAAGCTTTTTTATTTTTTAGGGAGGAGAATGGGGTAGGAAGGACAGTGGAAATGATGAATTAGAAAAATAAAAGATGAAATTAAAAAGGAAAATGTTCACATCAAAGAGATATACGATTGCAAAAGAAAGCGGACTGTGAGAGTGAAGGATAACCTATAGACAGCCAGCTCATTATGTATTGCTTTATCTTCATAATGTTTGAGACCTTGAGAAAGGCTCCCAGCATGTCAGGTGGACCCCTTATGGCACACTTAAGGGATAGAGTCCCACAGGAGGGACAGGTATGGATGGGTTCCAATCTGTATCATCTGACAGAATGTCAACAACCATGAGCTCTATTGGACTTGTGGGATATTGGAGGTTGCCTG
The DNA here is from genome assembly GCA_028646595.1 of Phalanger gymnotis. Taxonomy (NCBI): domain Eukaryota; kingdom Metazoa; phylum Chordata; class Mammalia; order Diprotodontia; family Phalangeridae; genus Phalanger; species Phalanger gymnotis. The sequence goes on along the minus strand of CM053624.1, from coordinate 121,853,006 downwards.
GAGGGGATAGGACTCAGGAGGCTTGATGAGGCTGAAAGTAGGTGTAATAATTTTTAAAGAAAAAATAGTTTATAGAACTGGGCTAGTCTACCATCGGTCTTTGGATAAATTTACAATCATTTGAGGGCATGGCTCTGAATCAGGGAGATCTTTTAAATCTTAAGTCCTGTTGTTGGTGGTAGTCCTTCATTCTCAAAGAGGACCAGTGGCTTGTACTGAAAACTGAACAACATATTACCATAAGTTCCATTGGTCAAGTATGGTGCTGACTCCACCAGTTTCCATGGGCAATAGGCATACTTTGCTGGAAATTTCCAGAGCCAGCTGCAAAAGTCTCACAAAATAACTGCTTAACTTCTTTACACAAAGAGTTAAGAGGGGCATCTAGAATCCATAGGTCATGGGTTTAGATTTAGGAGTGATCTTAGAGATTAGAGTCTGACTCTCTTGTTTTACAGATGAGGAAAAAGGTCCAGTAAAGATAAATAATTTGCCCAGCATTGCGTAGCTAATAAATATCTGAGGCAAGATCCAAGCCCAGGTTTTCCTGACTTCTTGTCTAGTGTTCTATCCACCATCCCATACAGAGATGCTCTGAAATGTTCTCTCTAAAACAAAAACGTTGTGCTCTTCATAAACATAGTCATGGGCCTTGAGTTGTTTTTCTAGCAATAGAGACGGGCTACACTAAGCCCTCACATTCTCTTGCCTAATCTCTTTTCAGGATGACTGCCTGGGGTTCATAGTGATATCTATGGTCATTTTGCCCCCTCTATGAGATGCTCTTGCTTGGTCTCGGAATCAAATTCAGTACATTAGCCCTCTGAACTTCATCAAGACCTGAGCCAAACAACCACAAACAAAATTCCAGACAGGTTCTTGATTGATTCTTTTGAGGTTATTATGAAGAAGAAATTTTGTACATTCTGAAACAGTCTTTTCTGGTTTAACCAGCTAAGGGAAAGCTTGGGTCACAGTCAAAATCAGATTTCTTATTTTAAATGCAAATAGCCATGCCTACTCTTAGCCGCAGCCATAACACTTTCCTCCTGTCAACCCTTTTCTGAAAGCCTACCAGTTCCTGAGCTAAGACACGTCCAAGGGGCCCGTGATGATGATAGGAAGTAAGTTATCAGAATTGATAATTTTGACCTAGAGATAAATCAGCATGCTGAGTTTTGGTCACCAATGTTGCTCATATGACGGTTTGCTTACATTAACGTAGGGTTCTGACTATGAAAGGTTAACTTTGAATGATTCTCTTCACTTCACTCTTCTCTTCACACTTCTTTACATCCATGGTAGCCTACTATCGCAGACCATTTCAATATTTGTTTGCTGTTGTTGTTGTTCAGTTGTTTCAGTTGTGTCCAACTCTTCATGACCCCTTTTGGGGTCTTCTTGGAAAACATACTAGAGTCTCCAGCTCACTTTACAGATGAGGAAACTGAGGCAAACAAGACTAAATGACTTGTCCAGGGTCAAACAGCTAGTCAGTATCTGAGGCCAGATTTGAATCTTCCTGACTCTAGGCCTAGCACTCTATCTACTTTGCCACCTAGCTGTCCCAATATTTAGCTGGGAAAAGGCAAAATATACTGCATGTAGTATACTTCATGAAATGTGAGGTGTTGAGGAAATGGAAATTTATTCAAAATTACAAGGTATAAAGTTCTGTCTTTGGCTCTTGTCTTGTTCATAATTTTTTATGAATTTACTTAGGTATTCTTATCAAATGTGCAGGTATCACAAACCCAATAGAGATAGCTAGTATGATGGGGGATGGGCTAGATTTTCAGATGATCTGAAGCTGCAAAGAGGGGTTAGAATCAATATGGCAACATTTAATAGGGAAAAAAGCAAAATCTTACATTTGGTTTTTCTTTTAAATTGTACAAATGTAGGATGGGAAAGATATGTCGACGGCAGACACATGGTCAAACAGAAACCACTTTTTGGGGCACCTGTGATTTCACTGATGAGGACCTCAAAGGCCATTTTGTCCAACTTTCTCTTTTTATAGTTGAGAAAACAGATCCAGAGAAGTTATGGCTTCCCCAAGTCTTTTACACACCCATAAATGTCAGAGATGGGATTAATCAAAGTATATTAAAAGAAAATCTTGTTTAATAAGCCTAGAAGGGTGACTGAAGCCTGCTGAAGTATGATATTCAGTTCTTAGAACCGTATTTTAAGAGGGACAGGCTAAAAGATGATCAATCTGGTGAGATTCTAGAAACCATTTCATATAAGGAATACTTAAAAGAACTAGAGAAGTTTAGGGTGGGGGAAAAAGATTTAAAGGGAAGATATGCTGTTTTAAAATATTTGGAAGATTGTCATATGGAAGAGGTGACAGGCATTTTTTGTGGCTCCAGATTATATCACTAGTTCCATTCAACAGAAGTTCTAAGGAGGCAGACTTTGGCTCAATATTAGGAAAAAAATGTGTTATTAGATCTGTCCAACAGAAAGGTGGACTCATATGGGAGGTAGTGAGCCACCATCACTGGATGGATTCAAGCAGAAAGTATATGAACATCTGTCAAGAATACTGTTAGATGATACTCCTGCCTTGAGGTCAGAAATCTGACTAGATGATCGCTAAGGTATTTTTTGATTATCGATTTTTGTGAATTGCCAAGTATCCCAGGGAATTAACTCTTGGCATAACCCAGACTAAGGTGGAGAAAATGGTAAAAATCCTTGATAAACCCCAACTGCTGTCTATGGACTTTTGCTATTTGAAGTTCTCCACACTTTCTCCTCTCTACTCCCCTCTCCCCCATTAGAGAGAGTAATGGGGACAGCTAATGAAAAGAAACTAAACTTGGAGGGAGGTCATTCATCCAGGAGCTGTTTTAAGACATAAATAAAATTAACAACCCAAATCCATGAATATCCAAAGCTATTCATAGCAGCTCTCCAAATCTGAGTTCTAGTTCTCTCTGGAAGCCTGGCCCTTATACATTGTCTTCATGTTGGAGCCTCTCTCCCCTGTCGCTGGGGGCCAGGGACTCTAGTCCATTGTGGGTTGTGTTGGGGTACGAGAGATACTGCAAAGGCTCCCTAGCTTTCCAAATATCTTTTGCCTTCTCCTGTTCCACATGTCTAAAGTTCAATCATCAGAACTTCATTTCTTTGAAGTAGCTAGGTGGTGCAGTGGTTAGAGTGCTGGGGCTGGAATCAGGAAGATCTGAGGTCAGACCTGGCCTCAGACACTAGCTGTGTTACCCTTGGCAAGTAATTTCACCTGTCTGCCTCAGTTTCCTCATCTGTAAAATAGAAATAGTAATAGCACCTACCTACCTAGCAGGGTTGGATCAAATGAGATAACATTTGTAAAGCTCTTAGTGCAGTTCCTGGCACATAGTAGGTGCCGTTTAAATGTTAGCTACTGAGAAGTGTGACACATTAAGCCAGAGGTTCTTAACCTTTTTGTTTGTTTGTTTCATACACCCTTTTAGCAGTCTGGTGAAGATCTTTTCTTGGGATAATATTTTAAATGCACAAAATAAAATGCACAGGATTACAAAGGAAAATATATTGAAATACAATTACCAACATATTATTAAAAACAAACAAGTTCATGGGCTCTAGGTTAAGGACCATGGTCACTTATGGCTTAACGATGTGAATTAGCTCATCAGATGGTTTTGGATCAGGATCAGCCAGCTGGTAGAAGATTTCATTGGGAAGAAGCAGGAGAGAGAATGAGGGCATGGAGGAGTGCCATTAAGAAGAGAAATCCGGGTTTGATGACTTTACAAATTTGCCTATCCACCTCTGCCCACGGCACAGTGTGACACCCTAGCCTAGCGTGTTGTTGTCTTAAGGCTTGAGAGGGCAGGATTAGTCTTTGACTAGTGGGGAGAGAAAGGGGAGAGGAGAGCCTTGGCTCAGTTAGCTGTTTAAAGCAAGCAGTGTGGGTGGGAGGGAAGCTTTCCATTGGGAATTCAAACACAGCTTATTGTAGCCTTAGCAGGCCTGAGCAAGGCTATCTTCCTCTGGGCATTTGGCACTGGCCATTCTTAGAAGGTGGAAGGAGAGTAGATGATTGGAGGCTGGGGGTGGGGCAGAAGAGTGCCATCCTGGCATTCCAGGGAGTTGGGATGGGAGAGAGGGGGGCAGGAAGAAAATGGTTCTGATATTATCTGTGGCTGGATTTCCCCATCCCTAATTATATGTGTACTAATTAATAGTTACAGATCATTAGCCTTAGAGCCAAACAGTATAGCTAGTTAAATAGTGAAGGAGACAGTCTACTGGTTTAATTGTTAAACTTTCAGGGAGGGGCCCCCCAGCAGGACCAGCTTTACAAGTAAGTGGAAGAGGCTGCCACCTTCATAGTAGGATTTGGGGGTTCTGGGAAAATCCCTCTTGCCCCACCAAAAATTACCTGGGTCATGCCTACCAAAGTACCTGGAATCCTACCATTAGAGATTTATTCCTTGGGATCTTGTAGCCTTTAAAGTCTCCTTAAAGAGTCCTCTATTAAAAGCATTTACCCCTGGGAGGAGATAATAAGCCATCATCAACTTAGGGCAAAATGGGGGGAGAAATTGCCAAGGATGGCAGGAAATAGTAAGAGGTTCACTGAGAGGGGAGGATGGGTGTGCCAAAGAGGAGTTTTGCTGACTTTCATAGCTTTGTCTCAGTCCCCTAGAACTCTCTCCTCTTTAGCTATCATTTAGGAATTTAGAGCTGTCAAGTTATTTATCTCATTAGGAAGAATTCTATCCTGCAGCCTTGAGTGCACTGTTTGACCTAGGAGGTCAACTAAAAACCATCCTTCTCCAGAGTCCCCATCAAGCTCAGACCTCCAATGATAAAGACAGAAGGGTCAGGAGGATGATAATATTGTTGGCAAAACAGCTGGTGATGATCTATTTTCTATCTCACTAGGGACTGTTAAAACTAAATGAGAGATTTTTTAGAAGAATTTCATGAGAAGACGGTTAGACACTGGAATAAGAAGTCATGGCATGTTCTCCTCCCTTCCCAAGAAATAGCTGTCTACATGTCTGGGCGAAATTAGGTCTGGTCCCATCTGAGGTCAAAAGGATGCTAAGGTGGTCTTCTCTGATATTTTCTACCTGTGTGACCATGGGAGAGTCTCTGGACCTCATTTTTTTCACCTGTAAAATGAGAGGTGGACAGATTGACCTCTGAGATCCCTTAAAGCTCTTTATCTATGAAACTATGGTCTTTCCAGGTCTCAGATTTTATGAGGTTCCAATTCCATAGGTGCCGTAGTAAGCACTTTTGAGATCTTAGTGAATTTGGGTCATGATTCCTTTTGGGTTTTCCTGGGCTCTGGGGAAACCATGATGGAGTTCTGGGGAAAGAGCAGAGCCTTTGGACTACAAGACTTGGGTTCAATGCTGGCAGTGTCATTTACAATTTATGGGACCCTAGGCAAGTGACTTGAGTTTTCTAAGCCTCACTTTCCTTACCTAGAGGATGAAGGGGAAGGTTCTGGTGAACCATAAGGCCCCTTCTGGCTCTAAGTCTCTGATGCTATACTCTAGCAAATAGTAACTCTCTGTAACAGGAGGTACTGAACCAGGGAGCCCGATGAAAGGTATTTCATGCAGAAGCTATCCTGGCCACATGGTGGAGGAAGATTTCCTTGCACTCCTCCCCTCCTGGATGAAGCGTCTTGGATGATCAAAGCTTTGTGCTGACACAACAGGTCAGGGCTTGATGGAATGCCCTCTTCCCAGTCAGTCCTGGCACCAGTTAATATACAAACCAACCCCAAGGAAAGGTGTGGAAAAATGTACACACTTGTGCTCTCAGGGGCCAGTGAGTGCCCTCTGCTAGCTCATAATTAGAAGCCACAGACAGACATAACAGGCGGTGGGATGGATTATGGCAAATTCAGCCTTGGCCTAGCCGCCTCTCTCTACTAAGGGCATGCCAGGTTCTCTAATCACTCACCCACCCACTCTGTAGTTTTTCCTTCCATATCCCAGGAAGAAGGTGCCCACCTGAACCACTGATGCTTGGGACTGACTTTCTGTTCCTTAGATCAAGCATTAAAGCTTTATTTGTCTGCCCTACCCTGCCTAAGGAACTTTCCCTCTCCCCCACACAGATGAACTCACTGCCTTCACATAAAGTGGTTTTGCTTGGGGGATCAAAGTCACTGGGCTGCCCGCTTGGCCTCTTTTTTATTGCTTTAGAAATGACTTTTCCCCCAGGAGCCTCCCAGACACATAGCAGTCTCTATATAAATAGGCATTTGTTCAATCAATATATTTACATCCTGCTTCTGGTTGCACTATAAGTGTCTCTAGTCATTGGGGAGCTGTTTGCTTGAGTGTGACCTCTGCACTATTGGAAGAGGTTTTGGACAAGGTCAGCCCTAATGATAGCTCGACCTCCTCCCTTCCCCCTTTCCCCACAACCCCCTCCACAAAAGGGCACTGATGGGAGAGGACACTGAAGTTGGAACCCAGCAGCCAGGCGACAATAAAGTTATGTCTTGGGGTGAATAATCCGGGCAGCTGGCCAGGTGACTCAGCTGGCTGGTTAACCACAGAAAGAGCTACCAATTCTGTCCATTTCTCTCCTACTCTCCCTTCCCCATCACTCCTTCCCTATACCACTTAGCCTTTTATAAGTTGGAGCCCTCTCTACAGCAATGCTTACCCAATTCGGTACCCATTCAGGCCATGTTCCACCTCTTCCCCTTTTGGCTGACTGCAGGTATTCACTGTCTTCATGTTCACCCCTTCCTCTACCCCTCCCCCATTATTGTGTTCTGGGTCTACAGCTATGCCTAGGAAGGCTCTATGTTCCAGATGGTTCTTCGCCCCTTGCCTTCTCCCATCGAAGCTTACCAGTCTTTGATTCTGCTCCTTAAGGGTGCTTGCTTTCCAATATAATCTGATAAATCTTCCTTTCCTTTGTATTTCCTCCATCAGATAACATATTTGCATTTTAATCATGGCCTATGATGCTTTAACCCCAAAGTGATGATTTCATTAGTAGGAATTTCAGGCATGTCACGTTATTGGGGAAACATTTCCATTGAGTTCATCAAGCACTTATAAGTATTTTCCATGTGTAGAACATACATTGAACTAGGTATACAGAGATGAAAAATCATAGGCTCACAGACTAGAAGGGAGGCCAGTTCCTTCATTCTATAGCTGAGGAAATTGAGCCTGAGAGAGCCAAGTGACTTGAACAGGGTCTCATAGCTAGTAAGTATCTGAGGCAAAATTTGCACTCAGAATGCCAGGCCTGGAGTCAGGAAGACACATCTTCCCTATCTGCATGAAAAGTCACTCAACCTTGTTTGCCTCAGTTTCCTTGTCTGTAAAATTAGCTGAAGAAAGAAATGGCAAACCACTCCAGTATCTTTGCCAAGGAAACCCCAAATGGGGTCATGAAGAGTCAGACATGACCAAAACAATCGAAAACACACATATCTCTTAACTTCAAACCCAATGCCCTATCCACTGTGCTACTTAGCTGCTTCCAACATTTTCCTTTTATAGTTGAGGAAACTGCGGCCCTTAGAACTGAAGGGATTTGCCCAAGATCACACAGGTTAAGTAAATATCAGAGGTAGGTTTTGAATCTAGATCCCCTTCCTACAGGTGCAGAATTCTGGACATCATGGCGCATTGCCTCTCAAATGACCTCAAGCTGCTAATTGTCCGAGAAAGGAAGACATGATAAAAATGCATCCATGTAGGACTTGAATTAGAATGAGATAGGGGCAAAGGTGAACCAAGCAAAATGCTATGAGGAAACTAAGGAGGAATAGACTGATTTCTTGCTGGTGAGTCATGGAGGCTTCATGAAGAAGATGGCACTGGGGCTGGATGTCTACAATAGACGGGCATTGGTGGGCATGGCAGAGGGATTCTATTCAATGAAGAGAGGGTAAGTTAACAAAGGCATGGAAAGAAGAGAAGGCAGATGAAGACTGGGAGATGCAGACAGGACTGATTTTTTTTTGGAATACAGACTATTCATAGTTCTTATTCAGTTGTGTCCAACTTTTTGTGACCCTATTTGGGGTTTTCTTGGCAAAGATAATGGAGTGGTTTGCCATTTCCTTCTCCAGCTCATTTTTTTTAACAAATGGAGAAAGTGAGGCAAAGAGGGTCATGTGACTTGAAAAGGATCATTCAGACAGTAAATGTCCGAGGCTGAATTTGAACTCGGGTTTTCCCGACTCTAGGTCTGGTGCTCTATTCACTGTAGCACCTCACTGCCCAATATAGCAGGTGAGTAGTGTGAAATAAGCGTAAACCACATGGAGCCTAAACCAGATAGTTGAAGAGGGCCTTGAACGCCAAGGTTAGGTGTTTAACCTTTATTTGGCAGGCAGCTAGGACCCACTAAAGTGGAGAGTTATCTCTGAAATAGAGAATCAGTGGGAGAAAACTCGGGCAGTGGTCTGGAGGAGGATTGAAGACAGTTTAACTGAAGCAGGAAGGTGAATTAGGGGATTATTATTTTGTTTTTATTTAATCAATTAGTCCTGTCAGACTCTTCATGACCCCATTTGGGATTTTCTTGGCAAAGATATTGGAGTCATTTGCCATTTCCTTCTCTAGTTCATTTTACAGATGAGGAAACTGAGGCAGCCAGGGTTAAGTGAACCGCCCAGCGTCTCACAGCTAGTAAGTATCTGAGGCCAGATTCAAATTCAAGTCCTCCTGATTCCAGAGCTGGCGTTTTACCCACTGTACCACCTAGCTGTCCTCAGATGTTGTTATAGCAGTAAGACTAATAATAGCCAATGATCATATACTGCTGTGAGATTTTTGGAGTGCTTATGTGTATTATCTCATTGGTTCTGAGCTGGGTGGTTTCAGTGGGAGTGGAATGGAAAAACCAGATGAGAGAGATATCTGAAGTAGTAATACTACTAGGAATAGGAGATGGACAGATGGTCTCAGAGGCAGGAAGATCTGAGTTCAAGTTCTGTTTCTGACATATACACTCTGTGTGAGCTTGGGCAAGTCATTTGCCCCCTTAGAGCCCTGGGTACTTCTTAAGATTTTAAGTTGCAGACCTGCCTTGGTCAAGGATGTTTTCTCAATGATAGGTTCCCATACCAAGGAAATTACAGTTTAAAAAAAATCTTTAAAGTTTGCAAAGCCCTTCCTGACAATCAGATGGGCTATGTAACTGCTACAAGTGTTATGATTCTCATTTGACTGATGAGAAAACAGGCTCAGACCGTCTATGTGACTGGTCTCTAGTTATACATCTGTAGTCTGAGTCTGTAGTCTGAGTCTGTAGTCTGAGGTGAGATTTGAATACACATCCCCTCTGACTCTAAGTCCAGTTCTCTATGCAATATATGTTGGATTGGACATGTTGCTTGAGAGATCGAAGACCCAAAGATGTGGCCAACTTGACAAATCTGGGTACATGGGAGTCATCGTTAGTGTAGATATAGACATTTTGAAGGGACAGGTAAGGGAAGATGTGATAGATTGAGGGGAAATGAGGATGAGTTGGAGTGATGCCTTTTGGGATCCTGTCTGTCAATGCCAAGGACTCTGTTCCCCTATCAAGTTGTTAAGGTTCAGAGAGACATATTGAGTTGACTGAGAAATTTTTCATGTATATGCACACACACACACACACACACACACACACACACACACAGAGGCATTTATACACATATCTAGAGATATAGAAATGACTGCAGTTGGGAGGTATAACCCCCTTCCAGACAGCGATGTTGAAGATTCCATCAAAGAATAAGAGATAGCAATGCCATAATGAGATACCATTTTCATAACAGAGGTTAGATGTACCGGAACCCTTTTGGTTCCCGTTCTGGGTTCTAGAGTCCACAGACTGCCGTGAATTCATTGTTTAACTTGATAAATCACATAACTTCTCACCACCTTAGTATTCCCATTCTACAGTCTGGGGACAATAATACAGGCCCTGTCCTGTCTATTTCTGTAATAGCAAGCAAAGTGGGACTTTGTGTTGTCTTTTGTTTCGGAGTTCTTCTCAGCACTAAGGCAATCAAATGCCTTTGACTGAGTCTTGCCTTTGTTTGTAGGAAGGCCCACACCCTTTTACTAATTAGGTCACAAGAGGTGTGAAGCCCTCTGACCTTGAAGACATGTGTGAGTGCACGCATGTTAGCACTTTGGTGCTGGCTCATTGGAAGAGTGTTGATGTGGAGACTCTGGGTAGCCGTTGAGGACCCACCACCCCGGCTTTGAAAACCCAGATGTTGGTGCTTCTCTCTGGTAACTGTATATTTACTGCTATGGTCAGACAGTTAGAAACCTTTCTGTTGATTTGTATTATTTTGCTGTTTATAATTTCTGCTTGTAAGCTCTGAAGTTCAGAGTATTAACTTTTTCACCTGAACTAAGTGAATGATGTGTATATACATATATATATACATATACATATATATATATATATATATATATCTGATTAAAGTGAGATTGGAAATCCCTTAAAGTTTCTTTCCTTAGAAAAGCAGATCAAAGAATGTGTGCTAGCAGCCCTGCTGTGCGCTGGTGTTATTAGTCTTATACAGCCACAGTAGCAGCGAGTAGCATTGTTCTTCATAGGGCTATTGTGAAGATAACAAAAGATAATGGATGTGTAACTGCTCTGGGAAAGTCTCTTCTCCCCGAGAAAGAAGATTTGCTTCTTCCTATTAGTGACCAATTAACATTTATTAAGCACTTTCCATGGCCCAGGCTCTATAATAGATACTATACTATAAATGAAACAATCTCTACTCGTAAGAACATAAATATACATTCTATTCTAGGAGACAAGTCATGGAAGGGCTGAAGAAGGAGGGGATTTACTAGAAGAAAAGAGATTTCTGTGGGAATCTCATTCAACAATCTTGTGTCACTACTATATTTTCATGGCAGGATGATAATGACTGTGAGCAGGTCTGGTATTGGTAGGAGAGGATGGAAGGACACCTCCTATATAGTAAAATGAGAGTTGAGGGATGCTAGTAAGAGAGACAGCGATTTGCAAGTTATTCAAAATACCTGAAATCAGCATGATGCAAACCATAATGAGGCCAGGAAACCTTTGTCCAGGAGCTCTTCACCAGCCTCATTTTATGCTCACCCATGCAATATTCGTGTTTCCTGCTTGTGAAATCTCTTTCCCTAATCCTTTGGAAAGGATCTTCACCATTCTCTGCAAATTTCTACTTTTGAATTAAGTGTATATATATATATATATATATATATATATATATGTATATACATACATACCTATATGTATGTGTGTATACATGCATATATATGTATATATAAACATATGTATATATGTATTTGACGAGGCAGTGGGGGTTAAGTGACTTGCCCAGAGTCACGCAGCTAGTAAGTATTGTGTCTGAGGCCTGATTTGAACTCAGGTTCTCCTGACTCCAGGACCGGTGCTGTATCGACTGCACCACCTAGCTGCCCCCTTAGGTTTATAATTTTGAAAACAAGCGTGTCTCCATGTAGTTTCTCTCTTGAATTTGCTTTGTTAACACTGGAGTTTTCACTGGACTCTTGATGATTCTAGAATGGGGCCCAGAGGAACCATAAGTATAAGGGTTAAATATGGGTTTGACCATGTCACCATTTCAGGTATGTAGCCACTGAAGCAGCAGCACAAACGAACCTCATAGATGACTATGTAAAAGCTAAAAAGGGATGTTGGCCTCAGAGACCATCTAATCCAACTTCTCTTCATAGATGAGATAACTTGTCCTCAACATCCACTTAGTGTTCTAAGCGCTGTTGCCTCTGGCTACTCATCCAGGGGTCACAGACCAGATACACACAGGATGTGACCTCCTGGTTGGTTGCCTTTCCCAGATGGGAAGCGTGCCAGTAGAACACAAAGACGCATATGGAAGGGGAAGCACCTGTAGGCTCCAGGCCACAGTGGCTTTCCTTTCTCACTCTAAAGAAGGTATTGCTTTGTTACATTTTTTTGTTTCATTTCACAGAGGTAAAATTTTGAGGGGTGTTTTATGCATGGGCTTCTCAGGTGTTCGGGTTCTCATTTCTAGTTCCCAGAGAACTGAGACAGTTTATTCAGTCCTTCATTTCAGCTTGAAGAGCCATTTCCATAAGTGCAGAATGGGGAGAAATGGCTAGACAATAGTTGATATAAAATATGAGGACTTTTGGTGGACTGCACATTCAACATGGGTCAACAGCATGGCTCGTACTGAACTGCCAGAAAAAAAACCACCAAAAAAATAACATGTCTTCATCAATTGGCTGCATAGAACTTAGAACAAGGGAGGTAAGAGGTCCCCTGTACCCCACTCAAGTCAAATCACATCTGAAAGATTGTGTTCAGTTTTCTGTGCAATATTTTTTTGAAGGGGGCGGGGAGGCAAGGCAACTAGGGTTAAGTGACTTGCCCAAGGTCACACAGCTAACAAGTGTGTCAAGTGTCTGAGGCCACATTTGAACTCAGGTCCTCCTGACTCCAGGGCCAGTGCTCTATTCACTGCGCCACCTAGGTCAGTGCAATATTTTAAGAAGTATTTTGACAAACTGGAGCATATTCGATTGGGAATGTTCCAGATGGTGAAGACAGAAAACTATTTTATAGGAGGACTAGCTGAAGGAACTAGGTATATGTAGCCAAAAGCAGAGAAAATTTTAGGGAGAACATGATCTTTGCATTTGTTCTATTCCCCTCCAAAGGACAGAACAAGGAGGAATAGGTAGAAACCATAGAAAGGAAGATTAAGCCACAATGTCGGGAAAAATTCTTTAATAATTAGAGGCACCCTCAAAGTAAAATGCACTGGCTTACTAAGTGGTAGATTCTTCTTCCCTAGAAGTCTTTCTGTAGAGGCTGAATGATGATACTATAAACAAGGAATTCTTATTTGTGTATGGTTGACCTTGGGGGCTATTTCAACTTTGAACTTCTGTGACCAGCAGCAATCTGTTGCCCCTCAACTCTCAAGTACATTGGCTAAATGCAACAACCATTCCAACAGACATGTGAGTAAGGTGCCAGGCACAGTTACTGCTCTCTTCCCAATCCCCATGGGTCTGCAATGCTGATTGTCCTGCTGTACTAACACAGTCAAGGTAAGGCATTCAGCAGAGCATGGTAATTTTGCAAATTTATAACTATGGGGTTCATTTAACACTGAATGACAACCATTTGTTAACTTAAACAAAACCTTAGTCCTTGACACATTTCTTACTACTGGAAAATTGACTGAGCTTAAATTCCTGCTGTGAATCAGTATGCAGGAACAGGCACATAGTAGGCACTTAATAAATGCTTGTTGATTGTTTGAAACACAAGATATGACATTCAAACACATTATCATGTTATAATTTATGACAATGGTACCATTATGATACTACTCACGGTCTTAGGGAGCAATAGATTGAAGTGGAACAGGAAAGGTTGGGACTCAGAAACCAGAGAAGATCAGGGAAATCTATGCATCATAGAGTCTCTATTTACCCATCCTCTATACTACTGACTAACTCCAATAAAGCAGCAAGAAAGGCAGACAGGAAGTCTGGATCCCAGGTGATGGGCCAAGCCAAAGGAGCTAGGAGATCAGTATAGACTGAGACTTATAGGAAGGTCAAAGAAATTCAAGACTTGGTCAGATTTTATTATGATCATAGAATCAAAGGACTTTCAAATTGAAGGGAATGGACCTTAGAAGTCATCTACTCCAGCCCCTTCATTTGATATATAAGAAAACTAAGACCTCTGAGAGGGCAAATGACTTATCCAAAGTAGCACAGTTAATGACAAACCTGAGTTTTCTGAGTCCCAACCCAGTTTTCATTTCTAGCTAAATGTCACAGAGCATAGAGTGCTGGGCCTAGAGTCAGAAAGATGGGAGTTAAAATCTGACCCCAGGCACCTACTAGCTGTGTGACCCTGGGTAAGTCACAATCTCTGTCTGTCTCAGTCTCCTCAAATGTGAAACAGGGATAATAATACCTACCTCCCAGGGCTGTTGAAATGATCAAATGAGAAAATATTTGTAAAGTACTTAGCATAGTGCCTGGAATTTGGTAGGCAATAAATGATTATTTCCTTTTCTTCCTTCCTTTTAAAAATTCCTTCCTTCCTTCTTTAATTCCTTCCTTCCTTTCTTCCTTTCTTTTCCAGACAGAAATAGAGAAGGGAACCTGTTTTGTGGAGGAAGATGAAAAGTTTATTTTTAAACATTTTGAGTTTAAAGTAAAAGCAAGGCATCCAAATGGAGATGTCCTATAGGCAGTTGGGAATATAAACTGGAGCTTAAGAAACGCATTGGAGAGCATCCCCCTAAAAGGGATGGTTAAAATGGTAGGAGAGATTGAATAGTGGGGCAGAGGGCCAAGGAGTGAGCTTTGGAGCTGTCTGCAGTCTGAAAGCGGTGGGGAGATGAAGAATTTCTGGCAGAGGATCCAGAGAAGGAGCAGCTTGAGATGTAGGTGGAAAGCCAGGTAGCATCATAAAAGCCAAAGGAGGGACTCAGGAAGTAGGGAGTGGTCAGCTGTGGCTAACACTGAAGAGAGGCCAGGCATGGTAATACAGACCTATGATCCCTGCTTAGGGAAAGTCTGAGGCTGATAGACTTTCTGAGTTTAGGAGTTTTGAGTTTCAGTAGGGATAAACCTAGTGTTTACGGTAAGTCCTGTACCAGTATCCTGGAGGCTCACCTCCAAGAGCAGGCAGACATCAGGATAAACAGCTGGGGAGCTGGGCCTATGGCTGGCTACTAAACTTCCAACCTGGAAGACGTAGGGCAGCCCAGTCTCAAAAATAATACTGTGTAGAAGTCTAGTAGGATGAGGTTAAAGGATCTGACTGACGAGGTCATTGGTGGCTCTAAGAGAGAAGGGTCAGGAGAGTTTCATTAAGTAAGATGAAAGCTAGGTTACCAGGGATTAGGAAGAAAGAAAATACAAGTAATAGGTATAGAATCATTGTTCTAAAAGTTTGGCAATTTAAGAAATGAGAGGAATAAAGTGGTCATTAGAGGTAACATCAGAGTCAAATATTTTCTTTTTAGTTGGGAGTTTAGGGGATATTATTTGTTTTTTAGGATAGGGGACCAATGCATGTACCTGATGGGAGAAGAGAAGGAACATGTGGAGAAGAAAGAGTTTGAAATACTAGAGCTAGAGGAATAATTAGGGAAGGAATAGACAAAAAGGAAGGAATAGCAGCGAATACCTTGGTTTAGAACAAAGACTGTTCCCTCTGATACTGAAATGACATGAAAAGATAGGTTGTATACAATAGGTACTTAATAAATGTGTATGGAATGCAATTGAGTGCAAGGTAAAGGTGACTATGAAAGATCTGATGGACTCACTCTTCAAATAATGGTCCAGCTGAGTTGAATAGCATGATTTTAGATTGGTTGATTTTTCATAATTTTCTATTTTCTCCTGGGTGGTTTTAGTAGCCAGGGAGCAGAAAAGCACCTACTACGTGGCAATCATTGTGCTAAGTGGAAGCCATGGTAAGTAAAGGAAATTATAATTCCATATTCCAAGAGTGCTGAATTATTAAGTTGAATGAATAAGCTGAATTATTAAGTTGAGTGTGAATGTTATTATTCACACTCTACTGGGTATGGAAATCTATCACTCTACAGGAAAGTAGGGAGGAAGGGGATAAGAGATGGGGGAATGATAGAAGGGAGGGCAGATTGGGGGAGGGGGTAGTCAGAAACGAACACTTTTGAGGAAGGACAGTCAAAGGAGAGAACAAAATAGATGGGGGCCGGATAGGATGGAGGGAAATATAGTTAGTTTTTCACAACATGACTGTTATGGAAGTGTTTTGCATGACTACACATGTATAACCTATATCAAATTGTGTGCTTCTCTATGAGGGTGTGTGGAAAGGGAGGAAGGGAGAGGATTTGGAACTCAAAGTTTTAAAAACGAATGTTAAAAATTGTTTTTACATGCAACTGGGAAATAAGGTGTACAGGCAATGGGGTATAGAAATTTATCTTGCCCTATAGGAAGATAGAAGGGAGGGGGATAAGAGAAAGGGGGCATGATAGAAGGGAAGGCAGATTGGGAGAAGGGGTAATCAGAATGCATGCCATCTTGGAGTGGGGCGAAGGCAGAGATGGGGAGAAAATTTGGAACTCAAAATCTTGTGGAAGTGAATGTTGAGAACTAAAAATAAATTAATTAATATAACTAAAAAAAATTACGGTGTGCTAGAGTTCGAAGGGATGAGTTCCCTTTTATATGTCTCTTTAATTCTTTCAATAAATACAATGAGCTTTTATTAAACTCCTAAAAAATAAAATAAAATATTTTTTAAAAGAGTGCTGAATTAGAAAAAATCGAAGATGGACAGTGCCTTGTGATAACAAGTTCCATAGTGTGTTAATGATGGCTTGGCCATGACATGATATTTCCCCAAAGCAGGGGTGGAGTCAGGGACTAGAATTTCCATATTTATGTGATAAATATCATTCAACACCAGAGGGATTGTGGGCATCAGCCAACCTGCCTGTTCTTTTCTGTCTGGATATCAGAGGCCCTGGTTCCCAACCCTTCCTTAGCTCTGCCCCTTTGATGTACCTGGTTCCATGCCAGTCTAGGGGTGTGTTTATATCTCCTCCAATTAAATTACTTGGCATTTATGTCTCTACCTATTGAGCTGCTCCCATGCCTCCCTTTGAGCTGTTCCTCATTGAATCAGCTCCTCCACCATAATATTATTTGATCAAAACCTTTCATCAAAGTGGTTACATAAACACAGGTGAAGGATAGGGTGGACCTGTGATTTTACTGGTTTAAGGAACGCCCCATGAGGAAACTACCAATGTAGAGGCAGCACCTTCTGTGAAACTTACAGTCTTCGAGAGTTGCCTAGAGCACTGAGGAGTTACATGACTGGCCCAGAGTCACATGGCCAATGCACATCCAAAGTAGATGTTGAACACAAGTCATTCTGGCTCCAAGGCTGGTTCTCTAGTCATGGCACCACTCTGCCAAAGCGTTTCCATATCCTATCTCAGGCCACTTTTGCATTCTGGAACACAACCTCTCCTCTTTTTAGTCCTGTTTCAACCTCAGCAAATAGCAGAAAGGTCAGAATCCCAGAAATTCAGTGCTCAGTTCAATTCCCAGGTGGATGCTAAGTAAAAGTTTTCTCTTACAAACTGGGACCTCGGGGACTGCCAGTGATGAAGGTAGAAATCCACAAGACACCTGGTTTCTTTCTCTTCACTGCCTTATACACTACTGCAAGAAGGGAGGCACCTTGAGTTAATTTCCCTTGGTTCCATGGAAGTAGGCTGTCTCTCTCACTTGAGATCAAGTGTAGGCATTGTTCTATACCTCTGTCAGGAACAGTTCAGGGGAAAAAAATCTTCTGGGTTTTTCCACAGGGATGTAGCATTGCCTGGAAGTCAGAGTCCCTCTAATGGCAAACAGCATGAGAAGGATGAGTGGGCTGGCTCATCCCTCAATGCCATTACTCTTTCTCCAACCTCCTTGAAAAACCCAGGTGCCAGGGATGGCTCACATGTGGAAGTCTGACAGCTGGGGAGGAGGAGAAATGCCACCATAACTGCCCTGTCCTTCTCTTTTCTCTCCTCTGCACATTAGGACCGTATTTTCAAAGATAAAAGCTGCCTATAAGAGAAATTGACAGTTAAAGATGTCAGAGAAAATCAGCTTCACTATAACTGGGCATGGTGGGATATGGCTCCTTCCCAACTAGTTTCCAAAGTAATTAACAGAAATTAATGCCAGAAACTACTTTAAAAAAGACATTCCCTTGACTTGGGTACAACCCAAGTTTCAAATATTGCAGAGAAGTCTTATTAGCTTGTTGTTCAAAGAAGGATAGTATATATCTTAGGGACAAAAGTTCCTTCGATTTCAATGGTATAGAAAACTCTTTCTGCCAAAAGCTAAGTCCCTTCTCTGGAACTTAAAGGCTTAGTGAGTTTGCTCAGGGTCATGTAGCCAATACCTGTCTGAGATAGACTTGAACCCAGTCTTAGACACTGGCTTACTATCTCCATACCATTCTTCCTCAGGGCCAAGCCTGCTGAAAGAAAGGCAGAATTAGTGCTTGCCACCTGCCACAATTTTACAGTTTGGAAAAAAAACTTATTCCCTGCCCCAAAATAAAGATCTTGAGTGCCTGACATTTCTTTGCCAGGGGACATAGTCTTTCATTCCCCAGCAAGACATCAGGCTTAAAACTCGCCAAGAGAGGAATAAGCAACTGAAACTCATTTGTCCACAAGGTATAAAGGACTAATATCCGATTTTTATGAGGGAGATTCCAGTGTGGTTGAGAGGGAAATCAGATCCTTACCTGGGAGCAAGTTTTGACAGGGAGAAGAGAGACAGACAGACAGATAGAGAGACACAGAAAGACAGAGAGAGATAGTGAGTCAAAGATAGAGACACAGAGATAGAGACAGACAGACAGAGAGACAAACACATAGAGACAGAGAGAGATAGTGAGTCAGAGATAGAGACATAGAGAGAGACAGAGAGACACAGAAAGAGACAGAAAGACGTGGAGAGACAGTGAGTCAAAGATGGAGACACAGAGACAGAGAGACAGAGACAGACAGACAAACACAGAGACACAGAGAGAGAGATAATGAGTCATAGATAGAGACATAGAGACAGAGACACATAGAGACATAGAGAGAGAGAGATAGTGAGTCAGAGATAGACAGAGGGAGAGATAGAGACAGAAAGACAAAGACACACAGACAGAGAGAGAGAGAGACAGAGAGAGAGAGAGAGATAAAGAGACAGTGAATCAGAGACAGAGACACAGGGAGAGATAGAGACAGACAGACAGACAGACACACACACACACACACACACACACACACACAGAAAGACAGAGACAGAGAGTGAGTCAGAGAAAGAGAGACAAACGGATAGAGAGATAGACAGAAAGGGTGATATCAGGAGCCTTGCGGTGGTGTTGGAGTCGAGAAGGATGCCACTGAGAAAGGGGAGAAGACACAGAAAGGGAAGGCTTGGGAGCATGAAGAAAAGTCCCGGTCCAGTCTTACAAGGGGCTCTGGTAAATGTAGGTTGTCCATAAGGAATATCTGCTGGATGGTTGGTTCCCTTCCTCCTGTGTCTAGAGCAGGGTCGTTTCATATTTTCATGCTTGCACTGTCAGCTGTCATGGAAAAAAAAGATACTATTTTAAAAGAATGTCTTTATCTTGGATTCTACACAGTGTCATGCCAAGATTTCCAAGACTCCACTTCTTCATGAGGCTGGGTGAAGGTTGGCAGTTACTGCCCCTCCTCCTTTTCCCTGACCTCCCTTCCGATTTCAGGTGTTAAAACAGAATTCAGTGCTAGTTACATAGCTCACATTCCTGATAGTGCCTTAAGCTTTGCAAAGCTCATGCCTTAAGATGGTCCAAGTAGTGGGCAGTCAGGTGGTACAGTGGACAGAATGCCAGGCCTGGAGTCAGGAAGACTCATCTTCCCAAGTTCAAATCCAGCCTCAGACACTTACTAGCTGTGGGACCCTGGGAAAGTCACTTCACCCTGTTTGCCTCTGTTTCCTCATCTGTAAAATGAGCTGTAGAAGGAAATGGCAAACCCCTCTAGTGTGTCTGCCAAGAACACCCCAAATGGGTCACAAAGAGTCTTAACAAGAAAGATGTATTCATTCTGACTTTCTTTAACAAGCCCTTGGTCCTAGGGTGCCAACCTCTCAGGCAGAGCTGCTATTATTCATGTTCCATACCCCTGTTCTTGTTGTCTCCTCCATCAGGCCCCAGAACACCCTGGCAGACGAGTTGCTGCCTGGTTGGTCTCCTGAAGCCCCAGCCTCTCTTGACAATGTTCCCTCAGGATGCACGGAGACAGTGGCTGCAGGACCTTCCTGTCTTCCTGTCTGGCAGGCCACCATTGTTGCTTAATAGAAGATGGCATAATCTTTCACCTAAATGTGAATGTATTTGTGAATTGAAAGAAAGGAGCCCTCCTCCAGATGATCTAATGCAGGGCAGCCCTGTTAGTCTGATGGTGACTTAAATAGATGGGGCCATAAAGAATTATTTTATTGAACAGCCCACATAAAAATGATGCAGTGTTAAAGTAATCTCCTTGACAAAGGCCTGCTAGTGCAATGTGAGGCAGAATCCTGTCTTCCATTTTTCACCTTTTCAATGCTGAGGTTTTGGAGAAGTGTTTTAGCAGATACTTCCTTCCCACCCTCCCCCGCCCCCCATCCCTCACAAGTTCCAGCCAGAGAAGGCTTCTTTCTCTCTGATTCTGGGAACAGACAGAGATGATCATCTTCCCTTACATTCCTACAGCACTTTCTGTTCATTAGAGTGCTTTCTCACTCATCTTTTTCTCCTGGGAGGGTCACCACTGTCGTTTTGAGGAAAGTGGAACGAGCAATGAACTTGAGTCATGGGATCTGAGTTCAAATCTCACTGCCTCAGCCTCTTATCTGTGTGGCCTTGGGCAAGTCACTTGATTTTTCTGGACCTCAGTTTCCTCATCTGTAAAAGAGAGGTTGAATTAGATGACTTTGAAAGTCTTTCCCAGTGTTTTGCATGACTGCACATATATAACCCATATCCAATTGCTTGCCTTCTCAATGAGGGTAGGTGGGGAGGAAGGAAGAGAGAGAATTTGGAGCCCAAAGTTTTAAAAATGAATGTTAAAAATTGTTTTTACATGCAGCTGGGAAATAAGATACACAGGCAGTGGGATATAGAAATCTATCTAGCCCTACAGGAAAATAGAAGGAAAGGGGATAAAAGAAAGGAGAGGACAGATTGGGGGAAGGGCTAATCACAATGCATGCCTTCTTGGTGTGGGGGGAGGAGAGATGGATGGGGAGAAAATTTGGAACTCAAAATCTTATGGAGGTGAATGTTGAAAACTAAAAATAAATTATTTTTTTTAAAAAAAGAAAAAAAGTCCCTTCCAGCTCTAGAGCAATGATCTTATGATCCTAAGTAGGACTGACGATGTTATTCATATTTTCTATCCATCTTGTTTTGTTTGATTCCATTTCATAAACATTTCCCAAGCATCTACTCTGAGGAACTATGCTGAGAGCTAAGAATATAAAAGTTGAAAAATACTGCAATTCCAGACCTCAAGCATGTTAAAAATCTTTATTTTAATTTTTTTGTTTTGATTCTAAACTTTAAAAAATATACAAAAATGAGAATTTCCATGTATGTTATAGAACAGGAGGAGATAATTGTACATGAAACTATGAATATTATACAGACCTTGCTTTTCTTTTTTAAGTATAAAAGAAATTCAACAAATAACTTTTAAAGCTGTTCTGCCTATCTGTGATTCCTTCTAGACAGCTTATGATCTAATGGAAGCTGGATAGGGGTGAATATAACCTGTTCCATATGTAACCATAAGAATGATAAAAAGGTGGAAAGAGATGAGGGCAAAGGAAAAGTCTGAACAGTGTGCTTTGGGATAATATGAGCAGGCAGGAATAAATGGGGGGCAGTAGAGAGAATGTTGAATTTAGAGTCAAAGAAACTGGATTCAAATCCTGACACTGCCACTTACTACCTTAAGTGACAATGGGCAAGTACCTTCATCTCTCTGGGCCTCAGTTTCCTTCCCCCCCATAAAGTGAGGGGGTTGGACTAGATGATCTCCAAGATTCCTTCCAGCTCTAAAACCTACGATCCGACATCATCACTTTCACCTAAAGGGAAACCTTCATAGTAGAAGAGGCACCAAAGCTGAGATTTTAAGGAACAGAAGGATTTCAATAGGCTGAGATGAGTAGGAAGTGGGATGGTCTGTACACATGAAGTGGAGGTGGGAGAATGCAAATAATGTCTCTTAGGCCAATGTAACTCAACAGAGAGTGTACAAAAGGGAGTAGTATGAATGAAGGCTGGAAAGGTAGATTGGAGTCAGGTTGTAGAAGGCCTTAAATACCAGGTTAAGAAGTCTGCTTTTTATTTTAAAGTCAATGATGAGTTCTGGAAGACCTTTCAACTGTGGCTTGCTTTGACCTGTACATTAAGAAGACATCTTGTTCAGAGGTCCTTCCTCTGCCCTATGGGGTCTAGCAGGTAATGAATTGTCCAATATTAGAGCATCTTTGAAATCTCCATTTTTTATTCACGTGTCTACCATGTTCCCCATGCATTTCTAGAGTATTGATAGGGAGAAGTTGTGATTACTAGGAGGAAAATGACAACCTTTAGAGAGTGAATTTCCCAAAGAAATTTTCCAATTTCTCTAAACAAAGAAACCACCAGCAGGTCTGCACAGGACCAAATGTCTGTTCTTTTCTAACTACCTTGAATTTCTTTCCTCACTGAATGTAAATTCTTTGGAATTGTATATTGTCTCATTCTTTGTATTTATGTCACCTGCAACGAGCAAGGTCCTTTACACATAGTGGGGACTTAACCGTCTGATTGAGTGATTAAAATGGTCCAGGAAAAATGAATGTATCGATGAATCAACCAGTATGGACTAGGTTAGATTAGGCGCTTGTTTGTTTCTGTATTATACTACATAGTCCGAGTGTGGGAAACCTGTGGCCTCAAGGCTGCATGTGGCCTCTAGGTCCTCAAGGGTGGCCTTTTAACTGAATCACAGAATAAATCCCCTTAATAAAAGGATTTGTTCTGTAAAACTTGGACTCAGTGTACAGGCCACAATTGAGGATCTAGAAGGCCACATGTGGCCTTGAGGCCTGCGCAGGTTCCCCACCCCTGAGCAATGACTCCATTCATCTTCTCTATATTTAGTCAGAGAACCTAGATTCAAATTCTGCCTTTGTTACTTGCTCTGTGTATGCCGCTAGGCACCTCATTTGAACTTTCAGAGGCTCATTTTATTTTTCTGTAAGAGGGAGGTGGGTTTGTGGGGGTGTCTCTGGGCTCCTGGGGTGGGGGGAGGACAGCGGATGGCCCCAGTTGGGTAGGTTTGGGGGGGTGCGTTAAAACTAGTTGATGTTTAAGGTCCATTTTATTTCTATATACTAATACATATATGTACACACACACGTGCATACACACACACATATATATATGTATATATGTATGTACTATATATTTTATACACTAAGATGCTTTGTTTCCTCCCTCTCTCCTTCCTTATTTCCTTTCTTCCTCCCTCTACTCCTCCCTCCCCTACTTAGGATCATAACATGAGATATTTAGAGCTGCGAGGGACCTTAAACTTCATCTCATTCAACCCTTCCATTTTAAAGATGAAAAAACTGAGGCCTAAAAGAGAAGTTCAGAAAAAGGCTTGGTTGGGAAGGCTGGGGTAGAAGAGATAACCAATTCTATTTTCCATATGTTGAGTTGGAGATGCCTATGGGACATTGGAAATGTCCAACAGGTACTTGGTGATGTGAGACTGAACCTCAAGAGGGAGAGGAAAGCTGGATACACAGATCTACAATTTCCCTGACTCTGGCAGCTAGGTGGCACTGTAGATAGAGTGCCAGGCCTGGAGTAAGGAAGACTCATCCTTATGAGTTCAAATCTAGCCTCAGACACTTACTAGCTGTGTGACCCTGGGCAAATCACTTAACCTAGTTTGCCTCAGTTTCCTCACCTGTAAAATGAGCTGGAGAAGGAAATGGCAAACCATTCCAGTATCTTTGCCAAGAAAACCCCAAATGGGGTCACAAAATATCAAGACACGACTGAACAACAACTGTTGGAGGCCTGGAATGGTAATTGCAAAAGTCTTAGCAGGGTCACCCCGTATCTTCAGAAATTTTTGTAAAACTTAGATTATTAGCAGCATTGAAGAAGAGGATGATTAAAGGTAGAACATGGACCTTCTCAGATTTTAATACAGCATTTTTGGTGATGGGCATAGCCTTTGGTGCCCCATTCTTTGGGCATTGCTTGGAAAAGTGATTTGCCGTTTAAGAAAAGAATGTTTTCACTCAACCTCATACCCTTGGGCTTCAGTTTCTTTATTTGCAAAACGAGAGAATTTGATGAGTTGACCTCTAAGCTTTCTTGCTATGCTAAATCTATGATCTTATTGTCTCTTGATCCCTACACTGGGATCAAAACCAAAAACAGCAGAGTGGCTATTGTCACTGTAGAGAAGACCTCTCTACATTCTCTTCAAGCCATCGTCAAAAATGTCAGAAACTTTTATCACCCTGGAAGATCAGGACCCTGTTAGCTAAGTAGAACTGAATTCTGAGTTCTTTAGTCATTGTCTGGACAGCTGGGAAAAACCCAGAAAAAAGGAAGAGACCATTTGTAATGGTTCCAGCCTGTTACAATTCCTGACTGGAAACCTCTAGACAAGTTTTCTCCATTCATCCTGGCATCGCATCCTCACAACACAAAGAATGGTTGTGGCTTGGAACAGCCAGCACATTTTTCCAACTTAGGGTCATGAATGAAGCCTCAGAGTCAGAATGTGAAAATCTGAAGCAACATGGGAAGCAAGCAGCAGGTGGCCTTTCAGCCCTCTGGCCAGTCTCTGGGGGCTAGTTTGGTTTTCTTTAGGTTTCGAAAACAAAATTAATGGCTTCCTATGATCCAGACTCATTCCCGGCCAGAGATGCAGAGGTACTGGAGATGAGCTCATGAACGACAGCTGACCTCATAAATAGGGTACAGAGGGACTAACAACTACAAAAAAGCAAGTTTCCTTTGGATGCATTTTCCTTCATTTACCACTCAAATATGGTTTCTTCATCACTTTTCGTTTTTTGTTCTTTTTCCCTCCATTTCTTTTTTTCTTCTTCCTCATCTTGGTCTGTCTCATTTTAAAAGTCAAGAGAAGGAACCAAGATTATGTATCTGGGAAACCTAGTCTGGTTGTTATGGCAAGAGCCTGGGAGGCAGATCAAGCTGTCTTTCCCAAATCATGTTCAAATTAGGATGCAGAGACTTCAAGATTGTGATGGGACTATCTCCTTTTTCCCTTTTCCAGCCTTCTGATTTTCTTCCTCTTAAGGACCTATGTGCCAGGCATTGTGCTAAGCACCTTACAAATATCTCGTCTGATCCTCCCATCAATCCTGTGAAATAAATGCTATTATTGTCCCCATTTAATCAACAAAACAGCCACCAGTTAAGTGATTTGTCCAGGTCACACCACTAGAACGTACCTGTCGCCTGATTTGGTGTCAGAGTTTCCCGACTCCAAGCCCAACACTCTATCCAATGCACCACCTAACAACCTCTCATCAGTGGACTTGATCTGCTCACCTTTAATTTATTTCATTAGGGGTTAGGGCAGAACCTGTGGCTTCATTTCTCTAGGGGACTCCCATTAAAGAAAGTCCCCTTGCTAGTGAAGATCGGCGTGTGCTCTGCAGCTCAGGGAATTTCCTGGGGCACTGAAAGGCAGTTACTTACTAGAGGTCATATAGCCTGTATACGTCAGAGTAGGATTTGAGCCTGGGTCTTAGAATGGAACCTCCTTGAGAGGATGGTTTTTTTTTTTCATTCTTCATATTTGTATTCCCAGCCTCTAGCACAGTGTCTGGCCTGTAAATGGTTAATAAATACTTAATGATTAAATCACGGTTTGGCTCCTGATTCCAAGGCAGACTATCTATCTATTATGCTACGTTGCTCTTCGCCTCTATAAATGATGATGACGATGATGATGATGGTAATGGTAATGATGTCTTCTATTTCTTTAGTGCTTTAGAGCCTGTAATGTCTTGGACATTTTTATTGGCCATCCCCTACGCCTAAAGGAAGGAAGGAACGGATGAACGAAGGAAGGAAGGAAGGAAGGAAGGAAGGAAGGAAGGAAGGAAGGAAGGAAGGAAGGAAGGAAGATTGTGTTATAGACATAATACTAGTAGTAATTATAATAGTAATTCAGAGAAATGGTATAGAAAAGTGATCTTAAGAGCAATGAAAACAAGAATCATTTCAAGAGTTTGTGAAGATTGAAAAAATTTAGAATGGGAAAGGATATTGCAGGCCATTTAATTCAACCTCGCCATTTTATAGATGAGGTAACTGAGGCCTAGAAAGATTAAGTGACTTACCTAAAGTCACACAGATGAAAAAACCTTGGATTTGAACCCAGATCTTTTGACTTCAAATCTAGAGCATTTTCTACTGCATCAGGAAGGGTATGAAGCCTGGGCCTTACGCCAAACATAGCGCACACACTGCCTTAGTATGAGTTGGGAGCTCAAAGACACTACATTCTGGTCCTTGGGCAGCAGTGGTGGAAATGAGAGCGTACAGGGGACTTCTGGGTCACAGGAGCAAAAAGATGGAGATTGAGACATTTTCTCTGATCCCCATAACCTCTCAAACCTCTCCAAAACAAAAATTATTTGCCCAAGATAAAGCATCTTCTCTATCCACGATCTAAGACACTCAGAATCCAAAAGAAGGTAAAAATAAAAACAAAAAACCCCCACGAACTGATACTCACTAAACCTGAGCTCACTCAGCACCCCTCCCCCACCTATTATAGTACAAGCATCAAGGCATGTCCAAGGACCTAGTACTGGCTCACAACAAACTCCAACACCTCAGTCCCTCCTCTTTCATTAATATAATGACCCCAGTTCCAGGCCACAAAAGTTTGCTCTGGCTGTGACAGTCACCTCAACCACAGCCCTTCAGGAAGAAAATCCTACTGGGGGTCCCAACCCCAAAGTAAAGTGCTATAAAGTTCTAAACTACAAGTGCCAGGGTGGATGACGTGTAACACAAAATAGGAGTGTGTGTGTGTGTGTGTGTGTGTGTGTGTGTGTGTGTGTGTGTATGGCAGGTGGTGGTGGTGGTATAGTACCTCACTAATCCTAAGGGAAAGAATACAGCATTCAGCTAGGGATAGTTCTAACCATCCAAAACTCACTTGGGTAAGAGACCTAGACTGGTGAACCATATTGCTCAGCAGAGGAGGATGATTAGATGCTTTGAGATCCGACACCTAAGGAAACCACCATCAGAAGGGACAGAGTTAGAAAATTAATAAGGGAAAGAAAGAAACTGAAATTACTAAAGATCTCAGGAAGAAAACTCAAATACCTTGAATGTAAGGAGAGAAATCAATGTAGAAAACAAACAACAGAAGGAATATGGCCTCCAGATCCAGAAAACAAGGTCAGGCAGCTATGAATAACTACTGGAAAACAAACCAAAAAATATTAGAAAAATGGAGGGAAAAACTAAAGCTAATTCTCATAACTTTAAATATAAATGAATTAAACAAGCCAATAAAATGAAAAAGAGTGATGGATTGGATGGAAAAATAAAGCCCTACAATTTGTTGCTTACAAGAAACACATTTTAAAAAACCCCAAAACATAAATGAAGTAAAACTGAGGGAATAAAAAAATTACTATGCATCAAGTGAACCCTAAAAAGCAAGTATTAAATTCATGCTATCTGAATAAAGCAAAAACATTCAAAAAAGAAAAAAGGGATAAACAAGAAAACTGGATTATGCTAAAAGGAACTATAGACGACAATAAACTTATATGCCCCAAATGCCTTCGTATCAAAATTCATCTGAGCTATAACAAGACACAGTAATATCATAATGATAGGAGAGCTCAAAATTCATCTCTCAGTTTAGGTAAATCTAACAGAAAGATAAACAAAAGTGAAACTGTGGCCTGGAACAAATTGCTGGAGAAACTAGAGTTAAAAGATTATAAGTCATCTTCTAAGTGGGACACCAAAAGAATCTGCATGATTCTCAGCACTACATGGAACTTTTGTAAAAATTGATCCTGTACAAGGACACAGAGATATTGCAAACAAATGTAGAAAGGAAGAAATAATTAACACATCATTTACAGATTATAACATAATAAAAAATAGTAATTGTTTCAGGAACCACAAACAAAAGATACACACTCAAATGGAGACTTAACAATGAAATCCTAAATAACAATTGGGTCAAAGAATAAATCACAGAAATAATAACAATAATAACAATGCCAAAATTTATGGGATGCAGCTAAATAATTTTTTGGGGAAAAATCATACCCCTACAAATACACATTAATAAAACAGAAAAAATGATTAATAAACTGAATGTGCATTTTAAAAAATTAAAAAGCCAACAAATAAACCTAAAATAAGCACAAGAGTGGAGATATTAAAAATTAGAGGGGAAATAAGTAAATTGGAAACAAAAAAACCTAGAAATGATAAATAAAACTAAAAGTGTTTATCTGAAAAGACTAATAAAATTGATAAAGCCTTGGGTAATCTGATTAAAAAGAGAGCAGAAAATCAAAATAATAAAATAGCAAACAAGTGGAGTGAAATCACAGCAAAACCAGAAAAAATAAAAAGGGTAATCAAAACATATTCTGCACAGATATATATGTATATACACACATATATATATATATACACATACATATACATATATATGTATATATATTAACTAAACTATCAGATGTTTAAAGAACAATTAGTAGTCATATTTCACAAATTATTCTCAAAAATGAGAAAGAAAGAAGCCAGCAGAGTCCTTTAATGAGACAAATGTAGTCCTAATACCAAAACAAGGGAAATATAAATCACAAAAAGAAAACTATAGGCCAGTATCATTAATGAACAATGACTCAAAAATTTTAAACAAAGTTGTGTCACACACTACAGCAATTTATCCAATAAATCATTCATTATGACAGTTGGATATATGACAGGGATGGAAGGATGGTTCAACATTAGGAAAGCAGTGAATATAATTAATAATATTAAAAACCCAAATATCCCAAACCACACAATCATCTCAATAGATGGAGCAAAAGTCCTTGATAAAATATAACATTGTTTTATGCTAAAAATTCTACAAAGTATAAGCATAAAGGGCCTTTAAAGTGATTTTTAAAGTATTTATCTAAAGCTAAAAGTAAGCATCATATGCAATGGGGATACACGAAAACCTTTTCCAGTAAATGCAGGAGTGAAGCAAAGATGACCATTCTTCTCACTATTGTTTTACATAAATCTGTAAATGTTAGCAACAGGAATAAAACAAAAGAAATTAAAAGCATAATGATAGGTAAAGAGGAGGTAAAACTATTCCAGTTTGCTGATATGATGGTTTACTTGGAAAATTCTAGATAATCAGCAAGATACTAATTGAGACAATTAATAACTGCAGCAAAACTTCAGTCTACAAAATAAAACCTTGAAGTCACCAGCATTTCTATATAACAATAACAAAACACAAGAAGCAATAAGTGAAAGAGAAATCCCATCCTTAATAAGTACACAATGCAAAAAATATCTGGAGATCAACCTACAAAAGCATGCAAAATACTTGTATAGATTGAATTACAAAGTGCTCCTTAAAGAAATAAAGAACAATTTAAATAGCTGGAGGGATATTCAGTGTACATGGCTATGCTGTGCCAACATAATAAAAATGAAAATGCTACTATAATTAATTTACACTTATAATACTATACCAATCAAATTACCAAGGGAATATGTTTTAGAACTTGATAAAATGATAGCAAATTCATTTTGAAAAAAAAATCTAGAATATCAAGGTAAATGAAAAGAAGTAGGGGTAAAAGGAGACTAAAACTTCTAGACTTCAAACTGTTTTATAAAGCATCATCAAAACCACCTGATACTGGTTAGAAAAAGAGAGATAGTTCAATGGAACAGACCAGATAAAGGAGAATCAAAAATAATAGAACAAAATAACTCAGTGCTTGCTAAGATGGAAAATACAAGTTATCTAGGGAAAACTCCT
This sequence comes from Phalanger gymnotis, assembly GCA_028646595.1. NCBI lineage: Eukaryota > Metazoa > Chordata > Mammalia > Diprotodontia > Phalangeridae > Phalanger > Phalanger gymnotis. Next base: position 121,823,311 of record CM053624.1, on the reverse strand, counting down.
TATTTGATAAATACTGTTGGAAAAATTGAAAGTAGTATGAGAGAAAGTAAGCTTAGACCAGCACCTTCAACCACATTCTACAATGTATTCTGATGGATATACAACTTTACTATTAAAACTCATAGTATTAAAAAAATGAGAAACTTATCATATACCTCTCACAGATATGGGTGTATCCTTAACCAAAAAGAGGAACAATTAAAAGCATAAAATAGATAACCATGATTACTTGAAACTGAAAAGCTTCTGCACAGACAAAATTAATGTACCCAAGATGATAAGGTAACTAGCTACATGGGGGAAAAAATCTTTGCATCAGATTTCTATCATGAGAGTTTGGCATCCAAGATATATAAACAATTATAAATTATATGTGTATGTAAACATATAACTAATAGTCATTCCCTAATAGTTAAAAGACCAAAGGATATGAAAAAAAAAACTTCTCAAAAGAGGAAATACAAAGTATTCACAACCATGTGAAAGAATGGTCTAAATCACTAATAATAAAAGAAAAGCAAATCAAAACAACTTTGAGATTTCTGCGAATTGGTCAAAATGAACAAAAAATGGCAGCAGTCAATGTTAGACAGGTTGCAGAAAGATAGGCACAATGATACATTGTTGGCAAAGCTGTGAAACAGTATATCCAGTTCAGGAAGCAATTTGGAGTTATGCAAATAAAGTGACTCAAATGTCCATACCCTTTGAAATCAGAGATTCCATTACTGGGATTAAACCCCAAGGAAGCCATTGATAAGAATTATAGGTAGATAGACAGACAGACAGACAGACAGATAAATAGATAGCAGCATTTTTATAGCTAAAATGATTAGTGATAGCTAAGAATTGGAAACAAAATAGATGTTCATTGACTGGGGAATAGCTAAACAAATTGTGGTACTTGAATGTAATGGAATATTTCTATGTTATAAGAAATTATGTGTGTGATGAATACAGAGGAGCATAGAAAGGTCTATATGAATTGTTGAATAATGAAATAAGCAGAGCCAAGAAAACAACATGCACAATAACGACAACAACGGAAGGGGAAAGGATGAATAACACACAAAAAAATCAAAAGTAAATGTAACACAATTATAAAGATCAAGGAGGACTCCATAGCAGATATATGAGAGGACACCTCCAATCACTCCTTCATGGAGGTGGGAGGTCCACAAGTGTTACCTATTGCACGGGATTTTGGACTTTCTCAATGTATTGATCAGTCGTACTGATTTTTTTTTCCTCCTTAAAAAAATACTATTATATGGACTGGCTTTTTAGGAAGGGGGAAAGGAGGATAGAGATACTTGGGATGACTGATGATGTAAGAAACAGAAGACATCAATAAAAACTTATTTTTAAAAAGTAAAGTTCACAGTGGTTCATTGAAATGGAGTGTTCAAGTGGCAGAGGTAGAAGAGGAACAAGGGCTGTGTATTATCAGTGCCACCTCTGTGGCTTTGCTCTGGGTTTTTATTAACCATGTTAGTGTCCTGGTTTAAAAATCAGTCAAGTGGTGTCTCTGTTACAAGGCTCACTGGTGTTTTATGACTTGTACAACCCAGCTATATATGAAGTACAAGCTTTGCTTAGTGCTGCTTTAGAAGACAGGAGGTGGCTTGGGGAGTGGTGACATTTTTGGAGAAACTGCAAAAGATGGGATTAGAATCTTCCCCTCTAACTTTACCATCCTTTCTCCTACTGCGCCCCGCCCCCCAACCTCCAAGGCAAGCCTATGTGGTTATAGATCCATATACATCCCTTTCACTTTGAACTAGGAACTCGAACTGATCCATTTCTCATCCCACAAACTGGGATATTTTATGTTTTATGTTCAAAGAAACCCCAATATTTATTTTTAAATTGAACAAGAATTTTAAAAATTTCTCAGCCAGTTGTCGTGCAAAAAAAGGCATCAATAATACTTTTTTCCCCCAAGAAATAACTGCATGTTTAGTTCTAGCTCAGCCTAGGTCAATCATTTCTCAATATACCCTGCCTTCCCTTTTCATAGACACCTCCCTTTTAATATAGGAAAGCAGGTCAGTAAAACCTGACAATAAAACTGTGTAGCAATATAGGCAACATTAAGAGTAGCTAGCATTTTTATATCATTTTAAGGCTTGCAAAGAACTTTGCAATCATTATTCCATTTTATCCCCTCAATAACCCTGGGAGGTAGGTGTTATCACTCTCCCCACTTTACTGAGAGCATAACAATCACGGAGAAGTTAAGTGACTTGCCAGGGTCACACAGCTCATAAGTATCTGAGACCATGTTTGAACTCAAGTCCTCCTGACTCCCAGTCCAGTGCTCCATCTACCATGACACCTGGAGTTTGCCACCTCTCTAATCAGGAGAACATGTGTTTGATCACATGATTTCTGGAGCCAATATTGACCATTTGCTTGAATTTATTTCCACAAATATTTATTAAGCTCCTACTGCATGCCAGATATTGGGGACCCAAAGACAAAATTGAAACAATCTCTTCCCTTGAAGAACTTACATTTTATAGTCATTGTGCTTAATCTGAGTTCAACCATATTTTAGTGTTGTTTTTGGTTAAATTGTGTGTATTTATCTCCTGGTTCTAACTTTCCTTACTCTGTAAGAAATCAGGCAAATCATCCCGTGATTTTCTGAATTCCACATACCCTTCAGTTCTTATGGCTCAGTAATGGTTCATTTTTTTGCCACCATAATTTGTTGAGCCATTCCCTGACCAATGGGCACCCACTTTGTTTCCAGCTTTTTTTCCTACTACAGAAGGTCCTATGACTATTTTAGTATATGTGAAGCTTTTCTTTTTGTATTTGGCCTCCTAGGGGTACATGCCCAGTAGTGAACCTGTCTATTTTCTCAAACCACTGAACCAGAACAAGACTTAAGCATCAAACCATTCTCCAAATGTGACCTGAGGCAATGTTTGGTTTGGTCCAATTCCCAGACTGGAACAGAGGCTAAACTGTGAGTAGTGGGAACGTAACTCTTGGATTGAGGGAAGAAAAGGGGGACACCCACTCTATACATGACTGAACCTCTCTCTGTGAGGTTCCATCCTTGGGCAGGAAGAAAGCAGCTCTCTCCCCGCCTACCAGCCCCTGCAGAGCATGGAAAGCACATCTGTCATTTTGCCTTCTCCTAAACATCTGGTGTGTGATGCCAAAGTAGTATCCAGCAGACTAAATTGCTAGTGGGAGACCAAGGCCTCTCTGTGATTCAGTAGAAGTAACCACAAATGGTTTGCACTTGCGACTTGTGTGATCTGTAGCCAAGCCACCAGCCAGTGGGGTCTGCTCCCAGCAAGGATGTTAAGTGAGTCTCAAGACTGTGCCAGGGTGGAGTTTTACATCCAGACAGATTTCCATTTTCCTGTTCAGCATCTTTGCTCTATGAAGTGAGAAGGTTTATATAAAAATGGAGAGAGGGAAAAGAACAAAATAAGTGGATGGAGGGAAGGGGGTGGGGTAGGAAAGGCTACTTTGAGTTCATGATGTAAAAGTGTGTATACACACACATACAGTATGTGTGTTGTTGTTGTTCAGTCATTTCCATTGTGACTGACTCTTCACAACTCCATTTAGGGTTTTCCTGGCAAAGACACTGAAGTGGTTTGCCGTTTCCTCCTCCAGCTCATTTTACACATGAGAAAAGTGAGGCAAACAGGAATGCATGACTTAGCCAGGGTCACACAGCTAATAAGTGTCTGAGGCTGGATTTGAACTCAGAAAGATGAGTCTTCCTGACTCCAGGTCCTGCACTCTATCCACTGCGCCACCTAGCTTTCTATATTTATAAACATATACACACACACACATATATATACGTACACATATATACATGTATGTATTTATAATATGTACATATATATACAATATTTTACAAATATCTCTTTTGCTCCCCACGATAGTCCTTTGAAGTAGGTACTGTAGGTATTATTATCCCCATTTTACAGATGAAGAAACTGAGTCTCAGATAGTTTAAGTGGATAGGCTGTAGTGACAGAGCTGCTAAGAGTTGGAGGGGAAGGAAGGAGGGAGAGAGGGAAGGAGGGAAGGAGAGAAGGAAGGAGGGAGGAAGAACTTAAAGGTGTTTTCTAGGAAACAAATACAAAAGATTGATGGTCCATGCTCTCAAAGAGCTTATATTCTATTAGGGGAATACAATATATATGGGGAACGATGGACACTTCACTTCCATAATCTGTGCCCCTGTTTCTGCATCTGTAAAAGGAGAAGGATGAGCTAGAATGGTCTCTAAGTTCCCTTCTGTTTCTAATATTTGATTATTTAGTCCTCCTGGAAATAATAGGGTTGAGAGTGAAGGAAGTTTTCTAGGCTTACTGGAACTTCAGGGCCATGACAACTAGGCTTCTTCCTATTGTATCTTAATCAAATATAAACTCCCCTTTTTAGCTTCACTGCTTTGCCCCAATTTGTCTTCCCAGTTTCATTGGATAGAATCGTCTCTACCACCCTCTGTGATCCAGCTAACCTCTCCTTCTCTTCATCCCTAGTGCCTTTGCTCTGGCTCCCATTCCTGTGAATCATTCCCTCATCATCTCTGCTCAGAAAATCTCTTTTCTTTTAAGACCAAGTTGGCTTCATGAAGCCTTTCCTTATCACCTCATGTGCCAGGGCCCTCCCTTCTCAAAAGCCTTTCTTATTTAACTCCTTTGTAGTTATTTATATTTATTATCTTTTTTATTTATACCATATCTACTTAAATAAGCCCTTGTATCCCCTGTTAGAATATGAACTCCTTTCCAGGAGGCATTATTTTATTAATTGTATTTGTATCTCCAGGGCCTAACACAATGCTTTGCATATATTAGGTATTTAATAAATGCTGGTTAATTTATTGCTGAAGATAATGGAGTCTGAAAGGGTCAGCAGATGCAGAGTGCTCATAGGTCACCAATCACAGATTCAGAGCTCCTCCATTCAGCCAAAAGACAGAAAAGCAACTACTTTGGAGTCAGAAGTATGCTGGAGTTGGCTCATATGGACTTTCCAGAGTCCTCAGCCATTTATATTTCAGAAATTGGCAATGCTACAAAACAGGGTTTGAATTATTGTTTTGTTGATTATCTAGGTTTAATGGGAGTGATGGAAAAAATATTAATAATGCAAATTAAACTTAAAAATTTGTTGGGGGAATTTCCCCCCACTCCCCAGAGAACTGGTTGTTAAACATTTACCAACACACTGCTGCCTGGATCCCAGACAAAGAATTAACTCTTATCCCAACCTACTTACATAGTTAGAAGGAGCTCTGATAAGCTAAGTACAATCAAAGACAGCTTTTTAAGCTTGCGATGTCCACTAAATTTGTCTTGTAGGTGGAGGTGGCTACCTCACTAGGAGCTGTTGTGCAAGCTGTCAAAATCTCAGATCCTTATGATAACCAGCGGTTCATTGATATAGAGCTAGAGGAGACCTCAGATCCCATCCAGTCTAACCCTTCATTTTACAGCTGAGGAAACTGAGCCCCAGAAAGGTTAAATGATTTGACCAAGGTCACATATATAGTAGGTAGCAAAGGCAAAATTTGAACCCAGGACCTCTGACTTCAGAATCGGGGTTCTTTCTATATGTAGTGATAAACGAGAAGGGGGAAATCCTTTTTTAATAATTCAAAAAAGTGTTATTGTGATTGTAATTCATATTCTTACACTGTCCAATGAGAGTTCATGCCTGTAAACATGTCAGAGAGAACTCTGGACCCACACGGTGGGTTCTAACTTTCTCTAGACTCTCCCTTAGAGTATCTGGAATGAGACAAACATCTCACTTTTTAGCTTATCCTTTAATCAACATTTTTGCTTGCACGCCTCTTGCAGCTATAGCAATGACAAAGGCTTTATGCTGTTTCTGCTCCTAATTATGGGCCTTGAAAGATGGCAAAAAAAAAATAGTTTGTATTAATGTGATTATGAAACAACTTCCCTTGGGGATGATTCTTCGCTCTAACTGGGGGGCCAACTCTGGTTGCCTAGCTGCTCCCGTGGAGACTGTGGCTAAGGGATTGTAGAGAGTGGAGGAGGTGGTGACAAAAATCAGGCGGGGGAAAGGGGAGGGGGGAAGTAAGCGGAAACAGTGTATTTTGGAGCCACACCGGATGTGGTGTCCGGCCACCAAGCCCTGGGCCTCGTGAACAGGATCCTGAAATGTTTCATAATCACACGAGTAGGAAGGAACCTCAAGATTAAAAAGGAAGCTGCAAGGACAGAACCAGAGAAAGGGTCAAGTCTGCGGGATCTGGGCATGGCGAGCACTTGGGCAGATTCTTTAATAAGCATGTAATTTAGGTGCTAGCTGTCTACTTCTCTCTGTGTCATGAATTCACTTGGTGATATGGCAAAGAACTTTTCTGAAGCTGTCTACTTCGTGGGTTGTTGTGAGAGGATTTTCTTTGGGTTGGGTGGCTAGTGGCTGCTCTGGCTTGGAAAAGTGTGATATGATCCCAAGAATGTTGAGTTTGTTTGAGCCAAAGACCCTGGGTTCAAATCATAGCTTTGCACTTATTGCTTGTGTGACCTTAGGCAAAAATAAAAAATCACATGATATTTCTGGGCCTCAATTTCCTTATCTATAAAATGAGGGGATTTGTACTAGATTACCTAGTATAGCTATGATGTTATAAATTCCATGCACTTTCCTGTGGAATGGTGGTTAGTTTCCTGGGCTAGCCTTTTAGGATCTCTGGAATAGACCTCAGGGGCCTGTTTGATCCATCCATTACGTAGGAATACAGTGCCATTTTACCCAATACGTGCGTTGGGTGGGTTTTTGTGGGCTGATCTGGGACCTAGTCACATGTAGCATCATTTCTATGTGAAAATGTGGCCCGAGTTTCAGGCAACAAAGTTACAGACTTGGAACACATCCTGTTTATAATTTTCATGCTGCTTATATGAATATTTACAACTAATAAACAAAAAGGAACGATTTGTCTCTACCACTCATTATTAGGAAGAAATAATAGAGAGAAAGTTTCAAGTTAACAGGAAATTAAATTGAATTGAATTGAATATTAGATGGTACACTGGACTGGGAAATTTGATTTGTTGATTTTAGTGAACTTTCCTAGGAAGTCCTAGGCTTTTTTAGACCCTATGTTTTGCCTTTGCTCACCTGGCCTCTTCCCAAGGCCTGTTTTATGTTTTAAAGATGTTAATTAATCTCACTAACACTTTCTGTTTACTCCTTTGGTCTTTACCAGTCAGAGATGTTCCCTTTCTATGACTAACTCTCTCTACCTCTCTCAAAAAGATTAGATATTGTAATAGTCTTTTTTTCCATAGCTGGACTCCTTTTTTTCTTCTCTTTTATCCCATAACCTTCTACAAAACAGATGGGCATTGTGTTCTTCCTCTCCTGTTGTTACTTAATACTAATGGCAAGGAGAACCTCTGAGCCACACTCCTCCGTGAACATAATTAGCCTACCCTACAGACAATTCGCATCAATGGCAATGCCCTTAGCGATGTGATGAGTTCTGTCCATTCCTTGGGTCCTTTTCATTCCCACAAATTGATACAAATAAATAATCCCCTTCCCCCCTGTCCCATCCCCAGGATCCATGCTCTTCTGGGAGTACAAATACAGGACGTTTCTCCTTCGTGACAACCCTAGAGGGCCTGTTCCTGAGGCAGATGCAGATTCACACAGACAAAAGACCATTTTAGGAAAGAATTCCTAACCCTACTGAAGTGAAGCATCCTACATGGTCCCCTCCACATACATCTACATACACATGTATATTATATACATAAACATGTGGTCCTATATGGGTACTTTAAGTATTAAATAAAAAGAGTCTCTACTCTATAGTAAGCCCTCTCATCCAGATGAGAAAAGAGGCTGGTTGGATCACCAGGATCATTTGAGTCCATGCCAGTGGTAAATTAAGTCCCAGGCTAAGTGCCGCCAGCAGGGGGACCTTTAGGTGATGAGCAAAGTCCTATATAAATACTCAGGGTATAGACCTGACTCCTCTGTATCTTCATCTTCTACTGTGACAGCTGGTTTGATTTCGTGCTGGATATGGCTTTGGCTAAGTGTGTAGATTACTTTACTTGTTACTAGATCCCTGAATTCTGGAGTCCCAGGGCATTTCCCTGTTTCTGGCTGCATTTAATTCTATACTAAGCAAAAATCATATGAAAATTGAAATAAAAAAAACAAGTTTTGATGTAAACATAAGAGTTCTGGTGACGCTTTGCACCTTTTGAATATGTTTATTAAACTGCCACCTCCTTATTATAAAGGACTTTTCTTTTTAAAAAAAAAATCCTCATTTTGTTTTGTTTTATTGGTTTGGTTTTTTTGCCCTTATTTTGTTTTAAGGGGATGTGGTCCATCTTCAGACAAGTACTTCTTACTAGCAACACCCTGGTAGAACCCTTGCACCATTAAGCCAATGAGATATAGTAACAGAAGATATCTTCATTCCTGCAGTATCATCTTATGTGAAGAATTTCTTCCTTTTTCCATAGAATTTACAGCAGAAACAGCTGAGAGCGAGTATACTGATAATCATAATCATTATATATGTGTGCATTTCTCAATTATAACCCATAATTTAACTATAGAAGTATTACTTTTGATTTTTCTCATATTCCATATTTGAATGGAAATATCTATTTAATTTCAATGCAACCCATTTAGAAATACTTTTTATCTCTCTTATGGATCAGACCATCCATTTATTGTTGGTAATTATGTATCTTTAGAAAAAGACTCCCAGAGGTACTCGAAGTAGGCATCTTTCAAGTAAGGTTAGAACTGAGAAACTAAGAAAATTGGAAGAGATCCAACTTTTCTGCCTCAAACTATAATACCTACATACCTAGAGGTCTTTCATGGATCCTAGTTAAGGGCCCAGGTTGATAGCCCTCTATCTAACTATAGATAACATTCACTTACTTTGCAGTCGGATATCTGAAAACTTTGTTCATTTGGAAAAAATCCCAGCATCTGGGAGCAAGAAAAATAGCTATCACAAGGCCCATGCACTTTAGAGGACAGGAATAGAGTCAAATAAGCTATCCTAATGGGGACGATGAAATTATAGAAATCACTCAGGAGGAGTGAGCAGGGAGCTGAAGTTGGTCCTATGGAGGAAGCCCATTCCTCCTCCTACTGTGACCCAGAGACCACTGAATCCAAGTTTTGGAGGTAATCTCTCCTTACTCCCAACCTATTCATCCCCTTCACCCTGAAGCTTTATTTTGTGGGAATTAAAACATGCTAAATTAAGACCTATCATGTTCACTATTCACTGATCATTCTGCAGTTTCTCTGAAGCCTTCTTTAAGTCCCAGACAGCTGCTACAGACTAGGACATATCCCTAGTACTTAACCAAATGGATCGAACATAGTACAGGCTTAATTAACATTTGTTGAATAACATTGAATTTCATTTTGCAGCAAGGGGCAGAGCTAACAACGTCGAGAAGTATGCCTTGACAATTGTTCATGAGAAAAAGAATTGAGGGGGAGAGTCCACTAAGTGAGTGGACTATAAGACTAATCTGAATCAACAGTTTTATTCATGGAGAGTAGCTTAAAGAGCTAATATGATCATAGTCTGAAGCAGAGGCTTAGTCTCTAAACATCCTAAAAAACATTTTGATTTAGATTTCAATTCTCATTGGCTGACTAGGATCTACTAGTCATTGGAGACTAATATTCCATTTTGGCAGTTCCCATCTTTACCAAAATTTCACCTGGGCAGAGCAGTGCTGAATCCAGGCTCTTTACTCCAGCATCACACCAGGGCTCTGCATGTGCACACAAAGATGCAGCATATGGTCTTAATATCATGTGCCAAGATTTACACTGCTTTCTCTAGTCATGTAAGAGAACGAATAATAGACCGTAGCTGTTCTCCTGGTGCTAATAATGCATCATCCCAAACGTTGCACATCTCTCAAGTGCAGGAGCAAGGAAGGATTTCAGCTGTTGAGAACATAGTGTCAAGAGCATGAGTTGGAGTGGAGCAGTGCAGTGACAGGCCTGCTGTACTCTTCTTTGCTCAGGCCGCATGTAGAGTAGCGTGTTTGGTTGTTTGAATAGATGAACAGAGGGATGATGGAAATTAGGAGAAAATAAAGCTCACCCATTGACCAATCCTAGGATCATAGACTTAGAGATGGAAGAGATGTTAGAGGCCATCAAGTCCAGTCTCCCATTCCAGAGATGATAAATAAGATCCCCAGAGAGGTTAATTAACTTGCCCTGGGCCACACAGTTCGTAAGCATCTGAGCCAGGATTGGAACCATCTGCAAGTTGACCACTCTATCCACAGTGCCACCTAGATTCCTCCATCAACAATTTCCTAAGGAGTCAGGATGTACTCCTTTGGACTCCATCATGCCCCTAGGAACCTCATTATCCTGCAAGATCACAGCAGCCTTGTTATTCACACTTCCTCAGTATCCTTGACCCTCTGACTGGAAGATGGGAGCCATGAGCTTCAATTAAAGATGACCAGGCTAGCCAACTCTTCATTTCCTATATGTCTGTCAGACTTTGTACTTCATCACAGCCCTACACTCGTTGGCTTCTCTCTCCTCCCCCTCGTTCAGCTTTCTTTTGTATGTTGAATTCCCCTATTATTGTAAGCTCCTTGAAGGTAAGGCCTTTTTTTCTTTCTATTTGCATTCCTAGTACTTAGCACAGTGCCTGGCATATAGTAGACATTTAATTAATGTTTGAGTGACAGCCGGCTAGATACTGAGAATATGAATACAAAGAATGAAAAAATCCTTGCTCTCCACTAGTTTACATTCTAATGATAAAGGGGAAAGGCAGTGCTCAGTTATCTGACTTTACCCCTTTTTCTGACATTCTTCCAGTACTAGTCCATTCAACACTGCAGTCTCCCATATTCATTAACCAGGGATGTTTTAAAACTTCCCCTTTCAAAGAACAATGATGCCTTCCCTTAAGTAAGATATCATCCTGCCTCTATGCGCCCTATCCTCATGCCCTGCCATTACCGTTTTTTGCCATGCTAGAAAGAACATTGAAGGGGCCCTAGCCACCCTTGAGCTTCTAACCTGCAGTGTCAGCTTGGACAAATCATTTACTTTCTCTGGGCCTCAGTTTCTGTAAAATAAGGATAAGAAATATTTTGGTCCTATCATAGGCTATTTTGATGATTTTTTATTTGATATTTTTTTAGTTTTCAGCATTGATTTTCACAAGATTTTGAGTTACAAATTTTCTCACCATTTCTACCCTCCCCCACCACTCCAAAATGGGATATATTCTGATTGCCCCGTTCCCCAGTCAGCCCTCCCTTCGATCACTTCCCCTTCCTTTTTCCCTTACTTTCTTGTATGGCAAGATAGATTTCTATGCCCTATTGCCTGTATATCTTATTTCCCAGTTGCATACAAAAACAAACTTTTTTTTGAGCATCTGCTTTTAAAACTTTGAGTTCCAAATTCTCTCTCATCTTCCCTCCCTACCCACCCTCTCTAAGAAGGCAAGAAATTCAACACAGGCCACACATGTATCATTATGAAAAACACTCCCATAAATAGTCATGTTGTGAAAGACTAACTATATTTCCCTCCCTCCTATCCTGTCCCCTTTTATGCAATTTTCTCCCTTGACCCTGTCCCTTTACAAAAGTGTTTGCTTTTGATTATTCTTCTCCCTATCTGCCCTCCCTTCTATTGTCCCCCTTTTTTATTCCCTTCCCCCTACTTTCATGTGGGGTAAGATACCCAATTGAGTGTGTATTTTATTCCCTCCTCAGGTCAAATCTGATGAGAGCAAGATTCACTCATTCCTCCTTACCTGCCCCCTCTTCCCTTCCAATGAACTGCTTTTTCTTGCTACTTTATGTGAGATAATTTATCCCATTCTATCTATTCCTTTCTCTCATCCCTTAATTTAATTTTATTTTTTTAGATATCATCCCTTCATATTCAACTTATCCTGTGCCCTCTGTGTGTGTGTGTGTGTGTATGCATATGTGTATATATATATATATATATATATACAAATTCCCTTCAACTACCCTAATACTGAGAAAGGCCTCATGAATTACACACATCATCTTTCATGTAGGAATGTAAGCAAAACAGTTCAACTTTAGTAAGTCCCTTACGATTTTTTTTCTTGTTTACCTTTTCATGCTTCTCTTTATTCTTATGTTTGAAAGTCAAATTTTCTATTCAGCTCTGGTCTTTTCATTGAGAAAGCTTGAAAGTCCTCTATTTTATTGAAAATCCATATTTTACCTTGGAGCATTATACTCAGTTTTGTTGGGTAGGTGATTCTTGGTTTCAATCCCAAGTCCTTTGACCTCTAGAATGTCATATTCCAAGCCCTTCAATCCCTTAATATGGAAGCTGCTAGATCTTGTGTTATACTGATTGTGTTTCCATAATGGTCAAATTGTTTCTTTCTGGCTGCTTGCAGTATTTTCTCCTTGATCTGGGGGTTCTGGAATTTGGTGACAATATTCCTAGGAGTTTTCTTTTGGGGGTCTTTTTCAGGAGGCAATTGGTGAATTCTTTCAATTTCTATTTTACCCTCTGGCTCTAGAATATCAGGGCAATTTTCCTTGATAATTTCTTGAAAGATGATATCTAGGCTCTTTTTTTTGATCATGCTCTCAGGTACTCCAATAATTTTTAAATTATCTCTCCTGGATCTATTCTCCAGGTAAATGGTTTTTCCAATGAGATATTT
>CM053624.1:121794536-121810484 GCA_028646595.1 Phalanger gymnotis | reverse complement strand
CTCATAAAGTCATTAGCTTCCACTTGCTCCAATCTCATTTTTAAGGTAGTATTTTCTTCAGTGGTCTTTTGGACCTCCTTTTCCATTTGGCTAATTTTGCCTTTCAAGGCATTCTTCTCCTCATTGGCTTTTTGGAGCTCTTTTGCCCGTTAGTCTATTTTAAGGTGTTATTTTTTTTCAGTATTTTTTGGGTCTCCTTTAGCAAGTCATTGACTTGTTTTTCATGATTTTCTTGCATCACTCTCATTTCTCTTCCCAATTTTTCCTCTACTTCTCTTACTTGCTTTTCCAAATGCTTTTTGAGCCCTTCCATGGCCTGAGACAAATTCATATTTTTCTTAGAGGCTTTTGATGTGGGCTCTTTGACTTCATTGACTTCTTCTGGCTGTATGTTTTGGCCTTCTTTGTCACCAAAGAAAGATTACAAAGTCTGAGTCTGAATCTGAGCCTGTTTTCACTGCCTGTTCATATTCCCAGACAACTGCCTGACCCTTGAGCTTTTGGTAAAGGTATTAGTGCTTACAGAGTAGGGAGTACTTTGTCCTAAGCTTTAGGGGCCTTGTGCTGCTGTTTTCAGAGCTACTTCTACACAGCAAGCTCTGTCACACCAGTGCTCCTCCTCCCCCAAGAACTGCCAACCGGGACCAATGAGTCAGATCCAAGCAGGCTCTGCACTCCCCTCTGATCTGCTACTTAATTCCTCCCACCTGGTGGGCCTGGGGCCAGAAGCAACTGCAGCTGGAAGCAGCCCCAGAGCTGCATCACTTCTGCACCCCCGGGGCTGGGGCCAACTGAGCACTCCTTTCACTCCATTCTAGCCGTTCTAGCCACTAACCTTCTCTGTTGTCTTTGGTGTTTGTGGGTTGAGAAGTGTGGTAACTGCCACAGCTCACTGATTCAGGGCGCTATGCCTGTTCCGCCTAGCTCTCAGTCTGGTTGGTTCTGGCACGGCCCACACTGTGCTCTGCTCCGCTCCGCACCCAGCTCAGTGCGATATACCCTTCCCCGCAACCATCCAGGCTTTCCTTGTGGGTTCTGCAACTCTAGAATTTGTTCAGAGCCATTTTTATAGGTGCTTGGAGGGACCTGGGGTAGAACTTAAGCCAGTCCCTACTTTCCTGCCACCATCTTGGCTCTGCCCCCAAGGAACTTCCATAGGCTATTTTGTAGCTCAAATTAAATAATAGATATAAAAGTAATTTTTTTAAAATTTGACTTTTTAAACATTACTCCCATTTCCAAATATATCCCTCTCTCTCTCCAACCCCCATTATAACAAAAAATTAAAAAAGACAGGAAGAAAGTATTTCAGTAAAACTTAGTCAACATGTCAACTGAGTCTAATAGTATATGCGATGTTATATACCTATAGTCCTCCAATTCTGCACAGAATGGAGGGAGGTACTTTTCTCCTCCCTTTTTGATCATTATATAGTGTTCGGTTTCACTTTTTGTTGTCAATGTTCTTTTCATTTACATCGTGGCCATTGTGTATGTATTTGTCCTGGTTCTGCTTATTTTTCTTTTCATCATTCTTCCCATGCTTCCTTATAGTCTCCATATTCATCATTTCTTGAGGTCTAAGTATAAATCTATTATATTCATGTACTAAAGATGTTTAGGCATTTCTCAATTGATGGGCTTCTATTCTGTTTGCAATTCTTTGCTAGTACAAAAAGTACTGCTATTGATGTTTTCATACATGCAGGAACTTTCTTTCTATCTTTGACCTCCTTGGGGTATATACCTAGCAGCAGGATCTCTGACTGGGTCAGTGGGTGTAGATAAAGGTGCCTTTTAAATAATGAAGATTGCTTTAAATGTGAAATAGTATCATATCAATACGTCAGTGGAGCTTCACTCTCTGCTTTGAATTGAAATTCCCAGTTAGAAAATGAACTCATGAGGATAAGACCAAATATTCTATACCTCATACGATCAAAAATAGGGCTTGAATATTGACTGATGGGGGACTAATGACTAAAGAAGGCAGAAATGTTTTGTTTGAACACATGATTTGGTTTGCCTAGGAAAGTGTAAACAGTATCCCAATTAATTTACTAATTGTTCTCCCTTGCTTGGCTTATTCACCTACTTAAATTTTCTATAGCCCTTTCATGGCTCAGAAAGTACTTAGTGAATGAAGAAATGAATTAATTCTCTTTTGGCAACAACTATATATAAGAATCTGTGTGTCAGAAATTATTGCTTTCTCTTACTCATAGTGAGCCAGGTTTTCCCAATCACCTGAGCAGCTTAGACTAGCCAGGTATCGCAAAATGAGAACTGAATTTAAAGTCAGAAAACCCAGGTTTCAACTCTGCTACGTGCTACTTGCACGACCTTGGGAGAGTCTTTTTAATCTCATTGGGCCTCAGTTTCTTCATTTGTAAAATGAGAAGATTTGAGTAGAGGCTTATTTTTTTTAAATTTAAATTTTTCAATGAACAAAAAAAAAATCTGATTTGTCTCCTTTTCGCCTCCTCCTTCATTGAAAAGAAAAACAAAACAAAATCTTTGTAACATACTATAGGCTCTTTGAGTCAGTCATTTGGTCCTTGGCTCCTGGCCTTGAGGGCTGACTGCTACAGTGACCCAAGAAGAAAGTGGTTTATCAGATAACAACACCAATAATGATGAGCCCGATGTATAATCCATGCCATGACAGGTGATGGACAATGGCAAAATAGAGTAATGCCAACCACCGTGATGAACAGTGGCAGGGGGCGGGAGGGAGTGTTATGTACCCCAAGACCATTTCAATGCTGATAAAGGCCTGGCAGGAACCTGGAAAGGCTGGAGACGAGCTCTGCTGACATCCAGTGATTGGCTTAGCCAGGGTGATGCAACTGTTCCCAAGAGTCAAAGAAATAAAGCAGATGGCTTGAGTCGCATTCTGGCCCTGCTCAGAACGCCTTGGCGATCAGCTTAACATGGACTGCAATGGAGTGAGTGTTGCTCCTTCACGTTCTGGTCCCACAGGCAGGATATATCAGGGAAGTGAGGGATATATGCTCTGCCTTCCATTGGAGAGACTGGTGAAGAGGAGGGAAAGGATGGGCGATTATAAGGATTTATTAAATGCCTACTATGTGTCAGGAAGCTCATACAGTGTTGGGCCTGGAGTCCACTTACTAGCCATGTTTCCCTGTGCAAGTCACTGAACCTCTGTTTGCCTTAATCCACTGGAGAAGGAAGGGAAAACCTCTCCAGTATCTTTGCCAAGAAAACCCTATGGAGGGTATGGTCCACAGAGTTACAGAGAATTGGACCCAACTGAACAACTGATCAACACGTGCTAGGCACATTACTAAGAACTTAATAAATATTATCTCATTGGATCAAATATTATCTGGTTTGATTTGGGGGAGAAATAGTACTGACAGCTAGAAATAGGCCCATTTCTGCGCCTTTTCCTCCCCCCGTCCCTGGCTACAAAGCTTAATATGGTCTAGCACCCAGAACCCCTCCATCTTCTTCTTCTGTAGCCCTGCTCACTCCAGCCTTGCCCTACTTAGCAGCCTCCCTGGCTCTGAACCTATCTTATTTTCTTTTCCTCATTAACTTACCTGTCTTATATCTTCTGTCCTCTTAATAGGCTGCCGCCCTGGAGAACAGTCATTTGTTGAGATTCCTAAAGTTCCAAGCCATTTGCTATAAAGAATAAAAGACAATCATCTTAGCTATCATCTCCTTCCCTTGTCTCAGAATGCTTTCATATACCTGAGCTCATTTGAGCCTCATAACAACCTTAGAAAGAAGGAAAGTCAAGGACTATTATCCCCATTTTATGCATAAAGGAATACAGTGACTTTGCCAAGTGGCAGGAGCCCCAGGACTTTCTTTCCAAGTCTCTGATTCTCATAGAATCATGTTCCATCCCTACTCATACATTGTGCATTCTACAAAAAGGAATGAAGTGTGTCAAAAAAAAGGTAAAGTTTAATATGGCAACAATAGCTATAATCATAGGATCTACAGCAGTGATGTACCATAGAAATCATTTAGTCCAGTGCTTTTATAGATGAGCAAACTGAGAAAGGATGTGACTTGGCCAAGTTCACACAGGTAGTTATGGTCAAGCAAGATTGAATCCTCTGATGCCAAAACAACTGCTTTTCCCACTGCCTTATATACACCCTATACTTAAAAATGCTTCATTGTATGTTGCTTTGATGAGGATGTCTGCTCAATCTCTTTGTCTCTGGGTGTTGTCAGAGTCTAGAATCTAGTTATCCCTTCCACATCGAGGGTTAGGGGCATGGAACCCCAGTGATCTAGAAAATCCACGTAAAAATTTTTGGCCCTCCCTTCGTACCAGAAAAGGAGTCTGAATTTTTTTTTTTCCTTTTCTTTTATAGGGTGTTTACAGAACCTTATTTTAAAACTTGGGTTAAGTATTTGGTCATAGGCTACATGTGGTCAATGTTAAGTTAAGATACCATATGAAAAAAGAAATTTTAAAATGTGAAATACTACAGTAATTTTTATGCCAATCCATGGTAAATAAAAACCGTGATGGGGAAAGTTGTGATGTGGAAGAGAGAAATCTCTCTCTATTTTTCCTTCCCCCCGCCATTTCCAATCCTTCAGGGCTCAGCCCATATTGTTGTTGTTAAGTCGTGTATGACTCTTTGTGACCCCATTTGGGGTTTTCTTGGCAAAGATACTGGAGCGGTTTGCCATTTCCTTCTCTAGCTCATTTTACAGATAGGGAAATTGAAGCAAACAAGATTAAGTGACTTGCCCAAGGTCACACAGCCCATATGTATATGAGGCCAGATTTGAATTCAGATAAATGACTTTTCCTGATTCCAAGCCCAGTGCTCTATCCACTGGGCCACTTAGCTGACTATATTACTCCCAAATTACCTCCCACTAGAAGTCTTTCCTGATTCTCCCAGATGCTAGTTCTTTCTTCCTTGTCTCCTTCCCAAATTACCATGTACATATTGATTTATCTCCATTGTGTATCACCTATGGGAGCTCCTTGAGGGCAGGAAGTATTTTTTTATTTTCTCTTTTATTCCCAGCACCTAGCACAGAGCCAGGTACATAAAATAGTGGTTTAAGAAATGTTGTTGGATCCAGTGATATCACTACTTGACTTTTACTAACCAATAAGATCTAAGAAAGAGGAATAGGACCTGCATGTGCAAAAATATTTATAGCAACTTTTTTGTAGTGACAAAGAACTAAAAACTAAGTAGGAAGGCCTCAACTGGGGAATAACTGAACGAATTATGGTATATTCTTTTAATGAAATAATAGTGAATTGTAAGAAATTATAAGACGAACACTTTCAGAGAAACCTGGAAAGACTTATATGAACTGATGCAGAGTGAAGCGAACTGACCCAGGAGAATAATTTAAACCATAACAACATTGTAAAAACTGAACAGCACCGAAAGACTTAAGAACTAAGATCAACACAGTGACCACATGATTCCAAAGACCCCATGATGAAGATAATTCCTGTCCACTTCCTGTCCAACAGCTGATAGAGTAAATAGACAGAAGGAGACATACTGTAGGCATGGTCAATGTGGGAATTTGTGTTGTTTGACTGCATATTTATTACGAAGGGTGGTTAGGTGGCTCAGTAGATAGAATGCCAGGCCTGGAGCCAGAAAGACACATCTGTCCTCAGACACTTACTAGCTGTGTGAACCTGGGCAAGTCACTTAACCTTGTTTGCCTTAGTTTTCTCATCTGTAAAATGAGCTGGAGAAGGAAATGGCAAACCATTGCAGTATTTCTGCCAAGAAGACCCCAAATGGGGTGACAAAGAGTTGGAAATGACTGAAATAACTGAACAACAACATTTATTACAAGGGTTTTCATTTTCTTTTGGGGTAGGGGCAAGAGGGAGAACTGAAAAGCACTGATAACTGAAAAAAGTAAAATTTAAAAGATAATGTTTTGAAAAAAAGAAATTTCATTGGCTTACAAATGGGCTGCCAGATGGGAGGCAACCCTACCTGGGATGAAGAGAAGGCAAGGTATCCTAGAAAGGTTCTTTTCTCCCTAGTCCCTCCCAAACAAGGCAGCCCTGGGGGTTACGTGGTGGCTGGAACCCCAGCGAGCCTCAATTTGTACTGTCAGGCAATCCACAGTTGCTCTGGGTTAGCTGAAGGCAAACATCTGGGACTCCAATCCTGAAAGCCTCCCCCATTACCTATGTCAACAATTTGATTTTTAAAACTGTGGTTCCGAGGAGGGAGGTCGGGGGGAGGGACAGGAGGGAGGGGAGGGGACCCTTATCGGTGCCCAGGCCCTTGCATATGTAACACTGCCATATAATTAACAGTGAGGATCATTTACATTGTCGCTTAGCTAATTTTCATAATGTTTTCTTTATTATCAGAGGAAGAAATTAACCCAAGAATTTATTTACATAGCAGCCTCAAACAGTAACAGCTTGCTAATTGCCTGTTAGGTGATTAATAAGCTTACAGCAGATGCTAATGAATCGTGGGCTCCCTGTTTCAAAGGTGCTCTTGCGGCATGCTTGTGTTTTGGCAGCTTAATTAGTGCAATAATTATGTACTTGTTGCTCCTTCTTTCAAGCAAATACTGTCAAATGCTTAAGAGATTAAAATGAATTATATCGCTGAGAACTCAGAGATGTTTAAGTATTCGGCTTTTTGCAAACCTCCCAGTGATTCCAAAAATAGAAAGGAATAAACAGCAGAAGGTGATTTGGTCCCCCTGGTCTGAGGCAGCCATGCTTCAGCTGCTTTGGCTCCCAAGTTCAACCAAAGCTGGAAAGCTATGGCTCCCCAACAGAGCCTGACCCAGGAGCAAGATGTGCTTTGAGGATACATCTGTGCGGCTAGTACAGTGGGAAGACCGCTGGACTGAGAGTCAGATCACCACAGTTCTAGTCTGTTCTCTGCATGATATGGGGAAAGTAACTTCATGTCTCTGGACCTCAGTTCCTTCATTTGTCAAATGGAGTTAATAAAATCTGCCCTGCCTATATCCAAGGGTGGGGAGGGGGCTTTGTGAGGCCTAGATGAGACAATGGTTGGCAAGGTCTTTGATGAGGGAAAAAGTGCTCTAGGAAAGTAAGATGGTAGAAGTAAGTAAGGGCGGCTCACATCTGGAGAACCACGCTCAGTTCTGGACTGCCTCAGTTTGGAAGGGTCTTTGATAAGCTGGAAAGTGTCCAGAGGAGGGCAAATAGGATGGAGGAGGACGTCGAGTTTATGTCACATGAGGATTAATTGAAAGGAATTGAGATTTGGGGACACGATAGCATCTTCAAGTCTCTAACTGGCTGTTGTATGAAAGGGGGCTATATTTGTCCTATTTGGTTCTGAAGAGGAAAAGTAGGAATAGTGGAAGAAATCTAACACAGGGAAATTTAGCTTTTCAGTAAGGGGGGAGGAAGCATTTAGAGTTATCCAAAACTGGGATGGGCTGGCTACCTCTAAAGGTCCACAACCAAAGTCCTTCATGTATGATATTTCATTGATATCTCTATTCCTTTGTACAGACTGTCCCCCGTGCCTGGAATGCACCTTTTCTTCTTAGAATCTCTACAGCCACATGCCACATGGCTGCCAAAGGGATTTTCCTAAAGCATGATCCTAACCATTTCCCTCCCTTGCTCAAGGCTGGCCACTTGTTGGGTGTGTTGTAGTCAGGATTCCTTTGTTGGATATGGGTTGGAGTAGAAGAATGCTGATGTCTCTTCTAACTCTGAAATTCCTTCATGTGTCAGGTCCTGGGTCGGTGGGGAAAGGGTGTTGTTGTTGTGGTTGTTGATGCTTCAAGGGGAAGCATCTAGTATTCATTCGTGTCCAATTCTTTATGATCTCATGGACCTAGTGTCCATGAGGTTTTCTTGGCAAAGATACTGGAATGGTTTGCCATTTCCTTCTCCAGTAAAGGGTTATAGGCCAGGCCAGTATATTGGTCCCTATTCATCTGAGACAGAGATCCTGTTACTCTTACTAGGCACCTGACTAGCTTTTCCCTACTTGTCATCCTAGGATCAAGAGTGTTAGAGGACCTTAGAGACTGTCAAGCGTCACCTCCCCTAGCAGTTCCCTTCCTTCCTTGGGTGCAGGACATCCAAGGCAGGCATCTGCCAAAATGCAGGGAATTTCAAGCTATCTCTTCTTAAAGGTTTGGGTGAGATCCTAGATGTTGAGAGTCATCTGAGTACAAGACTCAGAGTCGGGAAATCCTGGGTTCAAATATAACATTGGACTCTTCCTAGCTGTGACACCCTAGGAAAATCTGTCACTCTCCTCATCTGTATAAGAGGGGATGATAATATTTCATAAGGTTGCTGTGAAGTTCAAAGGAGATCATGGATGTGAAGGGCATGTCAACTTTAAAGTGCTTCACAAATGTCCACTGTTAACATGAGGTATGCTCCTTCCTTTCCAGAAAGACAAGAACCATTGGTGAGATAGTAGGGAAAAGTGCCAAAGTGAGATTCCAGAGACCATGATCCTAGTCCCAACTGTCACTAAAGCACTATGTGGACTTTAGCCTATCAATTGACCTCTCTGGTCCCTAGTCAAATAAATGCCTCTAGGATTCTGAGACTTAGCAAAAGAAGGACATGTATGTTGTAAAGACAGAAATGCCCTCTCTGGTTTTCTCGGCCCCTCTGTCCAAGGACTCTGGCTCTGATAAATGCCCTAGGGGCAATGAGGGCAAAGATGTACTATCAGTAAAGAAACATTTATTAAACACCTACTATGTGCCAGACACTATGCTAAGTGCTAGGGATACAAAGTAAGACAAAAGACAGTCCCTGCTCTTTAGAAGTTCACAATGGTAGGGGTGGGCTGGGGGGTCTGGGGTGGAAATAACTATGTACAAACAAGCTATGTACAGGATAAGTTGGAGATAATCGTCAGAGAGAAGCCACTACAATTAAGGGGAACAGGAAAGGCTTTCTGTAGAAGGTTGAATTTTAGCTGGGATATGAAGGAAGCCAGAGAAGTCTCTCATTATCATGTGTTAGGGTTATGTTCCAATGTCCTTAACTCTTTTTAATAACTGGCCATGAATTTATTGTTCACAAATTTATCCAAACTTCTCTTCAACTTGTTTCTGTCTCCAAGATCCATATATGCCTGGGTTAATGAGCCTATGTTGATAATCTACACAATAAAGAAGTTATTCATTTATTTGTCCAAACGCTTCAAGGGGAAGCATCTAGTATGCCCTCCTGGCCATGTTGTAGTCATGATGGATTTGCACTGAATCATCCCTCTACTAGTCCAGTCACTCTTAGGATGTTAGGATCAAAGATTTAGAGCTATAAGGGAGATATGTGCCATTTTACAGAAAAGCAAATGGAGGCCCAGATTAGTTCAGTGACTTGCCCAGGGGAGCACAACTAATAAGTATCTAAGGCAAGATTCTTATGGCCATTGATAGGTATATCAAGAGGTTCAGTTATATGTAAGAATCAGGTTGAGGTAGAAGAGAATGATGTCATTGTCTTTCCCATTCTACAAAGACATCATTGTCCTGGGCTGGAGTCATAACATTGCCTTAAATTATCCTGTAGTTTTCATAGGTTATTCCAGACCACCCCCACCACCCCTCAAAACACAATTAATTCACCTCCAACGAGCAAGTACTTGCTACTCTGCATTTCACACTTTCTATCTTTCTATAGATAGAGGCCCACTTTTAAAGAAAGTACGTGAGTCCAAGAGGGACCACCACTGTATGCTATGAGAAGAAGGTAGTTGAGATAACCCAAGACTTTTATACTATTATCTTGTAGCCCATATTCCACTTAGGAAGTGTCAGCTAGGCCAACCTCCTGATCTCACTCCTCTCCTCAGCCCTCCCTTCGACATGCCAACACCCTGCAAATTCCTACTCCACCTATGCATGATTTTTGTTCCTCTGCCTGGAACGTATCCTCCCTGTTCCTCTCCTCCTCAGCCAATCAAGTCATCCAGGTAGCAAATAGAACTGAATTTGGAGCCCAGGTCTCAGAATAATTCTCAGAGTCAGATTCTATCAAAGTCCTCCCCAGCTTACAAAGCCCAGCTCTCCATTCGCACAGCTAACTGCTCACCATTTCTCCTCTGAACTATTGCAGTAGTTTCTGAATGAGTCTCCCTGGCCCCAGGCTCCCCCCTCTACCATGCACACACCACATGGTTGTCCAAGGGATTTTCCTAAAGCACAATCCTGACCATTTCCATCCCTTGCTCAAGAAACTGGACATTCCCGATTGTGTCAAGAATAAAACACTAACTCCTCTGTTTGTCAGTGCTCCCAACAAAGCAGAAAACAGGGCCACAAAACTTCAGTTCTCCTGTCTAGTAGGTAGAGGAGAGAATGAACCAAAGTGATTCCAGAAAACCTATGTCTTTAAGCCCTGCCCACTCTTTCTGGTCAAGTTGGGTCACACGCCAGGATCCAGGACCGCTCAACTCTGACCCCTTGAAAGCTAGAAACCACATCCTATCTTCTACATTCTAAGGTCTGCCAAAAAGGAAGGGTAGTCAAGGTAACTGCCCCTTTCCAAGGAGCCTCAGTTTTGAATAAAGGGCAGGACTATCTTCTTATTCAGATGATATAATGAATAGTGTTGAATCAGGAAGATCTGAGTTTGAATTCTGCTTTAAATACTTACTTGCTATGTGACCTTGGGCAAGTGATAACCTTTCTTACTTTCGGCCCCCTCATCTATAAAATGAAGAGAAATATAACAGCTATCTCACGGTGTTGTTTTGAGGATCAAATGAGATAACATATGTAAAATGCTATATGAATGCTATCATTGTTAGCTACTTTCATTACCTACTCCATCTACACGTGGAGGATGATTCTCTCCCGGCTAGTGAGTTGAATGAAAGAGTGACAAGTTATTCTCATCTTCTTACCCTAGCTCCAGTTCTAACAAGTCCCTAGAAACAGTTATTAGTTATAATATTGCCCCCCAAAATGGCGGATTACCTAGGTTCCTAAAACCTTGATGGAAAAACCAAGGCCAGAGACCATCATTAGGGTCCTCTAGAACTCGCTGGCATCCAAAACTTTCAGCCTTGGAGAAATCATGTGAAACCTCTTTCTTGTCAGAGTTGAAGTTCTGAGGTCCTCCCTACACAGTAGTCGAAGAAGAAACGCATTCATTCCTTAATTGGAGCTTGGCTATTATGTATGTGTTCTCTCCCAGATTAGAAAGCAAATTCCTTGAGGGCAGAGAACTTCTTCACTTACAAAGTATTTGGCACATAGTAAGTGCCTAATAAATGCTTGTGGATTGATTGATACAGATGTGTCGATGGATGTGTTGGCACTCTCGTGGTCAGTTAACGATCAGGTCAACACTGCATGCGTGCCTGCACATTGGAGTGCTTATTAGTCAGCAGCCCATCAAGAAGCATTTATTAAGCTCTTTCTGTGTGCCAGGCCAGGTGCCAAGCACAAAAGATATGAAGAAAGGCAGAAATAAGATCTGCCCACAAGAAGCTGACATTCTGAAAGGGGAGATAAGGGATGTGTAAATAGGTACATACAAGATACAGAACCAATGGAAGGCAATCTGAGAGGGGAAGGTATTAGCAGGTGGAGGCCCCAGGAAAGGCCTTATTAAGCACCACTTATGTACTTAGAACTCTGTTGGTTGCTGTGGTGGATTGTCTCTGCCTTCAAGAGGCTTATGGTGTGGTTGGGCCATAAGACATGCACATGAATCAGTTGAATAACCTTTCAAGGCAACATGTGCTAAGTCCCAAACATATGCCGAACAGATCACAAACGTTATAGCATTCAAAGGCAGAATAAATCACTTTGGATTGAAAAGACTAGGTCTCATCAAAAATAAACTTACAGTGGGAATGTAAAATTGAGCACAACCTTGAAAAAGAAATAGGATTTGGATAGAGGAAGATGATCATAGATTTGGAGCTGGAAGGAATTTTAAAAAATCTTCTGGTCCAACCCCATCTTTTTACAACTGAGTAAACTGAAGCCTAGAAAGATAAAGTGAGTTGCTCAAAGTTAAACAGTTAGGTGGTACAGTGGATAGAACACCAGGGCCTGGAGTCTTCCAGAGTTCAAATCTGGCCTCAGACATTTACTAGAAGTGTTAGCCTGGGCAAATCACTCAACCCTGTTTGCCTCAGTTTCCTCATCTGTAAAACGAGCTGGAGAAGAACATGGCAAACCATTCCAGTGTCTTTGCCAAGAAAATCCCAAATGTGGTCACAAAGCATCAGATGTGAATGAACAAGTGGAGTTGGGATTTAAACCTGGCTTTCCTGATTCCAAACCCAACACTTTCTGTTACACCATTCTGCTTCTCCAGGAAGGGAGATGCTCCAGAGAAAGGAATGCCGTAATCAACGGTACGGAGGCAAGAGACAGCAAAGCCCATGCAGTGAACAATAGGTGACCAGTCTGACTGTAGCCAACGGCTCATTTAGGGATGAAACAAGAAATCATTTGAATAGGAAGGTCAGTTGGGTGGCCGGGCATTTCATGCTCCAATGGCAGGCAAGCATTTTTTCTTCCATCGCTGTTCCCAGCAGGGGTTACCCATGATGCTAGTGGCCTCCCGAGCTTGTGGGCCCTGTCAATCCAGACTTCCTGCCCAGACAAAGCAGCTGGGATGAGGTCATCTTTGTGGAGAGTCTTTTTCCTCCTTGCTAAGCTTCCTCTTTCAGTAGCGGTTGCTGCCATGCTTAATCTCAGGATTATCTGATTGTCACAGTAGAATTTTCCACATTAGGCAGTGAGCCAACAAGTTACTTAACCTATAATTGCCCTTTAATGAAGCCCATCTTCAAAACTAAATTGTCAAAGTGAAACTCATAAACACTCAGTGAGGTCCAAGATCAAGCTAGCCTCATCCTCTGCAGATTGGTCTGTAGCCCCTCTTTGGCATCAACTAAATCTGAGTTATTGGTATCTTTATCATTGACTGCCACTGAGCGCAGAGTGGTGGAGGAACATGGCTCTCACAAGTCCCTGGAAGCAGGTCAAACCTTTTCAAAGCAATCTGAGCCTGTGTGGGTGGGTGGGTGGCATGTGCTCACACTTGTGTGTGCTTTCTGAGATGCCTGAGATACTTCCATCATTGTCACTTGAATGATCTAAACTCCAGCATCACCTACCTCTCGTCAAAAATAATGTTACAGTGGGAACATGGTTAGCACAGAGCTGTAACTAGGTCACAGTGATAGGATCTTTTATTTCAGGGTATTGAAGTTGGAGGGTGCCATATTTAAGGGTGCAGACAGTACTGACAGAGCTTCAGCAGTTTAATTATAGGAAGTTGCTACATGACATGGAAGCTAGGTGGCACAGTGGATAGATTTCCAGAGCCTGGAGTCAGGAAGACCTGGGTTCAAATGCCGCCTCAGACACTTACTGGCTGTGTGACCCTGGGCAAGTCACTTAACCCTGTTAGCCTCAGTTTCCTCATTTGTAAAAAATGAGCTGTAGAAGGAAATGCTAAAGTATCTTTGCCAAGAAAGCCCTAAAAAGGGCCACAAAGAGTTGGACACAACTGAAAAGTGACTAAACAACAATACCAGATAAAAAAATCAGGAGCTCCTTCCCCCTCCTCATAGTGAGCTAATGTCCCAATGTGTGCCTGACACCCCCACACATATACAAGTTGAAGATATGCATCATTCTTCTTGCCCCAAGTATAATAGTTCCTAGTTATGGCTGGAGTAGCACATAGTACACAAAATAAAAAGAGAAATATTAGTATTTTAGTAATAATAAAGAAACAGTAGAAACTGTGCAACACATCACTTCAAGCTAAAAAAAATAATTGACACCTAATATGTAATAGGGCATTACTTTATGCTAAAGTTGAATCAGAAGTTCACTATCTTTCAGGGACTGAAATAACAAATCAGGGACAGATAACAAATCCCCATATTACAAATATAGAACTCAAAATATCCTGGAGAAATCAACCAGTAAACTTAACTGGAACTGCACTACTAGTTTGATTTGGTTTGGATTGTTATAGTCCCCCTACCTCTCCCAGGCTATAAGAGCAGGGGCTACTCATAGGCCCCGTCCCACTCTGATTAGCATGGGAGTTTTGAGCTGAACTGGGCTGGTTTTCTCTTCCTTAGACAACCTAGAGGCAAGCCCCATTCCTGGGGATTCACCATACTAATGCTAACCTTAGTAGAGATACCTAATTGGCTTAGCCTACTGTGACTCAGAATTGGTAGCTCAAGAGATTCACTAACCTTACTTAGCCTCCCAGGAGGCGGAGATTATAGGCATGTACCACCATACCAGGCAGAAGTGGAACATTATTACAGACTGATCTATTGCATACAAATGCCTGAATGGATATAACATTAATCCATAAAAATAATGTTTTTAATAGATGTCACCATACTAAATGCTCATAATCTCCATGTCATATGAAACTGTATCTCAAAACACAGAGACATAAACAAAAGACATTAAGGAAACAGCCCCAAGTTCCATTTGATAATCTCGACCAGATTATATTTCCTAAGAAGAGCTAGCAAACATAAATAGATCAGGATTTTGTGGGAATAGGATTAGATACTTTCTTATCTGGTGCTTTCACTGAAACTGTAGATGATGAGTTTGCATGCTTGTACTTCTATGTGGCTACAAAAAACAACTAGTTTTTCCAAATGATCCGTAATATAAATATAAAATATAAAAGATAATAGCAAGATGGTAGCCTATGCCAGCATTGTTTCTATCTGGCCCACATGGAAAAAGATAAGAAAAATGAGATCGCCATCATCATCTTCATCCTTATCATCACCATCATATGACATCATTGTCATCATCATCGTCATCATCTTCATCCTTCTCATCACCATCGGATGACATCATTGTCATCATCATCATCATCATCACTATCACCCTTAGCATCACCATCGTAGTAGTCATCAACGCCATTGTCATCACCAACATCATTGTCACCGTCATCATCAACATCAATGTCACTGTCACTGTCATCGTTGTCATCCACTTACTAGCGATATGACCACACTAGAGCAAATCTCTTCATCTCCCTGAGCTTCACTTTTTTCATCTGTAAAAGGAGGCTAATATTAACCACCTAACAAGTTTGTTGCCAGCTGCAGATGAGATGACGTGTGTAAAACATATTGCAAACTTGAAAGTGCTATATAAATACTAGCTATCTATCAAAGCTTTATTTAATCCCAACTCTACTGGGTGTCCCAAAGGTCTTAGTGCACTCTGCACGTAAGGTGCTATGTCAGACACTTGGGGTCAGGATAGGTGGAAAAGCATAAAAGGCACGTAAGCACAGTTCTTAGATTCTAGAAGCTTATCATCTAATTGGGCAGATAAGACAAAGTCTTATAGAAATAATTAACATAAAAAAGCACATGATAAACATCAGAAGGTCAGAACCCTACAAGGTCATGAGCTAGAGAGTGCCATGCTAGCAATAGACGTTCCTTCTCCATTCTCCTTGATATGGGATCTGCTGATTCAGGAAGAGGTTAGCAACTCTAAGCAGATGCGTTTCCACTAAGCATTTAGGAGTGCCAGATAATAGGAAGGGGACTGGTATATGAATGATTTAGTGATTTAGATTATGGTGAGGCAATGGAATGAGGCTATGAGGCGTTGCATATTGGTGGCACTTAGAGTGTTTGGTCTTGGGTCTCTCCCCCTTATACCATCATTATGCTATGTGTGGCAGTAGTGATGGTGGTGGTGGAGTATTTATAGATATTGGTGATAGTCTAAATTCAAGTTTCATGCTACCTCAGTATTCATACCCAATGTACATTAGATCTGGGGAATCCAATGACTTGGTCCTATCCAGGCTTGTATTGCCTTTCTGAATTCCATTTCATAGAATTTCAGAAAAGCAAGGAAGGAAGGAAGGGAGGGAGGGAGCGAGGGATGGAGGGAGGGAGGGAGGAAGGAAGGCAGGATGGAAGGAAGGAAGGAAGGAAG
>CM053624.1:121764164-121794436 GCA_028646595.1 Phalanger gymnotis | reverse complement strand
GAAAATTGAGAAAGGAAGAGGTTAAATGACTTCCTCAGGGTTACACAGCTTTCTACGGTCAAATCTGAACTCAGATCTTTCTGATTCCAGCCCCAGCACCCTATCCACTGTGTCACCTGACTGAAAGGAATCCCCTAAATTACCTATCTGAACCCTACTTTTTAAGATATAAAAACTGAGACCCAGAGAAACCAAGAGACTTGATTGAGTTTTTGCCAGCCTTGCTTGCTTTTGCTTTTTGTTCTCATAGAATAATATTCCCAGGCATTGGGCAGTCTAACATTAGGATCCCGAAAAAGAGAAAAGCTTCTTTTAAAAAACATGCTATAGGCCATCAGAAGAGAGAAATATCACTGTAGATTGAGTTGGTCATAAAAGACT
The DNA here is from genome assembly GCA_028646595.1 of Phalanger gymnotis. Taxonomy (NCBI): domain Eukaryota; kingdom Metazoa; phylum Chordata; class Mammalia; order Diprotodontia; family Phalangeridae; genus Phalanger; species Phalanger gymnotis. The sequence continues at coordinate 121,794,055 of CM053624.1, read as the reverse complement.
TTACGGAAACAGCTAAAAAATGATGGGATCGTAGACTCATTTATTTGGAGCTGGAGGAACACTTGGACGTCATCTAGTTCAAATCCCTTATTTTACATTTGAGGAAACTGAGGCCCATACCAGTTAAATGACATGTCCAAGATCACATAGATATTTTCAAAAATGTGGAATTGAATTCTCAGATGAGATCTTGGACTGGGCTTTGAAAGATACACAGGACTTTAGGCAGGGGAAAGACCTTTTAGATTCAAGGAGGTAAAGAGGGGTGGTGAATGACATGAGCAGCAACTCTGAGAGCAGAAAAGGATGACTATGTGGGACAGTGAAGAGACCCATTTGGTCTGAGCCAAGAACAATGATAAGAGTCCCTGGTGTGAAAACGCTTGCCAACAAGTGTTGGCATGTACATTTTTTAATAACTCCTATTTCGCAGATGCAGTACTGATAACATATTTTTATTATCACAGTGGTGTCAGTTCCCCGCCACGGCTGTGAAAAGGGAGGTTTTCAATCTCTGTCTCAGCTCATTAATTTAAGAAAGTTGGCCAGCATGAGCCTGGTGTGTTAGGCGGCTCCAAATTAATGTTGACAAATCTTTGAGGAATAGAACGAAACAAAAGAAATCAATTAAGGAAACAGCCCTGAGTTCCATTTGGTAATCTTAACCAGACTATATTTCCTAAGAGCAGCTAGCAAAAATAAATAGATAAGTAAGTAAGTAAATAAATAAATAAATCCTATACTTCCCCGTTGCCCTCCCTCAGAGAGCATGGTATCAAATAGAAATACAAGAATAAGAAGGAAGCAGTAACCCCAAAAGAAGGTAGGATTATATTGGCTGTCAGCAGAGACAGTACTAGCATTTTTCATGCCTAGGGCAAATAGAAGGAAATACCCTCAAATCAACTTTTTAAAGACACATTCAGTAGGGAGAACAAAGGTCTACTTAGAGTTTGCCAGGGGAAGAGCCAATGGTAATGTTTGGCCCAGGATTTTCTGGCACACCTGGGCATACTTGGTTTACATTCTATGTCTTTGTGGGGGAAGAAGAAGAGAGACTGAGACCCTGGGACACAGTGATTCCACTATATGGATGAAGGAGGGGGTGTGGGTATTCTGAGGAGTGAAAGCTAGAGAGCGCAATCAGGTATTATTATTTTTGCTACTTGCCCCTAACCGCCACTATTCCTATGTTGCTGAAGGAGTTTAAATTTTGTTCTCTAAATTTCAGCACCCCCGGGGGAAAAAGCCCCATTTGCCTCACCTTAGTTATAGTTATCATTCTGTCAGTCTTGACAGAACTACACCTCCATTTCTGTTCTCTTTGGAGTCAATGATGTTGGGTACTTATTCAGGTTTCTTGATATACGCTTCAAAGACAGTTTCAGGCTATGCTTCTATGTTTTAAAGCACCTCTGAAAACTAATCCACCTCTGTACTCTGATACTGTGATGCAAGAAAAGCCTCTGCAGCACAGATGCTTTCCCTTATTCTCGGGCTCATTGTCTCTTCTTGGTAACTTTCCTCCTGGCCCTGATGATGGAATTTAGATGTCATTTTCCCCTGAAGGATGGTTCTGCCATTAACCTGTTGGAACTACTGAAGGTATTATTCTAACTTGTTGAAGTTTTCTCTATGGATGGGGTGGGAAGACGGAAAGATATAAAATATCTTCCCCATGCCCCATATAATAATTGGCGTACATCAGTCCAATGCTTTTAGTTTGACAAAGTAATTTCACATCGGTTTTATGAATCAGGTCAAACCATTTAACATCCCTAGGACTTTGCATGCTTATCTGTACAAATGGAGTTAATAGTACTTGTAGGAACCAGCTCGTGGAGTTGTGTGAAAAGAGAATAATAAAATTTAAACTTTATATGTCAGCCTTTATTAACATTAAAACATCTCAATGAGGTACATAGGACAACTAGTATCATCTCTATTTTACAAATAATTAATCATGCCATGTCCTTCCACATCATAGGCAAAGCTAAAATAAAGGACAGAGAAATACAAAAGTCATCTAGGACTTGAGTTCAAATTCTTGCACTGTTCCATACTATCTATGTCAGTCAGTCAATAAACATTTCTTAAGCATCTCTTATGTGCCAGGGACTGTGCTAAGCACTTTACAGATATTATCTCACGTGACCATAATAATGGGAAAGAGTGAGTATATATCAGTCTGGCTGGAACAAAGGATAAATAAATTGAATGACTATAAGCAAAACTGAGAAGTAAATAGAAAGTTCTATTGGGAAAGCCTTGGATAACAGACTTTGAACATATTTCTGCAGGCAGTAGGAGGTTAGTGAATATTTTTGAGCAAGGAAGTACCATGATTAAAGAGGTTTATCAGGAAGTTTACATCTGACAATGAAAAGAGATCTAAAGGAAGGAAATAGTTGTTTATTAAGTGCCTACTATGTGCCAGGCACTATACTAATTACTGGGGATAGATAGATAGATAGATAGATAGATAGATAGATAGATAGATAGACAGATAATATGTATATACATATACAGTATGTATGTACATGTATATACACACACACACATATTTTTATACACACACACACACACACACACAAAGATAATCCCTGCCTTCAAGGAGTTTATAGTCTAATAGCTTTAAAACAACTCACAGAAGGAAGCTGAAAGGAGGGAGCAACATGGGGGGCAGGGACAGGGTGTGATGTGTGTGACCTTGGACAGATTAACCTCTTTTGCTCTCAGTTCCTCATCTGAAGGATGACAGATTGGACTAATTGGTTTCTAAGATCCTTTCCAGCTCTAAATCTTCAATCCTATGATTTAATCTCAGCCCTACTCTAATAGGTCTCCTCACCCCTAGGCTATGTACTAATTATTACAGATGTTATACTTCCATACTAGGATGTTTCCTTATTTTGGGCACAAAGGGTTGTTCGTCCTTCTTTCTCCAAAAGCACCGATGACATCACGAGGGTGATGTCTTGACTTGTGTATGAATTGGGTATTCCCTCCTCTAATTCAAATTACAACCCTCGTACAACTTGGTCTTCAAATATTGCTGCAGCAGAAGAATTCATCAGCCTGCAGACAGGTAATTGGGGTGCCTTTCTGAACTTAGCTAGGTAGATCTTCAAAGGATAGATATATAATCAGGGACGTACTGGAGCCAGATCTAACTGGCTTTCCAAAGCCATTATTGAATTTTCAATTTGAGCATTTACACCCCAGAAATCAGCAATTGCTACAAAGCAGGGCTTGGCTTACTGTCTTGTTAGTTGTCTAGACTTAAGAAAATGTTAATAATGTCAATTAAACTTAGAAGTATGTCCAGGAGACTTCCTCCAGCATGGCCCCAGAACTTGGATGTTAAATATCTACCTGGCCTATCTCTGTATTGCTTGAGTTTAGCAAGAGTAAGGGGAATATGATCACTAGACTGGAGGCTTGGCGACTTGCAGCTGATGGTGACGATGATGATGATGAAGATGATGATGATGATGATAACTGGAATTTATATAGCATTTTAAGGTCTGCAAAGGGTCTTACATCCATTATTTATTTGAGTCTCACAAACCCCCTGCATACAGTCTATTAGTAGATCTATATTTGAAGCTTTTCCAACTTGAAAAGACCTGCCAGAACTTGTAATCTGGCCACTTAGGCTTTGATTACCTTGGGTCTGTGTCACGGTGAAGCATCATAGTTGGACTCTAGGGGAGAACTGTATATATTATTATGTAAAATGATTGTTAAACAATATTAACTTAAATCTCACAACCTGTTCTAAAATAAGGATCCTGGGGAAAAATTTTCTTTGCTTTCCTCTCTCATATATACATATACATATATATATGTATATATTTACCTCAGATATTTCCTTCATAGCTAAAATATTCAATTTCAGAATGTAAAACAGGTGCCTACTGGCCATAGAACAATTGTCTTCCTCCAACTGCCCTCTCCAATTCGAGAGCCTGATGAGGAAGTCTGCAGCCCTGACAGTTGTGCACTGTCCAAGGAATTGGGGAGGTGGGGCTAGCTCTGCATTCTCTACTTTAAAAACCCAGCTGACACTCAGAGTAAGCAGAACAAATCTTAAGGGTCTTTAAAGCTGCCAAGGCTTGTAACAGAACCTTGTGCTGACCTTTTTATCCCATCTCAAATTCATCATTTTGTGCTCGTCCTTGAATTCCTCTTTTCCCTGCTTCACTCTTGATGATCATAAGAAAGACAAAGAAAGAAGGGAAAGAAGGAAAAAAGAAAGAGGAGAGAAAGAGAGAAAGAGAAAGAAAGGAAGAAGGAAGGAAAGAAGGAAGGAAGAAAGGAAGGAAGGAAGGAAGGAAGGAAGGAAGGAAGGAAGGAAGGAAGGAAGGAAGGAAGGAAGAAGGAAGGAAGGATGGAAGGTATTAACCACTTACTATGTACCAGGGGAATACAAGTACAATTAAGCAATGGAAATATAAATGCAAAAGCAAGATAATCTCTCTTTTTACATTCTAATGGCGGTACAACATGCATAGAGAGGTGTTGCCAGTTTATAACATGGGCTTTGCTTATGATCCCAGGCTGATGCACTACTGGTTTATATGAAGGCTTCACTGAAAAGTGAACTTTAATGCTTTTAGCCTATTCTCCTTCCGAGTCTCCATAACTAAGGGCTACATGCGGACTTTAAATTGCTAAGGCCATAAAGTTTGGTCAGCTGCTTAGGGCCCAAGGCTGGAACAGAATGAATAGCACCTAAAATAAATACACTATATTATCTTTGTGTAGTTGTAGCTGCAAAGGGGTTAGGGTCTCTTTAAAAAGAGGGAGTTCGTATCAAAGAGAAGATGAATCTGAAATGGTTGCTATGGTAACAATTGAATATAAATTTTATTTTTCTTAATACCTAGATAATCTATTGATCAGGAAAGAGGTAGAACCCAGGACTTCTACTCAAATAGAACAATAAAATCGTGTAAAGACTTAGTGTGCAGGAAAACTGATGATTTGGAGGTAAAGAAATGAGAAATCCCTCGAAAGGACTTCATATATCAGTGTAATTATATTACAGAGTGATTTCACCTCCACGCTCTTTGTTCTTGCAAGGCATAAGCATGAGGCAAATGAGGACATGAGTAAGTCAAGAGCAGCATAAGATGGAGTAAGCGATAGGAAGCTTCTAGCTATCCAAGGTCAACAGAAGGATATCCTCCCCTTAGCTCAGCCTATCTAGAACAGATTGTGAGAATAATAGAGTCTAGAATCTTTGTCTGACTCTCTCTGTCTATCTCTTTCTGTCTAACTCTCTGCCTCTGTCACTCTCTCTGTGTCTCTCTGTCTGTCTGTGTCACTGTGTCTCTATGTGTCTCTGTCTGTCTCTGTCACTGTCTCTGTCTCTGCCTCTCTGTCTCTGTCTCTCTGTCTCTCTCTGTCTTTGTCTCTCTCTCTGTCACTGCCTCTCTCTCTCTCTCTTTCTCTCTCTCTCTTTCTTTCTCTCTCTCTCCATCCCACCCCTTCTCTCTCTCAAATAACCTCACAACGATATGCCTATGATGTGACCCCATTTAGCTTGCTTTTCCATTCATGACATTCTATTCTTCCACCTCTTTGGATGAAATGGAATTATGATTCTAGAAAAGGTGATAGTGGAGTTTTAGGTATCAAGCAAAGCTCCCTTTTATTTTCCTGCTGCCTCCCCATCCCACCTGTGTGACCCAGAATTTCTTTTCTCATGGCCTACATATGTCATTTGATGAGTCCTGGGAAAGCGTTACCCTCTACAGAAATACTTCCGCCACTGGCCTACAACTGTGCCTGAAATCCCTCCATTCCGCTTCATTCTTTGGGGTTAAATTGTTTTCTCCGAGAGTACTCTTTTCAGGGTTCATTCTGAGGCAAAGATGGGACGCTCTTAGAAATCTCTTCAGGTGATTAATGACCTTGTCTGTGGCACCCCTGTGTATTCATCAGGAGGTGGTGTTGGGTTTTCCATTTCAGGAAAGGATTGGAAAATTATTGCTTCCCCACTCTCCAGGCCTTCCCATTCTGGGGCTTTCGAGGTGGCTATTCTTCTCACATCATCACCTTCCGGGTATGAGTTACAAGGTGAGGGTGAGAGCTGGCTCCCAGCCAGTTCAGGTGAACAACAGCCTTTCCATCTCTGGAGGTCTTTAAAGAATCGGAGACACAGAGTCTCAGCCAGTCTATGATAGGCTCTTAAAGGGGGTTTTTCTCTGGAGAAAGGGCAGATAGAGTTGCTGCCACATGCTAGGAATGTTATTTTTCACAGAGAAACTTCCCCCCAGTGCCACCTTGTACCCCCAAATACCATCCAGAATTCTTGGGGCAATGACCAGCCTCATTTTGATCTTTAGACTTGGAGCCAAGGCCTAGATTTCTTTAATGTCAGTTCAGAATGATGCTTTCCCCCATAGCTCAGCCTGACATTGCTTGAACCGCTTAAACAGCCTGAAGCGAAGTTGTGTAGGCCGCCCCTTCCACCCCAACCCGTTAGTACAAACTGACTGCCTCCCTGCCTCCTGGTCCATGATGGGAACAGAGAAATTTTATACTGTGACAATTGTCCAGAAAGTCAATTTATAAGATGTTTTCAAGAACCTCATTTTACTGCAAGGCAAGTAATTATATTTAAATAGGGCTTATATTTAAATAGATCTTTATTTAAAATCTTTTGTTCTTGCATCACCTAGATTTCCCCCTGTATTCCTTCGGCATTCCTGCCCAGAGAGCCATCCCTTTAAAAAAACTTTTAAGAAAAGAAGAAGAAGAGAATATAAATTCAGTTAAATTGATCAACATATTAAAAAAACAGACATTAAATGCAATGGTCCATGCCCCTGGATCCCCCCACACCCAATACACACACACACACACATTTCTGCAAATGAGTAGGGAGAGCTGTTTTCTTATGTCTCTGCTTTAGGACCTAATATCTTCTTAGTAATTTGTCAACAAGCATTTAGTAAGTGCCTACCATATGCTAGATCTATGCTAAATACTAGGGAAAAGCAAAAATAAAAACCAAAAAGAGTCCCTGTTCTCAACGAGCTCATAGTGCAGTAGGGAAATACAACTTGCAAATAAATATGTGCAAATAAGACATTTGAGACATGTTTTATTTAAGGCAAGTTATTATAAATATATTTAAACACCAATTTACTTTTCAACGTAGAAGTTATCTGGTAGGACTCTTATTTTATAGATAAGAAAACTTGGAGTGATAAAGTGACTTGCCTACAGTCTCGCAGAGAGTAAGGAGCAGGGCCAAGGTTTCAGCTAGGCTCCTCCTTTGTTTGACACAAGACCTCGACATCAGAGGTTTCTCTTGTTCAGTCACGTCTGACTCTTCATTTGGGGTTTTCTTGGCAAAGATACTGGAGTGGTTTGCTATTTCCTTCTCCAACATATTTTACAGATGAAGAAACTGAGGCAAACAGGGTAAAGTGACTTGCCCAGGGTCCCACAGCTGGTAAGTGACTGAGGACAGATTTGAACTCAGGTCTTCTTGACCCCAGACCCAGCACTCTATCCACTGAGCCACTTAGCTGCCCTTCCTAACAATTAGAACCATCTAAAAATATAGATGAGGATGATGATGATGAGGATGATGATGATGATGATAAATCAAATTTAATGAGAAGGGCATTTTTAAAGTGTCTGAAGAAAGATTTGAATTCCTGACTCCAACCTCAGTGCTCTGTCACTACAATATCTGGCTGCTTCACATGATGGGATTTTAGCTAGGACTTGAAGGAAGCAAGATCAAGTGGGAAAGCATTGTTAGAGCTAGGGAGGGTCTTAAGATCATCTATTCTGACTCCTTCATTTCTCTGATGAGGAACCTGTGGTTCAGAGAGCGAAAGTAATTTGTCCGACATCACACAGCTAGTTACTGAAAAAGTCAGGACTAGAATCCAAGTCCCTTAAGTCTGAGCCCAGGGCCGTCTCCACTGACTGCTGATACTCGGGACTCAAGCTGAGATCTTCCTAACCCAAGGCTCTCTTCACCAGTGCAATCCAAACTCCACAAGCATTTCTTAAGGGCCCACTCTCTGTGAGGCATTGTGCAAGACCCCAGGAAAACAAAGAAAATGAAAAACATCCCCTGCCTCTAAGCAGCTTCCATCCTGCGGGGGAGAGGTACAGCACGAAAATAGCCGACCACATACTCTACCACGTTTCCCATTCCTAATACATGTGGAAGTACTTTCTAAGCTGCAGAGTATCATCAAAATATAATTTTTGCATTATTCTCTCTGGGAAGCAATAAAGGGTAGTGGCTAGAAAGCTGGCCTCAAAAGCAGGAAAACTTGGTTTTTTCAGATTCCACATTCACAGACTCACTATGTGACTCTGGACAAATCTTTTAACCACCCGGTGCCATGGGCAAGACTCTAAGATTATAATTGGCAGAAATGGAGTTGACTTGCATCAGTAGAGGCAGTTTCTTCAACCTGGAAGTGCCTATATTAATGAAAGTAAAGCTGCTCCCAGTTACTAACTCTGGTATTACCGATAGCAACAACAACGATAGTATGGATGGGTGTGTATGTGTGCAAAGAGTGTGGGCACGGTGTGGCACACATGTAGATGATCCCCAGATGTCTGTGGTTTATGGTCACCATGCTGTGCTGGGGCAGTGGGCAGATAAGCAGTAACCGGGTGAGATTTATTTCTGGGTGAGAGGAAGCTAAAGAGAAAGTCTTGCTTGCTTCTCAGAATGTCTCTGACTGCCCGCCCACCTCCCCTTGACCTGAAGGGGAGTCTTGTTGCCTTATCAGTCACTTTGGATTTCAGAGAGTTACATAAATTAGACCTGAAGTGTGTGTGATCGAATCAGTGTTATTCTCGGCTTCTTTTCTGAGTATATGTGTGTGTGTGTTTTATTTTAAGCCTCCCCCCACCGCCACCCCCTTTCTCTTGCCACACACTTCAGAATAAATAACTGTTTCCTTGGGATGACATGTGACCCCAAAACAGAGGGTAAGTTGTCTGGGCCAACTTGGGTAGCAAGCAGAGGAAAGATTTCCCCAAGGCTGTGTACCACCAGTTGGTCTAAAAGGACTAATGTTTTATTACAGCTCATATTTCAGGAAAGGGGCCTGGAGGGGGGAGGGATGAAGGAAGAGTTATAAAAGACAAACAAAGACAGTTCTCCAATGAAAACTCCTACTCAAATCAAGCTCAGTCATCCTGGGAAACACTTCCTGGGACCACATTTTCTTCCAACATCCCCTTCGAGAGGGTTCTATTTCTCTGTGGTCACATTTGTGTCTATGCTAACAGTTAAAGACAAGGGAGTTAGAGCAAAGAGGAGAAAGGGAATACAGAAGAAGATATGAGGGAGGTGGGAGGGAGGGGGAGAGAGAGAGAGAGAGACAGAGACAGAGAGACAGACAGACAGACAGACAGATGGAGATAGAGACAGAGAGACAGAGAGAGACAGACACAGAGACAGCGAGAGAGAGACAAAGAGAGAGAGACAGACAGAGACAGAAAGAGAGACAGAGAGAGACAGAGACAGAGATGGAGAGAGACAGACAGAGAGCGAGAGAGAACTGGGCCATGAACACGGCCCAGGCAGGTAGACCAGGTAGGTATTATTATATCCATTTTACAGGTAAGGATGATACGAGACCTAAAATGTGACCTTTGCTGAATATCACACAGTGAAGATAAGGTACAACTAGATTTGGAACCTGGGTCTCCACTCACTCTTAGCCCAGTTATGTTTCCATCCTCCCGTGTTGCTCCTGTCCTTCACTGAAATACCAAAACATGTTCACCTGCCATGTTGAGCTGAGAGCAAAATGTTCTCCCAGACGTGCCAGAATGACTGAGGCAGGGGTTTGGGGGATTGCTGTCTGGAGATCTTTTCAGGAAAAGTAACCCTAGAGGAAACACTTGGCTTTGCCTGGGAAGGAGAAGAGCTGCCGCTAAGGAGCAAGTCTGCTAATTAAAAGTCATCAAGATTTTTTTTAAAGTCATAAAAATAGAGCAGAAATATTTAATTCAGACTCACCACAATGGTTGGCCCGAAGCATTTTCAAGGGGGCTCAGCAATTTTCCCTGTGACATTGAAACTTAAACACACACACACACACACACACACACACACACACACACACACACTCCAGAGTTGAAATACTTTTGCTTTTGTGATGACAGCAAAGCCAATCACAGTTACTAAAGTTAGACAGAAAGAAGTTGACATTGGCAGAAGCAAAACCACAAGCCTCAGAAAACACTGTCTGCCAAGATCTGGCCATCAGACCATATGGTCAACGCCATGAAATCCTGAGCTGATCTTGAGGCCCCGGACTGCCCCACTATGCCTGCTTTGGGATTTAGGCTGTTCACAGGCTGTTTGGGGAAACTTCTTGTTACAGTGATGTCTTTCTGGTAACAAATTCCCTTGGTTGAGGTATGATGTTAATGGAAGGAATCCCAGACATGTGTTCATCTGTATTCAAGTCCTTGATCCACTAGTCCTATATGACATATTTCCTCAATCCTCAGTTTCCTTATCTATAAAATGGAGATGGGAATATTTTGTATTCCACACTGACATCCTATTCTAATGGCCTCATCTTCATGTGGAGGTGCCCCTGGGCTTTCTGGGGCAGTGGAGGTGATCTGAGGGCCTTCCAAAACAATGTAGCCAACCCTAAGTTCTCTGGGGTAGTGGAAGTGACCCTGAGCTTTCTGGGGAGATATAAGTGACTACTCTGAGGCAGTTAACCATGGATTCCGGCAGATTCTATACTAAGCTGGAAAGACTTCCAGTACAGGCCTGGCACCCGACTTACTTTCTGTTGACCAAACTTGGACTAGCTAAGTTTGCAGTGGCTCATCACCAGAAGTAATTAATTTTTCTTAGCCACTACAACTTCAGACCTTAATGTCCCCCTGAGGCTCAGAAGGGTCAACCAAAAAAGGTCAATATCATTGCTGTATGGGGAACACAAAAGAAGAGATAGGGTGTTACCAAGGCTTGGATCAGATTCTATGATTCCTTTTCGATCTTATGAAGGTAAGATCCAACCAACAAATGCCATTATCTTGGAAGCCACATGACTTAATTCATAGAACTTTAGATTTAGAATCAGATACCGACTAACTATACGACCCTGGGAAAGTCATTTATCCTTTCTCAACCTTAGTTTCTTCATCTTTAAAATAGGGACAATAATAGCCCCTACCTCCCATGGTTGTTGTGAAGATCAGAAGAGATAGCCTATGAATATAATGTGTTTTGCCAATCTTAAAGTACTATACAAATGCTAGCTGTGATTATTATTGGCTACTGTTGTACACTGACTTTTCTGACTGGATATGATCATGTAGGCGGGTAGGTGGTACGGTGAATAGAATGCCAGGCCTGGAGTCAGGAATGCAGAGTAAAATAAGTAGATGATATATGATTGTTATATGATTCTAACAATATCAATGAAAAATCACTGAAAAGAAGCCAATGATAGTTCTGCAGAACAGATAATGAAACATCCCTCCCCCCTTTTGTTATCTTCCTGAGTTCTAATGCGGCCTCAGACACTTACCAGCTGTGTGACCCAGGACAAGTCATTTAACCTTGCTTGCCTCGGTTTCCTCATCTGTCAAATGAGCCGGAGAAGGAAATGCCAAACCACTCAAGCGTCTTTGCCAAGAAAACCCCAAATAGGGTCAGGAAGAGTCAGACACAATTGAAAAATGATTGAATGACAAGTGATCATTTAGTCAGCGACCTCCTTTTCACCTCCTTTTTCCATTCTCCACTTGGGACTCTGGGCCAGCCAACCAAGCAGATTCTCATCCTTTTACCCAACCCAGGGACCCCAATCAAGGCTCTGGAGCATAGTATGCTAAAGGTAAAGGGACTTGTCCAAAGTCACACAGCGAAAACATAGTAGAACCAGAACCGAAGCCTAGGCCTCTACTCACTCTTAGCCCATTTACGGTTCCTCCTGTCCTCCACTGTAATACCAAAACACATTTGCCTACCATACTGAGCCGAGAGCAAAGCATTCTCCCAGATGTGTCATAAATGCCAGGACAATACACAGTCTCTCAGACTTGACTTGCCTGCTCTAAAGTCTGATGCAGCAGCCACATTCCAATTTCTGAAAGACTTGACACCATTATAACATGTGTCGCCTTAGGAGTCAAATTCACCCTAGGTGGATGGTTAACTGGAAAGTGAATCAACAATGGAGTATTATGGTACAGCAGGAAATGATGAATAAATATGAGGAATTCAAAGAAACTGCAGAAAATGTGTGAATCGATGCAGAGTAAAATAAGTAGACGACATATAATTGTTATACGATTGTAGCAATGTCAATGAAAAATCACTAAAAAGAAGCCAACAATAGTCCTGCGGAACAGATAATGAAACATGCCTCCCTCCTTTTGTCAGCCTGAGAGATTAGGAAATTTCATCCAAATTAGAATTAAGAAAAGCTGAAGACTAAGATGAGTTGGGTGCTATTAGGCATGCATGTGTTTTTTTTGACTATATGTCCTGCAGCAAGCCCCGTCAGTGCAGGCGCATTTACTACCGGACTTTTAATAATAATTTCATTTTGTAATCATGAAAAGCAAGATGAAGTTATGTCTCTATTAAAAAAAATCTCCTCAGATGAAGTGTACTGCCTAATGTACAGTGGAAAGGGCACAATGGAATGTGATATATGTATATATATATATATATATATATATATATATATATATATATATATATATATATATGGTCATACTTGGTCAGTATCATTGGTGGTTTTGCTGAATTGTTTTTTCTTTGTTTTATGGGAGAATTCACCCCAGAGAGGAGGGAAGACCTCCCCACTTCAAAAAAGAAAAGTATGACATGAAGACAAAATGAATCTATATATATATATATGTATATATATATATGTTTTTTAAAAGTCTAATATTTCATTAGCATCTACGGTGTCAGGTATAAAAGAGGATCGACCATGGACTCTGCCCACAAGGCCCTCACAATCTAGCGTAGTACTTCTTAAATTTTTTCACTCAAAACCCCTTTTTGTGTTTTGGCAGTGTTTGTTGGTATTGCGTGGCACAATGGCACACACAGTGCAAAGTGCACATGCTGTGTGTTCAGAACCAAGGCTGCAGTGAAGTTGTGACAAACGCTGCCAGAAACACCTTGATTTTTAATTAATTTTTTGGTCATTCCATGTTCAGAAAGCTTTTACTGCAGCCGAGTCTTTCTTGACCCCACATGGGGCTGTGACCCACAGTTTAAGAAGTGCTATTCTAGGAGACCAGACTCTCCAGTGGGAAAGAGCAACGAACAATATAACATTATGAAGCGATCGTTTGCTTGGTACAGACTGCTGAGCTGTAAAGAAGGTGAACATGCTGAATTAGTGCAGGGGAAGTCAGGCAAAGTTTCCTGGAGGATTTGGGTCTTGAACTGGCAATGAACAATAGATCAGAGAAAAGGACAAAAATTTTTAAAACTATTTTTATTATAATTACTAGTGATAGGGGTTGCAGAAAATTTTGGTTTCATCTCTAATAGATGCTAATATCTATCATTCCTTCCTTCCAAGAAGGAAGGAAACGAGCATTTCTTAAGTTCCTACTATGTGCCAGGCATCATTCTAAGGAGCTTTACAAATATTATTTCACTTGATCTTCCAATAACCCTGGGAGATAAATAAATAGTATTATTATCCCCATTTTTCTTGTTGTTGTTTAGTCATGTCTGACTCTTTGTGACCCCATTTGGAGTTTTCTTGGCAAAGATACTGGAGTGGTTTGCCATTTCCTTCTCCTGCTCATTTTTACAAATGAGGAAACTGAAGCAAACAGGGTTAAGAGACTTGCCCAGGGTCACACAGGATTAAGAGATTTGCCCAGGGTCCCACAGGGTTAAGAGACTTGCCCAGGGTCACACAGCTAGTAAGTGTCTGAGGCCAGATGTGAACTCAGAAAAATGACTCCAAGCCTGGCATTCTATCCACTGAGTCACCTAGCTGCCTGATTTTACAGTCAAAATTGAAGTAGGCAAAGAGGTTAAATGACTTGCTCAGGGTCACACCACTACTAAGTGCTTGAGGCTGGATTTGAATTCAGGTCTTTCTGGCTCCAGGTCTGGTTCTCTATCCACCGTGAAGAAATGGAAATGAGATTGGGGTATTTGAAGGACAATGCCTGGTCAGAAGAAAAAGTCTGCAGTGGGGTACACTGGGAGATAAGGTTGGATAAGGCAAAAGAAAGGAGGGCAATCCTATGAGCCAAAGGATAGTAGGATTTTTAGAATTGGAAGGACCTTTCCAATTCATCTAATTTCATTACTGCATAGTTTCAGATCTCTGAGGAAGAGACCTTAGAGGTCATCGAGTCCACTCCTCTCTTTTTATAGATAAGGAGATTGAGACTGGACAGAATGTAAGTGACTTGGCACCAAGGTCACTTGGCTATTAAGTGGCAAAGCCAGGATTTGAGCCCAAGTCTTCTGACTATACGTTCAGCCCACTTTCCACTCCACCACAGTATTCCTTATTTCACACATGAGGAAATTGAGACACAAGAGGTCAAATGACTTGCCCAAAGCCAAACAGATATTAAGTGAGACAGCCAGGATTTGGACAGAGACTATGTGACCCCCAAAGGCCCTCCTCCTTTATCAAAATCCGAGAATTACAAGGAAAACCAAGAGAACCTTCTGACAGTCATGCATGGAGTGTATATATATATGTGTGTGTTGATAGAATTTCCAGAGAACCAAACAGTGGTGTTTTACTTGACTGAAATCTTCTCAAGTGTTTCTTGTGTTGTTCAATATGAGTGAAAATAGAATCTGTCTTGAAGGAAAGTAGAAAAATCAACAATTCTTTATGATCTGTTGGGGAAATGCAATACCCACACCCCAAAGCTGCCAGCTTGTCACCGTGCTTCCACTGGGCAGAGAAGAGACAGTAAATGTGAAGGCAAGGAGCCGTGGCATCCGTTCTATCTTTCTTAAATTAATAACTCTTGGAGTGAGGCTGACTGGGCGGTGGGAGGTGGGGAGTGGGGGATATGTTAAATTACATAAACATGATTGTGACCCATAAAATTCAATGAATCTTTGCCTGTTTACTTGCGGCTGGCTTTAATGTTTGCACAGTGTAATTTAATGTGTCAATTTGCTTTCAAATAAAAAACATCTGGCCTTTTGACATGCCAGAGAAACCCGAGAGCTGGTGTGCAAAATCAGAGAAGGGCCCGAGCCCGATAGGATGTTCGGCACAAAAGTGCAAAGCCTTCCTGAAAGGGAGCCAGCATCGTTCAGATCCATCGCTGGCCTCTTGACAAGCCTCCATTTGTCAGCCGGGAAGATTAGTAAATTTCATCCGAATTAGAATTAAGAAAAGCCGAGGAGGGGGTGGGTGCTATGCAGCCAGCACGTGTTTTTCAACTAAATGTCCTGCAGCTATCCCTGCCAGTGGCAGCATGTGTACTATCGGATTTTTAATAATCATTTCATTTTGTAATCATGAAAAACAAGATGAAATTATACCTCTATTGAATTTTTTTTTCTCTTCAGAAATGTATTGCCCAGTATATAGTGGAATTAGTGTCAGAAGACACGGATTCAAATACCACCCTTGGTTATTTTTATTACCCGTATGACGGGTCACTTCAATTCTCTGGGCCTCAGTTCTTCATCTGTAAAATGATGGGGTTGGATTAGGTAGTCACTAAGGTCGCTTTCGGCTCCAAATCTGTATTTCTGTAGTCAGTTTGCTTTATCAAGCCCCTAACTTCTTTATGGACTGAAAAAGAAGCTTCAAGTGCGTGTGCCAAGAGTCATAGAGCATTAGAGCTGAGCAAGGCCTCTGAGATCACCCCTTTCAGGGGTTCTTGAGCTTTCTTGTGTCCAAGCCCCATTTGGCAGTTTGGTGAAGCCTATGGGTCCCTTCAGCTAGGTGGCTCAGTGGTAGAGTACTGGACCTAGAGTCAGGAAGACCTGAGTTCAACTCCATCCTCTGACACTTACTAGATGTGTGACCCCTGGGCAAGTCATTTAACTCTATTTGCCTCAGTTTCCTTATCTGTTAAATGAGCTGGAGAAAGAAATAGAACACCACTCCAGGATCTTTGCCAAGAAAACCCCAAATGGGGTCACAAGAGTCAGACATGACTAAAACAACAACATATCCCTCCTCAGAATAATGCTCTTAAATTCATAAAATGGAATACATAGAAAACTGATCGTATTGAGTAATCCAAAGGGATCAAAAATTTTTTTAAAAGTTTATGGATCCTAGATTAAGAACCCCTGAGTTGAAGCCCTTCATTTTACAGAAGAAAAATGGAGGCCGAGAGAGTTTAAGTGATTTGCCCCCGTCACATTATACATTGCTAATTAAGTTAATTTTAAGATCATATATTTAGAGCTAAAAGAGATCTTGGAAAACATTGAATCTAACTCCTTTGTTTTGGAGGACAAAGCTAGGGCCCAGAGAACTTGCGCAGTGAGTAGCAGTCAGGATACAAACCCAGGTCCTCTGATGCCAAGTCCATCCACTGTACCATGGCACCTCCATAGGGTTGTATATTTTGAACTAGATAGGACCTTAAAGGTCAGGAAACCCAATTTCTTTTTACAGATGAGGCAACTGAGGACCACAGAGTAAGTGATGTGACTTCTCTAATGTATACCTTTTGGAGGCATGTTTTTTAAAAATATAATTATTATTCATTATAGGGATTGCAGAAAATCTTGGTTTCATCTCTAATAGAGGCTAATACTTATCATTCCACCAGACAGAGACAATTCTTTGGCAGTCTGTGGTTGAGCTAAATCCGCTGACCTACATAAAATATGGACGGAAAAGCTCCGTTTTCTTCCAAGGCCTTATAAAAGGAGGAGGGAGAAAAGAGAGATTGGACAGCTTTGTTAGAAGTTCCCCTACACCTGCCACTCTGTTGTGGGTGACTCAGTCTGATGAGTGCAACAGGAACTGGAGCCTCAATAGGTCATAGCAGGTTACACTGAGGAGCCAACAGTGACCACACTCAAGGACCTTGCCCCATCATAGTTTCCCTCAGCAGCATATTCCAGGCTGCCATCTTGTTCCCAGGCTCCGCAGCCTGGCTGGGGCAAAGGAAACTAGAAAGCAGTGGTTTCCACCCTCTTCTCTCTCACCCCAATAAACAGTCGATGAAGCCTTGATGAAAA
Organism: Phalanger gymnotis; assembly: GCA_028646595.1. Lineage (NCBI taxonomy): Eukaryota > Metazoa > Chordata > Mammalia > Diprotodontia > Phalangeridae > Phalanger > Phalanger gymnotis. The sequence continues at coordinate 121,776,855 of CM053624.1, read as the reverse complement.
GTGTGCAGGCCTCTGGCCAGAGCATACACCCCACTGGAAAAAAAAAAACCTGGGCAGCTTTTCTCTATCTGAAATTGAGAGGTTAAGGCAAGTTCAGACATTGTTTTAATTAACAGGCAGATAGCTCTTCCATAAAGGAGTACTGAAAAATCATGTTCTGGCAGATCAGAATGACTTCTTGTCACAGCAGACACAATTAGATTTATTGGTTTGTAAATAAGAAAGGATCTTTTTTCCTCCTCTGAGGCAGGTTGTTCACACTGTCTTTAAACCACCGGGTTGATAGGCCCCCATCAGATCAAATCCTGGCATTTTGTTAAGACTCAAATAGTTGCACATTTTCCATAACAGAGCCTTGGGAACCACACTTTAAAAAAAAGAAAGAAAGAAAGAATTATTGGCTCGTATTTGGAAGACAGAAAAAAGTGACACCAGCCTAACTACCAATAATGAAGTTTCTCGAAATCTTGAAAATCTTGCTCGGATAGGTATTAATAGTACTGCTTGTATTTGTATCTGTACTGCTTAGCATATGCCTGGCATACAGTAAGCACTTAATAAATGCTCTACTTATCTATCATCGATCTGTCTACCTATAAAAAAGCTGGTGATACAGTGGTTAGAGAGCTAGGCCTGGAGACAGGAAGTCCTGAGTTCAAATGTGGTCTTAGATACTTACTAGCTGTATAATGCTGGAAAATTCATTTACCTTTCTACCTACCTCAGCTTTCTCAACTGTAAAATAGGGATAATAATAGCACCTAATTTCCAGGGTTATTGTGAGGATCATATGAGGTAATATTTTTTTAAAAAGTAAAATAAAAGCATGTAGTAGGTGCTATATAAATGTTTATTCCCTTCCCATTCTACCTCTCTCTCTCTCTCTCATCTACTTGTCTATCACCTATATTTTTCTGTCCATTTGTCCATCCATCTATCTATCTATCTATCTATCTATCTATCTACTAAATAGGAGCAGACGTCAGTAAAATTGTGACATCACCAAAATCCATCTTTAGTGTCCTTTGCCTCTATGTTCCCTTACATCAACACCCAATTGTATTCTCTAGTTCTTTTTTCACTCTATTTTATTGATGTATTTAGTTTTTGCATTATATACATTTACAACTTAGGCTTGCTTTGTGAGAGATATAACAAGGTAAAACATTGTAGTAAAATTAATAATACAATGTTCTTATCTAAAAGTGCATGTAATATTTCACATCTGTAGCATCCTTCCTCACCTCTCTCTTTTTAAAAATGAATGGAAATTTTCTCTCTCTCCTTCCCTCTCCCCCTCTGTACTCCATTGGAAAAAAGAAAAGAAAAAGAAAACAAATTTCTTATAACCAATATGCACAGTTAAGCAAAACAAATTCTTCCAGTGGTTACGCACAAAAACATATGGCCCATTCTTCACACTATCTATCACTTCTCTGTAATGGAAAGTATGTTTCTGACTAGTTGTCTGCAATCATGAATGGTCATTTTATTGATCATAGTTCTTACAGCTTTCAAACTTTTTCATTTTTATAATGCCACTGTATAAGTTGTTTTCCTGATTAAGCTCACGTTATTCTTCATCAGTTTACAAAATTCTTCAAAATAGTTCATTTTCATACTATCGATGTTTTAGTAGAAGCCATTCTTCTGGTTCTCATTTTACTCTGCACTAGTTGATAAAAGTCTTCCATTCTTTTTTTTTTAAATCATGTTTCCTCATTTCATAGAGTCCAATAGTACTTCACCACATCCATATAATATTTAGCCATTCCTTAGTTGTTAGACATCCTCTTAGTTTCTAGATTTTTGTCCAAAAAAGAGGTGCCAAAAATGTTTTGGTACATAAAAGATCTTTTCCTCTTTGATCTCTTTTGAGTATAGACTTAGCAGTTATATAGTCTTATTTTTTAATATTAAACTCTGATCTCAAGATTGGATGTGTATGTGTGTATGTATGTATGTATGTGTGTGTGTATGTATGCATGTTCGTATGTATATAAATAATAATAGCTTAAAACATTCTCTCCCAATGGGGATTTGTGTTTTAACAGATCTCAAAAATTTGAGTAATAGGAATGAGGGTGAAATTTCAGGCCTCAGTCAGTACTAGATATTATGAGTAGAAAAGAGTGTTGTTTTGAATAAAATCATAGCAGTAGTTTTCAGCTATTTCCCCTCACTTTACCCATATTCTCAAAGCCCATTTTGTTCAATAACAAGCAATAGAAAAGCAACATTTTGGGTCCTGCATAAACTATCAATTAGATAAATGAAAGACAAAATGCTTAGAACCGGCCAGATTAGTCTGGGTTATTGGTTGGTTTCAAAATAACTGCTTGCTGGTCACCTCAGACTGTTTTGTCCACAGACACTCCCAAACCCTGTAGCAGCAGTGATAGAATCTGACTCTTGGGAGATGGGGCTGGGAGGTCACTTGATACGCAAGCATTATCCATTGTGCTAAGGACCTCAAGTTCCCAAGGCAGTCTAGCACTAAAGGATTAGCTGAGGTGTAGTGGTTGAGCATATTAACATGACCATAGTGGGATTTAGAGGTATCAGAAAGTAGAAGAGGGATAGGGTGAAGTGTATTAGTAAAAATGGCTGTAAAGACTGGCTATTTCTGGGCTGCCATCAAGGCATAGGAATTTTTTGTTGTTGTTGGAAGGGATTTTAAAGAGCATTTAGACCAAGGGTTCTTGACCTCTCTTCTATCATGGACCCCTTCACAGGCTGGTGAAGCCTATAGGCCCCTTCTCAGAGTAATGCTTTTAAATGAATAAAATAAAATACATAAGATTACAAAAGGAAACCAATATATTGAAATAGTTTTGATATTTGTTATACTGGATGGCTCTCTGGGATGGTGAGAGGTGGGATATTGAGGAAAACTTTGGTGATGTCAAAACAAAAGACAACAAAAACTTCTTTTTAAAAAAAGAAATAGAGTTATCCAAAAAGTTTAAAAAATAAGTTCATGGACCCTAGGTTCAAAACCTCTTATTAGACCAATGCCTTAATTTGATAGATTAAGAAACTAAGGCAAAGATAAATTAAGTGACTCATCCAACGTCAGATAACTAGTAAAAAACAGGATCTGCATCCAGCTCCTCTGACTCCAAATTGAGTGTCTTCCCCCCTCTATATCACATTGCATCTAGGAAGGTATCCCTTCTATGACATTCCCAAAAAGAAGTCATCTTTGTTCAATCAGTCACCCGATTGAAGTTGAGGAGCTCACTACCTCTGGTGTCCACTCATAGAGAATGTATTAAATGTCATGAACAGAGAAAGTTAAAGGGGCAGCACTGGTAATGGGATCCCTCCCCCAATGCTGTAATTTTGTGCCGTGGTTGGGAGTGGGGTATGTTCACAGGTGTTAATATAAGGCCAGATTATGCCCTTGTAATGCTGCTGACTGCCTCCCACCTACATACCCACACCTGCCAGTATGAAGACCCAGCAGTGACTCTGCCTATCTGAAGTTTACCAGCTGAGCTGGTGTAATAGCAATCTAGATATGAAGATCTTTCCCACTCATTAACAGGCCATGTGACCTGCTTCCGTCACAGGAAGCCTAAGTTGAGTGTGGTGGGAGGAGCTTCCTGACAGGAAAAGGAAGTTATGTCACAGGAAATGCTGAGAGAGAAAGAGAGAGAGAGAGAGAGAGAGAGTGCAGTTATGGCTGCTATTGGCCACACTCATGATTATTAGAACCAAACAGCAGGGGGTCAGAGAGGTTTTGGGATGACGAGGCTCCATGTTGTACTTTGTGTATTGAATGTTTTACTGCTCTGATAGATTGGATAAATGGCTTATGGGATATGGTTCTCCGGTGTCTGAAGAAATGGTTTACTTCTACCTTCTACGTGGAGAACCTTGTATACTTCGCGATATAGAACCACAGAGGCATTTTGACAATTATCACCTACATTATTATTATTGCCTTACTGTTACAGCTGGCTCCCAAAACCTTTCTAAAAGAGAATGTCACCATGCTGGCATTCATAATTTGGCTTACGTAGTACTGGTCCATGACTCATGCTAACCAAAAGAAAAAATCCAAAGACTATGACAATAGCAATCAAAAGAGGCAACTTGGTTGAAGACCGGGCTTGACAAGTATGACCTGTGCTTTAACTGTATTCCAAAAGTATACCAAAGAAATTTGGTATCCAAATCCGTTGGATTTGGGCTCTATCCAATTTGGGCTCCATCACTTTGGAGACAGACAAGTTGCTACTCACTGGACTCCTGGGCAGAGGTTCTTAGTCAAAGATCCATGAACTTAGTTGTTGGGTTTTTTCCTATTTTTATCGTTATGGTTTCCTTTGTAGGCCTATGGATTTTATTTTGTGCTTTTAAGTACATTATACTGAAAAGTGCTCTATAGCATGAAGGATCTGCCAAAGAGGTGCAGACACAAAAATGGTTAAGAACCCCTGCCCTCAGGAGTTGGTTTGTAAAGATTTTGTAATATTGGTATCTATTTAGCATCTATTCTTCTTCTTAAACAATAACAACCCAACTCTTCCCTTCTTTCTCCCCCATCCCAACAATCTTGCCATGGGGAAAACCCTCACAGAATCAGTCTGGACAGAAATCCAATAGAACAGGCTACTAAACCTAACTTCTTGGCATCTGGGTCACTGCTGTTCCCTTCCCCACCCCCGCCAAAGGACAGGATGGGCAAGTTATCTTCCAGCTTGTTTGGCAGATAGATGTCTGATTGCCCTGTAGGAACTGAAGGAACTGGAGATGTTTAGCTTGGAAAAGAGAAGACTGGAGGGAACACGCTAGCTGTCTTTGAGCATTTGAAGGGCGGTCATGCGGAAGAATGAACAGATTTGTTCAGGCCCCCCAGGGCAGATCTAGAAGCAATGGGGGGAAGCTGCTGAAAGATTTCTACTTAATAGGAGGAAAAACCTTCCTGACAATCAGAGGTGTCCAGAAGTGGAATGGGCTGCTTCTGAAGGTGCACGTTTTCCCCTTACTGGAGGTCTACAAGGAAAGGTTAGATGGCCTCTCATCAGGAACGTCAGAGAGAGAATTCTTGTTCACATACAGGTTGGGCTGCATGACTTCTGAGGTCCCTTCCAGGTTCAAGATGCCCTGATTCTATGATCCTTGCATTGCTTCCTCTCAATGCTCCAGGCAGCTGTATCCAATGCCAAACCTTGGAATCTCACCCTAAAAGACAGATAGATAGATAGATAGATAGATAGATAGATAGATAGATAGATAGATAGATAGATAGATAGCCAGACGGATGAGAGAAGGAGAGAGAGAGAGAGAGAGAGAGAGAGAGAGAGAGAGAGAGAGAGAGACTGAGAGTTTGAAGATAATGATACCTTACCTGCAGAAGGCAGACAAGCCAAAGAATGTTAGAGCTAAAAGCATGATCTAAGCCAATTTCACACCCAAGGCATCAAGCCCCTGAAAGCTTACCAAGTAAATGGATGATCATCCAGGATCTGCTTCAATGTCTGCCTTTTAAAGAAAGCTATTTTCTTTTTGGACAGCTCTTGTTTAAAAGTTATTTCATATTGAGTTGAAAACCTGCTTCCGTATAACTTCCAACCACTGGACCTAATTTTTCTCCTCCTGGAAAATCATAAAAGCCCCTTATCTTCTCATCTCCCATAATGCCTGGTAAGCCAGGTCCCCCTAATTTGTGCTTGAATGATTATTTTACCCTAAATGTAGGACTTTACATTTACCCCTGCAAAATTTCAACGGATTGTTTTTAGCCTAGCATAGCCTATTATGATCTTTTCACATAATTCCACTCTCTAACATTAGTTAGGTATACTTCTCTGTTTGCTCTTATCTGCAGATCTGTTACATCTTCTATGTCTTCACCATTCATTAATAAAAATGTTGAGCAGGACTAAATCAGAGACAGAGCCCGGGCAGGGACAGAGTGTCAATAGAGACATCTCGCAAGGTTGATTTCAATTCATCGATGAGGTCTTTAGGCCTTTTAGTTCAAGGTAAGAATTCACCTGATCATATACTACTCTTTGGTCTACTTTTCTCCATCTTATCTCCAGGAATCTTATCTTCAAGAATATCAAGTCTTTCATGCAGAGACCAGGTAGCTAAACCCTCAGCTGATATGACTAAGGGCTAAGTAGGAACTGTAGAAAAAGTCATGACTCAGATAACGTTTTATTTTAATCCCCTTTTGTGTTTATTTTTCTTTTCCAAAATGTGCAGCACCTCAACCAGTCTGCCCTAAGCAATGTAGAATGGTCCATACTTATCTTTTCTCCCTTCCCTCCATCTAAATATATTCATTCCCTCAGGGCCCTGCTAGGTGCCTGAGGCTAATCAGATATATCTAGGAAGAAATTAATAATAGCTTCATATGGTCATAAATTTAACGGGGAATACCAGTGGTACCAAGGCATCATTGAAGATGGAACTTTGAGCCTCTGGGGAAATGGAGAGAGATAGATTTGGGCTTAAGGAAGCCCCTCTTATGTGGGTGGCCACCTAATCCAACTGCACACAGCACCAAGTGAAGAATTCAGGAATATTCTCTCTCTCCTTGACCCAAAATCCTGTAATTACAAGGAACTTATCAAATTTCTTATCTCAGGGACATGCCTGCCCAGCCAACCCCACTGTAAAGTTTAGAATCCAGACAACCCCCCTTTTAACTAGCAGGATTCTTCTGTATGTAGGAGGTGGAATAGATTTTGACATGGAGGTAAAGTAAGGACAGGTCCCCAAAAGAATACTGCGTTGATGTGAAAAGGAAAATATGTAAATAGCAATAAGCACTTAAATTTGCATGGCACCTTAAAAATTGCTTTCAAAATTCTCCTACCTCTATTTTCTTGGATTATTATAACTACCTTGTGAAAAGAGTATGTAAGATGTTAATGGCCTGTTTGATATATGAGAAGACTGAGGCCTCAAGATGACAAGGCACTTGTCCAATTCGATTCAACAGAGAAGTTTATGAGTTACCTAACAGGTAGGGCAGCAGATACAGTGCCATGCCTGGAGTCAGGAAGACTCATCTTGGTAAGTTTAAATCTGGCCTCAGACACTTATGTATAAGCTGTGTGACACTGGGCAAGTCACTTAACCCTGTTTGCCTCAGTTTCCTCATCTGTGAATGGAGCTAGAGAAGGAAATGGCAAATCACTCCAACATCTTTGCCAAGAAAACCCCAAATAGAGTCAGGAAGAGTCGGACCCAACTGAAAACAAGCAAACAACAAACGAGGTACTATGCTAGTCACTGAGGAGACTGACCAATGGGGACCCCATCCTCAGAACACTGGCCAAGTTCCTCATTATACAAAAACAAAAATAAAACAGGACCTGCCCTGAGAGAGCTTACATTTTACTGGAATGTACAGGACATACACAAGTAATCAAATGAAAAGATTTTATATACAAAGTAGTAGCAATAATTTCAGGAGGGAGGATGTGGTAATATCTAATGAAGGAATCAGAAAAGGCCTTTTGTAGAAGATAGTAACTGAGAGGTGCTCTGAAGGAAGCCAGGGATTCTGCCAGGCAGAGGTGAGGGGTGGGGGAGTGCAGTCCAGAATGGAGGTGGAAAACTGAATGTTGTGGATGGGGAATAGCTAGCAGGCCACAAAACCTCATTGGTAGCAGAGATGGGACTAGAAACCAGATCTACTAAATCCTTATCGATTATCTATGCCTTCATATTTCCCCCCGAGCTGAAGGAAGTTCCAAAAGTGACCAGAGTATGAATGGAACCTTCTTTGCCTCTAAATGGTAGAAAAAACCCTTTGGGGATGACCTTAGTAATTATGGGGATTATTTTTCAAGCCTCTATAGTGGGTTTTCTTTTTTTCATTCTTTCTTTTGAGTTTCTTTCCTTTTTTCTTCTTTCTTTCATTTCTTTCTTTTTTCTTTCTTTTCTCTTTTCCTTCCTTCCTTTCCCTTCTTTCCTTCCTTCCTTTCTTTCCTCCTTTCTCTTTCATTATTTATTTCCTCCTTTCTTTCTATTCCATTCCTTCCTTCTCTGTTTCTGTCTCTCTATGTCTCTGAGTTTCTATGTGTTATCCCATTAACTTGAATCCCAAGAGCACGCCATCACACCCAATATAAAGACCAAGAAGACAAGCACATTCCCCTCTTTCCTCTGGGGGAGCTGGAGACATTGGAAGGAATGCAAATAGCATCTTCCAAATACCTCTCCTTGCAGAGCATGCCTCTTCAGGCTGAAGACCCAACAACTCTGCTTGAATTCCTATTGTAGGTCCTATGGGGTTATTAATAGTCACATCAACCATAACATGCTATCTGTGGGCATCAAAATGTGAGACTTTTGCATTGGGTTTCTTTCCTTTTTTCCCTCCCTCTTTTCCTTTCCTCTCCACCCCCTCACCTGCCTTGTGATGAAACAAAATAGTTATACCAAGACATCCATTTTTTCTCTCCTAAACTACTACCAGCTGAGGCCCTGGCTCAGCCTGAAGAGAAATAGCCAACACTCATCCTAATTGGCATTATTCATGTAAATTCTTTCCTCCTCCGCCACTCTTTTTTTGCTTGATGGGAAACTAGAATCTAAATAGAGAAGGTGGTTATCTCTCCTGGAATGAGCAGTGTTATTAATTTGGAAGGTGAAAAGAATGGTTTCATAAGCCAGAGGGCTTATTTAGAATGAGAGGAAGCAAAGCATTCACGGCATTACAGGAGCTCAGAGGTGGATGGAATCTCAAAGACTATCTAGTCCAACTCATCACTAATGTAGCTGCAAGAGCCCTTTACCTCTGGCTCCCTCCTCTATAACTCCCCAAGTGGAATAGCACTTATTCCAAAAGAATCCATTTCCTCAGAGCTTCCTGCAAAACTGTGTTCCTCCCTTGCCTTCAAAACTTATCCCAAACCTTGCCTCTTCCAGGATACCTTCCCTGTTTAATAGACTGAGAGCTGGAAGGATTCTGAGAGGTCATCTTGTCCAACTTCCTCATTTTATTTATGTATTTATTTATCTATCTATCTATCTATCTATCTATCTATCTATCTATCTATCTATCTATCTCTCTGTCTGTCTACCTATCTATCTAACCATCTATATATCCATCTACCTACGTATCTATCTATTCATCTGTCTATCTCTCTGTCTATCATCTATGTCCCCATGTATCTATCTATTCATCTATCTATCCATCCATCTATCTAACCATATGTATCTATCTATTCATCTATCTCTCTGTCTCTCTATCATCTATGTCCCCATGTATCTATCTATTCTTCTATCTGTCCATCTATCTAACCATCTATCTATCCATCTACCTACGTATCTATGTATTCATCTGTCTCTTTGTCTCTCTATCATCTATGTCTCCAAGGATCTATCTATTCATCTATCTATCCATCCATCAATCATCTATCTATGGATCTATCTAATTTCTTTTTGAGATTGGGCCTCTGCAGGATGTAAGTACAGTGACCACTCACTAGCTTGATCCCAATAATGTTTGACTTGGGATCTTTGACTAACTCCATTTCTGACCTGGACCAGTTCACTCGTCCTTAGATAGCCTGGTGGCTCCCCATTCCCCAGGATTCACCATAGTAGTGCCAGACCCAATTGGCTTAGCCACTAGAGCTCAAGAGATCTACTAGCCCTGACCTCCTTAGTAAAAGGAATTATAGTCATGTACCAGGCCATAGGACTGGTTAGCTATAATTTTACAGATGAGGAAACTGAGGCCCAGGGAAGTGAAATGTCTTGCCTAAAGCCTTATTGGTAATCAGTCATAATGATTGTGAGTCTGTGCACTATGCCCAGCGTTCCTTTTCCTAATGATGATAAGTTAGTTTGGGGGAGCCAATGTTGCTAATGATACTAAATTAATTTTGGGGGCCCAACTAACACTGGCTACTGGTTGAAGGGACCATAGATCCATAGGTCTAGGGCTAGAAGGGAATTTAAAGTTTTGTCCAATCTTTCTTACAGATGAAGAAATTGAGGCCAGGAGGGATAAAGGGATTTGTCTAAGGTCACACGAGTCCTTAGGAGCAGTCAGAATTCAACTTGAATCTGGATCCACAGCTCTTTCCATTATATAACACTGTCCTTCTTGGCAAAGTTATCCCAGTGGTTTTAGAAGGAGCTCGTCATGTCCAGGCTCACAGTACATTGTTTATCTCCCAGCTGTCAGCCTGCAGCTGTAGTATAATGGTTCTGTGTGGGGAGGTGTGAAGGAAGAGAGGGCATTTCATTTTATTCCATTTTTTCTGAGTTAGGTGAAAACCCCTCTGAAGTTTTCCTCATGAGTCTCCTCTGCCTTGCCCTTTGTGTCATGTCCCTTCTCTTACTTCTTTACTTGTCTCTCTCTCTCTCTCTCTCTCTCTCTCTCTCTCTCTCTCTCTCTCTCTTTCTCTCTCTCTCTCTTTCTGTCTCTCTCTCTTTCTCTCTCTCTCTCCCTCCCCTATCTTTCTTTCTCTTTTACTCTCCCCAGGTCCAATGGCAATCAGAAGTTGGATGAAAGAAAGAAAACTACTTCTGTCCTTTCTTGCCTTTAGCAGCAGATTGGAGGCAGGCAGGATCTTAGACTTCCTCTAGTCCAGCTGCTCCTTTTTACAGGTGAAGAAAGCAAAGCCTGAGAAGGTGAGCTGACCTCCCCAATGTGGCACACCTAGTGAATGATAGAACCAGGTCCTGGAGCCTCCAAGATATTTGTGTAGATAGCAAAACAAATGCACTGCACCATCCGCACTTTTGGTCTTTGAACCCCCTTGTGATTGGTTATGTGGATTTGAAAGGTAAGGCTAGGGTCAGCAGTGGAGTATGTGGCATCTTGTATGTGAAGATCGCTGGCTAATACAGGGAATCAGATCATCATCTTGACCTCATTACTGCCTTGTCCTAAACAAGTAAGACACTGGAAATACAAGGACAAAAAAAGAAATATTTCCTTCCTCCTACCCAGGGGAAAAATATATACCTACATTATATATGTATGTCTGTGTGTTTCCATGTATGTATGGGCATGTATAATAAATAGACTTGGGGGACAGAGCATTAGCAACTGGAGGATCAACAGAAACTTAGAAATTTAGAGAGCAATGCCTTAGCAGAATTTTGAAGGGAAACAAAGGATTCTATGAAAATCTGTCCCATTTGTTCTAGTCTATTTACTCAATCAATCAAGCAACAGGCATTTGCCCAGGATGGAGAAGCCTGTTAGAAGAGATGGAATTTGAATGCAGGCCTCTGGAGGTGGTAGGCCACTGTCCTCTGGTATAAAAATAAGTTGGCTTTGTGTGCTGGCTGCAAACCAATTAAAAATATCCATCAAGGTTATTTTGTGCTGGACCGAGGGCAGGAGGTGATAGTAGGCAGCATAGCTCGCCTATGTTGGTGGAACAAAGAGGCATTGAGAATAACCCACATGGTGCCCTTTCTTCCCTAAAGTTGTACAGAGCAAGGCCTTGCCTTCTTGCCCACGCTTTATTTCTTACTGCATAATGCATGTAGTTACTGAGTACATTTCCCTCAGTGACTTTGCGGGTCTTTGGGAATGGGTCTGGGTCACCCAAACCTTTCATGGCTTCATGAAATATAGAGAAGTTCTTCCTGTATGCCCAGGGTCCTCAGGTTATAGCATAGTCAGCCCTTCCCCGCAACCCCAGCTCAGAGTCAGCCTTGAATGAGGGATACAACAGTTCAAAGAAGAGAAAGATCATTGGGGGTTGGAGCACCCAGAGAGCATTTCACGGAGGAGAGGATGTTCTGTCTGGGCTGGGGCAAATGGGAAGGATTTTGAGAGGTACAGACAAAACGAGAAACTTGAGCATGGAAAGAATACTGGATTTGGGGTCAGGAAGACAGGTTCAAATGCTACAGCATTGGTGAGCTGTGTGAGTCTAGAAGTCTCTCAATCGCTCTGAGGCTATTTCCTCATTTGTAGTGGAATTTCTATTTCACAAGGCCACTGTAACTGATGCAAACTTTAAAGCATTTTATAATGACAATGTTAATACTAATAATAGCATATACATAGCATGTTAAGGTTTATAAAGCCCTTTACAAATATTACCTCATTTTTATCCTCGCAATAACCCGGACAGGTACATACTGTTACTATCTTGTTTTAAAGATGAGGAAACTGAGGAGGGTAGAGGGTAAGTAACTTACCCAGGGTCACTCAGCTAAGTAAGTATATGAAGTAAGATCAGAATTCAAGTCTTCCTAACCCTATATCTAATGGTCCATCCAGTATCCGCTGCACTGTCTAGCTATTACGTCTTCATACATATTATACATATGTGGGAAAGCTGAATGACATAGTGGAGAGTTGACTTTGAGTTAGGCCATCTTGGGATCCAATCCAAGCTACACGATAGTGAGAAAAACACACCTTCCCTGGGCCTCAGGGGACTCTGAGATTTATTTGTTAATTTATGATGTTCTATCTATGTCAGTGGAGGAAGTTCTAGAACAGAAGATCTGAACTGTTAATATACTGTTTTAAAATAATTAGCAGTAGGTGTAAACTTTGGCCTCTAAAGCCCATGATCTGAACTTTTCCATATAAAGCACTTAGGCATAAGGTAGCATAGAAAGAATAAGGAAAAGAAGAAAGGGAGGGAGGGCGAGAGAAAGGAAGGAAGGAAGGAAGGAAGGAAGGAAGGAAGGAAGGAAGGAAGGAAGGAAGGAAGGAAGGAAGGAAGGAAGGAAG
>CM053624.1:121711711-121763664 GCA_028646595.1 Phalanger gymnotis | reverse complement strand
ATCCACATTTTATGGATGAGAAAATAGGCCAAGACAGGTTAAGTGACTAACCCATAGACACTGCCCAGCTGATGGGCATCTACTTTGTTTCCTTACTACTACAAGTACTGCTATAAATATTTTGGTATATCTGAGGCCTTCTTTCTTTGACTTCTTGGAGGTACATATCTAATAATAGGTCAAAGTCATAGACATCTTAATCATATTCTTAACATTACTCCAGATTGCTTTCTAGAGAATGGACTACATTTTAGCTGGGGATATTTACGAAGTGGCGTCATTTGACGGAGGATGATGAGGATAGAGGAAAAACTTGAGACCTTGTGATATGCAGTTTTGAAGAAAGGACTGGGGATGGCTTGGCAAATAGAAGACTTAAGTGGGGCATCATAGCTATTTGTAAATACCTGAAAGGCTGTTGTCTAGAAGGATTAGATTTTGTTCTACCTGACCCCAGGAAGCAAAACTAGAAGTAATTTGTAGAATGAACAGAGAGGCAAACTGAAGCTTGATGTAAGAAAGAAAAAAGCTTCTTAGAAATGAAAGGTATTCCTTTGGTCCAACAATACTACTGTATCCCAAAGAGATCATAAAAAGGGGAAAAGATTTACATGTACAAAAAATATTTATATCATCTCTTTTTATGGTAGCAAAGAATTAGAAATTGAAGAGATACCCGTCAATTGGGGAATGGCTGAACAAGTTGTGGTATATGAATGTAATGGCATATTATTGTGCTATAAGATATTATGAGCAGGCAGATTTCAGAAAAACCTGAAAAGATTTACATGAACTGATGCTGAGTGAAGTGAGCAGAACCAGGAGAACATTGTATACAGTAACAGCAATATTGTGCGATGATCAACTGGGACTGACTTAGCTCTTCTCAATAATACAATGATCTGAGACAAGTCCAAGAGACTCATGATAGAAAATGCTGTCCATATCCAGAGAAAGAACCAATGGAATCTGAATGAATCTGAATACTATTTTCACTTTCTTTATTTTTTGTAGTTTTTTCCTTTTATTCCAATTTTTCTTCCACAACATGACTAATATGGAAATAAGCTTTACATTTTTGTACATATATAACCAATATCAAATTGCTTATAGGCTTAGGGAGTAAGGAGAAGACAGAAACAGAGAAAATTTGGAACTTGAAATTTTATTTAAAAAATGCCAAAGTTGTCTTTACATGTAATTGAAAAAAATTAAATATTATTTAAAAGAAAAAAAGAAATTAGAGGTATTCGAAACTGGAAGTTGTGCGTACCCTATCACTAAAGGTTCTCACATAAACCATTTGGCACAGATGAGGAGTCTTCTTCAGATATGGGATAAAGCTAATGATTTCTGAGGCCCCTTCTAGTTCAAGTTCTGAGATTCCGTGTCATGGAAACAGGTTAAGATATTGAACTATCTCCCCTGCCTTCTGGCTGTCAGGAGCTGCAAATATTGGCTTTGTTTCCCATTGTGAAGACTAGACATATCGGGATTAATGCTAATCAGGACAGGAAATCAAAGAACTCTCTAGACAATGCTAGAGATCCCTACACCATCCAGGCTTCTACTGAGCATTAGGATAATACATCTGCCCTGGATGTCAGGTCATAACAGGTATGGTTGAGAAAACAGGGAAGGGCTTGGAAGGTGTCATCAAGGACAAAACTGTCACTATGTGACACTATGTCCTGATTACCCAGGCCTTCCGTATTCTCTGTGCCCAAGGCCTCAGGCAACTTACAGCACAGCTTGGCACACGAGGTTCCCCGGCAACACATAAAACAGAGGGGAAACAAATATAGATGAATTCACAGAGAAAGCTACCCATGAGCAACAGTCCCCTAGAGCCATGGTACTGCCAAGAAAGGGCCTTACCAGGCTTTGTTACTCTCTACCTCCCTCTCTCTCCTTCCAGCACAGCTCTAATACAGATATAGGCCCGCCTAGAGGGTCTGTCTCTCTCTGTTTTTACAGAGTGAGAGAGGGGCTGGTGCTGTCATCAGGACTCTCGGCAATATCTGCTGCCTTCCTTCCCCACAGGTCAACTGCCTTTCTTCTCTGGTTATTGCAATATTGTCCAGGAGATCTTGTCTGGCCAGGATGTGCTTTTGTGGGGCCCCAAAAAGGAACTTTCTATATTCTCTCAGGACCATCTGACTGAACAGGAAAGACATAATTTCTTGTCATTTTTCTGAAGATGCTTTTTCCTCCCTCCAGGGATTCTATGGGCCTAATCAGGACACATCCATTGTTTTAGAGGGAAGATTATTTTCCCTCCACACACTTCATTATTTAGAAGTGCTTGAGATGCTCAAGTGGTGTGCCAGAAAGAACCACAGGAGCTCAGAGTGGGAATAGACCTTGGCGATTATATCTTCTGCTCCTACATCTTAAAGATGAGGAAGCTGGGTCTCAACAAGCCCAAGGTTACACCGGGAATTAATGAGACAGCGAGGACTAGAACGCAGGTCTTTGGATTCCCAGGCCCATGCTCTTTGGACCATGCCATCCTAACCCTGGACTGTCCTTACAGAGCTGCTCCTTTTCCTCAGTGAGATCCTGATCTTGGGTTACTCACGGGCAAATGGGAACACGCATTTGTAAGACAGCTGATGGAGAGGGGGGCATGTCAGCACTACAGTCTGTGTCATAGAACAGAGCATTTCTCTGTGCAAAAAAAAGAACTGGCCTGTCTGGGGCCTGCGCCCATGACCTTGACCTCATTAGTGCTGACAGTGAATGGAGATGCTTGCCAGGGCTGCAGCCACACAGAGGATGTTACCAAGGGGAACCAAAGGCAGGAGGGCCGGACGCAGCTGTGAACCTGAGCTGTATTGCTCCTTCATGGCTCTGCAGCCCTGCTCCCACATTCTTTATCTATCTTTTCGTAGTCTGGCTATGAAATAAGTAAAACCAAGTAAGAATGGAGCTTTTAGCTTTGTCTTGTGTCTGGGGCATTTCAGAGGCAATTCTGCATAACTTAGACCTAGAAGACAGTGTAAGCTGGGAAAAAAGATTCAGACATGAGGGAGAAAGCAAAGGCCACAGGCCCTTTATGTTAGGACTATGTGGAAATAATTTTTGGTAGCTCCCTTGTCATACCTACCCACCCACGAAGGAGAAGGGAACAAGCATTTATTAAGCATCTACTATATACTAGGCACTGTGCTGAGTGCTTATAAATATCTCACTTGATCCTCACAATAACCCTGAGAGATAAAGGCTATTGCGATCTCCATTTTACTGTTGAGGAAGCTGAGGCCAGAAGCAGTTAAGAGATTTGCCCAAGGTTACACATGTAGCAAGTGTCTGAGGCCAGGCTTGAACTGGGATCTTCCTGACTCTACCCCCTGAGCCATCTAGCCGCCCGAAGAAAAGGCATCCTTGCTAAGCTTGGCAGTCACCTGTTTTCAGAACAACGTCCGAAGGCTCGGCCCCAGCCCTTCTGTCTCTTCTTGGTCACCTAAGCTCAAAAGCAGGGCAGAACTGGTGGAAGCTTTTCTTCAGTCTTTGATCCATGGACCTTCAGTATGACCAGAAGGAGACCTGCACTCAACCAAATCAATTGTAGCCCCACTGAGCATCTCTCACAAGGTCTAAGTGGCCTTCCCTTGTTAAAGCTAAGTAAACCTCCTTTTGTTAACTGTTAGACGGACTATGTGTGTCTCATTCACCGCAGATCCAAAAACCAGTGATATCAGTGACCAGCCCTATGACAAACCCCTACAACAAATGCGGAAGAGACAAAGTATGTTTTCATTGCCTTCCTAACCTCCCCTTCTCGGCTTCAAGAACACTCTGTCCCCAACCTACATTCTAGGTACCTAGTTTGAGTTTCCCTTACCTCCTGACAAAGAATGTTTTCAAACTAAGTGGAAAAACACCGATTCTGATGTCAGAGAATGTAGGTTCAAATTCTGCCTCTGACACACACAATCTGTGTGACCTTGGGTGAGTCACTTGAGGTGTCTCTGGGGCTCAGTTTCTTCATCTGTAAAATGTGGGACTGGACTAGATAGTCTCTGAGGCTCCTTCCAGCTCCTTGTCTATGATCCTCTGATCCAATATCATTCATTGTCTCTTTGGGTAAATGTGGGCCAGTCACTGTTGTCTCTCCGAGGTGCATTTATACTTACAGCTCAATCTCTGTTTGGGGAATGAAAGCCTGCGTCCCTTGAGAAAGCAGTTTAATGTTTCACTGGGTTCTGTTCCTCTGTTTCAAGGCTAATAATATTTGAAGTTTCAGAAACTCCCCTGTGATGCACTAAGGACCCCAAATGAGAACTGAAAAAGGGTTTCTGTTCAAAAAGTGAATAATTTGCCAGCCACTCAGCAATATTAGGTGAGCGATAGCCAAGCCTCAAGCAGGAGGGCCTGGGTTTCTTGAGGAGAACATGTGCTTTGCATCATGCCAACATGTCGCTACAGAATCTGTGTAAAATTGAGTGTGGAGTTTGAGGTCGTTGAGTTTGATTTTTTAATGTAGTCGTCATGGTGATGTAAAAATGGTGATAGAATGGGGCTAGACCAGTGGGACTAGTATAGATATACTGAACACTCAAAACTTTTCCTGGAGCTATCACCAAGAAACAGGAAGTGCTGCTGGCCCAGGGAGTTCTCTCGCCCTGGTCCAGCCAAGGTTGACCTTCCTAGTAGCTGGCTTCTTGTGGGATATTGTTTGAGGGGTTCCCTCACCTATAACTGTAACACCTGGCACTTACGTAGTATACTAAGATTTGCAAAGCACCTCACATCCGTCATCCTATTTGATTCTCAAAAGAACCCTGAGAAGTCGGGGCTACAGATATTAGCCTCATTTTATAGATGAGGAAACGGAATCTTGGGAGCTAAATGGCTTACCTGTGGTCGTATGGCTAGTGATAGAGACGAGATTTGAACCCAGACCTCAGTTGATTCTAGGTTCAAGGCTCTTTCCCTTATAGCAGGCTCTCTCTCACAATGCATTGTATGCGTATGCATGTATGCGTATGCGTGTATGCGTATGCATGTATGTGTATATGCATGTGTATATGTATATGTATGTGTATGTGTGTATGTGTATATGTATATGTATATGTATATGTATATGTATGTGTGTATGTATGTGTGTATGTATATGTATATGCATGTGTATGTGTGTATATGTATGTGTATTGTGTGTATATGTATGTGTATGTGTGTCTTATGCTTATATGTATACGTATGTGTATGTGTATATGTATATGTATTGTGTATGTATATGCATGTGTATGTGTGTATATGTATGTGTAAATGTACATATACATACACATATATACATATACATGATATGCACATACATGTGTATGTGTGTATTGTTATATAGTATATGTATAGATGTGTGTATATATAATATATAGGTTTCTTTTGTTTTTACATTGCCTTTGTTTCTGAATCTATCCTTCCCTCCTTCCCTATCAAATGAACCTTCCCTTATTAAAAAGGGAAAAAAAGTCACTTAACCTCAATTGCCCTGCCTTACCCCCTCCAAAAAAAAGGAAAAAAAAGGAATGAAAAGAGAAAGAGGGAAAAAAATGCAGCTCAGCAAAACTAAAAATACGTCAACTGAATCTGACTGTATTTGCAGCATTCCATACCCATAGTCCCCCTAGCTCTACAAAGCAGAAAGTGAGCTCCATTTTCTCATCTCTTTTTGGGTACAAATGTTCTCAACAAGCAGATTCTCTCTTTCTGCGACTGCCCATTATTTGAAATTCCACCATTTGATGTTTTTTCCATTGGATTGCTACTCCTATGGCATTTTTTTTAAATGAAGACCTTCTAAGAGGAGTGATACATAATGTACTCACACCTTAACATGAATTCATTTATCAGATTTCTTTCTCCTTTTCTTATGAGTTGAGAACTGAGAGAATGGAAGTTTTGATAGGGTGATAGAAGAAGAGAATTATCATTTTAGAGAATAAGGCAATGGCTGAGAGGTCTGAATAAGGTTCCACAATGGGTAGAATGTAGGTCCTGGGTACCATAGAGTGGGAGGAAGAGAAACAAGTGGGTGGATTGTGAAATAAACCTATTGACTGATCACTTTTGCCAGGGACAGAAGCTATAAGCCAGGGATGCTGGCTTGATGATTTGGGGTATGTGACTAGATTATATAAATATAAAACTAGTGACAGAATGAAGCGGCAAACAGCAGTTAGACAAGTAGATTCAGGGTGCTGCTATTAGAAAATCAGCCTCAGACTGTCAGCTCAGGGCTGCTTCTGTCTGTCACCTCTGAATCACTTCGTTTTCTCCCTGGCTGCGACTTAGCCCTGCCAGTCACATCCCGTCAGCCAGCCCTACCATTTGGGAGCCCCTGAAAGATATGACCTACTTTAAGCCAGTTTCAGATTTGAACAGTATTCATATTTATGTGTGGATTTCTCCATGACGGTGCCTCTCCCCATCCCAGCAGAGTGTTGCTTATAAAGGAAGCTGCTGGGTCTCTGCAATGACTAAAAGATAGGAAACCCCAGGGAGCTGAGGTGTGTCTCTTCATCTTTAACATTTATTAAGCTCCAGCTGTGTGCTCAGAAGTACTAAATACAAAAATTGAATCCGATAGAGGCCCTGCCCTCATGAAGCTTATAATCCAAGAGGGGAAATCCCCATACTCAGATAGCGATAGTGTTCATCCTCCTATCAAATAGGGAAGTAGTTTTGGTTATGTGGGTTACTGTAATCACCTCCTACTTGACCTCCTTGTCTCCAGCCTCTTCCAACTCCAATCCTCAGTGGTTCAGTGGATAGAGCCTTGGGAATTGCAGTCAGACAGAACTAATTCAAATTCCCACTACCCTGAGCTCCTTGAAAGGAAAGACTGTTGTGTATATGTGTGTGGCCAGGAGGAAGGGGTAGGGGTGGTGGTGGCGGTATTTGTTGGTTTGTGACCTCTCTTTGTAACCCCAGTGCTTAAAAGGTACAGTATCTGCCACATAGCAGGCACTTAATAAATGCTAGCTAATTAATTGACTGACTTCCTGGGCACATTTTTACCTTTTGTTTCCTCATTTGTAAAATGGAGATTTTAGTATCTACCTCATCCAGCTGTAATGAAGATCAGATAACATAATGTATGGGAAATGCTTTGCACGCTTTAAAGTGACACTTGGATGCAATTATTGATATTAGCATTATCTTCCCTACCACTGGCAGGTTAATCTTTCTTACAAACTTCCTCGTCAAGTCCAAACTCTTCCAACTTCTTTTTTTTCCAATCCAGACACAATACGCCCCAAACCTACCTATTCCATTTGGAGGTGAATTAGCGAGGTGACACTGGGCCTGGAATCAGAAATCACTGAACTGAAATCTGGCCTCGGTCTGTAATTAGCTGTTTGACCAGGGGCGAGTCCCTTGACCTCCATCTGCCTCAGTTTTCTCATCTGTAAAATGAGTATCATAATAGTACCTCCCCAATAGCGTTGTTATGAGGATCAAATGAGATAATATTTGTAAAGTAGCCTGGCACATAGTAGGTACTTAATAAATGCGTGTTTTCTCCCTTCCAATATGAACTCTCTTGCTCTAGGCAAGCCAAGTGCTACTCTTCCTGGCACACCCCAGGCTCATTCCTACCTCTGTGGCTTGTTTGAAATGTCTTCCCCAAACCCTCCTCCTTCTTGCTAATCTAAATTCTACTTACTTTTCAATACCCAGTTCCATTCTTACCACCTCTATGAAGCCTTCCCTCACTAATCCAGCCTGAACTAATCTGTAATTATAAAATCAGAGAATATCAGCGCTAGAAGCAAGTTTAGAGATGATCTACTCCAACTCATTCTATTTGTCGTTCGGCCATTTCAGTCATATCTGACTCTTTGTGACCTCATTTGGGGTTTTCTTGGCAAAGATCCTAAAGTGGTTTGCCATTTCCTTCTCCAGCTCCTTTTACGGATGAAGAAACTGAGGCAAACAGTATTAAGTGACTTTCCCAGGGTCACATAGCTAATGAGTGTCTGAGATCAGATTTGAACTCAGGTCCTCCTGACTCCATGCCCAGCCTTCCATCTGCTGTGCCATATAGCTGCCCACTTTCGTTGTATAGGTGAAGAAATTAAAGCTTAAGAAGTGACTTGCCCAGGTCACCATGCCCAGTTCCTTCATCCCATGCCCTTTTTCCTTCTCCTCCCCCTCAGCCCCATGGTCCGCTCTTTTTACTTCCACCAAAGTCTGTTTTAGGGAAAGGATTGAATGTCAGTCACTTGCATACCTAAGTGTGAGTCTATCACTGCATTTCCTTTCCCAGGGGCATTCATACGTGAAGCCTTTGGCTTCTGATTGGAACCAGAGCCCAAAAATCTATATCATCTGATAAAGAATGTTCAAGCATCAGTGAGCAGCTTGAGGAAGGTTTTGGTGTCAGTTGATGGTTGGCAGTGGGAGGGAGGGGAACTGAGAAGCTCTTCCCTGGTGACAGTGGAATGTCATTGTGTAGGAAACTATACATTTATAAAGCCATCCGCATTCCATCTTTTTCATTTGAGAGGGCTTGTGAACATGGATGGAGAAAAAATAATTACATCTATATTCACTAACCTGTAACTGAAAATTTGCATTTCCTAATATATGTATACATATACACACGTATAGATATACATATATGTGTACACATATACATATGTATAATATTTGTTTGTATGTTGTCTCCTCTGTTAGACTATAAGCTCCTGGAGGGCAGGGGCTATCATTTACCTCTTTTTGTATCTCCAGTAACTGGCACATAGTAGGTGCTTAATAAATGTTTATTGATTGAATGATTAATAGAAAGGACTCATAGGCTAAAGGCACCCATGATACCCAAAAAGGATAAGAAGGCCTGATCTAGAGCAGAGCTCCTTAAATTTTTTTCACTCGTGGCCCCTATCAGTGCTTCTTAAACTGTGGGTCTTGGGTCAAAACCCACAGCTTAAGAAGCGTTCTAGAGAGTGCTCAATGGCCTCCTACATGTTTACATAATCTGAATGGCTTAAGAAACTTAAATTCTTTGGTTCCCGTGTCATAAGGGAGTAGGGGCTATGATCCTAGGCCAGAAAAAGCAACAGCTGTATATCCATCAAGGAGGGTATGGTGATGTTTATTTTTCTTTTGAGAAAATATTTGGAGTTTTGGTTCAATTCAATTCAACAAACACTCCTGCTCCTGTTCTCTAGGAGACAGAAGGAGAGAGCCTGGTCCCCACCCTTAAAGAACTTGGTTGGAAAATCAGGTTTAATTAATTATCCTCTAATTAAAAACACAGGACAACCTATAACTCAGTACCAAATAAAGGAATATAGGCAGTAAATGCTGAGGAGATAGAAAGATTAAATCAGACTTAGCAACTTGCTGCTTCGTGCAGTTTTTACAGTCTAACAGGGGAAAGGGTAAGCACAGAACTAACTCTAATGTTCATTTGCCCGTGGCTCCCACGGTTCAGAGGAGGAAAATGTTATGAAGAGATGGAACAGTCAAGAAAGACTCCACAGGATTGTAGAATTTGGAACCTAGAGCAGCAAAGGACCTTGGAAGTCATCCGTGCAAGTCTTCGTTTTATAGATAAGTAAACTGGGGCCCAGAGACTGATTTGCCCAAGGTGACACAGTTAGTAAGCGGCAGAGACAGGACTCAAACTCAGGGCTTCTGACTCCAAAGCTCAAGGGCTTTTCCATTGTGGGATTTGATCCCCACCTTGAAGGACAGGCAAGATTTTATCAGGCAAAGGGAAGGAAGGAGGGCACTTCAGTGGGAAGAAACAGTGTGAGTTTTATTTCCCAAAGGAAATTAAATGTTGAAGTTTCTAATCTCCTTGTCCTGAACCCCAGACAAGAACTGGGTAGATTGGACTCCCAGAAACCTTCCCACCCCATCGGCTCTTTTTGCTTCCAGCAAGATGAGAACCTGCATGCCTCTGTGAGAGGTGGAGAGAAATGAGGTCTCTGGAATTCATTTGCATCTTCAAGTGTGTTTTAGACTGTGATTGCATATTCTATCCTTTCATCGCAGTCAGGGCAATCAGATTTCTTCCTTAAAAAGAAGTGCGCAGTTCCCAGAAGACCCGGGGGGGAGGGGAGCGGCAGCTTGTCCTGGCACTGTTCTTTCAAGTATCCTTCAGAAGGCAGTGAGCCTTCTGAAAGAGGCCAACCCTTTCATCTCAAGATAGGCCTATAGAATGGGGGGCGAGGGGATGGTACTCTAGTGTACCCCAGACACTTAAAGAAACTGAGGCCCCAAGGCAGAATGGTTATTCAAATTAAATCATGTTAAAACAGGGACAAGGTAGTAGGAAGATTCCCGGATTAGGAGTTCATATGCTGCCTCTGACACTTACTAGTTGTGTGACCTTGGGAAAGTCATTTAACTTCTCTGGGACTCATTTTCCTCATCCATTAAAAAGAGACCCAAGGAGAACTGGGGTACTTCTCTCCAAGAGTTGTTATAAGCATGAAATGAAATAACATTCATTTAATGGGTCAGCTAGGTGGTCCAGTGGATAGAGTAATGGGCCTGGAGTCAGGAAAACTCATCTTTTAGAGTTCAAATCTGGCCTTAGACACGTACTATCTGTGTGACCCTGGGCAAGTCACTTAACCCTGGTTGTCTCAGTTCCTCATTTATCAAATGGGTAGGAGAAGGAAATGCAAACCACTCCAGTGTCTTTGCCAAGAAAAGCCCAAATGAGGTCATGAAAAGTCAGACATGTTGACCAACAACAAAGAGTTTTATAAACCCTAAAGCCCTATATGGGATGTGTAGGTATGAGTGGGAGGAGGAGATGAAGAGGAGAGCAAGTCGATGAGGTCCTTGATGGGACTAACCACAAGTTCTGTCATTCTGGGACACGAGAAGATTGGCTGGGTGGGTCTGAATCCTGTGTGATTCCAGCCACAGGCAGGGCTCTAGGTGGTCCAGGAAGTTAAGGAAACATAGAGCACGGGGACTTAAAATAAACAAGGACCACATGGCCAGGCCCAGATACCCAGGAGGAGGTAGGCAGCTAATGAAAAGGACAATCCAGAAATCAGAAACCCACAGAGTGGAGGGTACATCGGGTAACTGTAACCCAAAGAAGGCAAAGAGTCAGGAAGGGAAGAAAGAGAATTGAACAAGGATGTGAATTCTAGAACGGACTTTGCTACTACTTGAAGATGTGACATTGGGCAAGTCAGTTTCACCAACACTACTTGGAGTCAGGAAGACCTGAGTTCAAATCCCGCCAAAACCATATATACTACCTTTGTGACCCTTTTAGGTCTCAGTTTCCTTATCTATAAAATGTAGATAATAGTAGCACCTACTTTACTAGGTTGTTGTGAATATCAAATCAGACATCTGCTAAGTACTTTACAAATCTCTCTAAAATATTAGCTCTTGTCCTTATTGGTGATATTGTTATGTGATCTCTAATATCCTTTCCAGTTCTGATATTCCATAATCAGCCAGCCGTTTGAATTTATTATAGCTGGATGGCAAGTAGGAAACACGAATAGAAGGGATGCACATTGCAATGCCAAGAATCATGAACTTGGAGTCACAGGACTCGAGTTCAAATCTTATCTTTGTCACTTGCTCCTTGTGTGACCCTGGTGGCATAACCTTTTTGTGCCTCAGTTTCCTCATCTGTGAAAGGAGAAGGTTAATCTAAGGTCTCTTCCATCTCTGTATCTAGGATCATCTGACTATAGGTGAGCCCTGATACTAGCTGGGGAAGAGAAGAATCATAGAATATTATAAGAAGGGGTCAACTAGATTATCTAAACCCCTCATTTTAGATGTAGTGGCCACTACACACACACACACACACACACACACACACACACACACCCCGTCCACTGGAAAAACTACCCCAGGTTCAAGATGTTTTGTGGGTCCAATTCTTCTCATAAACCATTACTCAGGAGCCCCTATTTGTGTGTTTATTTTTACTAGTCAATCCAGAGGACACCAAGATTCTTTGGTTTCCCAAGAAAATGAAAGGGACATGGTGGGGGGGGGAGGCAAGAAGACCTGAGTTCAAATCCTGCCTCAGGCACTTATTAACCTTGTGACTCAGGGCAAGTCATTTAACTCTGTTTGCCTCAGTTTTTTCATCTGTAAAATGAGCTCCAAGGGACACAGCGAACCGCTCCAATATCTTTTCCAAGAAAATCCCAAATGTAGTCACAAGGAGTCGGACATGACTGAAATAACTGAATAAAAACAGCTTACAGATAAGGAAGTTGAGCCTGGAGAAGCAACCAAGGCAAGGGCAGAAAGCTGGTGAGCAAACAGAGGCAAGCCTAAAATACAGATCTGACTCCTGGTCCACTGCTAGGTTCTTCTCAATGCACCATGATGCTTCTTTGTGAACACCAAAGTGAGTGAGAATTTAACTTATGGGGGGGAAGGTGCTACAGTTCATTCATTGAGTCAACAGCAAGCCTAGGCTTCAAATCTTAACCAAGAAAGATGCTCACTAGACTGTGGGAACTCAGCTGGGCCTGAGGGGTGGGAGGGGAAGGGAGAGGAGGGGAGCCAGCCCCTCGTGTTCTACACATTCTAAACAAAGAAGCCCATGTGCTACCTTAGTCATCTGGCCCTGGGCTTCTCGTGGCCATCTGCTAGTTTCAGAATAGGGCACTGGAGCCATAGGGACCAACTCCAAGTATTTTCTCCCCTTGCCGTCTGGAAAGACAGTCTGGGTTCAAGCAGGCCAGAGACCACAATAGTCCAGTCTGCCCTGGCCCTGGTCTATAGAAATAGCCCTACTCCTTCAAAAAACAAACAAAAAGCAGGCATGTCTATTAACATGCAGATGGGGAGTAAGAAGAGGGGGCCATGGAGAGGGGAAAAGAACAACTTATACAAAAGTTTCCCTTCTCCAAGCTTAAATAACTGGGAATGACTTCAGACGGTAACTGGCATTTGTCTCGCTAGAGAGAGTGCAGTCTTTAAGCTCCCTGCAACTGGCTAGCTGTGTGACTTTGGATGAGTCATTTTCTTTCTCTAGGTTGGCTTTCTCATCTGTAAAATGGAAAAATTATGTAACCTCTAAGATTCCTTCCAGCTCTAACATTCCACGATGCCCCAGAGGCACCACAAGAATAGAAAGAATGTCTTTTATATTCTTGGAGTCATTGCCAGTGGAGGCTCATTAGCCCAGCTTGGATGATGAAGCCTTAAAGAACTCAAGGTTCCCAGCAATTCTTGCAAAAATAAATACTTTCTATAATATCGTCCTCTCTGTAATAATAACAATAACTTATATTTATATGTTCATTTGCCAAGTATTTATTATCTACTATGTGTGGGATACTGGAGATACAATAAAGAATTGTCCTTGCCCTCAGGAAGCTTTTGGGAGAAATAGCATGTGTATATACAAGGAGATTCAAAATACATACAGACAATTCTGCTATGACTCCGAATGTGCATTCCTCAAAAGCACCTCACTATACAAAATTGCACAATAAAAATTGCAGAGTTTGTTGGGAAAATGAGGTTAGGGATGCAAACTCTCAAAAATTTCATCAGTGACACATTGAAAAAGGATAGAAACCCTCCGTCCCTCCGTCCCTCCCTTCCTTCCTTCTTTCCTCCCTTTCCCTCCTTCTTTCCTTCCTTCCTTTCTCCTACTCCCTTCTTCCCTTCCTCCCTTCTACCTTCTTTCCCTCTTTCTTTCCTTCCTCCTCCTCCCTCCCTTCCTTCCTTCCTCCTCTTCCCTCCCTTCCATCCTTCTTTCCTTCCTTCCTTCCTCCCCCTCCCTTCCTCCCTTCATTCCTTTTTCCCTCCATCTTTCTTTTCTTCCTTCTTTCCTTCCTTCATTTTTTCTTTCTTTCCTTCCTTCCTTCCTTCATTCTTTCCTTTCTTCCCTCCTTCCCTCCCTCCCTCTTTCCTTCCTTCCCTCTCTCCTTCCTTCTTTCCTTCTCTCTCTCTCTTTCTTTCTTTCCCTCCCTTCTTCTCTCCCTTCCTCCCTCCCTTCCTTCTTAAATCAGAAAGACCTTGAGTAGGAGGAGATGCTTCTGCTATGCTTTGAAAACTAGTATGTCTAAAAGGTCGAGGTGACAAGGGAATACATGCCAGACTTGGGGACAGCCTATGAAAAGTCATAGAGACAGGAGATGGAACATTGCGTGTGAAGAACAGCGAAGATGAGCCAGTTAGGACGGACCACAGAGTCTAGAGGAGTAGTCAAGTCAAATCGATAAGCATTTCTTAAGTCCTTACCATGTGCTGGGCATTGTACTCACACTAGGAACACAAATACAGGCAGAAAGAAAGACAATCTCTGTCCTCAGGGAACTTCCGTTCTAATGGGGGAAGATGACACAAAAAAGGCGGGAGGGGAGAGGAAGGTACCCACATGAGGATATGGTAGAGTGAGTTCTGTGGAGAGTCAGCAGCGAAACCTGCTGAGGAATGAATAAAGTATTTTCAGTCTAGGAACATAGTCTGGACCCAGACCCAGATTGGGAAGAAATTTCTATTTTATCCAAGAAGCAATATGGAAGTTTCTTGAAAGGAAGAATTGTTGTTCAGTCGTTTCTGACCCCATTTACATTTTTCTTGGCAAAGATACTGGAGTGCTTTGTCGTTTCCTTCTCCTGCTCACTTTTTTTTTTTTACAGATGAGGAAACTGAGGCAAACAGGGTTAAATGACTTGCCCAGGGTCACACAGCTAATAACTGTCTAAAGGCAGATTTGAACTCAAGGCAATGTCTTCCTGACTCCAAGCCCTGCGTTCTATCCACTGCTCCCCGAAAAGTATTAGTGAGAAGATTTTAATCCAGGTATGTTTCCCGAGTTGGAGGCCGGAATTCTATACTCATTGCTTGTATTCCTCTTACCATTCTATTGACTGAATCCAGGTCAGAGAATTTGGCTCTGAATCCGTTAACACCACAATTCTGCTGCCCCTAGGGGAACTCTCACTCATATTCCTCACTCCATTACCCTTGTGGACAAACTTCCTGGCTAGACCTAGAGTCACAAGACCCAGACTATTCCCCGGGCTGTAGAGACAGCCAGAACAGGCCAAGGCATTTTCAATCTGTCAATAAAGATCACAGGCTTGGTTCTTCTACATCGTGCAGTTAGCAGGATACGAGAAAAAGGAGTTTGCTTGTAGGCAGTGTCCTTAACCCCTCAACCCCAGTCCTTAACCCCCTCTCAAATGTATGTCACTGGACATAAGAGACGGGGACAAGAGAGTGGGCATGGCTCAGTTCAGCACGTCCGTTTACTCTAAGAGTGCCTTGAAAGATCAGGGACTCCATACTAGCAGTTACTCCTTTTTCTGATATCTATTATAACCCCTCCCTGCTTTTTTATCCTAGGCACATCTTACCTATATTAATCTTCCATAAAAGGCACTGGAGGCCTTCTGATTCTCTTTGTATTTGGAAGATAACAATGCAACACTCAATTCATCCTCATTCCTGGATAAAATAGCTCAAAAGACACAATGTGTCACTAGCAATGGGTCAAGAATATCATCTCAGTTAGCTTAAAGGATGGGCTTTTGAAACCTCAGCTCTCCAGAGCTTCAAGTGTTGTGCTCTGTCTTCAGCTAATGGTGTTGACTGATGGAGCCATAGAAGTTTACATTCAGAACCCATAAGCCAAACTTGATATCCAGTTTCCCGCTAGTCCGTTGTGTCCAGAAAATAACTCATCGTCTATACTGTAGTGGTCTGGAAAAGACTCTCTTTTTGCAGGTTAATGGAATAAACTCTGGCCTTGGAGTCAAGACCTCGATTCAAGTTTCATTTTGGCCACTACTTAGGCAGTGGTTATGCCAACAGTTTCAGTGATTGAGAGCACCACAGTAGGGTTCAGGAGACCTAAATTCAGTCACATCTCTGACACTAACCAGGGGACATTTGGGAAACTATTTCCTAGATTTCTGCTCTTGAATAGGGCTGATAATCCTAATAGTACCCACCTCAAAGAGAATAAAGAATCCTAAATTTTAGATATGCAGGAGCATCTATTCCAGCCCTCTTATTTTGCAATTCAAGAAACTGAGGCTTAAGAGATGGTGGGTGGGTTAGCTAAGGTCATGCAGGTGGTAAATCTCAGAACAAGAATTTGAACCCAAGTCCCCTGATCCCAAATCCAGGCCTCTTCCTATTGTACCATGCTTATTCCCTTTCCTCTGCCCACCTTAAGGAGAATCAGAGAGTTATTCACGGGCAACATTAAGAAGCAGAAAGCACGTTGAGCTTAGAATCGCATGGATCCTCAATCAGCGGGAAGCTGATAAATGTTTAACAAATGGTTCTGTGGAAAAATAAATGTAACCAAGACAGACTTTTGAGTTGTCTCTTCATTATTATATTTTCTCCCATCATCTTCTTAAGTCTAGAGACAATCAACAAAGCAGTAAATCAAGCTCTGATTTATAGTATTTACTGATTTGGTTTTTACATATTTTATTTCCCCCAATTACATGTAAAAACAGTTTTTAACAACCATTTTTAAAAATTTTGAGTTCCAAATTCTTTCCTTCCCCCACCATTGAGAAGGCAAGCAATTTGATATAGGTTATACATGTGCAGTCATACAAAACATATTTCCATATTAGTCATGTTAGGAAGGAAAACATAGACCCCAAAAAACCAAGAAACATAAATTTTTTTTAAAAAGGATACTTTGATCTGCATTCAACCTGCATTTACTGATTTCTGAGGTTACAATGCTTACGTGGGAAAAGCTCTTGTTCAATATTCAGGCTTGCTGCATTGCACCCTTGATCCTGAGTTTGAATCCCCCCCTTACTACCTGTGTGATCATTGGCAAGTCTGGGCCTCAGTTTCTTCATTCCTAAAGTGAAGGGGGTAGGAAGTCTAGATGATTTCTAAAGCTGTTCCAATTCTAGGACCATAATCCAACAGAATTTGAGATCTGCTGGTGTTTAAAGCATCTTGTTCAAATGCCTTATTTTATAGATAAAGAAACTAAGGCAATGAATGACAGGTCGAACCACTTACCCAGAGATATTAGGAGGGTACAGTGATATGAATGCACTTAGCAAAACAGAAAGCCCTCCTCAAATCCCTTTGATTCTAGGAAGAGGAAACCCCTCACACTTTGACCCCAGGTAACACTCCAACCATCTCCTTACTGTCTCTGCTTCCCAAAGGGCCTAAGGTTTTCGGAGGTAATTTTCTCTTCAAAGGAAGATTTCAGTTCCTGAAAGTCTTGACCTAAAGAAGGGAGGGATTCTCTTCTCCCCTGCCTGTTTGTATTTGACACTTTTTACTACATGGGTTAAGCAAATATCTCAAGAGAACAGAGAAAGCTGTGAGATTTCACAGGTAAAGCTGCCTCAGGCAGACCCATGTTCACTTAAATTTCTGTCTCCTTTCACTCACAATGGACCTCAGGAAAAATCCTAGTGAGACATCTCTTTCCTGCAAGCATCTCCTACTGGGAGCAGGGCTTTGTCGAAGCCCTCTGGACTCTGTTAGGGATAACCAAATAAAGAGGGAAATTCAGCTTTTATTGGCCCAGGAATTTTTGCAGGAAGGAAAAGTGGGAGAGCTTAATCCATTTTAATGTACCCCAAATCAATTGATCGATCAATCGACAAGCAATATTATGTGCCCGGCTCTGCTCTAGGCTCCAGCGACAAAGACAAAAAAAAATGAAGCCATCTCTGTGTTATCAAGAAATCAGAAGCACAGGACTTAAGTCCTGTCTCAGACCCCAACTTGCTGTGTTTTCTGTGGCCATTCCTTGCTCTTGTCTGACTTTGCTTAGTCCCTCCTGGGTGCCTAGACTTGTGCTAAGTATCGGGAGATGAGGAGGGGAAGGAGAGTAAAATGGGGGGCTTCCAGAATAAGTGCTATAAGACACATGGCCCTAATCTTCAAGGAGCATGCCTTCTAGCTGAGAAGATGAGACTAACACACATAATACCATCAGAGAACACTAAAAGGGAGAATATAATGAAAAACTTAATCATGTGAGGCAGACCATAAAGGCAACAAGAGTGCAGGAGACAGTGAGATCGTCTAGGGCTGAAGCAATCAGGGAAAACTCATGGTGAGGGGAGACACTTGAACTGAGGCTTGAAAAAAGAGAGAGAGAGAGAAGAGAGAATCCAAGGAAGGAGAAAACGATGACAATAGGCAGAGGATGATGCTAACAGCTGACTTTTACATAGCACTTTAAGCTTGCAAAATTATTTTTATAGATCATCGCATTTGTATTGCTTTTCTTGTTTTACAGAGAAGGAGACTGAGGCTAAGATCAAGTGAGTGACTTGCTTATGGTCAGAGAGCCAGGAAGATCCGAGTTCAGATCCTCTCTCTGGCAGTCTGCATTCAAATGGAGAGGCTTCTTCTTTGAGGCAATTAGAAAGCTCCTGAAGATTTTTAAGGGTCTGCGTGTGTTTGGGGCATGGAGTGGAGGGGAGTACTATATTGGAAAGAATCTGGAGTCAGAAGGCTTGGGTTCAGAGGCTGGATCTGCCTCGTGGGTGACCTTGGACAAATCATCGAATCGCTTATGGGTTAAATGTTTCCTCCTGCATAGAAAGAGGGGGTTGGGTGAGAGGATCTCTAATGTTCCTTCCAGATTAAAACTCTATGGTTGTTGTTACCCTCATGAAAGCAGGATTTTAAGGAGCTCTGTCTGGCCCTGTCAAAGGAGAACCTGATCGTGTACAAGGAGAAAGCCAGAGTGCTTTGAGGTCCTCGAGGCAGTTAGTCCTAAAGCATGGAGGGAAACACAGCCTGGCATCCCCCCTTGGGCCTGACAGTCTGATGAGCTGCTTTCCACTTGCTCGAAAGAACCAGGGCCAGACGAAGCCCTGGGGGACTCCCATTGTTTGAGCCTCTCCGTTTCCCCCGCTCACTCATTGCCTCTCTGAGACTTGGCCCCGCATCAAAGTACTGTGTTTTTAGTCATCAGATCCTTGCCTGGAAAGGAAGGAAAACTCTCTTGTGTCTGCAAAATGCATTGGCAGGGCCAAGGATGGTGACTGGGCCTGGCAGGGCTGCAAACAATCGATGACAGCAGGATTTGGCCCAGCCAGAACAAAACCCTTCCTGGGTTCTGTGTACATGCAGCGGTTTATGCAGCTATTTCCCCCCTCCCCCCACCCGCCAAAAGCTTCCACAACACATCTTTTCCACTTGCCGCCTGAGCCAAACATGAAGAGAAAGCACATTCCCCTTTCTTTCCAAAATCTTATCATATTTTCCTAATAAGTACAAGCTTCGCCGATGTGAGAGCCCTCTCGGTTCTCATTTAAAGGAGGAATTTCTCGCGCTCCAATTGATCTCATCGCCCCAGAAACCTTGCCCCTCGACAACTGCTAGCAATTAGAGATGAAAGACTGCCATGTTCTTGGGAAAATAGATGTGTGCTCTGCCCACTGGAGGGGGAGGTTGTTTCAAATGAGCCTGTCCTGAGCTTCAGGAGGAAAAAGAAAGCTGGAATATGAGCCACAGCCTGAGGGGAGAAGGGGAGATGGATGGGGTTCCTTGTGGTAGATGATGATGATGATGATGATGATGATGGTGGGGGGGGGATGAATATGATGGTGATGATAACTGATGTGAAGGATTTTCTTTAAAGTTTGCAAGGCACTTTTATACACAGTATCCTATTTGAGCCTCACAACCATAGCATCAAGAAGATACTGTGGGCATTGATATCCCCATTTTACAGATGATTTTTACAGATGATTTCATTGAGGCTTTGAGCCATTAGGTGGCTTGCCCATGGTCACATAGAGAATAAGTATTATAGATAGAATTCTTCAAGTCCAGCACGGTAGCCACTATAGGGCACTGTCTTTCTAATCCATGTAGTACTCTAGGTCACGTGGTCCAGGGAACATCAGGAAGGAGTTACCCCATACCGTCCTCTACTGATGCCTCTATTTCCAGTGTTAATTACTCTTCTGGACTGAGGCTTTGAATGCACCTGTTAAAATGGAAATGCTCCTTGGAAGGACTCTTTAAGCCACCAGCAGCCCTCTGACTCTTCAGGATGGTTCGGCTTACCACCTTAGCTCCCTTCCCCTTGGAGGGTACAGAGGGCATGGTACAAGTTTGGAAGGGCTAACACACAGGATCACTGATTTAGAACTAGAACAGATCTTACAACTCTAAATCATCTCGCTCATTTTTAACAGATTAGGAAACTGAGGCCCATGGAGATTAGGTGACTAGCCAAAGGTCCAGAGAGCTAATAGGTGTAAGAGTTAGGATTTGCAACTAAGGTCCTCTAACTCCATATCCAAGACTCTTCCATTGGTCCTTTCTTCCACCAAGAAAAAGTCTAGAGCACTGGCCGGTATAGATCCGAGTGGAGACACCTCAGGAGGGCGATTCCTGGGTGCTGGGTAGTCAGAAAGTGCCAGAGGAATTCAGAGGAGGAAGGAGACTTCAGTGACTCCAGGTAGTGTGTGAAAGGTTCCACAGGAGGGGACTTAAGCAGAGCCTTGAAGAAAGACAGGAAGAGGGGAGGGAATAAGTATTGAGATAGAGCCTACCATGTGCCAGGCACTGTGCTGAGCGCCTCTTATCTCATTGGATCCTCTCAATAACTCTGGGAGGTGGGTGCCATTATTACTGCTCAGTTGGTTCACTCTTGTCTGACTCTTTGTGATCCCATTTGGGGTTTTCTTAGCAAAGATACTGGATCAGTTTGCCATTTCCTTCTCCGGCTCATTTTACAGGTAAGGAAACTGAGGCGAAAAGGGTTATGAAGCTAATAAGTGTCCAAGGTCAGATTTGAACTCAGGAAGGTGAGTCTTCCTAGCTCCAGACCCGGCACTCTATCCATTGTACCGCCTAGCTGCCCTGGTGCTATTATCCCCATTTTAAAGTTGAGGAAACTGAGGCAAACCCAGGGTCACTTGGCTATTGAGTGTCTGAGGTCAGATTTGAACTCGGCTCTTCCTGACTCTATCCACTGAGTCACCAGCTGCTTCTATTCCAGGAAGAGGAAGAATGATATGAAAGGGGATATAGAGGAGAGAATGCACATGGAATATGTATAGTAAGAAGGAAAGAGAGTCAGGAGAACAGCCTGCCTAAAGTGGAAGGGCCTCAAGGAATCTATTTGGGGTGAAACAATTCTCTCATATAAATGGGTTTGAGGATTTGATGAAGTACAACCAAGGCCTAAATCAGGGGTAGGAAAGCTTTGGCCTCAAGGCCACATGTGGCCCTCTAGGCCCTCAAGTACAGCCCTTTGACTGAATCCAAACTTCACAGAACAAATCCCCTTAATTAAAGAATTTATTCTGTAAAACTTGGACTCAGTCAAAAGGCCGCACCCAAGGACCTAGAAGGCCCCATGTGACCTCAGGGCTGCAGGTTCCCTCCCCTGGCCAAGAGTATTGGAGCTAGAAGGACCTGGAGAGATCATCTAGTCCAACCTTCTGGCTTTGTAGCCCAGAGAGGGAAGATAACTGGCTCAAAGTCACCCTGGCAGCTAGAAGCCAGGTCCCCAGCACTACCACCTATGGAGTCAGGTCCCACAAATGAGGGAAGCCTGTGACGTCTGCAGAGGTCATTAGACTGTGAGCTTCTTGAAAACAGGGACTGTCTCAAGCATTTCTTTGTATCCCTAGAGCTTAGCACAGTGGCTGGCACATAGTAGGTTCTTCATAAATGCTTATTGATTGACTGACTGACTGGAGAGAATCCTATGGTAGTGGGATGGACAATGGTCATTTTCCTGGTAGATCTAGGAGGACTTGAGGGGCAGCTAGGTGGCACAGTGAATAGAGTACTGGCCCTGGAGTCAGGAGGACCTGAGTTCAAATTTGGCCTCAGACACTTGACACACCTATTAGCTGTATGACCTTGGGCGAATCACTTAATCCCAATTGCCCTGCCTTCTCCCCCTCCAAAAAAAAAAAGGATCTAGGAGGACTTGGGCTGGCAGCTGGCAGGGTAGGGAGTGGATCTTCTTAGAACTCTTTCATAGGGTGGAGGCCACTGTAGCTAAGCCCCTGAACATTCATTCTATTCTATAGTTTGGCCTCCTTGCCTATTCCTGAGGTGAGGCAGGGAATGGGGAGGAGAATTCTATTCAGGGACAATCTTCTGGGCTCAAATCCATCCATCCTTATCAAATTGTGAAACTCAAAGTCAAAGGATAATCTTAGAGATTATTGGGTTCCCCCCCCTTCATTTTGCAGATGGGGGAGCTGAGGTCCACAGAGGCCATAGGATCATATAAAGGGATTTGTCCCATGTGCATCTATGGCCCTGACTCTGTAGGAAGTGTCTTCCCTTCTCCTCTACCATTGTTCCTTTTCCAGCTCTCCTTTCTGCCTCCACCTAATGCATCAGCATCCCCTCCTTCTAGATCCCCTCTGCTCACCGCCTGCCCTTGGATCTGATAAAGCCCCTGCACCACTCTGCTAGGGACTTCATGTGTTTTCTTCTGGGGTAGATTAGTGTTTTGAAAGAGGACTCCTGGGAGAAGGCAACGCTTAACACAAAGGAATGTATCATGAATGGTGGAATCTCAGACAAGAGGGAGCTGGACTTTGGAGTAGGAGCTCATTTCCCAGGCCCCCTGGCATGCCAGGAATGTGACTTGTTTAGGAGATCCTCAATTTATGCCCCTGGAGGCGAGAGGGAAGCAAGTCTACACAGTCTGGGCTTAGCTTCTGCTCATGGAAAACTACTGAGCCTGTGAGATATTGAGGAGCAAGGCCTAGGCTGGAGGCTTTGAAGATTCCAGTGACTGGGGGTGAGCAGAGAGGCCCCAAAGGCCCTGCATCCCTACATCAGGGCCTGACCTCTAACTCACCTGTACTCAGACTAGTTTCAACAAGCATCTTTCCAGTATTCAGGGCAGAATTCAGAGGACAGTAGGCATCTTTGCTAGGGTGACTTAAGCCTGTTAACTCTGTTATGAAGTCATGTGAGGGAAAAGGCTCCCTTCCCCCATGAGCCTGAAATTCTACCATTGAGCGCTCCTGTCTTTGGGTTAAGCATTAACCTTTCATGATTCTCTTCTAAAACTCCAATCTTCCCTGCCCCCAGTGGGGCACAGAGATCCTTCATACCTCAGAATAGATATGCCAGATACCTCTCCTCCCAGGCAGAAGAGTAG
Source organism: Phalanger gymnotis (assembly GCA_028646595.1). Classification (NCBI taxonomy): domain Eukaryota; kingdom Metazoa; phylum Chordata; class Mammalia; order Diprotodontia; family Phalangeridae; genus Phalanger; species Phalanger gymnotis. The sequence continues at coordinate 121,740,584 of CM053624.1, read as the reverse complement.
GGCAGAACAAAGGTGCCCCAGCCATCCACCCACCTAAAGAGGTAGAGGGCAAGGCTGATGAAAGTGAGGAAAGACGTACAGATGGGTTAGGCTTGGGGTGTTGGAGAAAGGCATTACTACAGCCTCAAACAGTGGATAAAGAGTAGGCTTAAGAACAAATCCTTCCTCGTACACATACTCACTCTGTGACCATTATTAGCAAGGCACCTAACCACTCTGTGCCTCCTATAAAAAGTGAGGGGCTTGGATTAGATGGTCTCTGAAGTCTCTCCTAACTTTAGGACTATGATCCTTTGAAGTTTGCCTACAAGTGGGCTTTAACGTCGTTTGACTCCTATGATTTTAACGGGGTATATTCCGAGACGTTCAGGATTTCCTTTTCCCCATGAGAGTTTCGCTGTTACATAACCACAGAATCTTCAGAGTTGGAAAAGGCATCTAAGGTCTTATAGTTCAATTGGGTTGAGCCTTGTACCTGAACAGGAATCCCTTCTCCGGCATCACAAGAGGTCTTCCATCTTTTACTTAGAAACTTGCAACAGAGGGGAACTTACTATGTCCCAAAGTGGCCTATTTCACTTTTGAACAGCTTTGCTGCTAAGCAGTGGGTTTTTTTTTCCTTTTGGTTAAAAATATCAAACTGGAAGTTGCCAGAGGTTCTGCTCATCTGTATAGAGGATAAGCTTGACCTCTCCACAGAGCAAGCCCTAGTCCAGTTAGCTCTCAAACCAATGTATGCCATTGGTCACTGGGACGATGAGGTCATCAGGCATCAGTGCAACCCATCCCCATTCCTGGAGAAACAACTTTAATGATAATTCCTTACACTTTCATAAGAGTCAATGTTTTTGAAAGCATCTCTCTGTGAATGATTTTGTTTTATAGGATAATATTTAGGATGGAAAGTTACCTTAGAGGCCAGCCATCAGACCAAAGCATCATAGATCTCGAGCTGGCAAGGACCTCAGAGACCAACCTGAGGTCCAATCCTCTCATTTTCCAAATTAGAAAAATGAGAAAATGGCCTCAAGGAGGGTAAATGATTTGTTCAAGGTCACCTGGATGGTTAGCAAATGGCAGATCTGGAATATTCTCAATGCCTCCTTGCAAGATCAATGAAGCAGATGAGATGATTCCCCATTTTAAACTCAGAATGTCCAAAACCAGACTCATCATTCTTCTCCCCAAACCTGGACCTCCTGCCAATTTCCTTATTTCTATTGATGACATAACTGTTTTCCTAGTCACCCAACTTTGGAATCTTCCTGGACTCTTCCCTTACTCTCTTTCTTCACACCATAATCGGTCACCAAATCCTTTCAATTCTATTTCCATCCCCTTCTCCCCACTCACACTCAAGTCCTGAGCCCTAAAGGCAGGTAGGTGGTGCAGTGGATAGAGATGTGACCCTGGGAAGGCCTTTAACCTCTGCTTGCCTCAGTTTCCTCATCTGTAAAATGGGAATGATAACAGCACCTACCTTCCAAGGTTGTTGTGAGGATCGAATGAGATAACATTTGTATAGTGCTTAGCACAGTGCCTGGCATGTGGAAGGCACTTAATAAATGCTTATTCCTTCCCTCCCTCTCAGGTCCTCCTGATCTCTCTTGCTTGGGCAATAGTCAGAGCCTCCCTTCCTGGAATGTCTTCCCTCTCTAATCCATCTTCCACATCCCTGCCAAAAACACTGTGGCATAGCAGGTAGTAAGCCTCCCTTTGAGACAACAAGATGGGGGCTCAAGTCCTCCTTCTGACACAGAGGGGTGTTGGAGAAAGGCATTACTACAGCCTGGATGACCCTGCACAGGTTATTTGATCTCTCAGTATCCCTTAGAGCAACACTATGAGACTATAAAATGCAGAGCAGGTGTTGGTCTGCATCAATGAAGGGGATTTCATCATTGGGAGTTCCCTATACCAATGAAATCCCAAGTAGACCAAACACACACATACACACACACATACACTATTGTTGTTTACTCATTTTTAGTTGCGTCTGACTCTTTGTGACCCCTTCTGGGATTTTCTTGGTAAAGATAAGGGAGTGGTTTGCCATTTCCTTTTCCAGGTCATTTTACAGATGTGGAAACTGAAGTAAACAAGGTTAAGTGACTTGCCCAGGGTCACACAACTAGTAAGTGTCTGAGGCTGGATTTGAACTTAGGAAGATGAGTCTCCCTGACTCCAGGACTGGTGTTCTATCCACTTTACCACCTAGCTGTCACACACACACACACACACACACACACACACACACACACACAGCTGTCCATGTCACGCCCTGCTCAAAAATCTTCATTCTCCATCATAGGATACAGAAGCCACCTTAGATATCATTAGATCCTAGATCCCTGAACCCTCTCATTTTACCAGTGCAGAGACTAAGAAACTGAAGGCAATCTGTAAAGTGATCTGTCCAAGGTCACACATAGCAAAATACAAATTTCTTAGCTTCCTGTTCAAAGCCCTCCATAATCTGACACCAGCCTACTGTTATGACCCAATTCTCTTCGATTTCCCCTCACACATTGTATGCTTTGGCCAAACAGGACCACAAGTTGTTCCCTGCTCTCCCTCAGCCTTATTCAACTTCTGCAGATTCCCCCAGGTCTTTCCCACTTCCTCATCTCCACCTTTCCAAATCTTTCTCTGCCTTCAAAGCCCAGTGGAGATGACCTTTCCTCTACAAAGCCTTCCCAGATCCCACCCCACCCCTTGCTAAAACTGTTTGTTTCCTCCTTGTGTTTCTTGTAACAATAAATCTGGACCACTCCATCACTCTTCCCATCCTCTGCCTGGAGAAAGGACACATGGCAGACCCAGAGCCAGAAAAGATCTCAGTTTGAATCCTGCCTTTTGATGCCAACTGTGTGACCATGAACAGATCAGTTAACATCTGTTACATGTTTTCATCTGTTATATGGGGATAATAATTCTCTCACGGAGTCCTTAAGATGATCAAGCGAGGTAGTGCGTCTAGAATGCCAGCTTTTTAAAATCTCAGTGCCAGTTTGGAGGTTTTTACTTTTTAGCATACTTACCTGAGAACCGTGCCAAGGCAACAAATCTCTGTAGGTCTCGGTTTCCTCATCTGCTAAATGAGGTCCTCAGACCAGATGATCTCAAAGGTCTCTTCTAGCTTTAAATCTAAGATCCTATGAATAGAAAGCCTCTGACATTCTTTCCAGTTCCAAACCCTATGCTTTCATGGCTGAGACATCAATTTAGTACCTACAATGGGGAGAGGTAACATGGCAAACTGGATAGAGAGCCAGAAAGACTTAGCTTTGTGTCTCATCTTTGACTTTACTGACCGTATGAACCAATGCAGGCCATTTAAACTGCTCACTGGCCCCAGGCAACTCTCTAAATGCAGATGCTCTTTAAATGTAGAACAGTCACTGATCTGCTTTGTAAGAAGGAATTTCCTACCCAATGAAATTGAGAGAAGTGATTATTTCTCTCTTGTATTTAATGACTAATTATTGAATGAGGACCAAGTATTTTCCCCTTTTCTACTTCCTCATCCTGAAATCAACCAGTGTGGGAAATCTTGAGCAAAGACTTACCCAGGCTAGGATCTAATCAAAGACAGTAAAGAAATTCTAAGTTTAGGTGAAGGGATGGATTCTTGATCATTGTGTTTACTCAGAGAGGTCCGGGGACATGTGGATTCTCCCTTTGTTAGATGGGTGACATGAAAATCGACAAGTCTCTTTGACCAAGACTTAGGTCATCTAACCCCCAGACTCTTGTTGAAATTAGCCTATATCTCATTGTAACATTCATTCGCTCATTAATTGTTAACCAATCAGAATGGATTGCCATCCTTAGGAACATACACTCTTCCAAGGGCATTTAAACTGCGAGCCCAACACTGTGAGGGGTCTTTGGCATTTTCAAGAGTGCCACTGACCTCTTTTATTGATAACATGCTAGCATTATTAACAAAATGACCAAATTCCCCAGAAGCTATGTCTCTTAAAGCTTTTAAACTTCCCAGAAATAGATCTGTGCCCCACACCCCTCCCAAAAAAGTACAGTGCACCATGGTAGATGCTGAGAGATATAAAAATACATAATAGCTACATACACTTTGTCCCCATTTACAGGCGAGAGATGGTTATAAAGGACTAACAAGCAAGGCTGGGCAGAGCTACCCAATTCAAATGATCAAACCAGTGAGAACAGCGTACTCGCGTCCCTATCCTCTTTATAGTTCCCTGAGCACAGATCCCACTTAATGAGGCTAAAAGCCCCCTTCTTCTCTCGCTTACTGTGTTTAGGCAACAACATGATCCTCGCTGTCCAAAAACAGCCCCCACTGAATGGCTGAAGGCTTTTAGCTTCTAGATTTAAACTAGTTGTTCAAGGGGAGGAACAAGTAACCCAGCAGAGATTTTAGGTCAGCTGAGCCAGCCCGTTAAAGAACAGTAGCAGCAGCAGATAATAAAATGGCAGAATGTACTGCAGAAATCAGGCCAAGGCTGGGGACTGAGAGGGTAGAAGGGGAAGGAGAGTTCATCGATACTAGTAGAATATAAGCATGATGTCTTCCAAGGCAGAATACTGGGAGGAATGAGATGGTAACTGCAGGGTGTGTAGGCTGGTACTGAGTGAGAGGAGGTCTCCCAGCTCTGGGCTTACTGTTTGACTTATTAAGTGACTTTAGGCACATCAGCCTCTCTAGGCCTCAGGTTACAGACGAGGTGTCCGCATCTATAAAATGAGGGGGCTGCATTAGCACAGTCTGTCTATTTAATCATTTATTAAGTGTCTACTATATTTGAATACTTTGGGCTAGGCCTTAGGGATACAAAAGTAAGAACAAAATAGGCCCTGCCCTCAAGTAGCTTACATTCTATCAGAAGAAAATTATCTTTGAGGTTCTTTCCATTATGAATCTATGATCCTGCGATGCTCTGGCTGTTGATATCTCCACAGGACTGGATGGAATGATGATGGAACAATACAGCTTAATTTCTCCTAAAGCTAGGGCAGAAAGACAGTGAGGCTAGACCCCAGGGCTTGTTATTGTGCCTATGATTGTATGTGGAAGACTGTGTGAGTATGTGTATGTGTATGGTGGGGGGGGAAGGAACTATGAGTATGAATATTTCTCACATTTATAGAAACACAATTTTTTATAAATTATTTTCCTTACTTCAGCCACTTAAGATAAGCAAAATTTTATTATGCCCATTTTATAGATGGAGAAATTGAAACACAGAGAAACAGAGTGAGATTAAGTGACTTGCCTATATTTCTACAGCTAATATGTGGCAAGTCAAGGATTTGAGCTAGGGATCCAAACTATAAAATGGGGGTAATATTAGCACTGACCTCCCAGAGTTATTGTGCGACTAAAAACAAGAATATTTGTAAAGTGCTTAGCCCAGCACCTGACACAAAGTGAGTACTGTATAAACACTACCTATCATTATTATTGGTCTGGGTAGGATATACATGTCTCATTCCATTCTCATTCCATTCTCATTCTCAGTCACGGAGTGGTTGGCATGCTTCATCATTAGCTCTTTGGAACCACAGTTGGTCATTACCTTGATCAGCATTGTTAAATCATTCAAAGTTATTTTTTAAATGTTGTTGTTATTGTATAAATTGTTCTCCTGGTTCTGCTTGCTTCAATCTGCATCGATTCATACAAGTCTTCCCATATTCCTCTGAATCCATCCCTTTCATCATTTCTTACAATAGCAAGCCATCACATTCCTATTAATTACATAATATATTCAGCCATCCCCCAATTGATGGACACTCCCTTAGTTTCCATATCTTTGCCACCACAAAAAAAAGAGCAGCTATAAATTTTTTTTGCACATATTGATCCTAGAAGTGATAACACTGATTCAAAAAGTGTGCATAATTTGGTAACTTTTGGGTCATGGATCCAAAATGTTTTTCAGAATAATTGGAGTAATTCACAGCTCCATCAAAAATTCACAAGTGGACAGACTCCCTATTGCTTCTCTAACATTTGTCGTTTCCCTTGTCAATTTGATGGGTATGAGGTAAAACCTCAGAATTGCTTTAATTTTCATTTCTCTAATTATAAGTGATTTAGAGCATTTTTTCATATGGCTATTGATAATTCAGATTTCTTCCTTAGAAAACTTCCTGTTCCCATCTTTTGACATTTTATCATTTGAGGAGTGGCTCCTAGTCTTATAAATTTCAATCAGTGAGTTCCTTATCAGAGAAACTTGCTGCAAAGATTTTTTTTAACTAATTAACTGTTTCCCTCCTAATATTAGCTGCATTGGTTTTGTTTGTGTGATTTCTTTTATTTAATCACAATTGTCCAATTTATCTTCTGTGGTCCTCTCCATACCTTGTTTGGCTGTGAACTATTCTCCATCTGTAAATCTTACTCTTCCCTTTCCAAATTATTTATGATGCCACCAAGTAATACTGGATGACCAACTGTTGGAGAGGTTATAGAGGAGATTATTTGGTATTTTTCTAGGACAAGTTGAACTAGATGGCTGGCCTATGTCATCCCCTCCTGCTCTAAGATTCTGTGATTGCATGAAGGCAGCACTTGTTAGAGAGATCGTTAGAGTCACTAGAAACTAGAAAGATGTGAGGATGAAATGAGGCTTTTGGAGGTCATTTACCAGTTAACAAAAGGGAATTTTACTTAGCCCTAACATAGACAGGATATTCAAAAAGGATACAACAGCACCACTTAGCCTTGGCAGAGGATCCTCCTCCTCACCCTTTGTCTCCATACGGAAATGCACCTGATCACCAGGTCAGGGAATGATGACTGGTATGGTCTCAAGACATCTACCAAGTCTAAAGGGCTTAAGTGGGCCCTTTTTGTGACCTTAGGTGACCAGGGAACCACATCAATACGGCCAGAGGCTAGCAGGAAGCCCTACCCCTGTATCAATCAGCCAATCAAGGCCCAGCTTGGTTGCCTTTTAGGGAAAATCTAGCCTAAGCCATGTAAGAGATTGAGAGGAGAGACCCTGGTAGATATTGGTCCTATCTCATGGACAAAAGAAAGTTTGATAGTACTAAGAGAAAATTTGAAAAGGCAGAACCCACTATCTCTCTGCTACAAAGAAATAGAACTTCTTTGCATTCAATTACATTTTTTACTTAGTTTGAAGAAGAGAGCTGTGCGGCCTTTAGATTAGAAAGAATAACAGGGAGTCGCTAAGAAATAGAACTGACACACTGTAGTCTGAATTGGAAGAAAGGGCTCCACACTCTAGCCCAAGGGTTTGTAAACTATGGTCCACGGATTTGGTTTTTTAAATTTGTTTTTATAATTGTATCACAGTATAATTGATTTTCTTTGTAATCCTTTGTGATTTATTTTATACATTAAAAAATTGTTCTGTAAAAGGGCCCACAGGCCTCCCCAGACCGCCTAAAAGGTCTGTGGCAGAAAAAGAAACATTAAGAATTCTCACTCTAGATCAGCTGGGATCTCCTTCATCACCTGAGAAGAAGACAGGGGAACAATCTGGTTGTTGGAGAAAGGGCAGAGAAATTGGATTCAGTTCATGTGGGTGTGCAGAGGCTAGGAAAGGAGTCTAGGAATATGGGTTCATTCACCGGACCTTACCCAGAGAGAATTGTCCCTGAGGTCCTCCTTTCTGCTTGTCTTGTGACTGAACCAGCAGGCCTTCATCTCCTCCATCACCTCTGGGTCTCTGAGGAATCCTTCCTACACCAAAGATGGGATGTGAATGTTGGAGTCCTTCCCAGCTCGTGGATGTATAAATGCAGTTCGGACGAGGCCTCAAGGGCCGGAGTGATTGCTCTAGCAACTCCTATTCCAAGAAAGTCTGAGAAGGTAGGAAATGAAACTAGAGAGATCCCCAGGTTTGCTCACTCCAATCCAGCATTTTCCCTCCCCTACCTTCATCTAACCCACCCCGCCAAGCACAGTGCCCTGGAGGCAGGAGGACCTGAGTTCAAATCTAGCCTCAGACGCTCACTGGACAAGTCACTTAAACCTGATTGCCTCCGAGAAGAAAAAGAAAGAAAAGAATAAAGGAAAATGTCATAAAAATAATAAAGGAACGTGGATCTCCTTAGGGTTAGTCTGTGAAGGGGAAAATATCCCTCTGTCTAGGCAGCATGATATTGTAGAAAGGATGCTGGATTTGTTATCTGAAGGCATGGGTTCTGATTCAGACTCTATTACTTAATATCTATGTTGCCTCGGATAAGTCACTTAACCTTATTAATCCTCGACTTTCTCATCTTTAAAAGAGGAGGTTAGTCTAAATAGATCCTGAGTTCCCTTCCAGATCTGTCTATGATCCTGTGTTTTTTCCTCTAAGCATGAGACCACAGTCAAAAAATCTTAGAATTTCAACTCCCTTATTTTACAGTAAGGTGAGAAAACAGAGACCCATAGAAGTAAAGTGACCTCCCCAAGGTCACATAGGTAGGTAAATAGCAGAGCTTGGATTAGGACTTCAACTCTCCTCTCAAAGAACTTATTGCATCTTTCTGCTTGGTTAACCTTTCAGGCTGGGTCCTTTTTAGATGGAGAGAGGTCCTCACTTTATAATATTGCTACTCATTTAAAATGCAATATACGTATGTTATTTCTTGGTCTGGTTTGCTTTTGGTTTGGAGGCAAGGGCAGAAGGGTGGGAGAAATTCTTTTCTAGTAACCTTACAGAGCTATCTTCAGGAAATCAAGGATATTTCTGTGCTTTAAAAAGAAAAAGACAAGCAAAAAGCCAAGCCCACCCAGAACAATAACAAACAAATTCTCTGGGCCAGCTACATGTGTAAGAGTGGTGCCTTGGGGCCACCACTTCCCTGGCAGAGGAAGAGAAAAGCTGATTTTCTTCTATTAGCCTTATTGACAATGGGAAGTCTCATTACTGGACTCTATGGTCTGACTCACATGTCCTTCACCTTGTTAAAGGGGGAAAGCGGATGAGAGAGAAGGATTGTCTTTTTGATAACTGCTCTGTCTCCAGGAGAGGAAGATGGGGGCAGGGAGGGGGAGAGGAGGTGAAGGTGGCAGCTTCCTATGGGGAATTTTACTCAGTGCTGCCTGGCAAGCTCTCTGCTCCTTCATCCCACAATATTACTCTTTACCTAGGAGGAGGTGTCTGTAATCGGCCTCCTGAAAAGCAATAAAGCCTTTTCAACACTTCATTGGCTTTGACATTTAAGCTCTGACCCAACTGCAGGCTCGGGTCTAAAAAAAAAATTAGAAAAAAAAAATACAGGTTCTCAGACTTGGCTGCCTGCCACAGCTCTTCAATCCAGGAGGGCAACCTCTAACAGCAGTGGGCAGATCCTTCCATTTTTCACTAGCTGGTCCCCAGCTACGTCCCTATCTATGGAGGAAAAGATTTGAGGGCAGTTTAGAGCTCCATGGTTTTCCACCTCGGGAAAGTCACTTAACCTATCTGGGTCTCAGTTTCCTCAAATGACTAGATAACTTCTAAAGATCTTTCTAAATTCTTAGATTTAGAGGATCTATCATCCTAAGGGCATCATGGGACCTAAAACAGGAACTTCAGTAAGAGGGGCAGGAAGATTATTATCCCTATATCCCTCCTCTCAGTAGGGCCTCTAATACCAATTCCTGGGCTCTTCTCTCCCCCAGTTCCTCCATAAAAAGGGTCCTCTCCATGAGCTTACCCAGAAGAAACCCATCCTCCCCCTGCCTTCTGAATATCTCAGTAACCACTGGAAACCATTTCGTGTATGTAGAAGAGAGGGGCTAGACTCTCCAGGTGCCAGCAGATTGTCAAAATCATTTCACAAATCAAATAAAAAGCCTGCCCCAGATCCATTAGCATAAACACAATACAGACATTTTTTAAAAAGAGTCCAATCTGGCCTTTGAGAATTCCAAGGCTAGTCTCTTCTAATTTGCATGGCACCTCTCCTCCTCCCCCTATCCCTGCCACTCCTGTGCTCTAATACAAATATCATTAATGGTGGGTAAACATCAGCTCCTCCAACTAACACATCCCATCCAAACAGGAAAACACTCAGCATCAACCTGTGAATTATAGAATCACAGAATGTGAGTGTTGGAAGGGACCTTCGGATACATCTAGTCCAGCACCTTTTCTTTGCTGATGAGCAAATCTAGGCTACACAAAGTGACGTGGCCAGCCCAATATAACATCATCAGTGGCCAAACCAAGGCTAGGCAAGTTCAGATCTCCTCAAATCCCAGTCAAGTGTTGTTTTCCCCCACTAGACTATCCAAACCAGTACCTTAACTCTCTAGAGATTTTAGGCAAGTGGGGCACCACTATGTCCTGAAAATGACAAAAAGATGTTAAAGGATAGGAATTATATTAACCTAATGACTTAGAGTTGATAATAACCTTAGGGGTTATCTAATCCTTATTTTATATTATTTTTTGGACAAGACCTATGATTTGTATGGAACTCCTAAAATACAAACTCCCTCTCCCAAAGCAGAACAGCCATGAATCTGAAATTTAGTCTTAGAATTACCTGGGGCACCCAGATGTTAAGTGACTTTCCCAGGGTTAATATGAGTCAGAGGTAGAATTTCAACCTAGGACCTCCCTACTTTGAAAAAGCATTTTTTCAGTGTTTACAATTAAACATGTTTGTTTAAACAAGCACGTTTGTTTACATGCATGAAATAAATATGTGCCTGCCTCATTCTTTCATTCTTACACCACACAGCCTCTCAGTAGCTAGTCCTACTTCCTAGTTAGGAACGTCTTCTGTAGCTTCCTTAAGAGGCAATTGTCCAGCCTTGTCTGACCCCTTCTTCATCCAGGATTGAGGAATGGAGCTCAGTACTTTAAAAGGCTCCCCATTCCCTTGTTTAATAGCTCTAGGAGCTCAAAAGTGTTTCATTAGAGTCATATGATATCATTTTACCGATGGGAAAATTGAGACCCAGTCAGGTTTAGTGACATACTTTAGTGACTCACACCAGTTAATGGAAAAACTGGTGCCTGAACCTGTGTCCCATGCCTCTCATTCTTTTTGCCCTGGCACAAAACCCTACCCAGTCCATCTTCAAGAAGTCTGCCATGCTTCACTCTCCAGTGATGTCTGCACAGTCCTCACAGGAAGACAATCGAGCAAGGCTGGCAGTCACTCCTCCTTACCCCTTAACACTCCTTTTAGTGATACACACTCAACATTCACCTTCCTCTCCCATTGTCTATCCCATCCAGATTTGAAACTGCAAGATTCTCTGGTTGCAGAAGGAAATGGTAACTTATTACTTGGGGAGTCCTGCACCTCAGGGTTGTTGGGAATTCGCCTCGCCTGGCCTGCTGGCAGTGTGGGATCTGGTTCAGTTTCTACACCAGACAGAAATGAGATCGACTTGTTCTGTCCTTACCTGACAATAATGGAAAACCTCTCTTTCAATTGAGCTGTTTCCTTCTTTTTGCCCTAAGCTATGAGAAGTAGATTGGATGAAAATTATCAAGCCTCCCTGTCTAGAATAAATATTCTTGAAATGGAGCAAGTTATAAATAAGCAAGCAGCAATATCCTGTGTTATGAATATATAATTTCCATCTTTAATAGCTGACTAGGCCCCAGGGACTGTCTGAAAATGGCCCTGTCTGGCCCTGATATTTATGTATTTTTTTTAATCTCCCCCCCAAACTTTTGTTTCTTAACCCTCAAATTATAAAGCCTCTGGGGAAACAGTGAGAGGTGGAGTGAGCTTTTGGACTGAGAACAGAGGCTATTCCTATAAGAAATCTTATCTCCCTTAGAATGAAATGGGCCCTCATGTAGAGAGCAAGACAATGTCAGACCCCAGAGGGTCATGCAGTAGTCAATCCAACCCCCTCATTTTACAGATAAGGAAACAGAGGCCCAGAAACTTTGGCATTGCCTAAGAGCAAGATCATTGCTTTTGGACTCTGTGGGCTCTCAGTTTGAAACTGGGCTCTGCTCCTCCCTGCCCGCCATGACACTTAACCTCTCTGAGCCTCAGTTTACTCACCAATAAAATGGGGAGGTTAGACTAGAGGATCTCTAGGTTTTGGGGCAAATTGTTTAACCTCCCCCGGTTTCCTTGTCTGTAACAATGAAGAGACTGGGCCAGACAACTTCTGGGTTCCCCTCCAGCTCTATGTCTATAAGCCTTCTTGCTCTATCATTTCCTAATCCTTGACCAAAGTCATAGGGTAAATTAATAGAAAATCTGGTATTAGAGCCTAGATATTCTGTTTCCCAGACCAATGTCCCTTCCACAATAATAATAACCCACTTTCACATGGCACTGTCATGTTTGCAAAGCACCTTACTTTAATTAGGTATTATTATCACCATTTTACAACTCAAGAAACTGAATCCATGAGAGATTGCTATTGAGTGTCTGAGGCAAGATTAGAACTCAAGTCTTCTCGGCCCCAAGTCCAGAATTTAATCCATATTATCAGCTGCCTTTTGTCCTACCAGTCTAATGCTAGAATCTTCTTACTTTGCAGCCATCAAAAAAGTCAATGAATTCTTGTCTTTAGAGTTGGCATGACCCCACTGAGCTGGATATGGTCCAATCTGAAACTGTTCACTGAGCCATCTGAAGTAGGGGAATGAAGACTTGGAGTTTCCATTCAACCGGGACACCAAGTATAGGATTGTTGCTGTCTTCCTTCAGTTAGTAAGAAACTCTCTGAGAGTCTGTTAGTTTACTAAGAGTTACTTTTACTATCAAAGACCATTAGTCCTGGTGTTCAAGGCCCTGCATAGTTTAGCCATAACCTCTTGAATGTTATGTTCCATTGTCCCTTTTCTCAGACCCTCCAGTCTAGCCAGGCTGCCCTACTACTCACTCTCCTTTGACAATAGTGGATCCATTCCTGCCTCAGTGCCTTTGCTCATACCATCATCCCTGCTCGTAATGACACCCCTTTACTCATCATCTATCTGAATCCTACTTATCCAGGAAGCCTAGCCCAGGTCCCCATTCCTAAATTCTTCCATGTCTTTCCCAACCACCCCCAAACTTGTTCTTTTCCTCCTCTGAATTCCTACAATCCTCATTTTCTGTATAGACTTGCATATTCTGTTAGTCATCTTTTCATGTATTTATATGTGTGTCTTGTCGTCCTAATTCTAATTCTTAATTGTCTTCCTAGGCATTCAATAAATATCTATTGATTCATTGATAATGAAGACTTCCCTGTAGTTTCATGGTTTAAAAGCAAATGCTCATTTGGGATTTTTTTAACGTAGCTGTCAATCTTTTTTTTCCAATGAACAGATTTTATGAGAATAAATATTTTGCCCTACGTATGATGTAAAATTTAAGGTTGATATAACTACTATAAATAGTCAAATAGTATCCAGAAAAGTCCAAAAGATGTTACAAATAAGAAGATGCCAGTCTTCCTGCATAAATCCCGTTCATCCTTCAAGGCCTGACTCAAGTACCCCTATCTCCATGAAGCCACCTAACTGAGGTTATGTCAAGATTGCTTCTTTCCTTCCTTCCCCTACTGCCCTTAGAGCTTGCACCACTCACTTGGACATGTAATGTAGGACTTTTTGTCATTTTTCAGCTTTTTCATTTGTGAAACACCTAGACTGTAAGTTCCTTGAGGAAAGGCCTGGCATTGTCTCTGTTGTCGCTCATAGGGCCTAGCACAGGGCTGGGTATATGAGTGCATGATAAGGCTATGTTGGTTGATTAATGAGAATCAATCTTTCTGAAATGCCCAGCTTTCCTAGACTTTAAAACACATGAATGAATAAATGAATGAAATGGGTCCTTTAATGAGAGGAGAAAGGCAGAATTCTGATGCCTGTGTAGTATGTGTTAAAATGTAAATGGCCTCTCTCCAGTGAATCTCAAGGTATATCCATAATTATGAACTGGAGTCTGAAGTTCTGATTTTGATGGCATTAGCTTTAATGGCGTTATTTTTTTAAGCCCTTTAATTACTAATCAGCTCTTCCTTGCAAGCAAATATGAGATGTTCAATTTGCATCTGTCAGTGATGGGGGGCTCCTCCAATGGGCGGCAGGAATGAGCCTTCAGGGACCAAACTCCCCCTTAGCTTTATTCTGTCTTCTTCTACCCCAACCCCCATCCCACCCCAGCTTTGTCCGATGTCTAAACTTCCGCTTCTGGAATCCTAGGCTCACAGAATCCTAGAATGTTAGACCTGGCAGGAACCTGAGAGACCATCTAGTCCATCCCCCTCTTTTCACACACGAGGACACCAAGGGCCAGAAAAGAAAAGTGCCTTGTTCAACTAAGTTAACAGATAGACTGTACCCCATTTCTCTCAAATTGCCTGACTTTCCCTGCACGTGTATTGATTTGCATTACCAATTTAGCTAGTCAGAAATGTCTCAGTGCAAAAGCCTCATTTTAAGAAGTCAAATTTAGCACTAATTTCACTAATATGTTTTCATTAATATCTCAGCATAAAAGGTCAATGAAACTATGATACTAAATACAAGAGACAACTCCCTATCACATTCCCTTCTAACGTACGCTAAACCCTTGGAGCAAAATCTTCCTCAGGTTGATATTATGTCATTTCCTATTTACCCCAATTCCCCCACTACCTACCCATCCCACTATTCCTCTGCTGGAAAACTTATTGCCTGCTACATGAAGACTAAATTTAACCACTTGCCCTTCAAGGCCCTCCATAATCTGACTCCTGCTCAATCTTATCTACCTTCTAATGGGCACTTGCTATGCTCAATCTCACCTCCAGGCCTTTGATGGTGTTACCCTCTGTGCCTAGAATGCCATCCTTACAACCCATCTAAAACCCATCCATCCTTCAGGGACCAGCCTTTCATTCCATGAAGTCTTCCCCAAATAACTCAGCCTGTACTGATCTTTCCCTCTTAGGGATGCTTATAACATTTATGACATCCATAGCGTGTAATTTTGGAAAACAAACACAGACAGAGATATGACAATAGATATGGAAGATATGGATGATATAGATATATAGATAATATAGTTCAAGTCTTTGGGACCACAGTGACTTTGGACGACCAAAGGTCAAAAAACTTGGTAGACTAGTATGTGGGTGCACAGGTTCACACAAATTGCCCAGAATTCCCCAGATTTCTGGGGCTTTGGGGCTTGACGATAGACTTCTGTTAAGAAGCCCTCTGGAGAGATGGAGGAGAAGAGAAGGAACAGTATGAGCCTCTCTGGGTCTTCATGCTTCTTCTGAATGGACGCAGAAAGAGAATTGGGTGCTGCTTCCTATGACCAAAAACAAGGAGATCATGGGGAACTGACACCTGCTGGCAAACCATGGATGGAAGCTTAGAGAGTGAGGGATGAGAATGAATGTGTGCCTGGGAGTGGCCCAGGGCCAGCTAGGGGAGCACTGAGCAGACTTGGCTGACTGGCATCTGCTGGGGGTGGTGAGGGTGAAGATGAGTCCATAGTGCCTTTCTCACCACTGTTTTGCCAGGACACAGAGCTGGGGAAATTTGTCAGCAGAGTCTAATTCCCAATCCCTTTATTTCCCCTCTTATACAAGGCCATGACTAGTAACTATAGCAGTTTAAGGTTATGGTTTGAAATTGAGAGGAAAGAAGTAAATCTATGAGAGGAGAGATTTTCCCGTTTTTATCCAGGGTTGGTTTAGCCAATTAGACAGAGTTTTAGCATTTTTTGTCAATTTCTGAGCATGTATCAGAATACCCTTGCTAGATCACCTATGAACATGGAGAGTAAATGAGATGACCCTTTTAATACTGCTGGCACCTAGATTTTCCAAGAATTAGATGAACCCACTGCACATACCCATACCTGTTTTATATATGCATATATGTAAATATAATGTTTAATATAAATAGAGAGGGAGAGATATCAGACTCTTTTGACCTCTGATACACACACACACACACACACACACACACACACACACATACAGGCACACATCCCAAACTGAAATTGGCTCTGGAGTGTTTTCAAGGACACAGATCATTACTGACCTTATGACACAGATTCATTATCTGTGTATATGACCCCAGGCATTTTCTCAGTAGGCCTGGCACACAAGACTTCCCTGGGAAACCCAAAGACACACAAGACAAGCTAAACCACTCAGGAAGAGTGGGCCCCCAGAGCTCTAGGCTTCACCACAAAAAGGTCTCCATCACTTGGCTCATTGTCTCTCATTCCTTCCTTGACAAACAGCCTGACATCAGTAAAAAAGATTGGCCTAATAAACACCATCCTGGAGGTTTTCTCCCTTCTGCTACTTACCAACAGCTTCAAAGTAGGAAAAAGCCTACAGTCTTCCAGGCTTCCTTACTTTTATAATACACAGCATCTTGTACTGTGTTCTAAGATTCTCATACACCTAATTTCCCAAACTAGAGTGTACATAACTTGAGACCAAAGTTTCTGGTTTTTTTCCTTTTGTATTCCCTATTGCCCCTAGCAAAATACTGTGTTCTTATAGGCGTTCAGTAGGGACTGGGTAGATTGGTTGCAAGTCAGAGATAAAGCTGAGTGTTTGCTTCTTGGTACTCCAGAAATCCCATGTTGTCATGTGTTTAAATTGGGATGTAGGAGGCAGGGGGTAGGGGTGGGGGTGATATGGGTTTCGGTTAAAGTGGGGGAAAGCTGCATCATCTTGCATATCCTGGGAGACGTTAAGCAAGTCCTTTTCAATCTCTAGGTCTTAGTTTATTCGGATATAAAATGAGGGGATTGAACTGGGTGATTTCTAAGATCTCTTCCAATTCTCACTCCTTTAATCTCAAATCCTACTGGATTTGGGTCTTTGGAGAAGAAGTGTCAGGACTTCCAGGGATAATTGCAGTGAGAAATATATTTTGGACCTTTTATCTCTATCCCCATTGGTTACCTGAATATGAAATTCAATTCCTTTTTTTTTTTGTTTTTGGCAGGGCTTCCCTCTACCCACACATAGTTAGATTGTCTGTCTCCCAGGAGGCTGAGTGAACAAAAAACTGAAAGCGTTTATTTTACTACCCCTACCTGCCCCACCTTGCCTTACCCCATAAGTCCCCAAAACCCAAAGCAGAGGAATCTAGCCCTGCTATCCAAAAACAACAACCCAAGCCATTGCAGTTCAGGAAAGCCTATAGGTACCTTCTGATCATTCTGGTGAAGATTAAAATTGCACACAATATGGGAAGGGCTATTGAAAATTTCAAGACAGAAAAATCAAATTCATAACTCTGCAGATTCTGGCTTGCAGCAAATTAGCTTTCAACTGGAGCTCACTGGCAGAGTTTCATTCCTGTATGATCTCTGCTTCAGGGCCCATGCTGGTGCATCCTCACACTTACACTTTTAGTAAAGATCTTTCTGATACACTGTCTCAATAGGTCCTCACAATCCTCAGGGGGCAGGCAAGGCAAGACTATTATACCCATTTTATAATTAATTACAAAAACTGAGATTTAGAGAAGTAAAACCCCTTGTCTAGGTCCACACAGTGTTATTTCTACTGTACAACACTGAATCCTTCCTCGGGATTAATGACCCCTAAGAAGTTTCTAGGGCATCTCGGAGGGCCTGGAGTCAGGAGGACCTGAGTTCAAATCTGTCCTCAGACACTAGCCTGTGACCCTGGTTAAGTTATGTATCCCTGTTTGCCTCAGTTTCCTCATCTGTAAAATGTTCTGGAGAAGGAAATGGTAGACTGCTCCAGTATCTTTGCCAAGAAAACACCAAAACAGATCACAAAAAATAGGACGTGACTGAAATGACCAAACCACAAGAAGAAATTTCTAAGTGTCTCACCCTACTTAGGGACCAATCCTTCCTTACCACCTCAAAGGGAGGACGTTGCTGCCAGATGACAATAACTGTTTCTTCATATGCAGAATTACAGGGTTAGATCAGATGGGTATTCAGTTCCCTTCTAGGTCTAGATTTGTAAGCTTACAAACTTCAATAACAGAGACTGTGTTATGTTCCTTAATTTCCTGGTTCTTTTCCGTAGTTATCGGTCAATTAATTAACCAACACTACCTACCATGTACCAGGTACTATACTAGGCAAAGGAGATTCAGAGACAAAGACAAAGCATTTCCTGTCTCCAAGGGACTTATAGTTTATCAGGCGAGACAACATTTAGACATGTAAGTAAATATAAAATACGTATTAAAGGTGAAGTTCTATAGAAAATCTAAATACTTTGACTAGATTAATCAGCCAACAATATAAGCTAGAATCAATTTGAGAGGATTAAAGTATTTTGATCATTGATGCCACACAGGAAACAACTTGTGGTTGTCTGAATGAATTAGACATATCTCTGGGCTTATGTATAAAAATAACAGGCAGTCTAGTGGTTAGTGCAATCTAATGGTGGCCCAGGCTAGAGATGGAAGAGTTCCAGTTTGAGAGCATTCTAGTTCCTGAAAAGGAATCACTCTTGGTCATTAGGAGAGATTCTTTGTACCTGCCTTATCCCTCTCCCTACTGACCATTTGTATCATTCGGAGAATACAGCACATGAATTTGGGAGAAGTAACAGCCACGCTGATCACAAATATAGATGCAGAAAGATAGCCTCCTGAGGAAGCATAACCATTGTACTGGAGAGTAATGAAAATTATATACTCATAAAAAGACTTCCAGACCATAAAACACCAGGAGTTGTGAGCTTTTCCTTTGCCACACATATCCTATACATGGGCCTCACTATTTTAGAGTAGTCATTGTATTCTGAGTTTGAGCCCACTTTCCCTATGGACCTGTGTGAATTTATAAGAGGCCGTGACTCAGAATTTTTCTTTCTGAAGGGAAGGGGAGATGTTTCATATCAATTATTCTCACTATACCATCTTAGTAAATATCTTTTCTAAAAGCTAATTGAAGTCTAGACAACTAATATTAATGGGAAACACTAGTGAGGGCTCATAAGCAATAATATTAGAAACTCAGCCATTCAGGATTAAGTCTTGAACACCAAAGAGAATAGAAATCAGTCACTCTCTGAGTACTCAGGCCACAAATCTGAGTTTGAATTAAATGAGTGACCCCGACACAGACGCTACATATACTAAACAGAGAAAAAGATCATTTCAGAGTAAGGCTGGGGGACACCAAGAGTTAAGGAAATCTCATGTGAGAGGTGTCCCTTGAGCTATGCTTTGAAGAGAGCTAGGAATTCTAGGAGTTGTAGCAAGGAAGGAGTTTATTACAGGGATCTTTATGCCAAAGCATTGAGTTGAGACACAGATATAGAATATCATGGATAAAGAACAGTAGAGTAGGTTGAATTGGCTAGAGAATAGAGCGCACAAAGGTAAGGAGTAATGTGTAATAAACCTGGAAAGGTAGGCTGGAGCTTAATTATTAGGGGCTTTTAAAGCCAACAGAGGAGTTAGTATTTTATCATAGAGGGCTTTGCTAACTTCCTTGTTTGTGTGAATTGGGCAAATCAGTTAACCTCTGGAACCACTAGAACTTTTGAGCAGGGAACTAACATGGCAGATCTAATTGGAGAAGGGAGAGATTTGAGGCACGTGTGCTAATCCTATTCCTCCTCCAAGGCCCAGCCCAAATCCAATTCTCTCTCCATCAATTCTCTCTCTCAATCAATTCTCTCTCCATCCAAGAAGTCATAGCATTTATTTTCTGTTTAACCCATGTTAATTATGGGCTGCTTTGTGACATTTTCTGTACTTATTCAACTTTTCATGAATTTATGTCGTAAATCCCCAGATAGTCTGTAAAAGTTCTGTGATAGTAAAGGATCTGGGATAGAACTGAATCTGTGGTTTGATTAGTACAGGGAACATTCAGAGGGAGACAATTCCCTCTACCTTAATGCAAATTGCTGGTTTCTCTGTAATGTATAGTCTTCGAGAATTGCATATGAAGTCAGAGACAGAGTCTTGTTCCTTATATTTACCATAGCCCTTCTCCTTGGGTCTTGAATATAATGGGCATTCAAAAAGACTCATTTCATATTCGATTTCATATTTGATTTTTCATATTTTTTTCTCCCCTAAAATCATTACTTCATTGTGTCTAATTGAGTTCTAATTGGTTGGGTTTTTTTTAATCAAAGTAGTATCTTTCCAGCTTGCATTCATAGATACCAACACTGAACTCTTGAAAAATTGTGTCACTGAATACGATAAGAAAAAATTCCTCTTGGTCACTTTTCTTGAGAATTGGCACATTGCTTAGAGTGTAATATTATGTTGTTATCTTTTTATGTCAACAAATAACATCTCTTTAAAATAACTTACATGGTGATTTACTTTCCCTATCCTCTGTCAGCTCGGTTTGTGAGGAGTCAACTTCATTTCTTGTGATAATTATTTGTTCCTCTTCTTCTTTGTACTCCTCCCATCCTCTCCACCCCCACCCCCCAAGATGTAAAGCCTATTCTTTGGCCACGAGGCCTTCTAGGGGATGGATAGACAAGGAGAGGTAGAACTATCTCAATCAAGACAATTTGGCACCCATGAAGGAAGAAAGGAAGGAAGGAAGGAAGGAAGGAAGGAAGGAAGGAAGGAAGGAAGGAAAGAAAGAAAGAAAGAAAGAAAGAAAGAAAGAAAGAAAGAAAGAAAGAAAGAAAGAAAGAAAGAGAAAGAAAGAAAGTGAGAGAGGGGAAGGAGGAAGGAAAGAAAGAAAGAAGGAAGGAAAGAAGGAAGGAAGGAAGGAAGGGAGGAAAGAAAGAAAGAAGGAAGGAAGGAAAGAAGGAAGGAAGGAAGGAAGGAAAGAAGGAAGGAAGGAAGGAAGGAAGGAAGGAAGGAAGGAAGGAAGGAAGGAAGGAAGGAAGGAAGGAAGGAAGGAAGGAAGCTTTTTCAGGTAAAAAGAAATTTGGAGATTATTTGTGGATTTCAAAAAGTCTATGCAGTCATTCTAGTCAATTAGCTAGCCCTCATTGAGAGTTTCTCCTAAGAAAAAGCAATGAAATAATAAATAAGAAGAATTCAGAGAGACTTGGGAAGACTTCCCTGAATTAATGCATAGGGAAGTAAACAGAACCCAGGGAATCATGTGCATGATGATAGTACAAAGGAAAACAACAGTGAAAGGCTTTGGGACTGTGATCCACGCAGTTTCCAATCAGACAACTGACACAGGGCTAATAGAACATAGGTGCAGAATAAGAATACATTTTCTAGCATGACCAACAGGTCCATTTGTTTTTGTTTGACTATGTTATTCATTATAAGGAAAAATTCAGTGTTGGGTGGTTTGGAGAGTGGGAGTCACTAGAAAGTGACAGTGATGTATAAAAAGAAAAGAATATCGGAAAGAAAAAAAGGGAACAATGAGATCTGATGGCAACGATAGCTAGTGTTTATGTCGTACTTTCCCCATGAACATACAATGAGAATGGCTCTGCAAACATTATCATCCCTATTTTACTGATGAAGAAACTGAGGCTGACAATGGTTAAATAGTTTGTCATTGTTCACACCACCAACGAGTGTCAAAGCCAGGGTTTGAACCCATCTCCACTGATTCTCTCTCCTTCCCTCCCTCCCTCTTTCATTGTCTTTCTTTCTCTCACTCTCTCTCTCATTTTCTCTCTCTTGACCTTTCTCTCATTCTCCCTCTTCCATCCTCTCTTGTTATGTCTCTGTCTTTATCTCCTCCTCCCTCTGCCCATCCACCTCACTCTCTCCCCTACCCACTCAGAAGCCCAATCCGTGTGCATGCATGCCTGAGAGAGAAGGTCATTACCATGAGTTTTTTAGTAACTCTGTTACTGTGATTATTTAACATTTATTAAGTGTCCACCATGCGTGAGGCCCTGCACGTCCCGCCATGTTCATTTCTGACTGGCATGTTATTAAAACAGAGACGTGACTTGGGCTGTAAATTGCCAGGCATGACACGTCAGGATCAGGGTCGGAGGCATGAGCATCCACTCAGCTACCTTGTACCGGGGAAACTTCACCTCCCCCTCTCTCTCCAAGTATTGGTGTGGACAGGGGTTGCTATGTGGGTGGCGGGGCCAGGAGGTCTGGGGGCTGGGGAGGGAGGCGAAGAGGACTGTTGGAGGGGGAACATCTTCCTTGCCATGATTCAATTAAATGTTTTTAGAAAATGACACCATGATCTGTTTCATACCAGTAAATATGTGATTTACATTTAATTCTGGGTAACCTTTCTGTGATCAGCGAGGTGTGAAGGAATCTAATAGCACAAAGCTACGGTTATGAGGAGCCCATTCATATTCATTAGGGCCCACACATTAACAATCCGCAGGGTGACAGCTTCCTAACACATGCTTTATGACTACAGTTTATGGGAGGCCAACAACAATGCAGGCAGTGCCTGTGAGAGGGGGAAGGAAGCAGGTGTGTGTTGGGGAGAGATGGGGAGAATGGCTAAAAAACCCCAAAGCAACAGGCGATGCTGGCCAAGCTACAGAAAGGCCCAAATCGCAGTGGGAAAAAAAAATTATTCATTGGAGGTGCCAGGTTAGAGTTGGGGAGACTACTGACTTAGAAAGATTGCAAACCACAAAGTGGGGAACTGGGATCAATCTCATTTGTATGTACTCTGCATACATTTTTTAAAAGGAAGATCTTTTTTTTCAAGCCAAAATGGTGCAGTGGAAAAAGAAATAACTTTGGAGTCAGGGGTCCTAGGTTCAAATCCCATCTCTCAGCATTTATAACCTATGTGACCTTGAGTAAGTCATTTCTCCTTGTGCCTCAGTTTCCCTACCTGTAAAGTGAGGGGATAGAAGGCAGCATGACGCAATAGAAAGAATTCTTGATTTGGAATGAGAAGGCTTTGGTTCGATGCCCAGCTCTACCCACTTGCTACCAGTAGGCCTCAGTTTCCTCATGGGGTATGGGTTGGCCTAGATGGTCTCTAAGGACCCTTCCATCTCTAAGTCTACGATCCTATGTTCCTATAATCATATGATTAAGTGACCTCTAACGAATAATAAAAGTATTTTTCTATATATAATTTTATATTTATAATAAAATAAAGATATGACAAAATTGTGATCGTTTGACTTTGATATCTCTCCGTTGTTCACAGGCTGAGACATTAGGGGGAAAAAATGACAAAAGGATATTTTTGAGACAAAGCAGATAAAACTGAGAGAGCAAGGTAGGTGATTAGAGTGCCTTATTGCCGGGAGTATTCTGGTAAATGTTTAACAATCAGCTCTCCAGGAAACACACTTTTAAGTTTCATCTGAATTATTAACGTTTTCTCTATCACTTTCTAAGAATGATCAACAAACAATAAGTCAAGCCCTAATTTACAGTATTTGCCAATTCCAAGGTCTAAATGCTCACATTGAAAATTTAATAAGGATTTCCACTTCCTTGTCATACCCTGTGCCGCTTCTGGTCCAGTTCTGGGACTAGGCATAGGCAAGGTGGGCAGTTGCCAATAGTGTGACAAGCAGCAGGATACAATGAGGGACATGTTCTAATATGTCTTTTTATAAATGACATTTTCAATGCCAGAAAATTCTATTTTCCGTGGAAGACAGGTATCTATTTTGTAATGAGTCGAGTCACATATATTAACAGTGCAGATTCAAAGAGTGGGTAGTTGGAAGGGATAGTGACACAGGAGGATACTATTTTCAAAACTTGCCTAGGGCACTTCAGTGTCTTATCTAGACCTCCTCTGGCCTGAATAGGATTTTTGAATGATCCTTTTACAATAAGAGAGAATGTTCTATAAAGTCATTGGTCAGGCCCAGGGCAAGTTGGTATGAGCAGCTAGAATGGAGCTGCTCCCCTGAACTAGAGCCTACCTTGTCTTATTTTAGTTTGGGGTCATTCTGCTCTGGGTTTGTCCCCAAGAGGGAATTTTCAACGATTCCCCATTACTTCAAAATAAAGGCCCATGTCAGTCTATCAACAAGTGTTTATTGATCACCTACTCTGTGCCAGGCGCTGTGGTAAGTACTAGGGATGACAAAGAGAAAATCAAAACACGCTCTGCCCCCTAGGAGCTTGGACTCTAATGAGGAAGCCAGAATGCTCGTTAATGATAATATATAAAATAAACTGGGCAGGTAAAAAACTAGTAACTAGTCATGTGTCATCCATAATTTGAACCTACCACATATCTGGAGTCTGAGATTCCTCCTCTTACCTTATCTCCATTCTCCATTCTAGACAAACTGGTCTTCTACTGGTTTCTCAAATGAAGAATGTGCTTTCTCACCTCCGTACCGAAGGCTCATGCTCTCCCCATTTCTAGATGGCAAGAAGGCTATTATAAACCATCCATAATCGGATTCCCACCTACCTTTCTTGTATTACTTCATCCTACTCCCCCCTTCACAGACTGTTTCTGTCAAACCGGCCTACTGTTCCTCCTACCCACCGCTCCATCTCCTTTCCTTTATGATTATGCACAGGGTATGGTATGGCTTCCTCATGCCTGGAATGCATTCCATCCTAACTTCTGTTGTTTGGAATCCCAAGCTTCCTTCTCAAGGCCTTACTCTGATGGTAAGAGACCTTTCCTGATTCCCACCAGTTGTTGCTTCTCTTCCTGCCTAATAATTAGTTTGTATATATTTTGCCTTTGCTTAACTCTGTGCATATGGGATCTCACTAGTAGAAGTAGGTACTTTGAAGGTAGAGACTATGTTGGTTTATTTTTTTGTTTTTTTTGGTTTGATTCTTTTTTTGTGTCTTTGCTAAGCATACCCAAATTGAGATATACCACAAAGAGTTGGGCCGAGTACAGAACTTTGCATACAGTAAGAGCTTAATAAATGGATATTGAATTTGTTGGATTGGATTTTCCCCTTCACTTATCGGACCCCTTCTCCTTCAAAGTCCTATGTTGCCCAAGTTACCTAAGGCCATTTCTGTGGAAGAGATGGGTGTGATTGGGGAGCTTAGGACAAGCAAAGTTTTAATTGTCAATAACAGAGACACATTTATTTATGGTAACACAAATCTTGTATCTCTGGTGCCTGGCATAATGCCTGGCACATAGTAGGTGCTATTAAATGAAATAATATATGTCAAGTGCTTAGCTTAGTGCCTGGAACATTTATGTAGGCACTATATAAATGCTTCCATTTCCTACCCTCCCCCACCCAATAAATGCATGTTGATTAATTGATTGACAGATTGACTGTTAGAATTGTGATCTAAGGCCTATTGGTCTATCAGACCTACCCAGGGTTTATGGGGCTTTGGGTAGAAATAATGAGGCAGGAAGACTTTCTGGAGGAATAACCACGTGGACTCAGGTGCCATAGCCTGAATAAGGGATAAAAAGGCCCCCACCAACAATACTGTGTCATGGCCTTAGAAAGGCAGGAGCCCCATGACGATATCTACTATTGGTGCTGCCCAGCATCACTGAGAGGCTGACTGGCTGTGGTTGTAAGAGTCTGGGGGCATTAGGCACAGACCTCATAAAACCAGGTGACATGCTACTCGATGACATGGCACCCGAGGCAGTGCCACCAAAATTCAACTAGATGAAGCATCTTGATTTGTTGGTCTCGCCTGACATGAGTACAGTAGTGCCCGCTGAGTTTCCTAAAGGATGTGTGTGTGTGTGTGTGTGTGTGTGTGTGTGTGTGTGTGTGTGTGTGTACTTTTGAAACTCATCCGAAATTGCCGCTCTTGAGGTAGGCCAGATTTCACCCCATGTAGGTAAACTTAAGTGTATATATCATACATTTACTAGTGTCTTATGTGCTCAGTGAGATATAGATGAGAATGGGCAACTACAGAATTGTTAGGTCCCAATATCAATTGCACGGGTGGCTGAATTGGGGGTAGGGGCAAGATATGGTATACTTGTTGTCCTAAGAGGTGTCCTTTGTTGAGGCCTGGAATCAATAAGATGGAAAAACCAAACCAACTTTTAAAAAAAAAATTATCCAATTTAACTCTTCTTAAATTTAATTCTATGACCTATAAAAGGTACCTCAGTGATCTGAGTAGACTACTATGGGATACTAGGCCCCTTCCAAGTGAGGTTACTAATCCTAAAAAGCTCCTTTAATCACCTGAATCAGGGTTCCGAGGGTCATTTTGCGAGGCTATATTTATCTCATAAGCCCCCATTAGTGTGTTTTCCCTTCAACTATCATCTCATAGACTCAGCTTTTAGCAAAGGCATTTACTAAAAAGGTATAGTATGAACAATTTGTGCAAAACTCTACCTCTCACCCAAATTTGAAACATTATTATTGCACCAAAAGAAAGAGTATTATGCAAATGTAGCATGCTTAAATCCCAGGTTACAACAGAGAAAAATGTTATCTAAAGAGGAGAAATTAAAAAAAAAACCTCAAAAGAAAGAGCCATGCCAATGACAAAAGCTTTCTAACAAAAGAAACAGACAAAATCCTCTGAGGAAGGTAAAAGCATTACAATTGTACAAGGCTCCACAAAGAGACAGTAGAACAATTCTAAAAAAAAAAAAAAAATGCTCCAGAATGGTTAGGAGAAACAATCTGGGGATTTCTTTCTTTCTTCTTTTCTTTTTCTTCTTCTTCCTTCCTTCTGTCCCTCCCTCCCTCCCTCTTCCTCCCTTCCTCTTTTCTTTCTTTTCTTCTTTCTTTTTCTCCTTTCTTTGTCTTTCTTCCTTCCTTCCTTTCTTTCTTTCTTTCTTTCTTTTTCTTTCTTTCTTCCTTCCTTCCTTCCTCCTCCTCCTCCTCCTCCTCCTCCTCCTTCTCCTTCTTCTTCTTCTTCTTCTTCTTCTTCTTCTTCTTCTTCTTCTTCTTCTTCTTCTTCTTCTTCTTCTTCTTCTTCCCCCCCCAACATGGACAAACTCTGGCCCTCTGTACTTCCTATTATCTCAAAGCTTGCTCAGCTGGTTTACAATAAGCCAAACATTTCATGGGACTTGAGGGTCACCTATCCTTCCACCTTCTCTGGTGGGGCCCCTGCATTCTTTGTAAAGGAAGAAAATAGGAATATAAAACACTGAAGAAGAACCTATACACCTTAAAGGGAACCAACCCAAGGTGACTTTTGCTGATGTGCCTAGTACGTCACGGAGGGGGCACAGTTTTGTTTCTGTCAACTAGAACACTATGAAACATTTGTTTAATGGCCCATGATAACAGGGAAACAAAAGTTCTTGTATATTGATTCATGGGGTCAGATTTGGAAGAAGAGGTACATGAAATCTATGAAGAGTCTACCATTAACTCCTTTTGGCATATCTCAATTTGGGTAAGCTGTTTGATGAAACATTGCAACTTCTCTCTCATCAGGATAATATAGTTCAAGGAGGGATATATTTGAGGTGAAAGGGCCTAGGTCCAAATCCTGACTCTTCCACTTAGTATCTACGTAACTTTGAACAAGTTATGTCATTTCTCCGAGCCTTAGTTTCATCATCTATAAAATGAGGGACTTGGATGGAGTGACCTCAGATGTTGCTATGGAATTGTGTGCTCCATTTTCCCCAAGTGACTTTCCTAGTATGTTTCTGTGTTGTCCGATACTGTGAGTTTGTCTTTGAGGAGGTTCTGTGCACCAAGATCGTTCTGAGTTGCCTGGTCTTGGTTAGAGAGACTTTGAAGAGCTGTAGTGGTGGTGGTGAATTTATGGAAAATGAGGAGCAACAGATGCATCCTTGATCACATGCTCTGGTGACACTCCTTCTTCTCCCGGGCATGGATGTCTATGGCAAAGGTTGTGAGGACCTGGCAGTGCCAGTTATTGAAAGCCCTTGATGTTTTCAATCCTCCTCAAAGTAAAGAAAGGTAAATGGTAAATTAAGGATATTGCATCAGAAACTGGGAAGGTTAAAAAGAGACAAGAAAGAAGGTTCAGAGATAAAAGAATGAAACTGACCCACACTCTACCTGCTCACTGCCCCCTGCTAACAGACTCTAATGGTTTCTTATGGGGAACTCCACAAATCATTCAATGACCAGCTTCACTCTAAATCTGTCAATGAATGGGTGGATCCTCTGGCTCCAGAAGGGAAGGCGTTTCATGGTGGAATACTCTACCACCTGTTGTATGGGAAGGGATGGATAAAGGGAACCCCAATATCTTCAAGCCAAAGCTTCTGGAGTTTGTTGTTTTCATTCATATCTGAGTCTTCATCACCCCACTTAGGGTTTTCTTAGCAGAAATGCTGGAGTATCATGTCCTTCTCCAGTTCATTTTAGATATGGAAACTAAAGCAAATAGGATAAAGTGACTTACCCAGCATCACACAGCTAGTAAGTGCCTGAGGCTAGATTTGAACCAGGAAGATACTCATCTTCCTGACTCCAAGCCCGGTGGTGCTTAATCCACTGTGCCACCTACCTGCCCTAAATATTTTTTACTCAATTCATTACCCCCTTTGGAGTTATCCTGGCAAAGATACTGGAGTGATTTGTCATTTCCTTCTCCAGTTCATTTTAGATGAGGAAGCTGAGGCAGACAAGGTTAAGCAACTTGCCCAGGGTCACACTGTAAGTAAGTGTCTGAGGTCAAATTTGAACTCAGGTCCTCCTGGCTCTGGGCCAGGCATTCTATCCACCCAGCTACCTTGGAATTCAGCCAGCAATAATCTTCCAGATCTATATAGCCATCAACTATAGCACAGCGCTGGGCCTGGAATTAGGAAGAACTCAGTTTAAATCCAGCCTCAGACACTTACTAGCCAAGTGACCTTGGGCAAGTCACTCAATCTCAGTTACCTTAACCGTAAAAGGAGGACAATAACAACACCTACCTCACAGAGTTGTTGTGAGGTTCAAATGGAATGATATTTGTAAAGCACTTAGTACGGTGCCTGGCGTATAGCATATATGGTGCTTAATAAATGCTTGTTTCCGAAGAATTTGAAGGACAGCCAAGATGGCGGCTGGGAAGCAATGACTGGCGTGAGCTCCCCACCAAATCCCTCCAAAAACCTATAAAACAATGGCTCTGAACCAATTCTAGAGCTGCAGAACCCACAAAGTGGCAGAGGGAAGCAGGGCTCCAGCCCAGGA
>CM053624.1:121694219-121711211 GCA_028646595.1 Phalanger gymnotis | reverse complement strand
AGGGCAGACTGGGGAACAGGGCAACCAGAGTGTACGCCATCTTGGAATGGGGGGGGGGAGGAAATGGGGAGAAAATTGGTAATTCAAACGCCTGTGAAAATCAATGCTGAAAACCAAACATGTCAAAAATAAATTAAAAAAAAAATAAATGCTTGTTTCCTTCCTTCTACCAATCCCTTAGCCTTGGTTCCCTACATAACCTCCTTTGTTCTCCCAGATAACCGGCATGCTAGGCATTCCTATAGGCGTCTGAATGGTACAGTGGACAGCGTGGACAGCGTGTTGAGTCTAGAGTCAGAAAGACCTGAGTTCAAACTTAACCTCAGACACTAGCTGCACGACCCAGGGCAAGTCACTTGACCTGTACTTGAGCCTTTTATTTTTAAATTGTAAAATGGGGATCACAATAACATCTCCCCCTACCCCCATGGTTATGGTGAGGATTGAATGCAATGACAATGCTTAGCATGGTACCTAGCACATAGTAGGCACTATGTAAATGCTTATTCTATGCCTTGCCCTGCCCCTCCCCTCCGCCATAATCTATTTGGATCTATCCAAATCCTATTTTATTTTCTGCCCTATTCCTACTGTGCCTTATCACCCTTCCCTGCTACTAGGCACTAAGTATTTTAGGAGAAAAATGGGTAATGAAGCTATATTGGAGGGTCAGAATACTGGCAAAGTATTGGGATGTCCCTACAAGAGTTTCAAATCATAAGAAGATTGCCCAAGAGAAAACAGAGAAGACAGGAAGAAGGGTTCTGAGTAGCTGTGGGACCCCATCCGCTAAGTGGCCTAGGAAGGAAGGCATCAACAATCAATCCATCCTCCAAGCATAGTTTTCACCAAGGCCCAGAATGTTTTGTTCAATCTG
The DNA here is from genome assembly GCA_028646595.1 of Phalanger gymnotis. Classification (NCBI taxonomy): domain Eukaryota; kingdom Metazoa; phylum Chordata; class Mammalia; order Diprotodontia; family Phalangeridae; genus Phalanger; species Phalanger gymnotis. Next base: position 121,710,334 of record CM053624.1, on the reverse strand, counting down.
TCCCTCGTACCTGAGTTTTGTCCCTGTGTCAGAGCTGACAACCACCTTCTTATGTGATAGGATTCCCAAGAAGGCAATAAGGAAGGCCCCCTACCCAAACATACCTCCTATACCTGCTCGCTAGTGCCTGAAAAGCCTTTGCCAGGGGACCTGCTGAACAATGAAGGATCAGGTTAAAAATACAAATGCCCCAGAGAGAGGTTACAAAGCGACTTATGTTCATACATAGGAGTAGGCCCTTTCACCAGAGCAGGTGAGATATGAGGTGAGGAGAGGACCCAAGGGCATTGAGAGACTGGAGCTGGAGGCAGGGAAGGCCATAAAGTGGAAGGGGGGGAGATGGGGTTAGAAGGCCTTATTTTACCATTTTTCCAGTGAGTTGGCAGGGGCCTAAGGCCCTGAGACAGGAGCTGACTTCCTCAGATGGGAGCCTCCTGATAATGACTGAGTAATTAGGGCTAATAATAGCAAGACAGACCGGTTTTTAATCTGTGCCTGACATCTGCTATGAAAAAAAGTCACAGTAGTGGATCGGGTGCGGTGGCATGTCTGTCGGCTGGGTGCCCGGATGGGGTGTCATTAAAATGTGCCCTGCCATCCTGTCCCATTCCCCACAGTATCTAGTGACATGCCACTGTCACTCACTCCTAATGGAGCTCCGCTTCTTCCCACCTTCTCCTCTCCCCCCTCCCCAGTCCCTCTGGGCCATCCCCCCACCTTTTCCTTTCTCCATTCCCTTTGATCAGAACATGGTCTCCAAGGAGTCGTGAGCTCCCTGCAAATGCCTTCCCAGGGATGAGGGCAAATGGGGTGGAACAAATGTCCATTTGCAATTTAGGTGGGGGGAGCACGTGGTCAGAATGCAATGAGCTGGGTTCCTGCAGTCCTTCCCTTCCCTCTTTCTTTAGTCGCTGCACAGTTGATAGCTCTTGCCTACTAAAACAAACCCATTAGCACCTCAGGCTGCCATTCTCCCCCTACCCCCACCCCGCCAGCACCTCCATCACTGCCACCACCAAGGAACGGAAGGAAGAGCTCAGGGAGCCGGCACCCAGGCATCTTTCTGGTTTATTTAAGGATCTTCACTTTCACAGCATATGCAACTGGGGGGAGTTGTGTTTGTGTATGTGAGTTGGGGGGTTGTGGGAGGGGGGAAGGCTAGGGAGGCTTTATTTAGGTTTCATGATGTTTCAAGCCATTAGAGTCAGTTCAGAGCTTTGTAGAGGTTTGAGGGCATTTCCACTAGGACACAGAAACTCACACTGGCCATGATTCACATGTGGTCAGCCTGTGGTAGCCACTAAAATGTAACATAGTCCTGTTGGAAAAGACTTTCCTGTTTTTCAACAGGCCTTCCCTCTCAGGTGATTCAGGTGGTCTCCATCCTTGGAGGTCCAGCTCAAACCCACTTCCTCCAGGAAGCTATCTTAGACCACTTCCGTCCATGCTGATGTCTCTCTCTCCTCTTAATTACTCAAAGAATTATTGCTTTATCCACCTATTTTGCATTCAGAATAAAATGAGATGTGTTTATCTTATTTGTTAGCATTTTTTAAAGAACATTAGCGTCAAAGACTACATCTGGCTGTCTTCTCTTTACAGATGAGGAAAGTGAGACCCAGAGACGTAAAGTGATTATCTCAAAGTCACACAGCTCATAAGTGGCAGAGGGCCTCCTCACCAGAGACGGATTGAGACACATAAAGTCCCCTGGCTTGAAGTCCACAGCAATTTATTTACAGTGCACCATGCCACTCAATGGCTTAGATCGTGTGTTGAATATCGAACATTTTGCCCAATAAGCCTTCTCTTGTCAACCAGACCACAAGTGCGCTGAGGACACAGGCCATATCTTAGGTGGATGGATGGATAGATAGATAGATGTAGACAGAAGGGTAGATGGATAGACAGATAGAAAGACAGAGAGACAGGCAGGCAGACAGGCAAGCAGATAGATAGATAGATAGATAGATAGATAGATAGATAGATAGATAGATAGATAGATAGATAGGCAGACAGACAGATGGATAGATGGACAGACAGATAAATAGACAGATACGTAGACAGACAGACAGATAGCTAGATAGCTAGATAGATAGACAGACAGACAGACAGACAGACAGACAGACAGACAGACAGACAGACAGATAGATAGATAGATAGATAGATAGATAGATAGAGTGATAGAGTGATAGAGTGATAGAGTGATAGAGTGATGGATAGAAAGATAGAAGGACAGATGGATGGGCAGACAGATGGACACAAGGATGGACAGGTGGACGGATGGACAGATGGATGGATGGATGGATGGATGGATGGATGGATGGATGGATGGATGGATAGATGGAGACAGGTAGACATATATAAGTAAATACAGATATCCCTCACAGAACAAACTACTCTAGACGTATTGATGAGTCACATTTCTACACTACCTTAAAGTTTCTAGATTACACCAAACCTGTAAAGTAGGCTGTGGAAGCATCATCAGCACCATTTCACAGAGGTACATACGGATTTGCCTATAGCTGCACAGCTACTAAATGCCTGATGATAAAAAGAGGAATGAGAGCTCAGGCGTCTCTAGCACTGGAGTGTCCAGTGCTTTCCATGCACCATCTTATTCGAACTAGAACAAGTTCTCAAAGCCAAGGGTGCCTGCTGGGCACTGAGTGAGGACACTGCTCCTCAGACCTGACTGCGTTGCCTTTGTTCATGCTCAGTACACGGTCAGTGTTGCTGATTGGTTGGTTTATTCCTTGACATCCTTAGTTCTACCCCCATTGGATGGTATGCTTTGTGTGGATTGGGATTCAGATTGCCTACATCTCAGAGAGCTCTTAGGCTGTGGTTCCCAGAAGACAGATGATTATTATCTGGTAAATGTTCACTGCAACTAAAATTTGCTCCAGCTCTTTTGAAAATTAGAAGCAGCTGGCTGGCACAGTGGGTAGAGCATCTGCCCTGGAGTCAGAAGGGCCTGAGTTCAAATCGAGCCTCAGACATTTACTAGCTGTTTGACCCTGGACAAGTCACTTAATCTTGTTTGCCATGTTTTCCTCAGCTGTAAAGTGAGCTGGAGAAGGAAGTGGCAAACCATTCCATTACCTTTGCCAAGAAAACTCCAAATGGGGTCACAGGGAGTAGGACACAGCTGATTGACAAAACAATAGCTACTAAAATTTTGAAAGCTCTCTGCTAGGCTTATCCTAGACAGGACTCTGCTTGCTTTCCATGGGAACCTAAAGGTGACAGTAGGTGAAAGGAAACTGAAGCAGTGGCTGTCAGCCAGCTGTGCTTCCCACTGGGAATACTTCCCAGCAGGCTCAGCTCCTTCAAATGAAGAATTATTGGGGGATAAAGAAGGAGACAGGGACAGAGACCAGAACATGAGAAACAGTGTGGTATAGAGAACTTGGTGTCAGTACCTAGGTTCAAAGCCCAGCACTGATGTTAGTTATGTGATAGACATTGGGCAAGTCACAGCATTACAGAATCTAAGAGTGGGAAGAGACCTCAGTGACCATCTAGACCTGAACTTCTAGATCTCCTCCATGTCCCATCTGAAAAATAGCCAGCCAGCCTCTGTGGGAAGATCTCCAGTGAGCAGAAACCCACTACCCAGTTAACCTGCTCTTTTGGGGGACAGCTCTGATGATTACAAGTTTTTTCTTACATTAAGACTGAATCTGCCTGTCTTCAAAATCAATGCATTATTCCTGCTTCTGGGGACCAGAAGAAAAAGTCTAATCATTTTCCCATGTGAAAGCCCTTCCAATATTTAAAGACAGTTAATAAGTTCCCCATAAATCTTATCTTTTGCAACCTCAGCAATCCCTTTTCCTTCAACTGATATGTCTTGAATGTGATGTCCTCATTGCTTTCCTCTCTACCTCATCAACTTCCTTTCTAAAAAGTGGCTTCAATTCTCTGAGTCTCAGTCTTCCCTATCCATAAAATGGGGATATTTACCTTGAAGCACTATTATGAGGAAAGTACCTTGTAAAGGTGATCTATTATTAAAAGAGAGAGTCCTTTTGTGATGCTGCAGTATTTTGACTTACAGCCAACAGTGCCAGCTTTACAAGGAAGTACATGATATAATGAGAGATCTATCAGGAAGACCACCAAAACCAAAAATTTCTCTTCCTCCAAGATGCTTGAAATCCCAACATTGGAGAGTTCTTCCTTTGGGTTAAGGCATGCTTTTTTCAGGCTCTTCTTTCAAAATGCAAATTCTCTGAAGAGAGAATGCCATGTTGAGTCACTCATAACTTAGTGTAAATGAGTTTATCATACTGGTTTCTTCTAGATTAGAGTCAGAGGGCAACATGAGAACAAGTGGACATCTTATGAGTGTTACATACAAAACATTCTGTAGACATTCTGAGAAATGAAAGCGCTCACTTGGCCTGAGGCTATCAAGGAAAGCTCCTTGGAAGAGGCAGGATTTTAGCCAGGTCTTATAGTAGGAGAAAGTTGTAAAAGCAGAGAGGAAATGTTCTAGGTGGAAGAAGATAATGGGGGGAAAAAAGCAAAGTTATAAAAAGAGACCATAGTGTCTTTTAAGACATGACTTAGCCAAGTCAAGCTGGAGCAATCCAATTCAATTTATCACGCCTTAAACACCTACTATGTGTAAGACAGTGTGTTTGACATTGGGACTACAAAAACAGAAATGAAACAACTCTTGCCCTCTAGAGGCTTATACTCTACTAGGAGGGTACAATGTGTACCCAAATAAGCATAATACAAGAAAAGTGGAAAAGGGAGGGAACTCTACACCATGAGGAGATCAGGGAAGGCTTCATGGAGAAAGGGCTGAGACATGAAGATAGATGAGGAGTCTGAGAGGCAAAGGTTAGTAAGGAGTACATTTCAGGCATTAGAGAGTACTTAGGCCAATGTCCAGAAGTAGGAAAAGAAGTATAGAGTTCAGTGAATTTCCAGCAGTCCAGTTTGGCTAGAACGTATGATTATTAAGGGGAGTAACATGAAGTAATGCTAGAGAGGTAAATAGAGCCTCATTGTAGAGGGCCTTGAATTCCAGGCTAAGTAATTCCTTTTTTTCTTTGAGGTAATAGGGAGCTACTGAAGGCTTTTTGAATAATAGGGGTGGCATGGTTAGACGTAAATATTGTTCTGGCATTTGAGAGGAGAATGGATTAGGAAGGGGGAAGACTAGAAACAAGGATTTAGGATTAGGTAGATTAGGGTACTACTATGGTAGTTATTGGGAAACACCATGAGGGCCTAAATCAGGGTGGTAGCTTTCTAAACAGAGAGAAGGAGTCAAATGAGAGAAACATTGTTTGTAGAGAAGTAGAAGACGGGGAGAGAGTGAGAGACAGAGACAGAGAGACAGAGACAGACAGAGACAGACAGAGAGAGGGAGAGAGGTAGGAGATGGTGCAGTTGGAAAAGTAGATTAGGTCTGATAGCTAAAAGACCTTGAATGCTAAGCTGAAGAGTTTGGTCTTTCCGCTGTAGGGAACAGAGGCTAGTAAAGCCTTTTGAGCATGTGAGTGGCATTAAGAAAGCTACATTTTAGGATTATTCTGACAGCAGAAATTGCATTGTCAATGGTGGATGTTGCTATTTCTATAATTTCTTGTCTGAAGGGAAAAAAGTGAGATAAGTACCTTTTATCTAGGCCATTTGAATCATTTTCCTTACGGTCAGAAGGGACTTTTCCAACCCAGTGGGTAAGGCAGGTTAGAGTCAGGGGTCAGGGAGTAGAGAGATTTGAAGAAATTTCATTTTGTGGGAGAAAAATGAGAGAGAGCATGAACCAGGGGGAGGAGTGCTAGGTTTTGGTAAGACGGGTACGGGGGAATGGGTAGCTTTATGTATTTGGAGTCAAAAAATCCTGAGTCTGAATTCCATCTCTGACCCATAGCTGTGTGATGATGGCAGAATCATTTAACCTCTTTGAGCCTCAGTTTCCATATCTCTAACATGGGGATGAATAATACTTCTCTCATAGGCTATTGCAAAGTTCAAATGGGATAATGTGTATAAAACAGGATGGATAGATAGATAGACAGACACACAGACATACAGAGATGTATCTCTATGTATATCTATATACATGTCTATGTACATATATGTATATAATGTATACCTACATATAGATATACATATATAGAGAGAGATAGAGAGGTTGTTGTTATAATTTCTAATCAAAGGATCAGGGTTCGATTTCAATTCTGTTCTTTTCTTGAGCAAATCCCTCCAACTTTCTCGATGTTTCCTCATCTGTAAAAAACCAACCAAACAACTACCAAAAAAAGAAAAAAAGGACCATGGACCAGATGATCTCTAAGGCCCCTGTCACCTCTAAATCCCATAGCAGTCCTATGATCCCAGATAGTGGGAGGAGCCAGAAGAAGACACAAGAAGAATCAAATAGAGAAAGGAGATAGAGACATTTGGGAGGCATCAGTGAGAAAAGCTGAATCTGGATCGGAAATGATTGGAGGAGGCCATGAGTTAAACATCTCTGTGCTGTTTTACTTTGTCCAAGACATCTGCCCTCTCTGGGCCCTAGTTGTCAAATGAAGGAATTAGACCAGACCAGGGTGGGGAATCTGGGGCCTCAAGGCCACATGTGGCCCTCTAGATCCTCAAGTGTCCCTCTGACTGAATCCAAACCCAGGGCCGTAAGTTCCCCACCCCTGGATTAGACAATTCCTCAGGTCTCTTTCAACTAGACTATTCTGTCTTAAACACCCCTCTCCCTTCCCTATCTCTCCCTCCCAGGACAGAGAAAAAACAACAGAACCAGGGTGGAGGGAGAGATTTCATTTTTGCCAGCCTGGGGTGTTGGGGATGAGGGTAGGGAAGGGAAGAGACGAGCAAGAGGAACAAGAAAATTACAGTATCAGCATGGAAATGACAATACCAGGCATCTGATTCACAGGGGAGTGTGACTAGTTTCTCTTTTTTATTTTTAGCTGCTATTATGTTGAGGAAGGAGGCCTGCACTCATTAACCTGTAATGCCAAAGCTAACAACTGTGTTAAGCGGGGCCTCATGAATAAATCTTCCCCTCTGATTTGGTTATTTATAGCCTTCCCGCTGGTAAATTAATTATGTTTCATTTGCGCTGCTGGTAGGCAGCAGGTTTTGTTATATCAGGGCTCCCTGTCAGTGCTTGTTACATGAAAGTGGGGAAATGGGCCAATTATGAGAATTGGGGGACTGTCACTTCCAGGCCTGAAGAAAGCTGACTTGGGCATTGAGGCCATGAGGCCTGGCAGGTCTGACCATTCTGGGGCATGTCTGCTTCTCAGAAGCTCGCTCCTGGTCATTTCCTGATGTCCTTGAAGTTTACAAGGGAAAGATATTTGCAGGGTAGGCAATATATAAGGGGGACAGCTAGCTGGCTCGGTGGATAGAGTGCTGAACCTGGAGTCAGGAAGGCTAATCTTCCTGAGTTCAAATCCAACCTCAGATACTTACTAGCTATGGGACCCTGGGTAAGTCACTTAACCCTGCCTGCCTCAGTTTCTCCGTCTGTAAAAAAGTGAGTCAGAGAAACAGTGTTAAGTGACCCTGGACAAGTCACTTAACCCTGCTTGCCTCAGTTTCCTCATCTGTAAAATGAGCTGGAGGAAGAAATGGCAAACGTCTCCCATATCTTTACCAAAAAAACACTAAATGAGGTTATGAAGAGTCAGACACGACTGAAATAACTGAACGACAACAACGAACACACTATACAAGGGTGGCTTTACATAGAGGCTGCCCACGGGTTGTGACAGGACATGCCCTGGTCCAGACATATCAGCCTCACTACCTGCCATCCCCCTTCACTCCTCTCCCATCATAGCTTCTACTTTTTTGAGTTTTAAGCGGTCTTTAGGTGGTCTTGGTCTTCAACAACCTATTAATAGAAATATTAATTAAGAGGGCTAGACATAAAGTTGGAACAGGCCTGGCTTTTAATCCTGTCTTGAATTTTTTTTATTGTATCCTTGGCATTTAACACAGTGCCTGGCACGTAGTAAATGCTTAATAAATGCTTGTGGACTGATTGTTGACAGCCCACAACATTTATTAGCCGTGTCATCATGGGTAAATTCCTTAAATTCCATTATGTTCCTTAATGTCTATGAACCTCAGTCTTCTGATCTATGAAATGGAGCAATAAAGCCTTTAGTTCTGGTCTCATAAGATTCTTGGGGGATCAAGTAAGATAATATCTGGAAAGTGACTCGTCAACCTTAAAGCTATTATTGTTAGGAAGTGCTAGGCCCTATGGCAGATTTTTTTAAATGGTGAGATTGCCTTCATGGAGCTTACAGTCTAGTTGGGAAGAAATGACACAGGTGAGGGGTGGGAAGGTAAGAGAATAAGCATGTATGAAGCTCCTATTCTGTGCCAGGATATTTTTTTTAGAAATTTTTACAAATATTATCTCATTTGATCCTCATGATAACCCAGCGAGGCAGGTGTTATTATCCTCATTTTACAGTCAGCAACTTGTAGGGTGTATGGATTTCAGCTAAGATGAGCACCTCTGGTGTGAGGGCTGCTGAGTCCTTTTCAGGGCTGCTCATCCACCTTTGGTGTCCACCTGCCACCCAACTCTCACCTGTGGCTCCAAGAAGCAGTAGCATACAGTGTGTCCACACCCAGGAAACCATCTTGGCAGACAGACTAAACCAGGCTGAGAGTAACCAATGGGGCTCAAACCCCATTGGTGAGTTGGGAGGGAATCTACCCCAAGCATGCAAAGACTTCTTCCAGCAGAATGGGAGGATATGAACAATTTGTTCCAATGGGCCATGAAGGTGGCTGACACAGGCACTGTGGAACACTTAGAGGTTGGTCAGACATGGAAGATGCCAAGGTTATCCACTGTACCCTAGGCTATTTCCAGTCATCTTGACTTTTGTCCTGCCACTGGACTTTGACAACTTTGGAAGAGAGTGAGGCCAATGACTTTACACAACTCTATCTCACTTAAATCCAAATTATGCACAAGTCGAAAGAGATCAACCATACCATTTTACTATTTTTACCCCCTCAAAGTTCTGTGTTGACAGGCAAGTAACAAAGCAGCAGATGCAGATAGACTAGGAGCAGTCATCACAACCCTGCATACAAATAGCCCAGACCATAGGGTTGTCTTCTCACTGGACTGAAGCAGCAGTCGGATTCATTAGCCTCCTGGGTGTCTAAGCAGCTTTTTTTTAAAGATTACACTGCTCACCTCCTGGCAAAAGGAACAGCCAAGAAAAGGTGCCCTAAAAATTGTCTGCTTCACCAAACCTAACCTGTGCCTGCTTACTGCAGCAGACAGGGATCCTACCTTGTGGCTGAAATACAAAAAAAAAAATGTACAAAAATTTTTGTGAAGATGATTCCACTCTCCATTGGTACAGGGAATGTGCACACACTTATGGACAAGAAATCCAATAGACCTGAAAGACAAACAGCTTTCGTTGTGAGAGAACCCAGCAGGTATCACATTGAAATAGCAGCCTTGAGTGAAGCCAGGCTGGAAAATGAAGGCCAACTTACCAAAGTTGGATACACATTTTTCTGAAGTGGCCACAGTGAAGGGGAGTGCTGTGGATCTGGCATAGATTTTGCGATCAAAACTAATCTAGTCAACAAGCTCATGTGCCTACCCAAAGGAGTGAATGACAGGTTCATGACAATGCAATTGCCACTTGCAGGAAAATGCCATGAGACCATCATTAGTACCTGTCCTCCCACCATGATGAACCCTGATGAGGTCAAAGAAAAATTTTATGGAGACCTGGAGATCTCTATCATCTGTGTGCCAAAAGAGGACAAGCTTATAATTTGGGGTGACTTTAATGCTAGAGTAGGCATGGACTATCAGACATGGTAGGAAGTCCTGGGAAAGAATGGAGTCAGAAACAGCAACAGCAACGGTCACTTGCTGCTGAAGACTTGTGCATCTCACAACCTTCTCATTACCAGCACTTATCTTTCATTTACCTAAATACAATAAAATTTCATGGATGTACCCTCATAGAAAACATTGGCATTTAATAAATGTCATTTTAAGGAAAAGAGACCAACAGGATGTGAGAGTGATGAAGGCAATGTGTGGTGCAGAGTGCTGGACCAATTATAGACTTATCTTCTCCAAGCTAAACATTTTCCTTCGACAAAAGAAGCAGCCCCCAAGCAATACGACTACAAGAAGACTTAATATCAATAGATTAAGAGCACTTCTCCAGGCATGAATTTGCTAACTTGGAGCTGAGCCTACACATGGTTGACGACAATGGAACAGAAAAGAAGGGTGTACAGCACTGCATTTATTCATCTGGGCCAAAACACTCACAGACATCAAGATTGTTTTGATGAAAATGATGGGGAAATTCAGAAGCTGCTAAATGAAAAGTGAGAACTCATAGGTTTTGCCAGCAGGATAGTTCACCTGTCTTTAAAAAGGTAACATTTAACTCCATCAAAAATAAGATGAAAGTAAAATAAAGTGATTCAAGATTCTTGGCTCATTCAGAAGGCAGATGATACACTGATAGCAACAAACCATAGCACTTTTACAATACCTTGAAGGCTATTTATGGACCAAAGACCTATGATGCATCTTAACCACTCAGAGCTGATGGAGCCATGTTGATTAGTAATAAGGACATGATCCTGGAGAAATAGGTTGAACACCCCCATAGTGCTCTCAACAGACCATCATCAACCTGTGCTAAAGCCACTGACCAAATACCTCAAGTTGAAATCAATCCTTCTCTAGCCAAACTTCCAGCTGAAGAAGAGGTTTTGAATGTCATTTGGCTCCTCTCGTATGGCAAAGCTCCTGGTGCTGATTTTATTCCAGCAGAGATTTATAAGACAGAAGGTTCACTCCTCATATAAAAGCTGACTGAAATCTTCTAGGTTATATGGCAAAAGGAGGTTATTCCCTAGAAGTTCAAGGATGCCTCTACTGTCCATCTCTAAAAAGGAAAAGGAAATAGATTGTCCTGTGACAATCATGTGGGATGGGGGTGTCTCTCTCTTAGTCATTGCTGGCAAGATTCTTGCCAGAGTCCTCCTTAATAGGCTGATCCTTCACCTGAAAGATGATCATCTACCCAAGAACCAGTGTGACTTCAGAAAGGGCCAAGTAATGGTCAATATTGTGTTTGCTGCCTGACAACTCCAGGAGAAATGCCAAGAGCAGAACAGAGATCTGTACCCAACTTTCTGCAATCTGACAAAAGTTTCTGATGTTGTCAATTGTGAAGGCTTGTGGAAAATCACGGCAAAATTTGGTTGCCTGGAGAAGCCTCTCAGTATTATACATCAATTTCATGACAGCCTGCTTGCATGGGTCCTAGACAATAGACAATGCTCTCACACTTTCCTAGTCACCAATGGAGTGAGGCAGGGCTGTATGCTTGCTTCCATGCTTTCTAGCATGATGTTTTCAGCAATGTTCTTGGATACCTTCAAAAAGGACAAAAACAGCATCAAGGTCAACTACCACACTGCCAGTAAATTATTTAACTTGAAAAGGCTACAAGCCAAGACTAAAGTGGAAGGAGAGTTGCTGTATGACTTTTTGTTCACTTTTTGTTTGGCAGTGCACTCAACGCAACCTCTGAGGCTGAGATGCAACAAAGTATGGATCAATTCTCTGCTGTTTTTGTTAATTTTAGCCTAACAATTAACAACAAGATAACAAAGGCTCTCCACCAACCAGCACCACACCATCCAATCATGGAACTATCAGTTACAACAAATAGAGAAATCTTGAATACTATGAATAAGTTCACTTACCTTGGCAGTAGACTTTCCAGGGATGTACACATCAACGACGAGGGTGACACACACATTGCCAGAGTTAGCTCAGTGTTCGATAGGCTCCGAAGGAAAGTATGGGAGAGAAGAAGCATTAGACTGCCTACCAAACTGAAGGTCTACAGAGCTGTTGTGCTGACCTCATTTTTATGTGCCTGCGAAACCTGGACAGTTTACTTGTACCATGTCAGGAAACTGAATTGCTTCCATTTGAAATGCCTTAGGAAGATTCTAAAGACCCCCTAGCAGGATAAGGTACCAGACATTGAGGTCTTTTCAGGAGCTGAACTGCTAAGCATAGAAACTCTACTGCAAAACGAGCAACTCTGATGGGCTGGCTACATTTTTCAAATAGCAAACATGTTTGCCTAAAAGAGAACTCACACAAGGGAAGTGCTCACAGAGAGGTCAGAAGAAGCAATACAAGGACACTCTCAAAGTTTCTCTGAAGAACTTTGGAATCTACTGTGAGACACCAGCACAGGACCACTCAGAATGGCATACTCACATCAAAGAAGGCACCATGTTCTATGAGCAAAGGAGGATTGTAGTAACTGAATAAAACAAAACAAACAAAGAAAAACTCATGAGATACACAAATTTAGAGACATCTCCTTCCCAAATTGTCATACAGACTATTTTGCCCAACTTGTGGTAGAGATTTCCAAGCTTGTATCGGACACACTGTACCTTGAGCCCAGCATAGTTATGAGACTTTGGTCCTTTTTGAGCATGAAGGACAACAACCAAGTGACTTGCCCAGGGACCCACAGCTAGGAATCGTGAGGCCAGATTTGAACTCAGGTCTTCCTCACCCCAGGTCCAGTGTTCTACATACTGTACCACCCAGCTAAAATAGTTCTAAACAAATAAGACAGGATGTGCCAAATGCCAAATGAAGAGGAAACAGGTAATTTGTTTTTGTTCAGTAATTTTCAATCATGTCTGACTCCTTGTGACCCCATTTGGGATTTTCTTGACAGATACTGGAATCATTTGCCATTTCCTTCTCCAGTTCATCTTCCACATGAGGAAACTGAGGCAAACAGGGTTAATTGACTTGCCCAGGGTCACACAGTTAGTAAGTGTCCGAGACCAAATTTTAACTTAGGAAGATGAGTCTTCCTGACTTCGGACCTGACACTCTATCCACTGCACCACCTATGTACCATGCTGTTAAGAGTCTAGAGGAAGGATAGATTACCAATGGCTGGGGTAACCAGGGAAGATTTCTCCAAGTTGGGACCTGAGCTGGGGCCTCGAAGGATGGGCAGGACTTACATAGATGCTGAGGAACAGAGAAGGCCTTAGAAGCCAGGAGAGGCTGACACAGGATGGGACCGTGGAAGACTGGCAAAGGCTCAGAACTTGGCCCCCCCAAGATGATTCAGGGGAGGTCGAAAATGGCCTCCCTACAGCAGAGGAAAGTTTAGATGAGCATAAGCATAAAACTAGAAGATACCTTAGAAATCTTCTCATCGAACCCTTTCATTTTACAGGTGAACAAATAGAGTCCAAGAGGAGTGAAGTAGTGACTTCCCCAGGGTCAAATGACTAGTAGGAGTCAGGTCCTGGAATAAGGAAGACCCGAGTTCAAACCCTGCCTCAGACAATTACTAGCTGTGTAACTTTGATCTACCTTAATTTCCCATCCACAAAAAGGAGATCATACTAATGCCTACCTCCCAGGGTTATTTGAGTATAAAACGAGACAATGTGTGTAAAGTACTTTGCAAACCATAAAACACTACATAACTTCTGCATAGTACTAGTAAATGGCAGGGCCAAGATTAGAATCCAAGTCTCTTGACATCTGATCGATGGCATTTTCCAATAAACCATCTGTTCTCTACAAATACCCTTGGGTGGGATGGTGCTTAAGGATCTTTTCAGCTCCCACCTTAGTTATCAGTTGGCACGAAGAATGTCATGATCAGGCTGCAGGATATTCCTCTCCTTTAATAGGAGGCATTTCCAGGCCACTGAATTATTTGTTTTGCTGAGTCTTTACCCAGAAGGCTGGTGAAATTCATCAACGGGCAGACTCATTTTGAGCTCTTTGCTCTGTGCCCCAGCTGAGGGAATTTCTCACGAGGTGCAACCTTTGTGCTCAAATGATAACTGATTTCTAAGAGGGTTCTGCAAGTGTGAAGGTGAGAAGGAGGCTTTGGCCCTTCCTGACCCTATCGTTTCAAAGAGAAGCTAAACAAAAAAGGACATCTCAGGGAGAGGAAGAAGTGATATGAAATCATTTGGAAATGATTGACCTACTTGGAAATGCAAATTACACTGTTGAGATCTGGACAAGTGAAACCCACCCCAAAGACTGGAAGGGCCTCCTAGGTCCACCCTCCTGCCTTGGAATCTCAACATTGATATGACCAAATAGGTCAGAGCTACAGGGAGCAAGATGCTGGACCTTCCCCAGAAGCACTGACCACCTCCCTCAACAGATTTCTCTTCTTCATTGGATTTCTAGAGCCCCTTATTGTCTACACCATGGGATATATCAAGAGCTAGAAAGGCCCTCTAGTCTAACACTCATCCCCCTTCCAATTTTACAAATAAGGAAATGAGGCCCAGAGGGTTTGAATTACTTCCCCAAAGTCATTAAGATATTAAATAACATAATTAGGATTTGAACCCATATCTTTTGACTGCAAATCCAACATTCATTTCCCCGGCCCAAGCTGCCACTTAATCCAGAAGAGGTCATACATGCAACCTGCTGGGCTGATCTGGCCCAATGCTCCCAAGTGAGGCCAAAACCAGATTAAAATGTAATTAGGAAATATTTAAGAAAAAATGAAAACAAAATGTAAATAACATTACATTTCAAGACTAAGTTAATATGCGGCCTATAGGGACCCTGTAAGGGGCAGCTAGGTGGCACCATAGTGCACGGAGCGCCCAACCTAGAATCAGGAAGACCTGAGTTGCAAACTGCCCTTAGACACTTACTAGCTGTGTGACCCTGGGCAAGTCGTTCAACCTCTGTCTGCCTCAGTTTCCTTATAAAAATGGGAATAATGATAGCACCTGCCTCTGAAGGTTGTTGTGAAAATCAAAGGATTATAAAGCCTGTAACACAGTGCTTGGCACATAGTAAGGACTACATAAAGATTACTTGTTGGTGTTATTATTATTATTAATTGTTATTATTATTAACAAAATGGTAGTCCCCAATTACATTCAAGTTTGGTACCACTGACTTAGTCCAAACTCAGAATCACAGAATTTAAGACTCTTAAGGGATCTTAGATGCCATCCGGTCCAGCCTAAAAAAAGAATTCCATCTATAAAATACTCGATAAATGGCCTTCTAGTCATTGCTTGAAGACCTTCCATAGAGGCACGGCCTCCTGAGGCAGCACATTCCATTTTGGAATAGCTCTAATTGTTAGAAAGTTTTAACTCATGTTAGGGGTACAATTGAGGCGGCCCTGATTTCACCCATTACACTTACATCAAATCTAACTCTGCTCCTTTCAAACTTTTACCTTTTGCTCCCAGTTCTATCCTCCAGAGCAAAACAGAACATGTCTAATCCATTTTCCATCCTTGCAGCCTGCCTATATGTGTTGTGTTCCCTGTCCACGTTCCTGAGCGTGCCCTCTCTCGTGGTATGGTAATTTTCTAGAAAGAATACTACTTACTGTATAGGTAAAAGGGGTGGTATGTGACTCTATCTTGTCCCTTGTTTTGCTGAGTTGCTTAATTCTTTTTCTTTGAATTAATGGTGGAGGGTAAAAAGAAACCAGTTGATGGAGTCTGTGACATTGAATGGATAACCCATTGAACCTGGGATGGCTTTAAAAATGACCCATTTGTAACCAGACCCATTAGGCGCTACATTTGTGGGGTTAGTTGTAATAAAATCCTAAGTCTCTTCCAATTTTAGAGGTCACTTAATTCTAGCCTTGCATTTGACAACTGAGGAAACTGAGGGCCAGAAAGGGAAATGGGCTTCCAAAAGGTTACACAATTAGTGGCAGAACCAGATTTAGAACCCAGATCTCTTGACCTCCAGTCTGAAAGCCTTTCCTTGTCATTAGGACCCATCCCTATCTCTTTTACTCACAAGAATGTTGAGGGCTTGCTAAAAAAAAATAGCAAGAGAGATGATGGACAATCTATGTAGATCTAAAACCAGAGGTTGCCCAGCTTCTTTTTTTTTTAATTTTTATTTAATATGTTGCTTTTCACAGGAGTTTGAATTACAAATTTTCTCCCCATTTTTACCCCCCCCAATCCAAGATGGCGTATATTCTGGTTGCCCTGTTCCCTAGTCAGCCCTCCCTTCTGTCACC
>CM053624.1:121666579-121693719 GCA_028646595.1 Phalanger gymnotis | reverse complement strand
TTGTGTAGTAAGTATTTTCCGGTTCTCTCTCCCAGAGCCAAGCTGTTGCATCTATCCCTCAAGATTCTAAGGGCTAACCCTGAGAGATTAGAGTATCTCTCTCACTATCATCAGTTCCAGCTATTACCAGTGGGGGGTCTCCATTGTTAGGTACCCATGATTAGCACCCTGGTTCCATTTAACCATTTCAATTCATTTCAGTGAACTACATTGGGTAGCTTTTTTGAAGTGATTTATTTTGAATATATAGCAAGAGAAAAGTACAAACATTTCCCCCAATAGCTCTGTGGTATGCCTTCCCCTACAATGGTCTCTGAAAAAGTAATCTCAAGTTAGCTTAATTCTTACATAGAATCAGTCCCACCTAGTTCACATCCAGAGGTGCCATCCCTGCTGGATAAGTTCTTGTCTCATCTGCCATTAGGCTGAAGTTCAAAAGTTTATTCCAGAAGGTCATTCCATGATCTTCAAGACATCAAGACTTTAGCTTCAAACCAGGGATTTGGAAAGCAAGGATGCCGTGGCACCCTCAAGATGACCTTTCAAATCCACTAGACTATGAAGAGGGATGGGTTGGTTGGCTGTTGTCCTTCATTTTCAAAGAAGACCAAAAGGACATCACTATGTTGGAGTCAAGGTACAGTGTGTCCAACTGTGGCTGACCAAACCAATATGATCTCAGAAAGCTCTATCACAGGTCAGGCACAAATACTCCACATGAACATTTGGAGTAGTCTCTAAATTTGCACATCTTATTTTTCTTTTGAGCTACTGCAATTCTGCTTCCCTCATAAAGCACCACACCTTCTTTGAGGCGGGCACACCATGATGGATAATCTTGTGCCAATGAGTCCCATATCACTTAATTGATTCCAAAGTTCTCCAGACAGACCTTAAGAGTATCCTTGTATTGCTTCTTCTGACCTCCATGTGAGTGCTTGCCATGTGTGAGTTCTCCATGAAATAGTCTTTTAGGCAAACACTCATTTGGCATTAGAAATTCCCTTCACAGGAAGAGACAGACTTAGTCACTTCTTAGTCACTAAAAAGTCACTGAAATCCCCCAAGAGCAACTGAGGCCAAAAGGGGAAATAGCCAAAGTTGACAGGCCTTTTTAAATGCCTCCACAGGCAATCAAAAAGCCTCCTCTACAACTCAGTTAGTAGACAAGAACCAGTTACTGAATGTCCACACATTCTTAATGATCTCTCCAAGGTACTTCCCTTAAACATTATCATGATTCTGCTGGAAGCAAGCTCCATAGCATTCTCTACATAGACAGGATATATCAGCTGAGTAACCTAATGGGGTCTGTGTATGTGCCAGATCCCCCATTAAACCTCATTAACAGCAGCTCTGTTCCCCTTTACTATTCTGCATATAATTGTCTAGTTATTTGATAATAATTTTCTCAGCCAATATCACCTCTGATAAGAATCTCCCCAGCAAAACTTTAAGGTCTTCTCACCTGTTCTCATCTTGAAACTCCCTCTTCTTACCTCTTTCTCCCTGGGAGGGTTTCATGTGTTCTAGCCCAGAATTCTGTCTCTGCCAAATATAGGGAAAGATGACTTTGGGGAGCTACTTCTGATGCTATCCTCAAAAGTAGGGGGTATGAACCAAACTTCCTGAGTTTCATTTAATCTATCATAGATCTATGAAGAAACGTTGTGATCTCATCTTCCATGAGCTTCTGCATTGTATAGCTAAACATCTACCTGATATTGTCCTTGCCTTTGTTTACACAATTATCCCTTCAGTGGAATGCATTTTTCAGTTTCTATTTGAAATGCACCCATCTTTTAAAGCCTGGCAGTCATCTTCTTTGTAAAGGATGCCTTAATTACCTAGGCCAACAGTGATCTCTCCTCCCTTCTCTAAACTCCCACTGAGTTCCTCCCATCTGTAGACTCATTTGGCCGCACCACAAAGAAAGCACACCACAAACAGCCTCTGACTTCTCTTACATTCTCATCTTTCATGGTTATTGGACTCTTCTCTTACTGCTTAATTTCAGGTGTATATATCAAATCCCTTCATAACCCAGGCCCTTTCTACCTTTCTGGTCTTCTCACAACTTACTCCCCAACACATACTTTTCGATCCAGTGACCCTGGCCTCCTGGCTATTCGACAAACAAGTCACTCCATCTCTCAGCTCTGGGCTTTCTCTTTGGCTGTCCCCCATTCCTGGAATGCTCTCCCTCCTCTGACTACTCTGGCTTCCTTTAAGTCTGGACTAAAATCCCTCCTTCTACAGGAAGGCTTCCAATATACAACTTGTTTTGTATATATTTGTTCACACATTGTCTCCTCCATTAGATTATAAGCTCTTTGAGGTCAACGAGTGTCTTTTGCCTCTTTTTGTATCCCTAGCACTTAGCACAGTGCCTGACACAGAGTGGGTGCTTAATAAATGTTTATTGATTGACTTTACTCTCCTCCATGTATTCTACAATCCATTAATACTCAAACTGGCCTTCTCACCATTCCTCATCCACAGTGAGTGACCCATCCACCAACTCCGTATCTGTTCACTGGCTTGTCCATACTTGGAAAGCCTTTCCTTCTATCACCTCTGTCTCCTAGCTTCCCTGGATTCTTCAGTTCAAGTTCCACTTTCTGCAGGAGGACTTCCCAGTCACTCTCACTCCTCTATGCCTTTCTTCTGGGATTACCTCCCATTTACATTGTATACATTTTGTATAGACATAATTGTTTGCATATGATGCCTACCTCATTAGAATGTGAGCTCTTTGTGGGCTGAAACTATGTTTTTTTTATTTTCTTTAATAACTAGCACTTAGGACAGAGCCCGGCACCCAGGAGAAGGTGCTTAATAAATGCTTATTGATTGGTTGGCTGATTCATAGATTTTTGTCCCTCATTCATTGTTAGTTCTTCTAGTCTTACATGTTGGGGGATCTTTTAAAAATACTCCTCTCTCTCCCCTCCCTTGATCTCTACCCCAGCCCCACCCCCAGTGTTTAGGACAGGATACATAGTCCACTCTCAATAAATGCTTGTGGAATAAATATAACCATTTTGAAGCTAAATGAGTGAATTTATTTTCCTAGGCTCTGAGTTCACAGAGGCAGCAGAAGAGCTGGGCTGGAGCTGGGCAGGGCTGGATGAAGAAAACCTTGCTGCTCCATTATCCGTCCACTTGATCCATCTTGGCAGTCACAATTGAGGCTGTTAGGCTCCCATTGTCCTCAGCACTTTAAAAGGCCAGCACATCTCAAGGAATCTTTCCACAGAGACAAGCTAAAATAATACATTTAGACCTGCCAAACACAATCACTTCTGTCTGTCAGGCTCCTGCAAATAGCACTTCTTAGCGGAGCTCTCAGAAGATATGGCTCCAAACAGCATGGGTGCAATCATACATCAATAGAAGAGAAACATTTCCCCTCCTCCCCTTCCCGATCCCCATAATTGTGCTTTAAAATTGCTCCTGTGTTCCGGGAAGAGACATCACGATACCTGTTGCTTTCTAACTCAAAGACGAGTGCTGTGACAAAATGAGGCTAAACACGGCAAAGTTATTTTGATTTATTTCTGAACGTTGGAATTTGAAGCTTGCTGTAGGGATTCAGCCATGAGAATATGATCTGATAAAAATGTATTCCCACTGTTTTAGCTTTTCTTTCTTTTCCTTTTTTTTTTTTTGGAAGGGGAGACTCAGCACTACGCCCAGTGTCCTATGACTCTTGGCCACCTCTGTGTCTTTGGGCAAATTATTTAACATCTCTGAGACTCAGTTTCCTCTCTGTAAAATGAAGTCATTAGGCTAGATGACCTTTAAGGTCCCTTCCAGTTCTAAATCGATGATCTCATAGTTCCTTTATTTGCTTCAGAGTACAATCCCCAGGCCCCCCCTCCTTCCAACCTTATCTCAATATCTACAGTTCCCTGATTAGTGGTTCTTTCCTTTGGCTTTCCATTGCTGTAGGCCTTTAAAAAAAAAAAGTGAATCCCCTGGGAGACTCCTGGGGTGGTAGGGTTTCATGGTTTTCATGATTTCAAGAACATATTTTTTAAGAAGAAAAGGCCTTTTTTTCAAACTAAATCTCCTGATTTCAGGTTTTGAAAATAGGTAGGTAACACATTGGATAGAGTACTGGGCCTGGAGTCAGAAAGACTCATCTTCCCGAGTTCAAATTTGACCTCAGATATTTGCTAGCTGTGTGACTCTGGGCAAGTCACTTAACCCTGTTTGCCTCAGTTTCTTCATCTGTAAAATGAGCTAGAGAAGGAAGTGGTAAACTAGTCCAGTATCTATGCCAAGAAAACCCCAAATGGGGTCATGAAGAATAGGACAAAATGAAAAACAAATAAACAATGACAATAACACATTAAGTCCATAACACTTTTATCTGAATGAATTTTGGTAAGAGAATCACACAGTGTTGGACGAGATGACTTAGTTTTAGCACTGTCATTTGAGAGGGAGAGAAACTGAGGGCTAGAGAAAAGAAAAGTATATTGTGTTTGGAGAAGAGACTCCATTAAAACCCAAGTACTTTGAGTCTTAGGCCTATGTACTTTCCTTTATAGGCCTGTATGTACAGAGCCTTCCACAATGCTTGGCACCTAATAGGTGTTCAGTAAATGCTTACTGATTGATTAATTTGCCAGGTTTCTTTGCTCCATTTCTTTGGCAGAGAGAGCGCTGGACTTGGAGTCAAATCTCAGCTCTGATCCTTAAGCCTCTGGGCCCTGGCTTCTATAATATGTAAAGTAATGAGGTTGGCTTAGATGACCTCTAAGTCCTCTTTCAACTTGAAAGCTTTCTTCTCCACCCCCACCAATTATTAGTATTTTATTTTTTTCTAATTACATGTCAAGATAGTTTTCAACATTCACTTCTATAAGATTTTGAGTTCCAAATTTTTTTCTCCCTCCCTTTCTTCTCCCCTCCCCAAGATGGCAAGCAATCTGATATAGGTTATACATGTACAATCATATTAAACATATTTCCACATTAGTCACATTGTGAAAGAAGAGTCAGAACAAAAGGGAAAAAACCACGAGAAAGGAAAAACAAAAAAAAGGAGAAATAGAATCAATCTGCATTCAGACTCCAGAGTTCTTCCTCTGGATGTGCATAGTGTTTTCCATCATGAGTCTTTTGGAAATGACTAAGATCATTGTATTGATGAGAAAGAGCTAAGTCTATCGAAGTTGATCATTCTACATTGTCACTATTACTGTGCACCATGTTCTTCTGGTTCTGCTCACGTCACTCAGCATCAGTTCATGAAAGTCTTTCTAGGTTTTTCTGAAATCCACCTGCTCATCATTTCCTATAGCACAACAGTATTCCATTGCATTCATATATCACAACTTGTTCAACCATTCCTACATTGATGAGCATCTCCTCAATTTCCAATTCTTTGCCACCACAAAAAGAACTGCTATAAATAATTTTTTTACATGTAGGTTCTTTTTTGTGATCTCTTTGGGATAAAGACCTAGTAGTGGCATTGCTGGATCAAAGGGTATGCACAGTTATATAGCCCTTTGGGCTTATTGCTCTCCAGAATGGTTGGATCAGTTCACAACTCCATCAACAATGCATTAGTGTTCTAATTTTTCCACATCTTCTCTAACATTTATAATTTTCCTTTTCTGTCATATTGAAAGCTATGTTCTTAAAGAGAAACCACAAGATTACAAGGAGATAGCACAAAAGAAAGGAAAAGGACAAGAAAAAGGCACAGCTCTCCCTGTGATGAGATTTATCTACTTCGCACTTTTCGCCATGGGCTATCCCTGTTAACGAAAACAAATGACCTTGGATAACTTGTTTCTTAAGTAGCCTCTTACTTTGGTCCTGACCCTGCCACTCAGTCAGATAGCTTCTAGAGGATCCTTGTTGGGCAGTGCCCTGAGAGATAGCCCTGTGCTCTCCTTATCCTATCTTGCTCCCAGCTGAAAAGCTAATTCGCTACAAGGGACTAAGCTGGTGAGTGGGAAGCTAGAGACTCCCTTCCACTTTAAGAGCCATTAGAGAAATAACTTTTGATCTGTAACTATCTATCTATCTATCTACCTATCTACCTATCTATCATCACTGCAATCTAAGAGTGCAATGAATTTTTTTTAAAAAGTCCCCTCTTTGCTTATTCTTAGTGGGGGGAAGGTAGCCCCTTAGCTTACACTTGCCGACTTAGCCCCTTCCCACTAAATGCTGGTTACACACAGGACCATCACAAAGAGTTATTAGTTATGACTAATATGGGAAAGTTTTACATGACTGCACATGTATAAGTTACATGGGATTGCTTACTGTCTCAGAGAGAGGGGAGGGAAGGAGGAATAGAATTTAGAACTCAAAACTTTTTTTAAATGTTTAAAATTTTTTAACATATAATTGGGGGAAAATTATATTAAAATGTGATTAGGAAATATTTAACAGCATAAATAAAAATATAATAAAACATGAAAAAGAGTTATTTGTGAATAAATCCATGCATCCAAGCAGAATAGCAAACTGATATCAGAGAAATTCTATAAATTAGAATAAACCAAGCAATAAATACACAAGAGTAACTTAATTCTTTAGCTAAGAGTGAGGTAGGTTGTCAGCTCCAAAGAGAAGATAGAGAAAGATCTCACCCAGAGAGGGTTCATTCTCAACAGGCTCAAGAATGGCAAGCCCTAGGAATATGACAGTGTTGGCTTTCTATCTATGCCCATCTCTCAGAGGGCTTCTGTCTACCATTCAAAATTTCACTCTCTTTCTCAGTTTTCTCCCTTGGTATCCTCTCTCAAATTATATCTATGACTAATTCAAACAAGTCCCGTGGAGTAGTCACATAGCATTACATTCAACTTTCTCTGGCCCAGTCAGATGTCTTCTCCCTCTGTATAAAACACAGGGCTATCTTTCAAGGGACGTTGCATTCGGGTTATGAGGAAAATAACAGGGAATTGAGGACAAGTGGGTTTGTGGACAGAACCAGATTCAAAGCCACAAAATCTCACCTCTGACATATACAGGCTGTGACCCTAGACAATTCACTTATCCTCAGTGTTCTAGGAAACCTTAAGGCTCTAGGTGCAGAGAAGATACTGATCCACATTAGTAGAAGAAGCTTTCTCACCAGGAAGTTCCATATACTAATGGAATCAAAGATCCAGTATCTGACCCTCTGACCCTTCCTGATCTCCCCAGGAAGGGACATCTCACTGCAGAGAGATCTTCCTCCTGAGAGATCTGTCTGCCTTTCTGCAAATTCTAATTTCTTACCCCATTCCTCCCATCCCCAAATCTATTTCTTTTCCCTTCTCTCTGAAGTTTTGATAGGAGATAAGGAAAGAAGCTCATTCTATTCAGGATTTGTAAAGAAATGAGGGAGAGGTTCTTTATTGCCTCTGAGATAAAACACAAAGTTCTTCAGTCAGGCTGCAGCCTATCCTTCTAAATTTATTGCATGTTATTCTCCTTCATGCAGACTGCCCTGCTTGTTAGTCCCCCAACTTAGAAGTGCATCTCCCACCTCCGTGACTTCTTTCCACAGGCTGGCCCCCATGGATCCTTCCTTAGCTATACGTTTTAGACCAGCTTCCTTCAAGGGCAAATCAGGTTCCACAGCCTATGGGAAGGCTTTCTTGATCTCTGTAGCTGTTAGTACTCTCTTCCTCAAATTATATTGCATTTATTTATTTATGTATCTAAATGTCATATGCCCTGAGTAAAAGATAAAGACTTTGAAGGCAGGAACAGTTTGGCATTTTGTCTTTGTATCTCCATTACCTAGTATGATACCTTCTTCATATTGCTTTGCAAATGCTTCTTAAATAAAGGAATAAAAAATGGAGTAAATGGGGGGTCCTTAACTTGAAGTCTATGGGCCCCCAGGGGGTTCTGTGGCTACATTTCAGGAGGTCCATGAATGTGGGTGGGAAAAAAATTAAATCTTTATTTTCACTAGCCTTCCCCCTCAACACACACACACACACACACACACACACACACACACATACCCTTTATAATCCTATGCATTTCATTTGATGCCTTTTAAAATATTATTTTGAGAAGGGCTCCATTGGCTTCACCAGATTGCTAAAGGGGTCCAGGACATGGAAAAGATTAAGGCCTTCCATATTCGATGGTTTCCAAGATCTCTTCCAGTTGTAGCATTCTAGAATCTTATGAAGAGTAAAAAGATATTTTTATCTGCATTTTACAAATGTGGAACCTGAAGCCAAGAGAGGTAATACTCTGCCCAGGTCACATGACATAGTTCAGGGCCAAACCAGGAACAGGACCCAGGCTTCCTGACTCCAAACTCAAAGCTCCAATCTTAGACTGTACTGCCTCTGGCACTCAGAAAAATCATAAAGCTTGTCAGGGCACTAATATGGAAAATTTTTTGCGTTATTGCACACAAGGTGTTTACTGTCTCAAGGAAGTGAAGGTGGTAGAAGACAGAAAATTTGGAACTCAAATTTTTTAAAAACGAACATTAAAAATTGTCTTTATATGTGATTGGGAAAATAATATATGATTTTAAAATATTTTAATTTTAAAATTAATTTTAACATTATTTTTAAGACTGTCTTGGCAAGGAATACCTCAACTGGGCAAATAGTAAATGAAGCTCCCTCTAATTAGACTCAGCTGAACCTGGTTAAGAGGGAGGGAAGTGTTTTCCTTAGCTAACAAGCTCCTCACCCACAGTTCTGAGCAAGGATGTTGTGTTGGTGGCGCTGTTGTTAATGGATGTTAATGCTAATGACAGCTCTATCAGTGCATCAACAAGGTTATTTGTCTCTAGCACTGGCCAGATCTATTAAAATGTTCCCACTTCTCCCTATGCAACCTCTACTCCAGACTCACAAACCTATTCGCCCTTCCATTTACACACCAAATTTAAATCCCACTTCTGATCAGCCCATTTAGACCTAGAAAGGAGTTCAGAGATTATTTAATCCAACCCCAACATTTTAGAGATGAGGAAAATGAGACCTAGAGAGGTTAGTGGACTTAGTTAAGATTGTAGAGATAGCAGAGCCGAGATTCGTACCCAACCCCTCTGACTCCGAGTCCAGTAGCGTTGACACTGCCCCATGTTGCCCTGATGCCTTTGCTGAACCTTCTAGAGAATATTCTCTTCTCTTTCCCCTGCCCTACTCAGATCTTAATGAGACTTCAGGGCCCAGCTCCAATCTCACATCCTGGATGAAGCCTTCTCTGCCTGTCCCAACCCGTATTGTTCTCTCTCTTCTCTGACCACACAATTGGACACAATTGTCCTTTAATCACTTCACATGGATCAGTTTTGCTTCCTTAGTTAGATTCTAAGTTCCTCGAGGGTTGTGACTTTAGAGAAAGTCATCCTTAGAATATGGCGGTTGTCCACGTGATACAATAGATAGTATGTTGAAATACTAGTAGGAAGACCTGGCTTCAATGCCTACTTCTAACACTTGCTCGCTGGTAGCCCTGGGGAGCCACCTCTCAGAATCTGTTTCTTCATCTGTAGAATGTGGTTGCCAATACCTGTACCTACCTCAAAGAGCTATTGTGAAACATAACCAGATGCTCATAGGGATCAGTGATCTCATTGATTTGGGAGGTCTTTCCAATGGGGCAGATCACAACCCGTCTATGCCTGTCCATCCTATGGAACTCTTGTCCCTGTCTTCCCAACGGTGTGGCACAGGAGGTCTATCCAATACCCTGGAAACCTTTCTCCACCTAGCATGGTAACAGAACCAGTAGACTACTTTGACTTTCCACCTGTCATCCTTTGCCCTTGTCACATGATCAGCCTATCTTCTCTTCCTCATTTCCCTGATGACATCTATTACTCCTCTTCAAATTTCTTCACTGATCATAGGCCATGCCCACCATGCACTTCTCCATTGTCCTCTGTGTAAAATTCATTTTGACTTCTTCTGAGACTCTAGTATTTCTTATCTCAGCACCACCTGTACATGCCTGGAATGTTGGTATTTAAAAAAAAAAAATGGGCCTTGTCTTTCATGGGAAACTTGGGATCATTAAAAGAGCTTTGCAATTTCCCAAAGGCAATCCAGCCTGCTTCCTTCCTAGTGGAACATAAATGAGATAATATATGCAAAGTACTTGGTAAATCTTAAAGCGCTCTGTAAATGTCAGTTATTATTAGATGATCTCTAAGATTCTTTCTAGGACTAAATCCTAAAATCCTAAAACCATATCTTATGCTTCTTTCCTATGTCTCATAGGATTGGGCCCAGTATTGGGCACCTAGTAGGGTATTCAAAAGTGTTTAAATAAATAGTCAGAAGGCAAGCAACTTTCCTCCACTACCACTTGGCCCTCCTCTCCTCCCATCCCTCCCCCTACCCCACATGCACACACTGGCAAAAGCTGTGTTATTTTTTCTGCAGGCTTCAATTTCTCCATCTTTCAATTGGGGATAATATAACAATCTCTGTTCCACCTACCGCATGAGGGCTTGTGAAGAGCTAATGAGATAATGGATGGGAAAGTGCTTTGAAAAGCATGAAGTGTTCAGTGAATACAGGGTTATGTATTACCGCCGGGAGGGCCTGGATTCCCAATGGCCAGGCAGTAGAGTATCATTCTGCAAACGGCTTCACAGAGATGTTGGAAAATGAGGTCACTCCGGAACAGGCTTATAACAGGCCTTTGCTCCCTCAATTCTTGGCCTGACCGTCATCAGAAACATGTTCTAGCTCTGTCTGTAACTCCAGAAAATGATTTCTTTTTAACTAGGAGGTATATCTATACATGGGATATTTTTAAATAGCTGCTTTTAGATTCAAGACTCACATTGATTATTATAGAACCATCGAATGTCCGAGCTAAAAGGGGACCACAGAAATAGCTGAGCCTAACACTCTAATTATACAGAGGAAGGAAGAAAGGGTTAGATAAGTAAAGTGACACATACAATGTCTCACATCTATAAAGTCAGGGTTGAGGGGAAAGAGTTGAACTGCCCAGGCATTATATAAGAATCCCAGTAAAACAGAGTAATATCCCAAATACCTATTGGACATTAGAATTAAATATGCTATAGGTATCTCAGTCCAAAGCAATGATCAGTATCTTTCCTCCCAAACTCACTTTTCTTCTGAATTTCTCTTTCTCTGTCAAGGGCACCACCACCCTCCCAGTCACCCAGGTTCCCAACCCAGTTACCAAGTCTTCTCTCTTGCTTTTGTCTCTTCCCAACCCACACAGCCACCACCCTAGTTCATTCAGACCTTCTTTACCTATCACCTAGATTATTATAATAAGTCCCTACTTGGTATCCCTGTGTTGTCTTTCCTCTCTTCAGTTTATCCTCTCCATTGTTTGGCAAAGTGATCCTCCTAAAGTACAGGTCTGGCCATGCTCCTGCCTGGGTAAATAAATTCCTGTGGCTTCCTAACTACAAATTCCTCTGTTTGGCATTTAAAACTTTTCACAACTTGGCTCCAACTTAACTTTCCAGGATGAATGTACACTAGTACCCTTCATGAACTCTTTGGCCCAGCCCAATTAGCTTTCTTGAATTTCTTCACATGCAATGTTCCATCTTCCATCTCTGTCTTGCAAAGGTTATCTTCCATTCCATGAAATGCACTCTCTCTCCTCTCCTCTACCTTTTAGAATCCCTAAGGATTCTGTGAGGCCTGGAACCCTCCCCACCACAACCCCCAGCTGCTACTGCCCACCTGCTAAAACTGTCTTCTATGTATTTTTCTATCTACTTGTATATGGTCTCTTTCTCTTCTAAGAATGTGTGTTCCTTGAGGTCAGGGACTCTACTTAAATTCCTTAAGCAAAGGTTGGTGGGGTGGGAATAAAAGGAAGGAGGATGGGGTTAGGTTTAGGAGGAGGTTATGAGTGGTTTTTTTGAGCCAGCTAGATGGCTCAGTGGTTAGGGTGCCAGCTCCAGACAGGAAGACTTGTATGACCCTAGGTGAGTCATTTAGCCCTGTTCGCCTCAGTTCCTCATCTGTAAATGAGTTGGAAAAGGAAATAGCAAACCACTCTAGTATCTTTGGCAAGAAAACTCCAAATGGATCACAAAGAGTCGCATACACGATTGAAATGACTGAACGTGGTTTTCCTCTGTTTTAATTAACTGCTCTTGCTAATTAGGTACTAAACTTAATTGCCTCTGCATTACTAAAGGAATATAAGTGGGGTCAGTGCTGATAAATTTTGGTGCCCTGGAGCAAAGCCTCCACTGTCCTGCTCTAGTTTTGTCTTGGAGGTATTTATGTGTTTGGAGGAAGTTTCACCCTCCTTCCCCTCCAAAGATCTAATTAGCTCCATCCTCATCTTACTGGGCTGGATTTCATTAAGGTAGGAATATGGCCTAACTTATTTTTGGAGATATCCTTCATTATGAGAAATTCAGTAGTTTTTTGTTTGTTGTTTAGTCATGTCTGACTCTTCATGACCCCATTTGGGGTTTTCTTGGCAAAAATGCTGGACTGTTTTTCCATGTCCTTTTCCAGCCCATTGAACAGATGAGGAATTGAGGCAAGCAAGGTTAAGTGACTTGCCCACGGTCACATAGCTAGTAAGTGTCTGACATCGGATTTGAGCTCAGATCTTTCTGACTCCAGGCCCAGTGCTCTACCCACTGTGCCACCTACCTGCCCTGAAGAATTTAGTACTCAGGCTATTTTCTAAAATCCTTAGGGAAACTCCATACGATATTCTTAGTCCCAATATATGGCCATTCTCTTCAAAAGACATGAAAAGTTTACTTTTGGTAGATATCCCATCCCACCTTTCAGCTCACCTTTGGTTTCTCTCTATCTCTTTCATTTTCCCACACTCCCAGGTCCCCAGAGCCCTCATTGTGTACCCAGCTGGCCCAAATTCTTTCCTTATCATCATACCCAAGTATTACCTCCTCTGGAAGTTCCCTACCCCTCCGAATTGTCTGTTTCCTCATCCCCACCAAAATATTTCTTCCCACTGTGAAGAATTTCAACTAGTTGTCCTTTTAAAAGGAGCTCCAAATAAAAGTAGAATAATGAAAATCCTTTAGTTTCTACAGTATACATTCTAGTATGCCACATACTATATATACATATTTATTATATTTATATATATATATATATATATATATACAGACTACAGGGACACAGAGGAAATCTCATTGACGTCTCATTAACCGTTTCAGCAAAGACTCTGTGTTGTTCAGCCACTTCTTTTTCTGAGGTATGCTGAAGGAGAAGGTATACTTAATGAAAATCACAGATGCAACACACTTGATTGAACACATAAAGAGTGAATCTGCTAAAATTGACGGCAACGTGGAGTTATTGCATTGAGTTCACATGAATCTTGCAAAGCGCATCAACCTTTGCATCACAAATGATGGAAATCATATTGAAGATGTTATTTGTTAATATTCCAATTAAAGAAAATGTTGTTGAAAATTTCATTCATTTCATTTCTTGAAAACATACATTTTTGCCAATGTGTCCAGACTTTAGGAACACCCTGTATATACTATATATACATATAGTATATGTAATCTTATTTAGTCTTCATTACGTGATCTAGAAAGAGGCAGGTTTTAAATGTCACCTTTAACAGGAAGGAAAGTGGAGGCTCAGAAAATTGAAGCCACTGCCACCCAAGTTCACACAGCTGATTTAAGACAGAGTTGACTGAGACCTTGTATTGCCAAGGCAATATTCACAACAGTTGTGATTGGTATGAGTATGTCATCATGGTTCTGAATCACAAAATATAACAGACTCTCCATATAGAAGAGAGAAACAAAACATTTATTCAGACACCAGAAAACCCAATCCCAAAACCAGTAAGTGCAATCTATCCAAGTAGCATAGAGATTCACAGCAGAGAGCCACTCCATCCCATAACCTTCCCCTCTGCTGGGACCTTCCCACAAACACACACAGCACAGCTGCTCTCTCTCTCAGCTCTAGCTGCTCTCAGCATTCTCTTTCTAGTTCCTCTCATTCAGCAAGCTCCTCTCACCCTCTCACCACATGTGACTTAGGCTTCTTGTGATGTAAGCAGGTCACATGGGCTTATCAATGGATGGGGAAGATCTTCAAATTTATATTACCATTACAGAGCTAGGGCAGCTAGGTGACACAGTAGATAGAGTGTAGGGTCTGGGCTAATCTCGATAAGTTCAAATCTGGCCTCAGATACTAGTTAGTTGTGTGACCCTGGACAAGTCACTTAGCCCTGTCTGCCACCTCTGATTTGGAGAAGGAAATGGCAAACCACTCTAGCATCTCTCCCAAGAAAACCAAATGCGGTCACAAAGAGTCAGACATGATTGAAATGACTAAACAACAACAGGTGGGACTCCAGCTTTCTAATTCTCAGTCTAGCAAGTTCTTTCCTTATACCAGGATACCTCTTGGCAGACTCCTTGTTCTGCTCTTCATCTAAGCTGCATTGTGTTTTTGGAGTTTTTTTTAATCAATATATAAAATTCCCTTCACTCCTCAAATAGCACCATGCAGACTACCACTTTTTTTCTGCCTTGGAATCAGTCAACCAATCAATCAACAAGTATAATAGCGGCCCCCATAGATAATCCCCACCCCCACCCCCAGGGCGACAGGGTACCTGATTCATAGTCTGCGCATTTCCATGGCAGACAGACATTTATTAAGCCCCTGCTATGTGCCAGGTACTATGTTGGGCTCTGGGGATGCGAAAGCAAATACGAAGTATGTGGTATTGATCCAGTTGAAGATCTTTGTTAAGAAGCAGTAAGAGACAAGATTCGATAGATAAACTATGCAGGATCTAGAGAAAGGGATAAGAGGTTAGATTTCATTTGGTACAAAAGAGGGAGCCAGTGAAGATTTTGAGTCCAGATCATAGGGAGATAGATTCAGAGTTGGAAGGAACCTTAGAGGTCCATACCCCACCCCACCCATTTTACACACAAAGTTGAGTGAGTTGTCCAAGGCCACATAAGTAGTAAGTGCAAAAGGTGGGATTAGGACACGGGGCAGCTGGGTGGCTCAGTGGGCAGAGTGCTGGGCCTTACCTTAGGTACTAGCTTCGTGATCCTGGGCAAATCCCTTAACCCTGTTTGCCTCGGTTTCCTCATCTGTAAAATGAGCTGGAGAAGGAAATGGCAAACCACTCCAGTATGTTTGCCAAGAAAACCTCAAATGGGGTCATGAAAAGTAAGACACAGCTGAAAATGACTGAATGTCTGACTACAGAGCCAAACTCCCTTTGGGGATTCAGAATCCACAGGGAACCTGAGAGTACATAATCACCACAGTGAGCAATGTGACGATTCATAAAACAAGTATTCATTAAGTACTTAGAGTGTGCCAGGCGTTGGGTATACAAAGGAAAAAACCTGCCTTCGAGAAGCTTACATTTGATTCTCAGAATAAAATGGTTTTCTTCCTCCCCAATGCCTTGCTGATTTGAAGCAAGGCAGGAAGGAGGGGCTGGGTGATATGGATAGCTCCTCTGAAGAGGCTGAGGCACTGCAAGCCATCACAGAGGCCATTCAACCCCAGGGTGTTCAGAGGGCTCTGGGTAACTGGGCCTTTTTGCTTTCCCCAAGCTCAGGAAATGTTTCATCTGCTATAATAACCATGGTGGTCTACCTCTACCAGAGAGGAAACAAACCACATGTGCGACCCACACCTAGAGTTCACACACAAGAGGCAGGGGGAGGTCTATGAGAGCATGGGCTGGGAGAGCTGGGGCCACATCGAGCTATGCAAATGGATATGGAAAGAGTGAGTGGAGAGGCCTGGCCGCAGGTTTCCTTTCGGTCTTTGAGGTCGGTTGGTGAGTAGGGGATCTGAGGAGCCTGCTTAATTGTCAGGGGGATCCTAGCGCTTTGAATCTGGACAGTTCGCTCTGTCTCTCTGGGCCTGTTTCCTTGTCTGTAAGGATTGTCATGAGGATCAAATAAATGCATTAAAACACTTTTAAAATATGAAATACTATATAAATATGGTCTATTAATATGGCTTCTTATTCTCAATCTTTTCTCAGTTTCTTACAATAAGACTCAGAGTCTGTCCAGGACATAGGAAAATGGAAGGAATTGTGTTTGAGTTGAGTGGGACTGTGCCTTTTGCTGTTACTTCCCAAACTTCAGTCTTCTCTTAGAAGGAGTCCTCTCCACCTCCTTTCTCTGTCCTTTTCTTTTGTTACTCCCTCCTTTCAGGATCTCAGTGCCCTCACATCCCTCCTGTCCTCAGCAGATGTGCTATCAGTCTTTTACACTAGAGTAAGAGCACATTTCTATCACTACACTCTTCCCAGAGGTATTTACACTCTTAACTCTGGTTCGTCACTGAGGACAGACATCTGTTAAAGGAATTTCAACACCTGGTAAACAGATAGGAAGATATTTTAGGGGGGAGGAAGACCTTCCTGGTGCCAATGAAATGATACCCTGTAGATAGCTGCCTTGTCTGTTGACATGTAAAGTATCTTAGGCTGTTCATCTTTCTAGTCTAGGTTATGACTTTTCTCAAAGCCTATGTACAGAGTGAGGGGCTGGATTTCCAACAACAAATGGGAGGCAGGGAAATGTAATGAAAGGTTTCTGTGTTTGGATTCAAGAAACCCGGGTTCTAGGGCTGCTTCTGTTATGCTCTGGGTGAGCCTTGATAGATCATTCAAACTCTCTGGGGATGCCACCTGCTCAACATCCCATGATGGCAGATAATAGTCCTCTTTGCTAAGCACAAGGCATTATGCAAATATAAGAGGTTAATTATTATTGAAACTCAAACCTGGGCTAGAAACTCAGCCTGATTCAGTTCCAAGAAAGGAAGCCCATCTTACTTAGAAATGGGCACTTTCATCTAAGAGAGGTTGCACTTGGAGGTTTGTCTCCCAGCCCCTCTTCTCACCACAGGAACTTAGAATGAGGCAAGGCTCCACTCCAGGTGACTGACAGCAGCAGCACCTCTTGCCCTCAGGCGTCTCTGGTGGGAGCCCAGGCCGTGGTTTTTTGTTTTTTTGGTTTTGTCTTGAAGACCAACATCAGAAGTTAAAAGAGCTTCCTCCTGCACCCACTAAGCTCTGTTAATGGGTGGGGAGATGTGACTACAGCTAAGCTTTTGATCTTTTTGTGTGTGAGGACCCTTTTGGCAGTCTGAAGCCTATGGACCCCTTCTCAAAATAATTTTGTTTTATTATAAAAATCGTAATTGGAAGAAATTCTAAACTTCAATTAGATGAGGAAAAAGGAAGGAAACAATTATTTACTTAAGCATCTACTCTGTGCCAAGCACTGTGCTAAGCGCTTTACAGATATTTTTTTATTTGCTCTGCACAATAACCCTGGGAAGTAGGTGCTGTTATTATCTCCATTTTACAGTTGAAGAAACTGAGACAAAGATCAAATGACTTGCCCAGGGTCATCTAGCTAATAAGTATCTGAGGCTGGATTTGAACTCAAGTCTTCCTAACTCCAGACCCAGTGCATAATCCATGCACCGCCCAGCCAGGTTAGTGAAACCTCTAGGTTAGTAAAAATAAAGATGTAATTTTCCCCCTTTCAAGTTTACAGACCCCCTGGCATCTACTGAAATCCTTAGGAATCCTTGGACTCCAAATGAAAGAACCATCTCTAGAGCAACCTTGGACTCTCTCCACACTCTTTTGAACTGACAAAGACCCTTGAGACCCTCGAGACCCTCCACAGGCCTTTGTATGCAAGCTAGCTTCCTGCACCATAACAGAGTGATGGTGTGACACACTTGTTCATTCACCATTTCAAGCATGTCGATTAATCTTCACAACTGAATCTGAAACTCCTAAAAGCCAAAGACCTTCTCTTACAGCTCTTCTGTACCCTCCTTACTGCCCACCACAGAACTTAAATCTCTGTGAAGTAACTGGCAGAATGTGGAGGGGGAGAGGAAGAGGGTTTGAACTGGCACTAATGTTACTGTGGTTGGCAGGTGTTGGAAAATCTCCTAGTGTTCTAGGGGATCTGTGGCATTCCAACATCTGGGGCAGATGTGGAGGAAGCCAAAGCCCTCTCTAGAGCTGATTAGCTTGGCCTAATTCTCCTTCTTACTTCTCACCTAGAATGACTTAGAAAGAGGTAATCGAGCCTCTCGGGTTATTCTCTGGCTCTTTTATTATTATTATTAATTTATTTTGTTTTTGTTTTATGGAATAAAATCATTTCCATAATATAATAAGAAAGATGATTACAAACAGAACTGCAAATATATATATATATAACTTGTTATTCCTTTTAAGTATATAATAAAGCTGTCATGTAAATTTTCTTTTTTCTCCCTTCTCCCACCTCCTGCTCTAGAGATGGCTACCATTAGATAATCAGAAATGCTAGGTGGAGTCTGTTTTTTATTTTTATTTTTTAACTTTCTTTTTAAAAAATTATTTAGTATTTTCCCCCAATTTTTAACATTTGTTTTTAAAATTTTGAATTCCAAATTCTCTGTCTTACTCCCTCCCCACCTGCTCATTGAGAAGGCAAGCAATTTGATTTGGGCTATACATGTGTAGTCATGCAAAACATATTTCCATATTAGTCATGTTGTGAAAGAAAACAATAAAAATTCAAGAAAAATAAAGAAAGTTAAAAAATATTCTTCAATCTGTATTCAGATACCATCAGTTCTCTCTCTGGGGAGGGACAGTATTTTTCATCATAAGTCCTTCAGAGTTGTCTTGGATCACTGCATTGCTGAAGATAGCTAAGTCATTCACATCTGATCATTTTACAATGCTGCTGGTGCTTTGTACACAGTACATTTCACTTTGTATCACCTCGTGTAAGTCTTTCCAGGTTTTTCTGAGAGTGTCCTGCTTATCATTTCTTATGGCACAATAGTATTCCATCGCAATCAGGTAGCACAATTTGTTTAGCCATTCCCCAATTGATGGACATCTTCCCAATTTCCAACTCCCTGACACCAGAAAAGAGCTACTATAAATATTTCAGTACATGTAGATCCTTTTCCTTTTTGTTTTTTATTTATTTATTTATTTTTGGATACAGACCTAGTAGTGGCACTGCTAGGTCAAAGCGTACGTATGATTATATAGCCTTTTGTGCATAATTTCAAATTGCTCTTAAGAATGGTTGAATCAGTTCACAACTCCACCAATGATGCGTTAATATCTCATTTTTCCACATCCTCTCCAATATTTGTCATTCTCCTTTTCTGTCCTACTTGGCAATCTAAGAGGTATGAGGTAGTACCTCAGAATTGTTTCAAATTGCATTCCTCCAAACAATAGTCATATAGGGCACCTTCTCAAATGTCTATAGATAGCTTTGATTACTTCATCTGAAAACTCTCCATATTTCTTAATCCTTTATCAATTGGGGAATAGCTCCTACTTTTATAAATTTAACTCAGTTCTCTATATATTTGAGAAATGGGGCCTCTACCAGAGGGACATCCCCCCCGCTTCTCTTATCCCCTTGCCCTCCTACTTTCCTGTAAGGTAAGATAGATTTCTATACCCAAATGAGTGTATATGTTATTCCCTCTTTGAGCCAAGATGAGAGTAAGATTCACTCCTTCTCCACTCACTACCTCCCCCATCTTCCCTTCCACTGTAAAAGCTTTTTCTTCCCCTTTTTATGTAAGATAATTTACACTATTCTACCATGCCCTTTCCCTTTCTTCCAATGCATTCCTCTTTTTCATCTCTTAATTTTATTTTTTGGATATGATCCTTTCATATTTAACTCATACATCTGCCCTCTGTCTATATATACTCCCAACTGCCCCAATAATGAGAAAGTTTTTATGAGTTACAAGTATTATCTTCCTATGTAGAAATGTAAACAGTTTAACTTAATTAAGTCCCTTATAATTTCCCTCTCCTGTTCACCTTTTTACGCTTCTCTTCAAATTTTCTATTCAAATTTTTATTCGGTTCTGGTCTTTTCATCAAGAATGCTAGGTCCTTTATTTCATTGAATATCCATTTTTCCCCTGAAGGATTGTACTCGGTCTTGCTGGGTAGGTGATTCTTGGTTGTAATCCTAACTCCTTTGCCCTCCAGATTATCATATTCCAAGTCCTCTGATCCTTTAATGTGGAAGCCGCTCAATCTTTGGTTATCCTGAATGTGACTCCACAACATTTGAATTGTTGTTTCTAACTGCTTGCAACATTCTCTCCTTGATCTCAGAGCTCTGGAATGTGGCTATAATTTTCCAGGAAGTTTTCATTTTGGGATCTCTTTCAGGAAGTGATCTGTGGATTCTTTCAATTTCTACTGTACCCTCTGACTCTAGAATATCAGAGCAGTTTTCCTTAATAATTTCTTGAAAGATGATATCTAGGCTCTTCTCTTCATCATGGCTTTTAAGTAGTCCGATAATTTTTAAATTGCCTCTCCTGGATCTATTTTCCTGGTCAGTTGTTTTTCCAATGAAATATTTCTATTTTTTCATTCTTTTTGCTTTCTTTCACTGTTTCTTGATTTCTCACAAAGTCATTAGCTTCCATTTACACAATTCTAATTTTTAAGGAATTATTTTCTTTATGGAGTTTTTGTACCTCCTTTTCTAATTCTACTTTTTAAAGAGTTTTTTCTTCAGTGAATTTTTGTACCTCTTTTTCCATTTGACTAATTCTGCTTTTCAAGGCCTTCTTCTCTTCAACGACTTTTTGTACCTCTTTTACCATTTGGCCTATTATGTTTTTTAAGGCATTATTTTCTTCAGTATTTTTTGTGTCTCTTTTAACAAGCCGTTGACTCTTTTTTCGTGATTTTCTTGCATCTTTCTCATTTCTCTTCCCAATTTTTCTTCTACCTCTCTTACTTGATTTTCAAAATCTTTTTTGAGTTCTTTCATGGCCTGAGACCAACTGATATTTTTCTTGGAAGCTTTGGATATAGGAGCTTTGGCTTTGTTATCTTCTTCAAGTTGTATGTGTTTTGATCTTCCTTGTCACCATAGTAACTTTTTATGGTCAGAATTTTGTTGTTGTTGTTTTCTCATTTTTTTAGTCTATTTCTCAACTTTTAACTCTTTGATAAAGTGGAGCTCTGCTTCCAAGGTGGAGGGTGTACTGTCCCAGGCTTCAAGGGTTTTTGTGCAGCTGTTTTCAGAGATACTTCTAGAGACCTGTAAGTTTTCAGTTCTTCCAAGGTGGTATGATCTAGGGAGAGGTGTCTACTCCTCTCCTGGCCTGTGCTCTGCTCGTTGAGTGAACACAAGCACTCTTTTCTGCCCTGGAACTGTGAAAAGGGTTCCCTCTCCACTGCTGCCACAAGTTCTGCTATGCCAGTGCTCCTGACTGTGGTTCAATTCACCTAACAATAATAACAGCTAGTGTTTACATAGCATTGTAAGGTTTACAACATGCTTTACACACCCCAACTCATCTGATTCCTTACAATAATCCCATGAAGTAAATGCTATTAGTATCCCCATTTTACAGATGGCAAAACTGAGGCACAGTGAGGTTAAAAGACTTGCTCAAGGCCACACAGCTGATTAAGCATCCGAGGCAGGATCTGAACTCAGGTTTTCCTGACTCCAAGTCCCAAGCTCTGCTGTCTCCTAGCTGCACTAATAAGAGTTAGATGAACTTCTCAAAACTCTAAGCTTCAGAGTCCAAGGACAGTGCTCATTAGAGCATTCTGACTGTCCCAGGCCCTCTGCATCTCTTCCTTTTTTTTTTCTGAATTCAGGTAGAACTTACTATCTAAGTTCTACAATGAGATTTTCCTACATGCTTAACTACACTGGCTATTTTTCATGATTCTCTTCTTTGCCTCTCTAACTAAACCATAAGCTTTTCTATCCCCCCATGATGCCTAGCATAGGGCTAAGCAGGCAGCAGGTGCTCAGCAAATGCTTGCTAAATTGGTAATAGTAGTTGACATTTGCATATCGCTTTACAATTTGCAAAGTGCTTAACATACATTAACTCATTTGGTCTTCACAGTAACCCTGTGAGATATCATCCCCACTTTACAGATGGGGAAAATGAGATTCAGAGGGATTAAGGGACTAGAGGGAATCACACTCCCTTAGTAAAATGTCAAAGCCAAGTCTTCCTGGCTCCAAGCTCAGCACTCTGGTCCTTTTGCAACACTAGCCCTCGCTGAAGGGAACAAAGAATAAATGGAACCCAATGGAGGAAGGCTAAGAAGGTCAGGAAGGAGCAGAACAGAATTAATACAGATTTGTTTACCACCTCCCAGTACTGGGAGTGGGTCTAGACCCCCCCACACACACACACTCCTTAAAGCTTAAATGGAGTAATTTTCAGGCTGAACATAAGCAAGGCTGACTTCAAACAGTGGAAAATAAACATAACCAGCTGCAAATATAAACAGGCTCAAGGAAGGTTTAGGAAATTCCTGGAAAACAGAGCCATTATAAGTTTTGATGGAAACTGAGGATGTTTGGAAGATGCCCCTAATCCTTTGTGGTTGATGTTGGGGAAGCCAGCCATCATCTCCTCTACACAGTGGCTTTGCATCCTCCTCAGAGACAAAGTCCTGGAGTCAAGGGGCCATAGGACTGACCCAGGAAAGTATTCCTAACATGCTGATTTCCATCAATCCCCCCCATCTCTCAGTTCCCCCAGTTCCCTTGCTGTGCCTGTATGCTCAGGATCCTCTTGCCACACTAATTCCCTGGCCTGACCTAGCCCACCATGCCTGGTTGGTTTCCTAGACAATCATGTGCCACCAGCCAGGTGCCTGTGAGCTGTTGACATTTCTTGGACCCTGAACAGAGCACCTCTAAGCATGAGACAGTTAGCTTCCAGAATAGAACTCTGTATACGAGAGAGAAAGAAGGTCCACCCTGAGGAGGCAAACAATAGAACCCTGGCAGGAAGAGGCGCTCTGCAGAGATTTTACAAGCTGTGGAGCAGAGCTCAGACAAATGTATTTATAGCAGAAGGCTTTCATGTCACCAAAGAGAGGAGGCCAAACTAAACACAGCAAAACTGTAAGAAAGCAGGAAACGAAAGTGCACACACTCTGAAATCATTTTGTTACACCCTGGGGGAAGGAGGAAGAAGGCGGAAGGCAGGAGAGGACTCCCCATGGTCAGCAGGCCTACCTATGGTCTGGAAAGCCCAGGAGTAAGTTCCTCCACATTCTGTATGCTGCAAGAAGAGTGAGTCCCATAGCTCACAGGGATGGCGTATTCTTGCTTCCGGTGTTGCTGCTGAAGTGCCTTTTCAGATATCCATTTTAAGAAGCATCTGCCGCCCACTGAATGCCCTTTTATGATAGTCCTAATAAAGGCTCAAAGCATATTGGGAGTTCGGCCCTCTTGAGCTGTGCTTGTCTTCACCTTGCTGACCCCTCACAATGTTGCCTTGAGGCCCTACTAACCTGCTGGGCACAGATATGGTTAGCTTTGAATGCAGGCTTTTTAAAGCTTGCATGGCTAAACTCCCAGAGATAGACAACACTGGGAGAATAAACACTGAAGAATATCTCGCTTTCCACTATATTGACAACAGAGTCAATATTTGGCTGACTTGCTTACTTTGTTGACATCTCTCATTATTTCTAAGATCTCCTTTTGGCTTCATTGCCTTCTTTGTTGACTTCTGGCCCTTTTTTATCCATTTTGAATTTTCCATATGACTTGAATCACAGTCATCTGGAATGATAACATAACTTGCAATTGAATTTCTAAAGTTTTTCTTGAAGATGGAGAAATCAAAGTTAAGCCATTGTTTTTATCTCTAACCACAAGGTCAGTTTCCTGCAATGATTAGTATTCTGCCTTTGGGTCTAGCAAAACTTACTACTTTGGGACTATCAAAATGGTCATGGAAAAAGTATATGGTAGCTCCATGTGCCGGTTTCATGACTTCTCAGAAATCTTTTCATAAATGGAATCCATGGCTATGTTCTTTGTTATCACCATCATGAACGTCATAATCATGTCTCCATCACCAGATCATCATAGAGGTCATGAAGCCTTTCGCAAGTACCTACTCTTGTGTAGGCACTGTGCTAGGTGCTTGGGACCTAGTGAGAGAGGAATACAGTTCCTATTCTCAAGCAGATTATCTAGATAGAGAAATGGAGAATATCTTTGAAAAACTTGTATAATAACACAAGGTACTCAATGCCAAATAAGGGAAGGATGCTGATGAATTGAAGCAGTTACAGGGGAAAGTGGGGGAATGGAAACCATGTAAGATGGGGATCAGCAGAAGGAACTGAGGATGTTCAGACTGAGTAAGAGAAGACTGAGGAAAAGAAGTGGGGACATGATGGTGATCTTTAATATTGAAAAGGCTGCTGTGTGGAAAAAGACTTCGATTTTCTTTGCTTAACCTTAGAAGGCAGAGCTAGGAACTATGGGTAAAATTGCAGAGATGTAGACTGGGTTCAGATATGAGAAAAAATCCTCAACTTTACTGATGCAGTATGCTTCCAGGAGATAGTAATGAAAAGTCTGCCTATTCTGCTACCAGGAAAGCAAACCCAGTGAGTTAGTAAACTGTGAAGATCTGATGAGGAGGAATTTACTTGTTTTTCTACTATTTGTTGTTGCTATTCAGTTGTTTTTAATCATTTTAGACTCTTCATGATCCTAT
Organism: Phalanger gymnotis; assembly: GCA_028646595.1. Taxonomy (NCBI): domain Eukaryota; kingdom Metazoa; phylum Chordata; class Mammalia; order Diprotodontia; family Phalangeridae; genus Phalanger; species Phalanger gymnotis. Next base: position 121,669,180 of record CM053624.1, on the reverse strand, counting down.
TTGAGGTTTTCTTGGCAAAGATACTGGAGTGCTTTGCCATTTCCTTCTCCAGATCATTTTATAGATGAAAAACTGAGACAAACAGGGTTAAGTGACTTGCCCAGGGTCACACAGCTAGTATGTCTGAAGCTGGATTTGAACTCACAAAGATGAGTCTTCCTGACTTCAGGCCCAGCCTGCTATCCACATTACTACCTAGTATTTATCTGGTATTTATTTCTCTATGACTGTATTGTTGTGTAGTTGTGTGGTTGTGTGTGTGTGTGTTTGTGGTTGTGGTTTGTCCTTTGTTCTGGAAGAGGACCATAACACCAGAGAGATGATGACATGACTTGCAATTGAATTTGATTTGGGTGGGTGGGGTGTGCAAAGTTACCAGCCTCACTTTATCCTCCAGAGCCATCTGGGTTCAGTGGCCAGATAGAGATCAGGACAACTGGAGATAGCCCTGGGTAATGTGGGAGAACTTGGCCTTTTTAAACTAAAGTCTTGTTACCTACATGTAGAATCAATCAATAAGCATTTATTAAGTACCATGCTGGGCACTGGTAATAAAAAGACAAAAAAGAAATAATCTCTGTCCTCAGGGAACTTATTCTATTAGAGGAGAAAAAGCCAGATAGATACATACATACATAGATACACAGATCTAGTTATAGCTCTATCTATCTATCCATCTATCTATCTATCTATCTATCTATCTATCTATCTATCTATCTAGATCTAGATTTATATATGGTTCCCATAAAGTCTTAAGTTTTAAACTATTAAAGCATATCAAAGCTTTAAAAGGCACTAAGACTTTGGGGACATCCTATATAAATGTGTACAAGATAAATGCAAGCTATTTGGAGGTGGGGGAGGGATTGGAAATTGCAGCTAGGTGACTCAGGAAAAGTTTCATGTTCCAGTGGTTTCAAAAAACCATGGAGCTGTTCCTTGATAAAATGAAAACTCCTTGGTGGCAAGGACTGTATCATTCTTGTATTTGTATCTTCAGTGCCTAGCATATGTTGTTGTTGTCGATGTTCAGTCATTCAATTGTATCTAACTCTTCCACAGCACACATCCCTTCTATCCTCACTATCTCTTGAAGTCTGTCCAAGTCCATGTTCATTATTTCCATGACACTCTCTATCCATCTTATTCTCTGCTGCCCTGTTTTCTTTTTGGTTTCAATCTTCCCCAACATCAGCGTCTTTTCCAATAAGTCCTATTATGTGGCCAAAGTATTTAAGCTTCAGCTTCAGTATCTGACCTTCCAGTGAATAGCCTGAATTAATTTCTTTAAGTATTGACTGATTTGATCTCCTTGCTATCCAAAAGACTCTCAAAATTCTTCTCCAGCACCACAATTTGAAAGTGTCGATTCTACAACACTCAGCTTTCTTTATAGTCTAACTCTTACAGCCATACATTGCTATTGGAAAAACCATAGCTTTGACTATGTGGATCTGTGTTGGCAAAGTGATGCCTCTGCTTTTTACTGAGCTGCCCGGATTTTCCATAGCTTTCCTTCCAAGGACAAGCATCTTTTCATTTCATGGTTATAGCCACCATCTGCAGTGATCTTTAAGCCCAAGAATATAAAATCTGATACTACTTCCATTTCTTCTCTCTCTATTTGCCAAGGAGGGATGGGAACAGTTGCCAAGATCTTAGTTTTTTTGATGTTAAGCTTCAAGCCAGCTTTTACACTCTCCTCTTTCACCCTTATCAAGAGGCTTCTTAATTCTTCACTTTTCTGCCATGAGTGATATAGTTTGAATATCTGAGATTGTTGACATTTCTCCCAGCAACCTTAATTCTAGCTTTTGATTCATCCAGCCTGGCATTTTGCATGATATACTCTGCATGTAAGTTAAATAAATAAGGTGACAATATACAGCTTTGTCATACTCCTTTCCCAATCTTAAACCAATCAGTTGTTCCATATTCAGTTATAACTGTTGCTTCTTGGCCTGCATACATGTTCCTCAGGAGACAAGTAAGATGATCTGCTACTTCTCTGACTTTCAGGACTTGCCACATTTTATTGTGATTCAGACAGTCAAAGGCTTTTTAGTATAGTCAATTCAGCAGAAGCAGTTGTTTTGCTGGAAGTCTCTTGCGTTATCCACAATCCATTGAATGTTGGCAATTTGGTCTCTAGTTCCTCTGCCTCTTTGAAAACCAGCCTGCTTTTCTAGTAATTCTTGATTCATATACTGTTGAAACAAATTTTCAGAATCTCAAGCATAATCTTGCTGGCATATGAAATGAGCATAATTGTTTGGTAATTTGGACATTCCTTGGCATTTCTTTTCTTTAGGATTGGGACATAAATTAATCTTTTCCAATCCAGTGGCCACTGTTGCCTTTTTCAAATTTGTTGGCCTATTGGGTGCAGCACTTTAATAGCATCATCTTTTAGGATTTTAAATAGCTCAGCTGGAATTCCATCACCTTCACTAGCCTTATTGCTAGCAATGCTTCTTAAGGCCCATTTTATTTCATTCTCCAGGATGTTTGGCCCTAGATCAGTAACCACACCATCATGGTTATTGGTGATGTTAAGAAATGACATTGGAAGATGAGCCCTTCAGGCCTAGCACATAATAG
>CM053624.1:121626438-121657428 GCA_028646595.1 Phalanger gymnotis | reverse complement strand
TTTCAGAGGCCATCAAGTCCAATCCCTTATTTTACAGAGGAGGGAACTGGGGACTAGGGAAGTTAAGTGATTTATCCAAAGTGATACAGGTTGTAAGTGCCAGAAGCAGGATTTGAACTCAAGTCTTCTAAATTCCAGAGTGATTGCTCATTCCACTGTGTCACACTGTTTCCTATATAAAAATTTATTTGCAAAATCTAGTAAGTGTCTGAGGCCAGACTTGAACTCGGGAAGAGGAGTGTTCCTGACTCCAGGCCTGATGCTCTATCCACTGTGCCACCTACCTGCCAATAGAATGATACATTATATCAATACACCACCGGTAGCTCTTAAACATCATAATATACAAGTACCAACCATCTCAACTCCCCTGGCCCACCACAGGGACGGATGATCATACTTTAAATGGAGTCAGGAGCACCTAGGTCTGAATCTTGCCTCTGACACCAGTGGCCCTGGGCAAGTCATTTAATCTCTCTAGTCCTCAATTTCTCCTCTACAAAATGATACATAAAAATCTATAAAATGGAGGTTGGGCCTGTATGGTCCCTTCTGTAAAGTCTCAACTAATAAAATGGGGGTAATAGTAACACCCACCTCACAGGGTTGTCATGAGGATCAAATGAGATAATATTTGTAAAACACTTAGCTTTACAGTGCCTGGTACAAAGTAGGTGCTTCATGTCTATTCCCTTCCAGATCTAAATCCATGATCCCCTGACATCCATGATTCCAAACTTGAAAATTTAAAAATCTGATCATAACATTCCCTCCTTCCCTCTCTGTTTCTGCCTCCATCCTCTTAGACCTGTTCTTCATCTTCACCATGGCCTCCAGTCTCTCTGCCTTCCCTGATCTCCCAGCTCACCACATCTGGTCTTATTTTCTGCCTTTCATAGTCTTTAGTTCAACTATATATTATCCTCTGGCTTTGAATGCCTAGTTCTCTTATACTATTTGCCACTTGGGCCTTGCCTGACCCCAAGGTTGGATTATCCCCACCCTCAGGCTTCTCTGCATCTATTCACGTACTAATGGTTGGTTCTGCAGGACAATTTTGCCGACCTTTATTCTTCCCTATCCAAACATTCTCTTTTCCTTGATACCCTTTAGCTCTTCCCTGCTTGCCTTTCTCTTAGCCCAGGACTTTGTCTGCTTTACAGAGAAGATGCAGGCTGTCAGTCAGGAGCTCCCTCTTCTCTGACTTTACAGCCTGGAGCTCCTCTACATTCTACCCCGTCTTTCTCATTTGTTCCAATCTCTGAGAAAGAAATAGTCCTTCTCGTTGCTGATTCCTCTATTTACTGGGTCATGTGCTTTTTTTCTGTCTCTTCAAGAAAATTGGCCTTGGAATCATGAAGACCTGAATGGATTCAAATCATAATCAAACACTGACTAGCTCTTTGAATCAAAGCAGGTCATTTAGCTGTTCGTGCTGGTTCCGTGGCGCAATGGTTAGCACTCTAGACTCTGAATCCAGTGGTCTGGGTTCAAATGTTGGTGGAACCTTGGTATGTAGTTGCTTTAGGCAATTAAATGGCAGGGCAGCTAAGTGGTACCATGGATAGAGTGCTGGGCCTGGAGTCAAAAAGACTCGTCTTCCCGAGTTCAAATCTGGCCTCATACACTTACTAGCTGTGTAACCCTAGGCAAGTCACTTTACCCTGTTTGCCTCAGTTTCCTCATTTATAAAATGATCTAGAGAAGGAAATGTTAAACCACTCCAGTACCTTTGGCCAAGAAAACCCCAAGTGGGGTCAGGAAGATTCGGACAGGACTGAAATGACTGAACAAAAACAATAAGTCACTTAAATTCTCAGTGTCCCAAGCAACTGTCTAAATCTGTATATTACAAATAAGCTGGTGATCTGCTTAAATGGAGGGAGTTTTCACACTGGAAATACCCAAAGGATAAAATCACAGATCCAAAGGATAAAATCACAGATCCTAAATAAGCAACAACAGCGCCAACAACAAAAATAGGGCCTTGTACATAGTAGGTGATTAATAAATGTTTGTTTCAGGGCAGCTAGGTGGCACAGTGAGTAGAGCACTGGCCCTGGAGTCAGGAGGACCTGAGTTCAAATCTGACCTCGGACACTTGACACACTTACTAGCTGTGTGACCTTGGGCAAGTCACTTAACCCCAATTGCGCTGCCAAAAAAGCAAAAAAAAAAATTATATAAAATAAATATTTGTTTCTTTTAAAGTATTTTGTCTTTCTCCTGAAAGCTGAGTACCAGAAAATCCCAATTTACTGTTACACTGCCTAATTTTCCTTAGTAATCTTGTAAGCTTTCTACTAGTCAGACAGTTAATAAACATTTATTAAGCACCTACTATGTGCCAGTCACTGTCCCAATTTACTATCACCCTGCTTAATTTTCCTTAGTAATCTCGTAAGCTTTCTACTAGTCAGACAGTTAATATATATTTATTAAGCACCTACTATGTGCCAGGCACTGTGCTAAGCACTGGGGATACAGAAAGAACGTAAAAGATAGTCCCTGCCCTCAAGGAGGGCACAATCTAATCTACCTACCTATCATTCAGGTGCTACCTCCTCCACTATCCAAGACCTCTCAGGAAAAATTAGGTTAAACAAGCATGACCTCAAAGGAAAAACAAGAGAAAGTTTCATTAGCTCCTCTACAGAGGTGGGAGACTAGGGATATGGAACACTATATATAATAAAGTCATATTTTTCAGACACATTGTCTAGTGTTGTTGAACTGATTTTTTTTCTTTTTTTATTCTTTGTTATAAGAGAAGGAAGAAGGAGGTATAAAATGGCAATTACAGGTGATAGAAAAATAAAAGATGTCAATAACAATTTATATTAAAAACAAATGTCACATTTTAGGAACTAGATTGTGAATTCCATGAGGGTAGGCATAGAATTGTATTCCCCACAGTGCCTAGTGGTGCTGAAAAAAAAATACTTGATAATTCCATCAATTGATTTGGGCTTCTGGTCTACGTTAGGAGGAAGCTGATCACTTTCTAATGATTGGAGCGAAAGTCTTAAAGAGGGAAGGAACAGAAAGCCTTGCAATCCTTAGGGAAAACAGCAAGAGCTTGGATGGAATGTAGTCCCTGGGCTTTTGTAGTATAGAAAATGGGGGACTCAGGAGATCTGGATTCAACTCTCACACTTCTAGCTGAATGATGCTGGGCACATCACTTTAATTCTCTGTCCTTCAAGCTTCTTATCTGTAAAATGGGAGTAACGATGCTTGCCTTAACCTTAGGCACAGGGTTATTATGGGGGAGATGCTTTTTAAACTTCCATAATGTTGTATAAATGCCTTCTATAAGTGGCCTGGTTGTATTCCAAGTCCCAGTAACTGACCAGCCATGATTTGACATCTAATGTTAAGGTAAGGCCACAGAGTTTACAGTGATAGAGCACCGGCTTCAGAGACAGGAAGATCTTGAGTTACATTCCTCCTCAGACACTTAACTAGCTTTGTGATGCTGGACAAATCGCCTGACCCCTCTCAGCCTCAGTTTCTTCATCTGTGAAATGGGGATCATGATGGCACCTGCCTCCTGGGGTAGTCATGAAGATCAAATGAGATGACATGTGAAGCTCTTTATCAACCTTAAAGCACTATATAAATGCTAGCTATCATTGTTGCTCAAGCTTAATGGGTCTGAAAGCTACCACCTACCACTCAGCAAAATTACGAAGGCAGTGCTTTGTCTCAGGCACTCTAACCTTCCCTGGCATCCCTTCTACCCTGTCCCTTAGGTGCCCAGTGCCTTCTCAATTCCCAGAATCCTTTGCTGAGATGCCCCTGGTAGGCAGGCAGGCCTGCCCTCCTCCGTAGCCTGGCCTGAGGTTCACAATTTCCTCCCTCTTCTTTCTCTCCAACACTGCCACTCCCCCACTCCAAACAACAGCTAATATCTTAAATGTGGCTATTACACAGAGCTCAATTTTTAGAACTAAGTGTGACTGGAACAACTTCTTCTTACATCTCTGCAAAAAAGGCAAGAAAGTCAAAACCAGGACTTGTTCCAACCAAGGAAGTCCCAGTTTCAGTCATTGGTGCAATTTGCTAGTCACCTAAGGCCCTACCACACCTTCTAGGCTACTTTTCCCTAAAAGAAAGGGAAGCTTTCCCCAAGACCAGCTTGGCTAAAGGGATGGGGCAGGCTTCCTTACAGCCTAGGGCATGAAAAGGAGTCCACCAAGAGTTGATACTCCTCAAGACTTGGCAGATGGCCTGCTAGGCTAAGAGTCTTCTGATCCAGCATACTCTCCTCACCAGAAGACGAAAGGGACTGAGGCCACCTAAACCAGCACCATATCCTAACCAGAATCCTCTTGTCAAGTGCTGTATTCACAGCAATTGTTTCATTTCATTCTAATCCCAAACCTGAAGCACCAGACCGGCATGATTCAGGCCTGGCCCACAACTCTAGGCAATTGTGATGATCTGGCTTCCTGGAAATGCATAAAGTCTGAGGCACTGTTAAATATACATTTATTTATTTAAGTCTGGAGGTGAATAAAACATGTCCAATGAGCACTAACATGTGTTTCCTTCCTTCAGTGAGGGCAGGTCCCCTGCCTTTGGCACATAGGTCAGGAAAGGCTCTGAGAATGTTTCCCAAAGTCTATTTTCATCAAAAATCAATGCCTGTTCCTTCAATTTGTCATAAAGGCCAAGGGAGCTTTGTCCCAGGTCACTGATATAAGAGTCAGTTGTGTCTCCTACAGCAACAACATCAAAAGTTGGACTATCCTCCTGTATACCTTGCTCCAACCCCACCCTACCCACCACTCTTCCTACAAACTTAATTTACGTCAGGCATAGTTCTCACTACTAACAGCTCAGCTGAGGACACTTAATCTCTTAGGTCTTCATGATCCAAATGGCAGGCTCATCAACCAGCAATTAAATAAGCAAATATTTTTGAATATCTGCTATTTCTGCCACTGTGAAGAAGACATAGTCCCCTCCCTATCTTCAAGAAACTTATTCTATGACTTAGAGAAGGAGGACATAAGCAGATATGAAAAGTAGCTAAGAATACTGGGTAACACATGATAAGGACAAGTGGGAGATATGGACCACTCTGGGCTTTCATACTTTTCCCCACTTCTCTGCACTTGTCTGAGAAGTCTGAACCCTCACCTCCCCAACCCTAACACCCCTTATCAAATCCTATCTTTCCCAAGAGATCTGGCTCTTGTCAAGTCCTCAGAAACCAAATCAAACCAAAGTTGTTGGGATATTTGGTGATGTTTTCATTGTTTGCTCTTTTTTTCCACTTCCATTGGGATACAAACTTAATTCTCCCCTTATCTGGCAGTTCCTAATGAATAAGACCTGAAAAAAAAATTATGTCCCAGGACATCTTCCAGGAAATGGTAATTTTTCTATCCATAGCTTGGAAGAGGCCTAAGAAATCTCCAAGACTGGAGAACCTGCTGGAAACCTAATCTAGCTCAGCAAACACGTTCTTAGAATACCAGTTGAATTTTTTTTCCAGATCTAAAGTAGGAGTCTTCTGAAGGCTGGCTTGGGGTCAAGGACAATGGAGGGGAAGCACAGGGAGTATCCGCCCCCAAGAGATACCCTTTGAATTTCTCAAGATGGAAGAGCAAAAAAACCAGAATTACCATATGGGTATCCCTCCCCATCTGCCTTTGGCCAAGCAGGGTCTTTCATCTCACCATTGCAGGGGGGAGGATGGGGAGGATGAAGAGGATGAGAAAATTGAAAAGGAGGAAGTATGATTTTTTTTCAATAGATAATACAATTTTATTTTTTGTCAGTCATTTTTCAATCCTGTCCAACCTTTTGTGACCCCATTTGGAGTTTTCTTTGCAAAGATACTAGAGTGGTTTGTCATTTCCTTCTCCAAGTTGATTTAAAAAAAAATTTATTTAAAATTTTGAGTTCTAAATTCTATCCCTCCCTCCTGCCTTCCCCTCCCTCTGAGATAGTAAGCAATCAGATATAGGTTATACAAGTGCAATTATGTAAAACATTTCCATACTAGTCATTTCATACAAGAACACTTAAACAAAAGGAAAAAATAAAAGAAAGTAAAAAGTAGCATGCTTCAAAGTCTGTATGCAAACAGTAACAGTTCTTTCTCTGGAGGTGGGTGGTATACATCATCATTAGTCCCTTGAGATTGTCTTAGACCATTGCATTGCTGAGAATACACAAGTCATTCACAATTCCTCACTGAACGATATTGCTGTTACTGTGTACAACATTCTCCTGGTTCTATTCACTTCACTATGCATCAGTTTATGCAAGTCTTTGCAGGTTTTTCTGAAATCCTCCTGCTTGTTATTTCTTATAGCACAATAATATTCCATTACAGTCCTATACCACAGCTTGTTTGGCCATTCCCCAATTGATGGGCATTCCTTTGATTCACAATTTTTAGCCAAAGCAAAAAGAGCAACTATAATAATTTTTCTATAAATAGGTCCTTTCGCCTTTGTTTGGAGTCTTTCTGACATAGACCCAGCAGTGGTATTGCTGGTTATGCATAGTTTTATAGCCCTTTTGGCATAGTTCCAAATTGCTCTCCAGAATGGTTGAATCAGTTCACAACTCATGACATTAGTGTCCCAGTTTTTCCACCTCCCCTCCAACATCCAACATTTTCCTTTTTTGCCATATTAGTCAAACTAATAGGCATGAGGCAGTACCTTGGAGTTGTTTTAATTTGCATTTCTCTAATCAATAGTGATTTAGATCATTTTTTCCATATGACTATAGATAGCTTTGATTTCTTTATTTGAACACTGTGTGTTCGTATCCTTTGACCATTTATCAATTGGGAAATAATTTGTATTTTTATAACTTTGACTCAGTTCTCTATGTATTTGAGAAACATGGCCTTTATCAGAGATACTTGTTGCAAAAATTTTTTCCCAGTTTTCTACTTTCCTTATAATTTTGGTTGCATTGGTTTTGTTTGTGTAAAAACTTTTTAATTTTACATAATGAAAAATTATCTGTTTTACATTTTGTGATGTTCTCTTTACCTTCTTGGGTCCTAAATTCTTCCCTTATCCATAAATCTGACAGAAACTATTCCATGCTCTCTTAATTTGCTTATGGTATCATCCTTTATGTGTAAATCATGTACCCATTTTCATCTTATCTTGGTATACAATATAAGATGTTGGCCTATACCTAGTTTCTGCCATACTATATTCATTCCAAAAGTGGGGATCTTTTATCACATACTAGATTACTATAGTCATTTATTATAATTTGTACCTGATCTATCCCACTGATCCACCACTTTATTTTTTAGCCAGTACCAGATTGTTTTGATAACTACCATTTTATAATACAGCTTGAAATGTGGTACAGCCAGACCGCCTTATTTCACAACTTTTTTCATTGATTCCCTTGATATCCTTGAGCTTTCGTTCTTTGAGATTAATTTTGTTATTATATTTTCTAGCTCTATAAAATAATTTTTGGTAGCTGGATTGGCATGGCACTGAATAAATAGATTAATTTAGGTAGAATTGTCATTTTTATTCTATTGGGTTGACCTACCTATGAGCAATTAATATTTTTTCCAATTGTTTAGTTCTGACTTTAATTGTATGAAAAGTATTTTATAGTTGTGTTCATATAGTTCCTGGGTTTGTCTTGGCAGGTTGACTTCCAAATATTTTATGTCATCTACAATTATTTTAAGTGGAATTTCTCTATCTCTTGCTGCTGGACTTTGATGATAGCATATAGAAATGCTGATGATTTTTTGGGTTTATTTTGAATCCTAAAACTTTGCTAAAGTTGTTAATAATTTCAAGTAGTTTTTAGTTGGTTCTCTAAGATTTTCTAAGTATAACATCATATCATCTGTAAAGAGCGATACTTTTGTTCCCTCATAGTCTATTCTAATTCCTTTAATTTCTTTTTCTTCTCTTTTTGCCATAGCTAACAAAACGTGACTTTTCAGTAGAGGAATCAGCTCCCTAAAGGCTAGGAATCCTGTCTTATTTATCTTTGTGTCTCCTCTAGTATAGTAGGTACTTCATAAATGGTCATTACAATAACATGTTAAAAAGAATAGAAATGATAATGCATGACGCCATCTCCTCAAATCCAGCCTCAGACACTTAACTGGCTGTGTGACCCTAGGAAAGTCACTTAATCCTGTTTACCTCATTTTCCTCATCTGTAAAATCAGCTGAAGAAGAAAACAGCAAACCACACCAGTATCTTTGCCAAGAAAACCCCGAAAAGTGTTTACAAAGAGTCAGACAGGACTAAAACAACCAAACAAATCTCCTGACTAGTAGCTCCAAGACAATTCAGAAATCTGTAGAAGGGCTCATAGGGATTTGCCTATGTCATTAATTACTATATTTCTTGGAGAAACTGGTAAGTAAATCCTAGAATATCAGGTCGAAGGGATCTTAGAGGTCATCTAGTCCAGCCCTGCAGTTTTACAAATGAGGAAAACAAGATCCAGAGAGGGCAAAGAGCTTTTCCAAGATCGCGCAGCTAATGAAGGGCAGACCTATGATGAGGACTCAGGCCTTCTGATTCTCGATTCAATGCTTTTTTTCCATACCCTATGAAGACTTCTTGCATCTATTCCTTCCCACTCTGTCCTCATCAGAGATAGAAATCAGATGGCTATGGTCTTAATAGTTTAGAATTGTCATAAGTTAGAATTGGTCAGCAGCAAGATGGACCATATTAGAAAGGACCAGAACTTGGAAACCAGCAGATCTCATGGGAAAGGACAGGTAATCCGAGGAGAGTTCAGAAGTTAGCATTAAGGAGAAGTCCAGATAGCAGAGTAGTCAGCTTAAGAGAGTTAGTAGTAGGCAATAGGTGTTTAGGTTGTGGGAACAGGCAGACCTGGTAATGGGTCAAGGCTTCAGTCTCTGCTCATAGAGAAACAAGCAGGGTATTGTGAACAAAAAGCTTTCTTGTCCAGTTATTAGAGCTTTCCTTTTTGTTGTTCATCGTTCATTTTCAAAGAAGACCAGTGACATCACCGGATGATGTCTTGACTTGTGCATAAATTGGTTTTAAGTGAGGCACAGTTGCACAAAGTCATCAGCCTATCTCTTTCTCTCTTCCAGAGTCATCAAAGTCCAGTAGCAAGGCTGAAGTCAAAATGGCTGGCAATGGCCTGGGATGTGGTAGATGACCTTGGCTTCTTCGACGTCCTACCAAGTTCTAAGTGTTCCAAAGCACCTGCTTGGAGTAGACACTCCTCTAACTTGCCAATGGGTTTGAGACCTCTTGTTTACCCTCAACCTGGTTTAGCCCATCTGCTCCAATAGTTTTACCAGGGAATGGCCATTGTGCATGCCACAGCTTCTTGGAGCCACAGGTAAGAGTTATGTGAAAGGTGGACACCAGAGGTAGATAAGCAGCTCTGAATAGGGCTCAGCAAGCCCTCACACCAGAGCTGCTAGTCTTCCCTGAACTCCCCACATACCCCAAGCTTTGCTTAATACACAACCTGCAGTCGGTTTTGAAGCCCTTCAATCTGGCTCCAATCTACCTTTCCAAGCTCATTGTATGAGAAACCCCTTTGTATACTTCATATTCTAGCCAAAATGGTCTACTTGTTTTTTGTCAATGGTGTTCCATCTACTGCGGTACCCCAAGGATGGAATGCACTCTCTTTAATCTTAGCTTCCTTCAAGCTCATCAGCTCATTCACCTTCTCCTCTGGGAAGCCTTTCCAAATCCCAAAATTGTCACTGCTCTCTTCCTTCTTAATTTGTCATATCTGTATGTCTATTTACATATTGTATCTCCCTGCAGCAGAACACAATCCCCTCAAAGGTGAGAATTTTTTTTGTCATTGTATTTCTACGAGCTCCTAGAAGAGTGCCTTGAACATGGGTATTTAATAAATGCTTTTTGGATTTGATTGGTTTGGATTGCCTGTCTATCCTGGGAGTTCTTAACCTGGTGTCCACCATCCCCCAAAGGATTCATGGATAGATTTCAGGGGATACATAAACTTAAACTAGCAAAAAAAATCTATATCATCATTTTCACCGACATTTGGTTTCCATCATAATATTATGATTTCATTTTATTAATTTAAAAACATTCTGAGGTCTCCATGATATACACACACACGCACACATACACACCACACACACACACACATACACACACACACACAAGTAGCCTCTCCCCTCTAGCATATCCTTCTATGGACCAAATAATCCTACCACTTCTAAGTTTTTTCCTATGTGTTTCTTTGTTTTCCATCATTTTTCATCATTTTATTAAGATCCTAAAAAAGACTAAATTTTATCTTTTATAGCAATGATCATTCTTCCTTCTCTGTCAGGGTTATGTTCCTAGTAAAGAGAGTGGGTATAAATTCCAAAAGCTTACGAGTAAAATGGGGTTAGAAGAATAAGCTGCTAGTTAGCTATTTAGAGGCAGCAGAATGGGGAATCAGGAAGACCTCGGTTCAGATCCCATCTCAGACCCTTCCTAATTGTATGACCGCACTCTGGGCAAGACACTTAACTTCTGTCTGCCTCAGTTTCCTCAACTGTAAAGAAAGGATAATAACAAATGGTAGTTATTATTATTGTGGTGGTGGTGGTATGTGACCAGTTTAGTACAGAGGATGAGCCTTGGACTTGGAGCAAGGAGTCAAGCTTTCATTCTGTACCTGCTATTTCCAGGGTATGCAACATTGTATAAGTCACAACTTCTCTGAGCCTCCTCTCTATACTCATCTGCAAAATGGAAGCAATAATATTTGTGCTGCCTTCCTTGTTCTGTTATGAAAAGATAATAGATATGGAGTGCTTTGCAACCATAAAGCACTCCATAAATATGAGTTATTGTTGTTAGTAGAGGCACATCCAACATAAACAGGTTTTGGAGTGTGTGTGTGTGTGTGTGTGTGTGTGTGTCTGTGTGTCTGTGTGTGTGTGTGTGTGTGTTTTAATAGGTCTTTGCTCTAGAAGGTCTCGTTCATCTACAATTATGGCCCTGTCACCTTTAGATAAACTGAGAAGGTGATTAAAATCATCCTCCACAAAACTTCGCTACCTTTACTGTAAACAGTAAATGGTTTTGTTTTCAAAACTCTAAGTTTATTTCTGAAGTAAAATGCTATATGTCAGGCAATATTTCTTTATGTGTTTTTGAGAGTGGTTTCAGAAGGTGTGGGGAAATTCGTTTAGCTTTGGTGAGCAATGAAGTTACCTGCTGGGCTGTAACGTACCAACAGCAATAAACGCTTATTGATGGTGACAGCGATGAAACTTGATAGCTCTCTCTGTATACTGGATGGCCCAATCTAGATAGATTGTCCTCCAAAGAGAGTGCATAACTTTTGGCTTTGGCCTCAGCTAGGCTTCTAACTTCGAACACGGGCTAGGATTTGAGTCCTTGAGTGGTAACTAAGCGAAATCTATTCCCTGGGGAACCTTGAAAATTGCTGGGATCATTTATGTATGAATAGTGATTGACTAGAGAGGCAGCTTGGTGTGGTTTAGTGGTTCCTGTTTGTGGGAGATGGCGGTCTGAGGGGTTCATGCTAAAAACTCTGGAATGGTGTCTTGAGTAGTAAATAATTGCAGAATGTGATGAATAATATATTAAATTACTCTGGTGGCTTCTAACACTTTTTTTTATTTGAAAGGAGTTCATGGAACAAAAAAAAAACACTGGGGACCACTGGTGAATAAGAGTCCCAGAACTAGAGATAGAAAGAACAAGGTTCAAATCAGTCTATTGCTGTGTTATCATAGGAAGACCCAACCTCTCTGGGCCTCAGAAACCTCTCTAAAGCCAAAAATTATAGACAGCAGGTTGGACGAAATTTCCGTGCTGTGGAACTCACAGCTCAGTGGCATATGCAAATGAATGCCCAGTGAGTTTCATTGTATTGTGTGTGGAAAGACTTGACACTACCTCATTAATCAACCAATGATCAAACAGATATTGAAGACCTCCTGTGTATCCAGCTCATGCTAGGCACCAATCCCTACATTTTACAGATGAAGAAACGGAAGCCCGGAGAGGTAACCTGATTTGCTCAAAGTCACACAGCAAGTTAGTGGCAGAACCAGGATTGATTAGTCTAGATCTCTTTCTGCTGTACCATATAATCATTTAGAAATAAGTTAATCTTCTCTCTTCTTCCCATTGTTTTGCTACATCTCTCTCCTCCCCAATTTACCGCCCCCCAAAAGCTGAATATGCTTTTGTGGTAGTATTATAACTTTCTTCACCATTTTCTTTTGAAGGTAGGTTAGGGAACAGAATTGACTTAGGCCCCATACCCTGGCCCAGTGACTTGGCCTTCTGGGAATGTGGCCAGGCAGTTCTTGGGGAGGGTTACCCACCCTGGCCCAAGCTCAGACTTAGCAGCGCTTCTGGGTTTCAATATAATGATGGGTGAATCAGAGATACCCAGTGATCCGCCTGGTTTGAGTGTGTGCTGGAGATGACTAATGCTGCATGGTAGATACAATAAAACAGATCATGGAAAATGTAATGAAGCATGGTCAGTAATAACTGAATTATTTATGCCATCTCCGCCTCTTCAGATCTCTCGATTGCCAGGCCCCTACTCGTGTAGCCCTAGGAATTGGTAAGCTACAGGGAATGGGGAAAGTGAGATGACGATATCATGGCGGGAAGGGTAAGCTGGGAGAGTCAGTAGATTTTGGTTCTAGTTCTTGCTCAGCCACTAATGGGATGTGTAACCTTAGGCAACTCATTTTGCCTCAGTGACTCAGTTTCGTTATTTGTCAAACAAAGGGAGTGGACTTGCTGTGAACTCTCTAAGGTCCCCTCCTGCTCTGGCCATCTGTGCTTCTTTTGGTTGTTGTTGTTGTGAAGTCGTTTCAGTCACGGCCAACTCTACATGATCCCATTTGGGGTTTTCTTGGCAAAGATACCGGAATGGTCTGCCATTTCCCTCTCCAGCCCATTTTATACATGAGGAATCTGAGGCAAACAGGGGTTAAGTGACTTGCCCAGGGTCACTCAGCTAGTAAGTGTCTGAGTCTGCATTTGAACTCAGGAAGATGAGTCTTCATGACTCCAGGTCTCGCGCTCTATCTACTACGCCACAAATCTTGGAGTTGGGTGGAGCCATCTATCCTTCCGCCTCATCAGCCAATGTATGCCAATGGTTAGGCATGGAGCTTCCCTTCAGGAGGGAGACTGCCAAGCTGGGGTGGGGGCCACAGGGACTACGTCAGCCCCCACAGCAATGCCACCTGGGTGGAGAAGACAGCTCCCTCCAGCCCACACAACCAAAAGCAGAGTTGGCAGTCCCTGTTGCCATCAACATAAAATTGTATAAGCAATTAATTAACAGCCTGATACAGTGCTGGGTTCACTTCGTTTGCATTTGCCAGAGTTGCATCAGATTTTCCAGCCGAGAGGGCGGGGCAGCAGGTTTTTGAGATATTTTTTGCTAATGGGCTGAAATATTACACCCATAATTATAGCCTAGCTGATTTTTTTTGCTCGTTTTGTTTAGCATAGCAAACATTGTATCTGATTACAGCCATTCATTTCCTCTTTATGAAATGAGGGTTTAATCACATTCTGCAGAAGGGATCAATGGCACTGGAGGGATGATCTGGGTTTAAAAAATAATCCTGAAGGCTTTGATAGAAGACAAGAATTTGCTTTATGTTGCAAGAAGCAAACGTGAAAGTTGTATGATCCAAGTCAGGAAGCATGGCCACTGGGATCTGCAGGGTTAAGGCTGCTCATCTTACCGTGTCTCTAGCCAGAGGTGTAACCCGTAGGGGATGCATGAGGTTTTGCCCTGGATGCTCTTCCTCCCCCAGTGTCACACTTCCTCCTTCTGATGGCCACTGCTCCCTTCTCTTCTTCACCATCCCCAGCCTAGCTCTCACTGTTCCATTCCCATGATCCCTCCCCATGGTGCCTTTCTCCTGATTCCACTCCCCTTCCTTAACACCCAAAGGAATGAGAGTCAGACCCCACCCCCCACCCCTGTAATGATGCGATTGCTCCTATGTTGCCAGTGCTACCCGCAGTGATTCTTTTTGTCCCGGTGAAACATTGCTAGCTACGATTCTACCCTCTCCATTGGTTCCCTACCCTACATTCTTTACTCTTCCTAAATCTATCTCTTCTCTGACACATCTATCACCATACCCCTATCTATAGCTTTATTCATGCTGTGCCCTCCACCTCTTTATCCAAATCCTGCCCATCTTTCAAGGTCTAGCTCAAATCCTACCACCTCCGTGAAGACTTCCCCAATTACTCCAGCCCGCAGTCATCAGAAGCAGATAAAGCGGAAGCAGTGCTGGGATTGGAGTTGGGCAAATCTGGGCTCAATTATGACCTCTGAAATTTATCAGATGCGTGACCCTGGGGGCATCCCAACATCTCTGAGTCTTGGTTTGCTCTTCTGTAAAATGGGCATAATAATTGAAGACTGAATGAAATAATGTACACAAAGTGCTTTGCAAACCTTAAAACACAATAAATATCAGTGATGATAATGATTTCTCCCCCTTTAACAAAAACTAAACACAAATTTATTAAACACCTACTACATGCCAGGCATCGTATAAGCACTTTACAAATTTTATCTCATTTGATGCCCACAGCCACCCTGGGAGGTAACTGCTGTTGGGATTCCTGTTCTATAGCTTAGGAAACTGAGGGAAACTGAGGTTAAGTGACTTGTCCAGGGTCACACAGTTAGGAAGTGTCCAAGTCTAAATTTGAACTCTTGGTCTTTCCAGGACCCTCTCCACTGTTCTACCTAAGGATCTCCTATAAACAGAAGTCCAGAAGATGCAAAGTTGAGATATGCCAGGGTCTCTGACCTCACGGAACATTCAGTATAATAGTGGGATGAGACACAAACATATTGTTGTGGTTGTTATTGTTCAGTCATTGCAGTCAATGTCCAACTCTTTGTGACGCCTTTGGAGTTTTCTTGGCAAAGATACTGGAGGGGTTTGCCATTTCCTTCTTCAGCTCATTTTTACAGATGAGGAAACTGAGGCAAGCAAGGTGAAGTAACTTCTTGCCCAGGGTCACACAGCTAGCAATCACTAAAATAACAAATATACACATGCACATGTATATGTGTATGTGTGTATTATGTATGTGTATATATATATATGTTTTATATGTGTGTGTACATTATTGAGATATAAGCCAAAATATTATATGAAGTCTAAGGGCTTGTCAACAGAGAGGATTAGAGGAATCTTCATAGGGAAGTTGGATCTAGAAGAGAGAGAAACTGTCCCTGTAACACACAACTTATAATTTCATCATGCATTTTGTATCACCATCACTACCGGCATCATCGTGATCAAGGATCAGAGCCAATGTTTTCAGCAGGACACAGTGAGCGCTTGATATATATTGGTAACAGACGTGTAGCTTTCAAGTTGGTAAAACGCTCTATGTGTATTATCTCATTTGAGCCTACTCAACATCTCAAACAACTCTGGGAGACAGATGTGACAGGTATTATAGTTCCCATTTTACAGACAAAGAAATAAGGGCTCAGAGATTAAGAGAGATTTGCCATGAACATAGAGCTAATGAACGTCAAAGGTGAGATTTGAACATGGGTCTTCCTGATTGCAGGTACAGCGCTCGATCGATTATGTCATGATGTTTCACTGTACTTGTTGCTAGTTTGAAGCCTCAATTGCTAACAGCGCGCAATACCTGGGAGGCTTCAGAGAAAAAAATAATAGAGATAACTATGAGTCAGCCAGGCGGCACAGTGAAAAGACTGTTGGACCCAGAGGGAGGAAGGCCTGATTTCAAATGTGGCCTCAGACACTTACTGGCTGTGTCACCCTGGGTAAGTCACTTGACCTCTGTCTGCCTCGGTTTCCCATCTTCAAAATGGGGATAATAAAAGCATCTGCCTTCCAGGGTTGTTGTGAGGATCAAATGAGATAATATTTGTAAAGTGATTTTAAAATGACGTATTTGTACAATGCTTTGCAAACCTTAAAGTGCTATAAAAATGCTTGCTAGTTTCTACTGCTACTACAGTTATTATTGATGGATTAACAGGGGAGGAAGGGAAGAGAAAGAGCCAAAAAGCTATTCGGAGTATCTAAAAATCATAGAATGAAAACGCCGGAAAGAACTCTCAAGATCAGCCAGTCTAATGCTGTACTCCCATTTGACAGATGAGGAAACTGAGAGCAGATATGAGAGGCGAAACGGGTTTTCTAGTCTCAAGTTCAAGAGTCAGGTCCAGAATCCCGGTCTCTTGACATCCAGTCCACTTTTCCTTCTACTTCATAGTATTGCTTCCTGAGGACTAACAGGACCAGAGAGAGCACAGTAGATAGCACACTCATCATTTTTCTCCCCAAACCTTTCCTAACTTCTCTATTACTATGAAGGGTAACACTGTTCTCCCAGTCACCCAGGCTTCCAACTGAGGTGTCATCTTCAACTCCTTACTCTCTCTTCCCAACCCCCATATCCAACCCATTGCCAAGGCCAGTTATTTCCACCTTTATAGCATCTCTCATATACATCCCTTTCTTTCCTCAGATGTTGCCACCATCTTGGTGCAGGCTCTCATCACCTCACCCTTGGCCTATTGCAATCGATTGCTGGTCGGTCTCCCAGAAACCAATTTCTCCCACCTCTAGTCCATCTGCTACTCGAAGTGGAAGCTGTCAAGGTGATCTTTTTAAAATGCAAGTCTGATCTTCTCACTCCCCTACTCAATCAACTCCAGTGGCTCCCCATCACCTCTAGGATCTGTTTGGCTTTTAAAAAGTCCTCCACTACCTACTCCCTACCTTTCTGGTCTTTATACACTTTACTCATCCCCTCCTGCCTCCCCATCCAGTAACGTTGACTTCATTGCTATTCCTTATATGTGCCATTGACTGAGAATTTTCACTGGCTATCCTCCATACCTAGAACATTCTCCCTTTTTGATTCAATCTTTTGGCTTCCTTCAACACTCAGCCAAAGTCTCATCTTCTACAAGAAACTCTTCCTAGTCCTTTTTAAACGTACTGTCTTCCCTCTGCGATTATTTCCAATTTATCTTGGATAGATCTTTTTGTGCATAATTGTTTTAATTTTGTTTCCCCCTGGGAGCACTGGGACAAGCTCCTTGAGATCAGGCCCAGGCGTTTTTGTTTGTTTGTTTTGATTTTGTATTTTTGGTTTTGCCATTCTTTGTATCTCCACGGGCTTAGCATAGTGCCTTGCATGTAGTAGGGGCTTAATAAGTGCTTTTTGACTGACTGACATTTTAACTGATACTGGATTTAGATTCTGAGTACCTGACTCAAAAGTCACTCCAAAGACTACCTGGGTCCAAATTCTACTCCCGATGCTACCTGTGCGACCTTAGACTACTTACCTCACTTCTTTAGGCCTTAGTTTTCCTAAGTGTAAAATTAGGCTAGACTACATGGCCTTGAAAATCCTATCCATTTCTCAATCTATAATCTTTAATTCCATTGGGAAAACTGGAAAGGGGAGATTTTGATGGGACAAGAGGCCAGGCTTTGATTCTTTTACCTTCATTTCAGTAATTGGAATAACAGGTGGAAATATAATATAAAAATAAATATATTTTTCCCCCTGATCAGTCTTCCTACCCTTCAGCTAAACTTGCACGTGCACAACACTAAGTATTTGTTTCCCAGGCCTTGAGCAAACCAGTGGTTACAATCTCTTTTTACTTGTATGAGCAAGTGTCTTCATATGTCTTCATATGCATGGAAGTAAGTCTCTATGTTCATATGATTTAGTGCAGTATCAAGCAAATGAGCGTGTGTGTGCATGTATGTATGCGTGTCTATGTGGGTGTGTGTTTAAAAATAAAGAGAAAAGAAGAGAGAGCCCGGTAATTAAATGGAACCTGAAGGGAGGTCAGACTGCAGAGACCAGCTCCTCTCACAGTCTACATCAGACACCCAGTTGGGGAGAACACAGGGAGAATGGCAGACCTGGGCCAATTGTGTGCTGTGGGCATGTTGGCTGGGCACATGGGAAAACAGTAATTAAGAGGAATGTGTGGGAGGACTATGATGTGTTTTACAGCTTTGGGATTTCTTCTTAACCCATCTAGAGGCTGAAACCTAAGTAGATGGTAATGAAAATACAAAACAAGCCTTGGTCGAGTCATAGGACAACCATTGTTTCCCCCTGAGGCTCTCGACCTTTACCACAGGGATTATCCTGAGGCTGGAACAAGCCATGAGTCTTTGCAAAGTCCTAGGGGTGGCCTGTGAGCCATTCATGTCTGGACCAGGCTGGAAAGTAGCTGAACTCCAAGCCAAAAGCATTAGCCAGATCGGGTCATTCTCATCATATAAGGTTCCTTCGCTTAAACAAAAGGATTCTCTGCAGGGCTCCATTCAATGGTGTGTTCCCTAACACTGTTTAAAAATAAGACTATTTGCACAAATTGTTTTGCACATAGCTGATTCCTGGAGTGCAGCGACTGCATAAATCAAGATCGACCTTTCCAAGGTGTATAATATTCACTTCTTTTCTCAAATGTAAAAGAAAAATGTTTTTTTTTCCTTCTTTTTTGTTTACATGGGAAAATCACCCCAACTTTTAGCCAGGAGAGATGCAGAGACAATCAGAAGAGCCTCTGATTTTTCCCAAGTAGAGAGTATTCTTTTCTGTTTGTTTTTGTTTTTTGCCAAACAGCAAATCCTATGAAAATCATCTTGGGCATTTCTTTGAGAGAAATATCACAAATTGGTCGCATTAACACAACTCTGTCCTCGGACCATCCTATAGCCACTTAGCATCTAGGAAAAAAACATTAATATTCCAATGATAGAGTAAGGTATAGAGAAGCATCTCCAAGGACTCATAGTTAAATGAGGTATTAAAAAATAGTTCTGGGCATCGGTGACAGGACTGAGTACTGGGAGTATCTCTGAACACACAGGATGGGCCTCTGTATAGGAGAATTTCTCTGAACATCAGAGATGTGTCTGGATAGGGAGCAAGTCTAAGTATCAGTGTTCGGTCTACATCCTGTACTTAATGTCTTTAAAGATCAGTGATAGAACTGAGAATTGACTGGGTGAGGAAGGAGAGAGGGCTGAGCTGAGAAAAGAAAGGAAGAGACGGATATTCTCAAATAATAACAAGAAAGTACCTTGTACTCAGTGTCCTACTAAGGAAGCGTACTCAATAAATATTTGCTCTTGAGGAATGAAAGCCAGAAGTGAAATAGAGAAAAGCAGAACTTTCTCATTTTGCAGTGAGGAAACTGAGGCCTAAAGATTCAAATAGTAGAGAGCCCTGAATTTGGAGTCAGAGGAAGTGGGTTCAAATCCTGACTCTGGTATTTCCTCACACTGAAAGACAAGAGAATGTGGGGGATAAAGTGCTGGAGTTGGGAGTCCAGAAGACCTAAGGTTTGAATCCTACCTCAGACACTTACAAGCTATATTACCCTAACCAAGTTACTTAACCTCACTTCACTTCTTCTGTAAAACGAAGGAGTTGGACAAGATAGCTTCTAAGGTCTCTTCTAGATCTCCACCTGGGATCCCATCAGTGATCTAGAAAAAAGGTCGTCTAGCCCAGACTTCAGTCTGGTGTGCCACATTTGGGCTCCCCTGGCAGAGACATTAAGAAGAGTGGCTTTTTGTTTCTGAGCATCCACCTGCAAGAACCCATTGAACAAAGCAACCAACCAAAATGGCAAGGGGCCCTCCCACAAGGCGGCCTGGCCCTCTGTACCTCTCCGTAATCTTTTTTTTCCTCCCCAAACAAGGGCACGAAATTGCTATGGATCTGCCGGGGCTGGACCTCTGGTTGAAATGGGTTCCATTTGCCTGGTTTGTAATGCCTGGTGTCTATAGCTCGTGCTTCCATCATTCTGTTATATTGATGACAGGCAGGCAGGAGCCACAAAGAAGAAACAAATTACCTAATAAATCAAGGACCTGGGATATAAAGTGGACAGTGTTATTAGGCTGGGGAAGAGAGTGATGCTAACCGATAGGTATGGATTCTCGCTGAAATGGTACAGGCAGGGAATCATCTGTCTACTTCTCCATGAATAATCACACACATCTGATATGCATCTGAACAGAACATGAAACATTATTATTAACTAAATAGCAGAAGAAGGGAGCAGGGAGAAAAACACAGAGCCGACAATCATCAATAGTTTGGGTCCTTGGCCAAATGAAGGGAAGGCTGGAATTCCTGATTCTCAGCCACACAGATGTGAGCTGCTGCCTGCTTCTTGTCCTAAATGGTGGTGCTAATACCCCTCTTGGGAAGTGAGGTGGTGCAGTGGATAGAGCACCAGGCCTAGAGTCAGGAAGATTCATCTTTCTGAGTTCAAATCTGGCCTCAGACACTTACTAGCTGTGTAACCCCAGGCAAGTCGCTTCACCCTGTTTACCTCAGTTTCCTCATCTGTAAAATGAGCTGGAGAAGAAAATGGCAAATTACTCCATTATCTTTGCCAAGAAAACACCAAATGGGGTGACGATGCATCGAATATGACTGAACAGCCCTCTCACCAAAGGAATGACACAAGGGTTACTTATATGGGGCATTCTACCCACCCCCAGACAAATTCATCCTACCCTGGCCCCTCACAGTGCCT
This sequence comes from Phalanger gymnotis, assembly GCA_028646595.1. Lineage (NCBI taxonomy): Eukaryota > Metazoa > Chordata > Mammalia > Diprotodontia > Phalangeridae > Phalanger > Phalanger gymnotis. The sequence continues at coordinate 121,636,820 of CM053624.1, read as the reverse complement.
GAAATTCCACTCATCGATGATTCATTCCTGTGGTTTTAGGACTGTATCCTTCTCCAACTGTTCTTTGAAAATGAAAATCCTCTGGGGAAAAATTAACATAATCCATTATACTGTCTCAGGCTTTTGGAAATAAATTCATTTCCATTCGGTCCACCATGTTATGGAAAGAGCACTAAATTTGTAGCCAAAGGACCTGAGTTCAAATATTGCCTCTTACATTTTCTTCATGCACAATCTTGGGCAAGTCACTTCACCACCATCACCACCATCACCCCCACCATCACCACCATCACCACTACCACCATCCTGCCGAACCTCAGTTTTCTTATCTGTAAAATGAGATGACCCCTAATGACCCCACTCAATGACTTCTAAGGTCCCTTCCAGCTAATAATCTATGATTTGACATGATCTTATGAACACTCATATGTTAAGTACCTACTGGGTGGAGAACATTACAGCAGGCTCTGGGAAACACATGAGGTTTAAATGTAAGGCCTTTCCTGATTGCCCATAAGCTGCTTATGTCTTATAAAACAATTACTAATATTTATTGTATATGTCATATTAGCATAATAATATGATAATTATATGTAATAGCATATTATCATAATACATAATGTTGTCATTTGTGGTTGTTGTTCGGTCACTCAGTCATATTGGACTCTTCATGACCCCGTGGACAGTACTGGTATGCTGTGGTCCACAGGTCCACTCTTCATCATGGACAGTACTGATGTGCTATGTGATGAAGAATGGACCTGTGGACCATAGCACGCCAACACCGTCTGTGGGGTTTTCTTGGCAAAGATACTGGAGTGGCTTGCCATTTCCTTCTCCAGCGGATTAAGGCAAACAGAAGTTAAGAGACTTGCCCAAGGTCACATAGCTAGTGTCTATAGCACTCAGGTCTTCTTAACTCCATTATTACAATATAAAATAATACATATAATAATATGTTTAGTATAAGAGGCAGGGTGATATAGTGCATAGATAGCTTGAGTTGGCATTGGGAAGACCTGGGTTCAAGTTCTGGCTCTGGGTAACCCTCAGCAAGAAATTTCAAACTCAACATGTTCAGAACCAAACACATTCACCTTCTCTCCAAGCCCTCCACTCCTCAACGTTCCTGTTACTGGAGAAAATACCACAGCCCGTCCTCTCAAGATCTCAAGCTTGCAACCACAGAGTCATCTTGGGTTCCTCACTACACTCACCCCCACATAGCTGATCTCCCGTCAAATCTCGTCGTTTTTAATCTGGATAGAGTTTCTTCGATACATCCCCTTCTCTCCACTCACACAGCCACCATCCCCATGCAGGTACACATCACTCCTCATCTGACCCATTGCACACAATCCTCCTTCATTCATATTCATTCTCTCTCTCTCTCTCTTTCTCTCTCTCTCTCTCCCTCTCTCTCTCCCTCATTCTGTGTGTGCATGTCTGTCTGTCTGTCTGTCTGTCTGTCTCTGTGTGTCTCTGTCTTGGCAAATACTTTACCTAAAGGCATCTCAAAGAGAGGACAGGATGTCACTTCCCTCAAACCTCCTGTCTCTCCCCACATGTCACTCTCTTGGCCACAAACAGTAGCCTTGGTTTGGGCTCTAGCTCCAGGGAAGTTTCCCCAAGGCCCCAGCCTCCCCCAGAGTCCAAGCCTCCTCTGTGTCCCAACCTCCCCCAGAACCCAGAGACAGAAGAACAAAAGGCAAGACTCGGAAGGAAGTGTTTTCAGAGCCTCCTCAAGAACAGGCCTCAGCAAAAGGCTTGCGATTTTATCAGTTTGTTCTTTCAAGTAACCTACCTCTGACCTTTCTGTGTTTCCTTTTCTGGGACAGCAAGATAGGGCCTCTTTTGTGTTTTTATTTCTTTCTATAGCTCCATGGGCCTCCTTCAAGAAGTTGATGAGGATGTATTAGGTTTCATTATTTGAGCCGAGATTTGCCTGGCGTATAATTTGGTACTTCACCCATAACAAAATTGCCTTCAGTTAGGCATGAGTGGCTTTGCAGCCCCCTGTTCTATTATGAGATCATTCTGCTGTTCCCTGGTGTTTATTTTACAGCCAGTGACTTGATACTGTGTTGGGGCCTGGTTAAGTAATGTAAGCAAGTCGATCAACAAACATATTCTCAGTGACTATTCTGTAGTTAGCCCTGGATTCAACAGGGCAATGGGGTAAGGGGTGGGGGGGGGGTGGAATGTGAAGAAGAATAGATTCTGTCCCTGTGTTTGAGAAGCGTATAGCAACTTAATTGGAGAAACAAGGTATGCACCTATAAAAAGAGGTAACAATACAAAGCAATGAGTATCTGGTGCCGAAAGAGGGGTCCATCCAGATGGTGGGGGGCGTAGGTCAGAGTGTGGAGAGATCGCTTGGGCTGGAATGGCCAAGGACTTCTTGTTGTATTGTTGTTGGCGGTGGTGGTCCTTTGGTCTCCAAGAGGGCCATGACGTCAGGAAGGTGATGCCGTGACATGCAAGTGAATTGGGTTTAAGTAAGGGGGAGCTGGGCAAAGTTACTTTCTCTTCTGGAGCTATCTGGGTCCAGTGACTAAATATAGGTCAACACAACTGGAGATGGCCCTCTGGCCAAGGACTAAGGTGAATGTGGAAGAATGGGTCAGCTGATAAGAGGAAAGAAGGGAGAGGATGTTCTAGACAAGAGAAATGGCCTAGGCAAAGACCCAAAGGTAGGACTACAGTTATCCCTTCCACATCCCAACCTGATTGGCATAAGAAATTAAGTGGCAATTTTGAGGGAGTTTTCAGAAGCCACAGACAACATGGGAAGGCCAGCAGACAACACAGAGAAGTTTAGAAACTCAGAAATGCATAAAATATATGTATAGTATTATATTAATATCAACCCAAATTTTACAATAAGGTATTGTAAATATCCCATAAGAGAAAAAATTTAGAATTCTCTGGTATGAAGGGAGGGCCAAAAAATTTATGCAGATTTTCCAGATCATAGGGAATCCAAGCTCTTACCCCCTTCCCCCAATGTAGAAGGAATAACTGTAATTACTAGAGGCAAAATTCTTGGGGGAAGTTTAAAATGATCAACTTTTAGCAATATTGCCCACTCTTTTTGCTCTTTGCCCTCTGGTTGCAGAAGACAGATTCCTGTTCCTGACTAGAAGCATCCATGGCAGAGAAGACAGACGAGAGCCAACCTTGGCCCCAGGAAGCCTTGGGTACAAGTTCCACCTGTCCAATCCTGTCTGTATGATTGGGCAAATCACTTAACCTCCCAATGCTCTAGGCTCCACTAAGACTAGAAATGGCTGGGAAGGTGTTACCTTGTTTTGCCGAAGGGAGTTTTCTTACCTAGGAGTTATCTAGATCAATGAAATCACAGGTTTGTCCCTATCCCACTAAAGCTAATCTCTTTCCCTTTGGCCTAGATCACATTTCTTCCTGTTTTCCCCAAGACCTCGGGCATCTTTAATCTCTCTCTCTTCTCTGGCTCCTTCCCAGCTGCCTATAACCTTGCTCAGCTGGATGCTTCCTTTTATTTCATTCAGTTCCATCTCTCTCTTCTCCCTCATTGCTAAATTTCTTTGAAATTTGTCTATATCAGATCCTTCTACTTTTTCGCTACCCACTCTCTTCTTCCATTAGATTCTAAGTACCTTGAGGGCAGGGGCTGTCTTTTGCCTCTTTTTATATTCCCAGTGCTTAGTACAATGCCTAGTAGTAGTAGGCACTTAATAAATATGTACTAAATTAAATTAAATCTTCTCAGACCCTTTGGGCTTCTACACTTCACTGCCACTCTCCTGAAATTACTCTCTCTGTGACTGACAAATCATCAGATCTGATGGCCTTTTTTTCAGTCTCTAACTTTTGTCACTGCAATCATCTACTCCTACTTGAAACTCTTCCTTCCTAACGCATTATTGGTGGAGTTGTGAACTGATTCAACCATTCTGGAGAGCAGTTTGGAACTATGCCTGAGGGCTATAAAACTGTGCATATCCTTTGATTCAGCAATACCACCACCAGGTTTGTATCCCAAAGAGATCATAAAAATGGGGGAAAAACCTACATGTACAAAAACATTTATAGCAGCTCTTTTCGTGGTGGCAAAGCATTGGAAATTAAGGGATGCCCGTCAACTGGGGGATGGTTGAATTCGTGGTATATGAATGTAATGGAATATTATTGTTCTATAAGAAATGATGAGCAGGCAGATTTCAGAAAAACTTAGAAAGACTTACATGAACTGATGCTGAGCCAAGTGAGCAGAACCAGGAGAACATGGCACAGAGTAACAACAACATTGTGTGATGACCAACTTTGATAGACTTACCTCTTCTCAGCAATGCAAGGATCTAAGACAATTCCAAAAGACTTGTGATGGAAAATGCTATCCACATCCAGAAACAGAACTATAAAGTCTAAATGCAGATCGAAATATACTATTCTTTCTTTTTTGTTGTTATTGTTTTCTTTCTTGGTTTTTCCATGGTTTTTTCTTTACGTGGTTTTTCCCTTGTGTTCTAATTCTTTTCACAACATGACTGATGTTTAAATATGTTTATAGTACGTGGATAGCCCATATCAGATTGCATGCTGTCCTGGGGAGGGTGGAGGGGAAGGAGAGGGGAAAATTTGGAACTCAGTATCTTATAAAAGTTGAAAACTAAAAATTTATTTATTTGTTTATTTATTTATTTATTATTGGATGCTTATACCACATGCTCCCGGCTTTTCCCCAACCTCTCTAAGCACTGCTTAGTTTCTTCTGTTGACTCCTCATTCTTTTCCCCTTCACCTTGGGGAGACAAGATAGGGCCTCTTCTTTGTTTTTATTTCTTTTACTGTAACACAATATGTCTCATTATCTTTCTCCCTAAACCTGCTCTTCCTTCTTAACTATTTCTGTCAATGACAATATCCTTCTCCCAATTTCTCATTTTTTATTGCTTTGGAGAATCTCTTCTTTGTCTCTCACTGCCAATCAATCTAGGCCGTTATATTCTAATCGATCAATAAAGATTTATTAAGTACCTATACAAAAAGAGGCAAGATAGTCCCTGCCCTCAAGGTGCTTACAATCTAATAAGAAAGACGACATGCAAACAATTATATTTCCTCAAAATCTCTTGAATTTATCCTATCCTCTCTATTTCCACTATTACCATGGATTATTTAAAATCTTCCTTAATGAAGTTTCTTTTTTTAACATTTCAATTTATTACTTATTTATTTTTAACATTCTTTTTCTTTTTAAATTCTGAGTTCTAAATTCTCTCTCTCTCTCCCACCCCCTCCACCACCCACTGAGAAAGTAAGCAATATGACATCAATTCTACATGTGAAATCATACAAAACATGTTTCCATATTAATCAGATTGCAAAAAAGTAGCAAGAAAAATAAAGGGAGAAAATCATACTTCAATTTGCACTCAGAGTTCATCAGTTCTCTGTCTGGAGAGCATTTTCTCATCATGAGTTCTTTGGAATTGTCTTAAATCATTGCATTGACTAGAGTAGCCAAGTCTTCTAAATAAACTTTCTACATTCATTAGACCTCCCTTCCTCCTATTCCCATTAACCCTCCGTACTGCTTCCAAAATAATCTTTCTTGTGTAGAGATCTGGCCACTTCTTTGCTCAAAAATCTTTAGTGGCTCCCTATTATCTAATCAGGTAAAGTTTAAACTCTTCTTTTGGGATTATAAGGCCCTCTATAACATACCAGCCATCTGATACTAATCTACTTTTCCAACTTTATTTCATGTTTATTTCTATATACTCTAATTCTAGCAAATTAAATTCCTCTTTTTCTCATCTCCTATGTAGCTACCCCTTCCACATTTCTGGGGTTAGGGGCATGGTGCCTCCCCCTACATTGGTGATCTGGAAAATCTGTGTAAATGTAAAATACTAAAGAAATAAATAGGAATAAATAAATAAATAAATACTAAGGACTTCTGGATTTTTTCTTTTTCTTTTTTGGGATGTTTACAGTACCTTGTTGTAAAATTTGGGTTAAGTATTTGGTCATAGGCTGCATCCTCTGTTGGCCTCCACATGTTGTCTGAGGCTTCTGCAAAACTCTCAAAAATTCCCATTTTATTTCTTATGCCGACCCAAGATGAATTACCTGATGGGAAAAGTCGCGATGCGTAAAGTCGTGATATGGAAGGGATATGCAGTATATACTTTGAGCACTTTCACCTATAGAACTCTACTCATATTGTTCCTTGTGTCTAGAATGTCCTTCTCTGTCTATTGTTTTAATGTCCATTGCATTCTTAGCTCTCCTTTGAAGATCAACTCAAATCCTGTCTCCTTCATGAAGCTATCTGTAATCCTCTCTGTTGGGATTAATTTTCCCCTTCAGACCTGAAGAAACACTTGGTTTGGTACCTTAGGTATATAGCATGCAAAATTACTCATTAGCTATCTGATAATCAGTGCGGCACAGTGGCTAGAGAACGAGCCTCGAAGCCAACAAGGCCTTCGTGGCCCTGGACAAGTCATTTAACCTCTCATCGTCCTAGACAATTCAGAGAAGGTGACAATTTGCATTGGCAGAGGGCACTTCCTCACCTGAGAGTTTACTGATGAAATCACAGGTCTAGACTCCCTCCCCTAAAGTTATCTATGCTTGAAGCCTATCCACTACTCAGATCCTTCAAGGCAAAACCTATAGTTTAACTAACTAGTGCTGTGTACACTGTAAGTACTTAATATATGTAGCACCAGGTAGGTGCCTGGGAGTTACTTGTGTTTACTGCTGCTATTCTCCCTCTTGAGTGCCAACAATATTGATGGAAAAGAAACTGAAGTTCACAGATCCTTAACCTCTATTGTGAATCAGAAAGCATTTCTGAGGAAAAGCTGAAATGATGAGATGTGTCACTTGCTCTAGTCTGGGTGATTATGGGCACATTTGGCACCAAAGTGGTCACGGTGTCCTCTGGAAGAAGTTGTACTTGGGTGGCGCCATCAAGCTTGATGCATCAACGGGAGTTTTCCCCAGAAGGCTGAAACGTCAACTCTGGGACAGGTTGCCCAGTGTACCATGGTGCCTGGGAGGTGGAAAGGACAACCTGGGGCCTCCAGGCCTTTCTAACCTCCTTTTCTGGGATAGTCAGAGGACACAGGCTCTCTACTAGTGCAAAGAACACTAGAGGGGAAAGGGGAAAGAGAATTGGGCTCAGTCGTGGGTTCAAATCCTGACTTTGCTACAGACTAGCTTTGTGACAAATCATGTCACCTAGATCAGAAGACTCTCATGAGGCAAGTGCTTTGTAAACATCACGATGCCCCAGAAATCTGAGTTATTCCTCTAGTCCAGGCTCTATAACTGTGAACGTGTCTCTTAACTTGTCTGGGCTCCATCTTTAAAGTGGAGATGATAAAAAACCTCCCTTGCCTTGCATGAGAGGCTGTTGTGAAGACAAGCTTAGATAAGGGACCTGAAAGTGTTTGGGAAAAGTTCTAAATCTCATACACGTACAATGGTTATTATTGTATCAGGAACCAGGCAATGTAGCAAGTTAACAATGTTGTGAGTGGGTAGGGTACAGAGCCAATTCATAGCAAGACTTAGGCAGTGAACATTGTTTTGGGTGATTGGCTCCTGAGAGCAGCTAGGTGGTATGGTGGCCTGGAGTCAGGAAGGTTTTAGTTCAAATTGTACCTCAGATGCTGATTAGTTGGGTGACCCTGGGCAAGTCATTTAACCCCATTTGCCTCAGTTTCCTCATCTTTAAATGAGCTGGAGAAGGAAATGGCAAACCACGCTAGTATCTTTACCAAGAAAACCCCAAATGGGGTCATGAAGGGTCAGACGTGACTGAAAACGACTAAACTAGAATAAAAATTGCCCCCTCACCCAGTGCTCTCATGCTGGCCTGTAGGAAGCCAGAACCCCTTACTGTTTTTCTTATTCAGCTCCATCCTACCTGGAAGTTTTCTAAGAGCAAGGCCTTTTTTGTTCATCAAAATTGATCCATTCTTTGACCCATACCTTCAGTACCCTACTATCTGCTATTAATGCAGATACTAATAACAATTAGCAATTGTTAATTAATACTAATAACAATTAAATAAAGGGTTAGTGGATACGAAGAGGTCACTGCGTCACACCCTCCTTGGCAAGATAAGTACATTCAGTAAAGGTCTTGGGAAACAAAGGTTTACTCCAAAAACTAATGATGGAATGCCAGGCTCAGCACAATGGCAGGACCAATGTTTAGGGAGATTCTTTTGGGCAGTGTGACTTCTCCAGTGCCCCTTCAAAGTAGGCAAACAAATGCATACTCCGCCAATGTGGAGGGAAGGCAATTAAAGAGCTACTATAATCTTTGCTATCAGGAAGCTGTTAGTCTGATAAGATTAAGGCCTAACATAAGGAGAAAAAAACAGAGGAGTGGTCCCCACTTACCTATTCCATGATCTAGAGAAAGAGACAAAGACTATTTTATATTTATTTCAAAGCAACACAACCTAGAGGTAAATTTTGCTTCTACCTCCCAGGGGGTATTGTGAGGATTAAATGAAATGATGCATGTAATGTTCTTCAAAAACCTTAAAGAGCCATATAAATCTAAGCTATTACTATCATATGTAAGCTATTATTATTATTACAAAACCAACCCTATGGTCAGAGCCTCTGCTATCATTAAAGAGAAATGCTGTGCCCGCTGAGCTTTTGAATCCCTAAATGGATTCTTTTCCTATAGGCCTCATAAGGCATGATCAGGGCTTGGTGATGGAAGCTTCTAAAAACCTAAGGAAACACTAATCAGCTTCTTCTCCCTCTGTCCAAAAAAGAGGAACTTGCTTGAGGAACTTCAATGATCCTTTACATTGTGGAAAAAAATATTGGTTAATGATTTCCCTGTTTCTAATATCTCTCCACTCTAATGCCTCCTTCATATCACCCCTGCCTTAAATATTATTTTCATTCTGTCTCACCTCTTGCTTAAAAACTTTCCCTGGCTCCCTTTTTCGAAAACTCTAAACTCTTCATTGTGGCATTTGAAGCCTTCTAGAATCAGGTCCCAGTCTACCTTTTCAGCCTTATCTGCCAAGACTCCCCAGCCCACATACTCTACTCCAGCCAGAATTGTTTCCTGACTATTCTCATATATGTGCCTTGCTCTTTGATGCCCCCTCACCCTTACTGACACTGTTCATCCTGCCTGAAATCTGTTCTCTTCTTTCTCCCTTTCTCCACTTTTCTTCCCACCTCTTCAAGTTCTAACATTTCACATTTGTATACTTTTTTTTAGATACAGGCAATGTGAGAATTTTTTGTTTGACTAAGAAGGAAGAAAACAAGGATTTATTAAGTGCCTACTTGAAACAACAATGCTGGTTGCAGCTGCTGTGAAGGTTTACAGCCAATAACACCAGCACACAGGAGGGCTGCTAGCACAGGTTCTTTGATCTGTTTTTCTAAAGTTTAAGGGGTTTATAATCTCACTTTAATTAAACATACATGTATCATTCACTTAGTTCAGGGGAAAAAGTCAGCACCCTGAACTTCAGAGCAAACATAAACAGAAATTACAAGCAGAAATTATATAAACAGAGCAAATAACACAAATCAGCTGACAGGGCTTCTGTCTGTCCATAAAAATACATAGTTACCAGAGAGAGAGAATCACCAACATCTAGGTTTTCAAAGCCAACGGGGCTCCTTAATGGCTGACCAGGGTCTCATCTGGCCAAATCACACAAACACTCTTTCAATGAGCGAGCCCCAAAGCAAAATGCTAACCTCAGAGTATATATACACTTCTTCAGGTCAGAGGGCATCACAACCATGTAACTCAAACTCATGTGACTTATTTAGGCTTTCTTGTGACTTAAGCCAGTCATCGAAGACTCTTGATTCAATCAAAGATTTTTGATTCAAACAAAGGCAAGACTCAAAAGCACTTGATTGCCTTAGTGATGAGAAGCATTCCAAAAGAAAAAACAGCAGAAAGTCCCACTTTGCTTGCCCTTACACTACTATGTGACAGACACTATACTATGTGCTTCACAAATATGATCTCAAGTGATCCTCACAACAACCCTTCAAGGTAGATACTATTATTATCCACATTTTATAAAAGAGGAAACAGGCAGACAAAGGTTAAGTTACTTTCCTAGGGAAACATTAGTGTCTACTTCAGGACCTAATTCTATTCACTGCACAACCTAGATACATTGTATAGACTATACATATTTATTACAAGGGTTTACTTTTTTTTGTTTTTAAATTCCATTAGGGGATGGTAAGGAAGGTAAGGGGGAATAGGAATAGGATAGCAAAAAATAATGAAATAGAAAAGAGAAGAAAGAAAGAAAGAAAGAAAGAAAGAAAGAAAGAAAGAAAGAAAGAAAGAAAGAAAGAAAGAAAGAAAG
>CM053624.1:121545112-121625938 GCA_028646595.1 Phalanger gymnotis | reverse complement strand
AAAGGAAAAGGAAAAGAAAAAGGAAAAGGAAAAGGACATTAACCTATCTTTTTTTTTTTTTTAATGCAGAAAAGAGGACAGAAGTAAGGCCAGAAAGAAGCACAGGCATGCAGGATGACTTTGAAAGCTATGGATTAAACTTACTAAATTCTTAAAAAAGAAAAGTGAGTTAAACCTATCAGAGATCTGAAGTTTCTTGTACAATCTTCTTTCTGTTCTATTAGGTATATGGAAAGGATCATTTTATTTAGTGTTAATTTAGAATAAAAATAATTTTTTAAAAAGTTCTATTGTTCTTGAAAGATGCAGTATAAATTCTACTTTCATCAGGAAGCCTTCTTCCCAGTCCACACTAATCTGTTTTGTTTTGTTTTGTTTTGTTTTAACCAGCTTCCTGGTTTCTCCTTTGCCTATAATCAAAGAAAAGACAAACAGTATCTTAAAATCTAATTGGGATAATGTTCCATAGGCCACTTCTGGGCCCCCACCTCAGTTGACTCCTCTTACTAGCCCATCACCTTCACATGAACGACATGTAATTGATAAATTATGCAAAAGGTAACCTGATGGCTTTATGAAATGTGAGATGGCTTCAAGGCAACCCTGGGAGACTCAATCTAATTCTAGCAGAGACTTGCACTCTGTCTGGCCTGCCTTGTGCAAGTTGTATTGATATAATAAGACTCCCGAGAATTTGCTTGATTTCTAATATTATTCACCAGGTGAGCTAAATGAGATATAAATATAATGAGTGTGTTGTCTGTGGTAGGTGGAATAACAACAGGAGAAAAAAAAATTTTAATCCAGCTAATAGATCATTTCACATTTTAGCTCCTTCCTATTCAAGTCAACTTTCTTTCTTTTTCAAGGGGACAGGGCACGAGTAGGTGAGGTCCAGGGGGTGGCACTAAAAACTCTATTGCCTAGGTCAAAGACAAACTGAGGCCTTCTAGCATAGTATGCTTTGCATATAGATGGTGCTTCAAAAACATTTGTTAAATTAAGCTATTGGGACCCTGTCATCACAAGATCATGGACAGCTAGGTGGCACAGTAGATAGAGTGCAGGCCTGGAATCAAGGAGATTCATCTTCCTGAGTTCAAATCTGACCACAGACACTTACTAGCTGTGACCTTGGGCAAGTCACTTAACACTGCTTGCCTCAGTTTCCTCATCTGTAAAATGAGCTGGAGAAGGAAATGGCAAACTACTCCAGTATCTTGAGACCCAAATGGGGTCACCAAGAGTCAGACATGACTGAAACAATCCAGCAACAACAAAAACAAAATCATAGGATCACGGCATTTAGAACTGGAAAAGAAGGCCCAGGTTTTAGCCCTGATTTTGGACGAGTCACTTGACCTCATTTTCCTTATCTGGCCAATATTGGAGATAAATAAAATTTTCCCTATGTATTCCTTAGGGTTGCCTGATACGGAAAACTTTTGATCCTCCAAGGTTGATGATCACCCAAGTATCATTTCTCCCAGAGGACGTGGTCACCCAGGGTCGTGGGGGTAAAATGATATCTCACGGGAAAAGTAAAGCCTTTGTATAAATGCAAGAAGGATAGTAGAATGGAAGCTTCTTGAGGGTAAGGACTGTTTTGTGTTTGTATCCTCAGCATTCAGAATAGTTCCATGCACATAATGGATTCTTATTAAATGTTTGGTGAATGACATTACATTGGACCTAGGACAAAGCACATTAATCCACCTCCTTAAAGAGAGGTGATAGACTTAGGATACAGAATGAGACATGCCTTTTTGGACATCACCAAGGAGGGAATTTCTGGAGAGAAAAAATGGCAAACCACTCTTTGCCAAGAAAACTCCAAATGGGGTCATGAAGAGTTGGGCATGACAAAACAACTGAAAAACTGACAAGGAGGAATTTGCTTTTCTTGGCTAAATGCATTTGTTGTAAGGATTTTTCTTTTTTCTTCCTTCTTCCCTCCCTCACCCTTTTCCTTCTCCCCTCTCTCCCTTCCTTTCCTCCTTCTTTCTTTCCTTCTTCCCTCCCTGTTCTTTTTTACTCTCTTTCTCTTTTCCTTCCTTCCTTCTTTCCTTCTTATTTAATTGTGGGAAAGAATAAATACCTGTTCACTAATAAAGTTTTTTTTTTTTAATGTTTGTTGAATTTAATTGAATTATTCCTTAGGGGCGAGTTCAATGTCTAAACTCAGTCATTCAATCAAATGTGGCCATCTCCACTCTATATCCTTCAATTGGGGAGTGCAAGATAGTTTATCTCATTTTATGAGGCTGCCAGGCTCATAGGGCTACAGGGTTACAGTTTACCATTACCATTGCAGGACGTTAACTTTGTTATCAGTTTCATCACCTGTGCTTACCCAAGACAAGACAGTGATAGTTCTAATCACTCTCCAGGGTGAACTTTCATCTGAAAAATGTTCAGGTGTTAATTAGCCAAGCTTTTCCGTCCCCTCCAAAGAACATAAGGTTCCTCATCCCTTTCCACCCACACACTTTTCTGTAAGAGAAGAAACTGGGCAGTCAGATGATTTACTAAAGGTCCTGGGTGCCACCCAGTCATTTATCTAGGAACTGAACCCCAGGCCTCAAAACCAGCTTCTGTCTCTGTCTGCTAAGACATGCCCCGGGACCAAGGTTGTGCTGATAAATATTTAACAACTGGATGGGGAAAGGGGGAAGAAGAGAGAAGATGAAATGTATGTTAGCCACACTTTTAAAGTCTAATCTGTACTATTAACTTTTTTAAAAATCACTTTCTTCAGTCTAGACAATTAACAAAACAATAAATCAAGCCCTGATTCGTAGCAGTTATAATTGCTCACACTAAAAATCATAAGCAGAGTTTAACACACCACTACCTGGCCCCTGCTGGATCACGGGCCCTGGATCTATAGTAGATGGGACATCAGGGCATTAGCAGCGAGCAAGAATAGATTTCAGGGGGTCTGTAAACTTGGATGGGAAAAAATCCATCCTTATTTTCACTTACATTTAGCATTTCCTTCAATTATTTAAGAACCTTGCTCTGAAAAGAGGTCTATAGACTTCACCAGAATAACCAAAGGGGTCCATGACACAAAAACAGTGAAGAACTCCTGGCCTTAAAGACTGAATTCCTCCTTCCTTTACATAAGAGGTTAGGGTTCTGGAGCATTTTCTATGAACTTCCCTCTCAGATGAAGTGAAAGTGCATACATCTACTTCTTCCATGTGCTTTTGCAGAAAATGGATCAGTGCCTCTGCTACTACTTACTATATCTATCTCAGGCTTGGAAAATGCAATGTCACAATTCCTCTTCTCAAACAAATTGCTATGTGCTTCTGCCCCAAGGCAGCTACTACTAATTCTTGAAGTATGGAGGACTGGGAGACACAATATCCTCCTCCCTCTAATGCCCCTTTCTCTCCCTTCTCCCCTCATATGCCCTTTGAAAAGGAGGAAGGGAAAGGAAAAGGGATTGAGAACAATCTGTCATTCTCCATACATATGAGGTAGTTAGGTGGTTCAGTGAATGGAGCGCTGGACCTTGATTCAGGAAGACCTGAGTTCAAATACGGCCTTAGACACTTACTAGGTGGGGGACACCTTGGACAAATTATTTAACCTTTTTCTATTTCAATTTCCTCACTGTAAAATAGAAATAATAAGGGCACCTATCTTGTGGGTTTATTGTGAGGGTAAAATAAAATATTCGTAAAGTGCTTTCCAAACCTTAAAGTGCTATTAAATTCTAGCTATTACTATTAAATGTCCTTGCAAAAAAAATGATTCTGTGCCAAATCTGTTCTTAGTCCCAGGCACTGTGCTAAGGGCCAAGGATACAAAAAGAGGTAAAAGACAGTCCCTGTCCTTAAGGAACTCTGTGAGGTAGGTTGGGAAGGTATTTTGTTTGACAGATACTGAGGATAATATTTATATAATACATTATGTAGCATATCACTATTACGTGATACATTATATATTAATAATATATAATACATTATATGCATATACTATATTATATATTAATATAGTTTCTATGATATACTACATAATATGTGTGTGTTTGTGTGTATGTATAATAATGAAAATACCGAGATATAGAGAGATGAAACAACTTGGCCCAAGGTCAAACAGTGTACCTGTGGAAGAGGCAATATTGGAATACAGTTCTCCCAACTGAGGGTTCAGTCCTCTTTCTTCTACGCTATGAGAACATAGATCTAGTACTGACAGGACCCTTGAAGACCATGTGGTCCAACCCCTCATTTGGAAGTTGGGGAAACTGAGGTCCAGAGAAGTCAATCACTTGCCCAAGGTCATGCAAGCAGAATTTGAACTCAAGTCCGGCAGCTCCAAGTTCAGCACTCCTTCTACCATGCTGTACCACACTACTTCCCTAATTTGGCCGTTCTAGTAGACGGCATGGACTATTTCTAACTCTGTACCTTGGGGATGTAGAACAGTACCTCACACATATTAGATGCTTAATAACTGGTTGTTATTATATATAACTCTAGGAGCACAAAGGGATCCAAAGGGAAAGGCCAAGGTATCATGAAAACGACCAGCAGTTCCTATCCTAAAACCAGACATAAAGTAATGCTCCTGGTGGCAGCTTTCCATTGTCCACATGCTTGTTGATCTAACAGAAGAATCTCAAATTGCTCTGATTGGATAAGAATCAAATCTGCTTGAATGTTAATTTAAGAGTCTGACAACATGAAAATTTATTCTTTTGTTCTTCATTCAAATCTGGATCCCATCCAATCCGATAAACAATGATTAAATGCCTGATATTTGCCTGCACTGTGCTAAGCAGTAAGGATATAATTAATAAAAAAAACAGTCCCTGCCCTTGAGGAGCTTACAGTCTAACAGGGGGAAACAGCACCCAAAAGGAGGCAGGAAAAGGCTGGTGAGGAGGAGGAACATCAGAGGGCATCTAATGCCCGGTAGAGTGGGCATTGAGAGGAGTTTGGCACTTCACCCTCCAGGGAGGGGAGAGGAGGCTGAGAGAGCTGGTGTCAGTCAAGGCTTGGGTTACCAGCATGGTGGCGAGATTAGAGGTGATGAGCTTAACCTAGAGGCTTGAAAGGATGAAAAGATTATTGGGGAACTTGATTAGTTCATCCTAGTGGATTCTGGTAATCAGAATGTATTAAAGCTGGCAGAGACCTTGGATATCATGTAACTCAATCACCTGTTGCAGTCGAGGAACCAGCAATGTAGAGAGAGGGGCCGCAACTCGGCCAAGGTCACACAGCGATTAGAGAAGACGGAGCCCACCATTTCTTATTTGATCCACCCAGGCCTCTTCACTTCTAGGCCAGGGAATCACTTTACTCGAACTTGGCATTCAATCTTTCATTCTAGTAATTCAGATACTTCCCCTCCCCCCAAATTGGAGCTATGATCATCAGCAAGCTCTGTCAATTATTACATGTGCCTTGGGACTGGGGCAGCAGGGGCGGGGGGGGGGGGGGGGGGGGGGGGGGGGGGGGGGGGGGGGGGGGGCGGGGAGAAGGGAACTCTAACAGTCAAATACTAAAAATTCACAATCTCATCCAACTGATGGCATGACACCTCGGTGCTGAGGTTTGTATGTTCTTGTAAAAGTCTTCTCCTGACATTTCTTCTGTGTAATGATAGGGGGAAAAACTTTTTTATGTGATCCTCTAGCATCTAGACACCGATCGACATACATGCCAGGCTCTGCTACCTAAAACGCTGGTCCGAGATGGTTTTATACCCTGTACTTGCTCAATGTGAACATTTTTCAGAGGTGGTAACACTTCGTATTTGGTTTTTCAGTTCAGAATAAAATGGAATCACCACCTAAAGGATCTTGCGCAAATTTGAGTTCTTTCTACTACTCTCAGGTTCATCTGACTGGGGCATGACCACATGGACCACAGATCTAGACCTAGAAGAAACACTAGAGGTGGTCTAATCCAATCTGCTCATTTTACAGATAAAGAAACTGAGGCCCAAGAAGGTTGAATGACTTGCCCAAGATCATACAAGTAATAGGCACCAGTCAAGATCTGAACCCAGATCCTTTGACTCTAGAGCCAGTATTCTTTTCACTATTCTCTGATTGTTCCATGTCCCAGCATTAGTCAGTGTACATGCAGGGCAGAGATAAAAAATAATTAGGCAGCATAGGTTACAGACTCTTCCAGGTATCCCCCTTTTTCTGTGAGTGTCGGACAGGTGCAGTAAGCCACCGCCTGCCCATGTGTCTTGATTGAATGAACATGAGACCCTGAACCAGCTCCTGAAGTGTTTCATCTGCCTCTATATACATCTGCTACAGTACACAGAATTCTATCACCAGAAATTCACCCCTATGGGTCAAGGGATCACATACATGGCCTAGTTGGAAACAGCACTAGACTAATAATCGGAAGTCCTGGGTTTGAGTCTTGACGCTGTTGCTTATTAGCTCTGTAATTCTGAGCAAATCACTTTCATTTTTCTGGGCTTTCATACGCCCATCTGGGCCCCGCCCCCACCCCACCCCAGGGCAAAACCCCTTAAGACTCACTTCATTGCTGTTCTGGGTACTCCAGGTTTGATGTTGTGTATCTTTCTAGGTGTTAGTGTCAGTGTGTGGAAAAGGTCTTCAAGAGGGTAAGAGCCAGTCCATGAGTATCTATCGAGAATCTATCATGTGCCTGGCTCTTTGCTAGGCATTCAGGTGAATGCACAAATATGAGCCCTAGGCCTTGCCTCCGAGAAGCTTAGAGTCTGGTTAGACACACATGAAAATAATTCAAATAGAATCAGAAGAGCCATTCATATCTTAGTTTATTGCTTGGTTTTCCTGTGCAAATGAGTTCCTATGTCAGTGTATCTGTCTTAAAATGTAAGCTCTCTGGGGAATGGCTGACAAAGTTATGGTATATAATTGTGAAGGAATACTATTGTGCTATAAGAAATGACCACCAGGATGCTTTCAAAAAAAAAGAAAGAAAACCCTAGAAAGACATATATGAACTGATGCAAAGTGAAATGAGCAAAACCAGGAGAACATTGCACACAATAAGAATGATATCATATGATGATCAACTAACTGTGAATGATTTATTTGTTCTCAGCATTACAATGATCCAAGATAATTCCAAAGGGCTTTTGATGGAAAATGCCATCCACCTCCAGAGAAAGAACTAATGAAACTCTCTGAATGCAGAGAGAGGCATACTTTCTTTTAAACTTCATTCCTTGAAGGTTTGTTTTTTTTGGGGGGGGGGCAGAGTCCTGTGTTTTTCTTTTTGTGACATGGCTAAATATGGAAATATGTTTTACATAAATACACATGTATAATCTATATCAAATTGCTTCCTTTCTCAAGAAGGGAGGAAGAAAGGGGAGGGAGAGAACTTGGAACTCAAAAATTTTTAAAATAAATGTTAAAAAATTGTTTTTACATGTAATTGGAAAAAAAATTTTAAATTATAAATGTAAGCTCTCTGAGGGCAAAATTATGTCCATCTATGTCTGTAGATACCCTGTCTAGTGTGCTAGGTGTTATAAAAACAATATGGTCTAGGGCAGTGGTTCTCAAACTTTTTGATCTGAGGACTCTTTTACACTCTTAAAAATTACAGAGAACTCCAAAGAGCTTTTGTTGACATGTGTTATAGCTATAGATATTTACTATGTTGGAAATTAAAACTGATAAAATTAGAAATATTTATTAATTCATTTAAAATAACAAAAAATCCATTTCATGTTAAGGTAACATATTATGAAAAACAACTATAATTTCTGAAACAAAAAAGAAAACCCAGCAAGGAGTTCCATTGCTTTACACAGTTTTGCAAATCTCTTTAATGCCTGGCTTAATAGAATACAGCTGGATTCTCTTAGCTACTTCTGCATTCAATTTGTTGTAATATTGTTTTAATTGAAGTACATGAAGAAAATCCATCTTCACACAGTTTTGAAAAAGGAGGTATGTTTGTAATACTCAAATAACATTTTATACTGTTATAATAAAGGTAGTTTTGACTTCACAGATACCCTGAAAAGGAGTCAGGAATGCCCATTGGTCATTGACCACAATTCGAGAGCCACCACTCTAGCAGAATGAACAATGAATTGGTCATCAGGGCACCTGGGTCCAATTCCTAGATACACCATCTCATTAGCTATGCAACTATTCCAAATGAGAATTTACAAAGAAGGAAAGAATCTTTTCAAGTTCTCTGATATGATCATGGTGCCTTTTTGGAAGGGTGGGGTTCCTGAGTTGCTTTACTTCTTCATAAATTCTTTGGGGCTCACTGTTGCATTCTTTTTTCCATTTAAGAAGATGGAGCATGATTCTAGAAATATCATTTGTCTTTTCTGTTTAGGGCCCTGGAAACAAATAATAGAGGAATTAGAACAGAGCAGACCACAGGAAATACAAAAAATGATGAGATAAAAATGCCCACAGACTCAGCAACTCAGCAATTCTCAGAATCTTCCTAGTGAAGCCTTTCCCTTCTCCCTGAGAACACACTTACTTTAGAATTTGGGACCTCCAACAATTTCACTTCATCTCCTGTTCACCAGTAAAATGGACATAGTTAATAACTGCCCCCTATCTATCTCACAGGAGTGGTATTCAAAAGCTCTCCAAGAAATGTGTCATGATGATTTTCATAATAGATTTCTGCTAATAGTGATGTTGCTTATACCATCAGTGCTTAAAAGTCCCTGGCTATCATGTGCCTCTCCTAGTCCTCTCCATCCAAGGTTTAGCACATAGCAGATGCTTAAAAAATATCTATTGACTACCTAATTTACTGAGCCCATCTCCCACCCTCAGATTGCTATTAAGAAGATTGGAAAAGCAGTGTGATGTGAATAGAGTGCTGTATTCCACTCTGGTTTGAATCCTTTTTAGCACTTACTAGCTGTGTGACCATGGACCAGTCATTTCACCTCTGAATCTCAGTTTCCTCGTTAGTAAAATGATAACAACACCTCTAAGCGTCTTCTGAGAGCAGCTTTCCTATATTTCACCATCTCCAGTAACTCCTCATTCTACAAAATGAAATCAACTCAGAAACTCACACCTCCTCTGCATCCTCTGCCCCTGGGACTCCTTCCTCCCTCTGATTGGAGAGGATAGAGGGTGGACATTGGAGAGCTCCTCCCAGATCCTCCACCATTTAAATGGGGTACCCAGGGAATCCACCTCAGCATTTTCCACCTACCTGCTTTCCTTTATGCCATGATCTCCAGAAACTCATCATTCTGCAAGATGATTTCAACTCAGAAACTCATATCTCAGATCATTTCTCGGTCTAGTTGTTGAACTTACTTCATCATGCTCCCTTTTCAGCTTCTTTTTCACTTGTTGTCTTTCCCCATTAGACTGTCTCATGCATTTTCTTGTACCCCCAGTGCTTAGCGCAGTACCTGGCACATAGTAGGCATTTAATGTTCCTTGACTCCAACTCTGAGATGGTATATGTAGAGTGTGATGTCAGCTATGGTTAGCCAATAAATAATCTTATGAAATATTCAACGAATATTTTCTTGTGAAACATTTGCTAAATATTTCATAAGATCAGAGGATTGTAGATTTAGAGCTAGAAGGTACCTTAGAGGCCACTATCTCCAACCCCCCCCCCCCACATTGTACAGATGAGCAAAGTAACCCTGAGAAGGTTAAATGATTTATCTAAGGACACACAGCTTGATGGAACTTAGATTTGAACCTAGGTCCTCTGACTCAGAATTTAGCTTACTTTTCACTATACCATGTGGCCTCTAGTATGTACAAAGCTCATTGATGAATTGGGGAGTCCAAGTAGAGAGATGGGAAGGAAATTACAAAGATAACTAAATCATAGCTCTTCCCTTTAAGTAGTTTATAATCAAGAAAGGTAAATAACTTTCAAGAGTTTATAATCTAGAAAGCAAATTTATCATCTCAAAAGAGAGACGACTTCTAAGATCATTCCTAGTTTTAAAACTCTGATCCCACGGAGACATCACAAATAACTCTAATATACAGTGGGTATAAAGATACAAAGAGTTATGACAGTTCCAAGGAAAGAGAGATCATTCAGGGGTGGGGAACTTGCAGCCTTGAGGCCACATGTGGCCCTCTAGGTCCTCAAGTGCAGCCTTTTGACTGAATCCAAACTTCTCAAAACAAATCCCTTTAATAAAAAGATTTGTTCTGTAAAACTCAGACTCAGTCAAAGGGCCATACCCAAGGACATAGAGGCTCACATGTGGCCTTAAGGCCACAGGTTCCCCACCCCTGGATTAGAGGATGAGGGAATGCTTCAAGGAGCCTCCATTCCATCTGGGCCTTGAAGAACTGGTATATTTTCAATGAGTGGAAATGGAGGGAAAAGGAGGGGCAGTGCAACCTGGCAGAAGGAGTACAAAATTTGAAGTCAGAGGACCTGGGTTTGAATCCCAACACTGTTACTTAATCTTTGAGCCTAGCTTTATCATGGGTGGGGGGGGAAGACAGAATTAGATTAGATTATCTCTGTGGTCTGTCCCTCCCTGTTGTAAATCCTATGGTACCACGATAAATGCAAGGGGCAGGGAAAAAAAGGATTGTCACAGCATACAAGGACAGGAACTGACTCTCAGCCCCGATGCCAGGAAAACAGAAGAACCACCAAGTACATTTTCTTGCAAGAATTCTGCATAACTTGTCAATGCATGAGACACAGCTGCCTGAGGCTTCCTTCTCTCATTCTTTTCTGTTTCTTCCTCCTAGCTCTTGTTTTAAATGAATATGCATATTTGGTGACTGAGACCTGGAATCACCAATTTTCCTCCCTAAGTCTGGAGGGTATGGAAGGTAGAGATGTCCCATAGGTGTCTTTTGTTCCTGTGGGGCTTTTGAATGAAAGTATTGCAAGATGAGCAAAGAATACCATCTCCCAGTTGGAGAAGAGAGAAGCCTAGATTGGGGGTGGGGTGGGGTAGGGATGGTTTCTTCACTTGAATTTTTATGATGTCTCTTAAATGCTCACCACAATTAGGGAGTTAACCATGACCAAACTATTTAATCTATCTGGGCCTCAATTTACCAGTCTGCAAAACAAAAGGGTCAGACTAAATGACTTCTAGGGTCTCTTTTAGCTCTGCATCTATGAACCTATAATCCTGAGGTTCTTTTCCGGCTAAAAAAATAGATAATTTGGAGAACTGGAGACTAGGGGCAGGTAGCCAAAGTAAAACGTGGTCTTTGGTACTTTCCCCAGGCTCATGGAAAGTCTGAGGTAGGCAGTGGCTGAGAGGATGTCATGAATCACTGAGCACATGTGTTCTACATGGGGACCATTCCCATTTCTGAATAAATGATGTGATAATCTGAGAGAAATGTGCAGGATAGATTTTCACAAACCAAACCCTAAATGCTCTGTGAGATCCAAGAAGTCTTTTACGTGAGGCCACAGAGACATTCAGCACTCATCTCCTTGGAGTTTAAATACCTGCATTTAAAAGCAGCTGAATGGTGTGGGACAAGTACTTTCTGTCCTAGCACTGTGGGAAAGACAAATGAAAGAAGACAAAATCCTTGCTTTCAAACAGTTTACAAACTTAGAGAAAAAGGAAAAAACATACCAAGGGACATGAAAATGAGAACTAAGTCTGCTAATGATCAATTATCATGTGCTGGGGTGGTCAGGAAAGCTTCCACAGAGGAATCAGAATTTGAGCAGGCCCTGAAGGATAGGAAAGATTTAGATAAGTTCTGGTACCTTCTCTGGGGCAGCTAGATGGCGCAGTGGATAGAGCCTCGGTCTGCAGTCAGAAAGTGTGAGTGGTAGGAGGCAGGCAGTAGAAGTCCCTCACTGACTGGGTACAAGGAAAGAATGGAAATAAGACTGAATAGGTAGTAGGGGTTGGGCACAGCTAGGTAACACAGTAGATAGTGCTAGCCTGGAGTCAGGAAGACATCTTCCTGAGTTCAAATTTGGCCTCAGACACTTACTTGCTGTGTGACCCTGGGCTAGTCACTTAACTCTGTTTGCTTCAGTTTTCTCCTCTGTAAAATGAGCTGGAGAAGGAAATGGCAAACCACTCCAGTATCTTCACCAAGAAAAACCCAAATAGGGTCATGAAGAATCAGACACAACTGAAAACAAGTGAACAATTGTATGTTCTCTGTGGCTTTGCATGGGTTCTCTGTACAACTTTTGAAGTCTATCAAGAAGACTGGTTTTTACCTTTTGAAGAGGATTCCTGCAGGGCAACTAAGAGTACCAGATTGTCCCTTTGCTAGGTGCCAAGTGAGTGGCATACCCAGTGATAGCTATAGAGATATGCAGAAAAGAACGAGGTTCTTGTGGACCAGGGAAGCTTGAAGCTAGAATGTTTACCATTATAACTAATAATAGTAGTTTTTCTATAGTACTTTAGTTTTCAAAACACTTTACATATATTATTTACATACATACATCATATTTTCGCAACAATCCTGGGGTATAGGCACTACGGGTTTATGATCCCCATTTTCCAGATAAGAAAGCTGTCTCTGGAACCAAGCACAAGATAAGCCGTGACTAACTATTTGCTGTTGGATTGACTGAATGAAGACAACCAGAGCAGAGGCTTCCTTTGGAATGGTTCTCAAATTGGCCCTTTCCTCTCTAGCCCCACTGCAAGCATACCCTTCAGACTCACATTGTATCATACGTACTTAGGTTACTCAGACCTTGTAGTTGGTCTTCCTGACTCTAGGATCTCCCTGTTTTACTTTATTCTGCATATAGGTGCCAATCTTCCAAAGACTCCATTTGTGTCTTGACACACCCTTACTTTACAAACTTGTTTTCATATCGCTTCCATAATCTGCCCAACCCCTTTTGTTATTGTTGATGTATACTTAAGTCTAACTCTTTGTGACCCCATTTTGGGTTTTCTTGGCAAAGATCCTGGAGTCGTCTGCCATTTCCTTCTCCAGCTCATTTTACAGAGGAGAAAACTGAAGCAGAGTTAAGTGACTAGCCCAGGGTCACACAGCAAGTAAGTGTCTGAGGCCAAATTTGAACTCAGGAAGATGTCTTCCTGACTCCAGGCTAGCACTATCTACTGTGTTACCTAGCTGTGCCCAACCCCTACTACCTATTCAGTCTTATTTCCATTCTTTCCTTGTACCCAGTCAGTGAGGGACTTCTACTGCCTGCCTCCTACCACTCACACATGCTCAATATACTCATACCTGGTGCCACCCCACCCCCACCCCTCTGCTCCTGTACTTCCTCCAAACTAGAATGCCAATCTACCCTCCATTTAGCTGAGTCCTACTAATCTTTCAAGGCCCAGCTGAAGTCATGCCTCCTCCCTTAATATTTCTCTGGCCTTTGTAGAACAAAGAGACTTCATTGTTCTCTAAAATCCTATAGCATGTACCCTCTTGATTTCTTATTTTAGCATTTAACTATTTTCGAGTTGTATATTTGTTAGTTTTGTCTCCTCAGGTAAATTTTAAGCTTCTGGAGGGCAGGAACCATGTCTTCTTCTCCTGTATCTCCCATAGTGCCAAACATAGTAGTAAACACATAAAAGGCAACTCCGCGAATGCCTATAGATTATCAGCAACAATGAGGGCTGGGGCAGTGGAGGGAGGAGAAGAGGAGAAGAGGGAAGAGAAGGAGAAAAAGAAGGAGAAAGAGGAGGAGAAGGAAGAAGAGGCAGAGGAGAAGGAAGAAGAGGAGGAGGAAGAGGAGAAGGAGCATTTATATAGCTTAAGGTTTGCAAAGTGATTTACAAATATTATCTCATTTGATCTTCATAACCACCTTGAAAGTAGGTGCTATAATCACTGCCCAGGGTCACACAGCTAGTGTCAGAGGCAGTTTGAAAGAGGCCTTCTCTCTTTCTGTCATATTGTGCCCACCTTGCCCCCACTAAAGCCTTCCTCCAGCCCTTCATCAAGGCAGAGAGGTGACTTGGGTTCTGTTGAGCTACGCCAGTGGGCTTTAAGTTCTACTAGACCTACCAAAACAGAAAGGCTTCAGTATGATCCTAGTGATGACCTCTATCCTCATCTGTCTTCCAAGAGCTGGCCTAGCTAAATTAAGAAAGAAGATAATTAAGAAGATAGGCTATCAAGTGGTGAATGCTTTTGATCACAGCAAGTCATGAAGGTCATCTATGAGTATGGCTGTCAGAAGGGAAGAAGGTTGCCCTCTCCATTATCAGAGAGAACTCACTCACTAATGAAATCACAGATCTCCTGAAGCAGTCAAGTAAGTGTGCCTTGAACATAAATTCCCGTTGAGTACAGACTCTGCTAAATATTGTATTGATTATTCTCTCTAATTTCTTCCCCCATTTTTTTTACAAGTCTCGACTAGGAAAAAAAAACTCATTTTAATGAATAGGTATTTTGTTATGACTTGCAAATTACCACATTTCTGAAAAACAGTTTTAAAGATGAGAATATGTGTCATTTCAATACCCTTTGGGAAAGTGCTTAGATTTCAGGGTATACAACTCCTCTGGTCCTTCATGACTCAATGTGTAGGAGGGATGGGGTATGCGTATGTGATAAGGGTGAGACAGTGGGAAGGAACAGCTAATTATTGAATGATTTGGGGGCTCTGGGGCATCTGGGCCTCCTGCCACTCTGAATCTCAGCCCTCAATATATAGCACCAGATGGGTAAATGGCATTTTATGGCATCTCATGATCTATGCCTTTTAAGTGGCTCTTATGTTTTGATGGTATACAATTATGATTTGGTCACAAGAAATCAACAAGGAACTTTTTTTTAAGTGCCCCAAAACTTAATACTAGAAAACTTTTCAACAGAATTTGATTGTGTATATTCTTAAATGGATAGTAGAAATAAGTTTGAAGGAAAAAGTTCACATCAGCCTATGTGTTTGTATGTGTAACTCCAGTATTAAAAGCTTTCACATGCTACAAAGGGCCCAGGTACACTTTGAGAGATTTCTCAATCTCTGGTTCATTGACCCCATCAAGAAAGGTTGAGAGAAACACTGACATCTACCCAGGGTCTTAACACCAATTCCCCTTGCAAGCATGTGGTTCACAAATCTCAAAGAATGGAGAGGTTTACAGTCAAAGCAAATCAAGAAATAAGGCTCACAAAAGAGCTTAAGGAAGGTAATGGCAACCACCCAGGAACAATCCTACCCAAGAGGCCTGTTGGGCCAAATCCTGGGAAAACTCTGAATCAAAGCTACCCCCGGAATAATTCTCAGAACACTGAGTTCCTTATAGCTCTTCAGACTGTGGGACCAACTACAACTCTCCATAGGTCCTCAAAAGTGATTCCTACTATCCTCTTCCAGGGTTCTAAGACTCTTGTGTCCATCCCTAACTCCTCTTACTCCATAGCTCTCAGCATGTAGTGCCGTTCTCTCCTGAAGCTTTTGGGTTATGATTCACATCCTCATTTCTTCCAGCCACCAATATCCAAGTAGTATAATCCCTCAGGCGAAGCTTTTCCTCGGAGTCCTGTTTTTTAATTGTTTGTATGTGTGTGCATGTGATAGGGGGAGGTAGGATACTCTAAAATATTTCTGTTCCATCCTGCAATCACTTCTAATGCAATACTTCACAGAAATATGCCGGCAATCAGGAAAACACTGACCCTCTCATCCAAGCTAATCTCAGTCCCTGAAATCAGGTTGCTTCAGGGCAAATTATAGTCCTAGGTCCTCTTCTTGCTTGTACTCAAGATGTATGGCTCTTACTTGGATTGGTACCTCTCATAGGTTTAAAGGCTCAGCAAAGCACCCAATTCCATATGCCCACTCAGGTTGTTCTTTAGGCTCCTTATATAACTCCAAAGTCATTTTATCACGATATTTGAATTGCCCAGAACTGTTTCCCAAAATCATCCAGGATAGTGATACCAAACAGAACAAATTACTCCCCAACATCACCATGTTCTTGATTGGGTAAAAATGTACAAACATGCTATGTGCTACATCTGCTTGATTATTCAGGTATGCAAATTAGAGCAGGAAAAAAAGATATAAATGGAACCTACCTTAAAAGATGGATTTTATCTGTAATAATAATTCTTAGTGAAGGGCGGACGGAGAAATGAGAGCAGTAGAAAATAGAGTTGTTTGGTCCACCGTTTGTGGACAAAAATTTCATCTTCTGTGCTTGCCAATTTGCTCTGTTTCATTTGCCCTATGAGAAATACTAAGCAAGCTGAGAAGTTTGAAAACCAGAGGAAGTGTAACAAAAAGAGGAACTTTACTTGTTCCTAGGTGTTTGCATTTCTTTAAACCTTGATCTAAATTATGTAACAGAAGCAACGCTTACATTTATATAGCCCTTTGCTGTTTCTAAGTGTTTTCCTCCTAAGTCCTGTCTAAGGTAGTAGTATACCCATTTTGCAACTTAGTATACATTTAACCTCTCCCAGAGAGGTTAAGTTACTAATCCACTGATACTAAATGGCAGTCAAGATGAGAACCTTGGCCTCCTAGTTTCTAGTCAAGTGGGCTTCCCATTGTGAGTGCCTCTATATTTAAAAACAGAAACTGGAGATTTATTGATGTTCACGCTATCATTTTCATAGATTTCATACATTCCGTGAGAAAGACGTAACATTGTGATATTGCAGAAGAAGCACTAAACTCCCAGTCAGCAGACTTGGAGTCTCATTTCAGTTTTGTTAATAATGCATTTCATGAGTTCTTAGGGCATTAGTTTCCTCATCAGTAAAATAAGAAGAATTGGGTTTAATGATCTCTTAGATACCTTCTAACTTCTAAAACATTATGATTTTCTGATTCTTACTGCTATTCCCCACTCCCCCATCACTCCTCCATGCTGTGAGACGTCTAATCCATGTAGCCATATCCCAATATCACCATCACACATCCCAGACTGACTCAGTACCTCCTTCATCTTTCAGAATCACAGTGTTCTCAGCATTAAGGGACCTCAGGAATGGCGTAGGCCTATCTGTTCTTGAACAAGAATCCCCTCTAAAACATTCCTAAGTCACCATCCAGGGTCTATTTGAGGACTTTCATGAAAAGGCAGTAAGTCTTACTAGGCACTCCATTCCTCCTTGGGAGAGCTCCAGTTGTTAGAGTCATCCCTTAGGTTCAGTAGATATTTCTCTTCAGCTTCCAGTAGCTGCTTCCAGCTCTTCTCTCAGGGGCCAGGAAAAAATCGGTCTCATCCTTTTTCCTTGTGACAATGCTTCAAATATTTGAGTTCAGATATCATTCTCTGCTCCACCCCTCACCAAATCGCTCCAAGCCAAAGATCCCCAGTTCATTCAACCAACTGCCAAATCACCACCCCATCCCTGTCCTGGCTGTTTTCCACTGGGCATATTTGAGCCTGTTCATGTTCTTAAAATATGTCATGTAACATAATATTCAAGATGTGGTCTAAAAAAGACTGTCACCTCCCTCACTGGAGCACCTTTGCCTATCTTAATGAAGCCTAAGACAGCTGGAGAGGGAGGAGGGGAGATGATGTCAGGATCTTCTTTCACATAGAGATTACAATTCCTACAAAGGCCCAGCTCTTCTTCACATGAGCTGGTATGTAACTATTTCACCTGCATCTTGTATCCAGGCAGCTGATTCTTTGAATCTCAGTGTAAGACTTTATATTTACTCCAATTAAAGTCCATTTTATTAAATATGGTCCATTTTTCTAACTTCTTGAGGTGTTTTTGGATACCAATTGTCATCTAATGCATTAAACTATCTTTCCCAGCTTAGGGTCACTTCTCTATTTGCTAAGCATATCATCTCTGCCTCTGTTGAATTCATTAGTAAAAATGGTAAACAGCACAGGGCTAAGGAGATAGTATATGTGTATATATACATATATGTATATATCTGAGGGGTTATATTAAATCAAGGGTTCTTAACTTGGGGTTCTCAATCACTCAAGGGATGATAGATCTCAGGGGCTTCTTGAGCTTAGATGGGAAAAAAAAATCACATTTATTTTCACTAAACTTCTAACTGCAATTTATCATTTCCGTCCAATATGAATTTTTTAAAAAAATCATTCTGAGGAGTCTGTAGGCAGTCAAAGGGAGAAATGGCACCCTCAGAAAATTTTCAGAACCCCCATTCTAGAGTTTTATGAAGATTTGAATTTATATCTAAGTCCTTTCCACTATGCCACAACTACTTCTGCAGTGCCCCTCCCCCAATGGCTAGACTATTCATCCTCTCCCTTCCTCTCCACTCCCACCTTTACCTGTAGAGGGTATGTTTGGGAATTATCTTGGGCCCCTGTGGCACTACTGCCAGGGACTTTGTTCTGACATAAATTATGTCTCCCACTAAAAGGTGTAAAAATTGTCCCTTGCTTGGGCTGTTGATTGTTTATATCCTTAATCAAGTGCGAAATTCCTTTGATAGCTAACTCCTAGATAAGGTGTCAGGGTACTTGTTGCCTCATTGATACCACTTTGATGTTAATTAATTCACAGCTCATCTACTTTAGCTATACTTGGATTCAGCCTTTAAAAAGAGATCAGAGACCTGGAGAGGGAAGAAGGCCCAGGCTAAAAGGTTGGATATTGTCCTTAAAGGGATTTCTGCACAGGCTCGTAGTCTCTCCAAAGAATCTGGTCTTCCAGGGAGCCAAGGGCAAGTGGAATTTCTGAACCAAGCTTCATGGGCCAAGGGAAGGAGTTCCTGGATAAACATGCACCAGGGAAACATGTGGCCATGAGGACAGTTGTGTTGGCAGAGTAATAGGGAGCTCTTAGGCTAGGCCAAGTAACTGGACCACGTAAAGGTCACATCAAGCATAAACCTGAGCCAAGGTATAGGCAGAGACAGAGCAATAATATAGAAAGGCAAGTTGACTCGGACCTCCGTTTGATACTATTTGATGGACTATGCAAGGAAAAACAGTTTGATTTTCTATCAATTGCAAGTGGTTTTCCCTTGGGGAAAGGAGGCTACCTAGAATAGAGTATTGACTTTGGAAAACTGCATAGGTGCCTAGGAAGTGGGGCTCATCTGAGTCTCCTGCAACTCCAAGGGCTTTTCTTTTGTTGGGGGATAGTGGAGGGAATGACCCAGAGCAGTAGTATACATATGGAGGACTGAATAGGTCCTTGGAAATAGGGGAGGCCCATTCGAAAGGGAAGGTGTCCTGATTGTTCTTGGGCTCAGACACAAGTCTTTACATTTTCTGTCAGGTTAAACAATCCTGTCTTATAGTTGATATAGGAGATGGGGATGTTTTTGCTTTTGTTGTGGAGACCCAGAATTATGTCAAATTGTGATATTTCCAAGGAAAATCCTGAGAGGAGACAGGAACCAGTATGGAGGGTATTGTTTAAGAAATTCCCAATATTGAACCCAGGTCATGTAAATTCAGAGCTTCATTTCTAGGGCACAGAAGGTGTACCTATTATGAGTATAACTTCATTTACATTGAAGTATCTGTGACAGATAATGGCTTTAACTATGTATCTTCCCAGGCCCATTTGTATTTTACCATGGATCAAAACCTCAAGTCAATATGATGAAGTCCTAATGATAGAATTTCAGTTTTCAAACAGCAAGTGGGAATGGAATTTGGCGATAAAAAAAATCTCCCTATATAATGTTGTCTATGATTTTTCTCTTTTCTTTTGATACCTTCTCTTCTTGGAGATTTCTTGAAAAAGGATCCCTAAAAGGCTCCATATATGCCAAAATATTTATAGCAGCACGGTGGTAGCAAAAAACTAAAGATAAAGAAGTTGCCTAATTGAGAATTAGTTAAATAAAATGTGGTATGTGAATGTAATAGAATATTAATAAGCTATGATACATTTTGGAACCTGAAAGGAATGGACTTTCATGACGAATTAAAATAAGAAAGGAACTGATGCAAAATGAAATAAACAGAACCAGAAAAACAACATACATACAATTACAACCATGTAAATGAAACCAATAATGATGAAACAAGTAAAACTGAATTGTCCCAAAAAAAAGACTTATGAAAAGATATCTCCCATTGCTTCTTTGCAGTGGGTGGATGGGGCTATGGGCATATAAAGCTACATATAACATTAGACTTCTTTAATATATGGTTTAATTTTGCTGAAATGTTTTTTCTCTCTTTTTAAAAAAATCTTTATTATTAAGGCTAGCTCTCTGGGAAAGATAAAGTGAGGAATGCAGGTAATATAAAAATAAATGATATTAATAAAAATTTATGTTTCAAAAATAACTAAAATGAACACCTAAGCTCCTTCAAAATTAATTGCCCCCACCATTGATTTCTTCTTTATGTTGGGTTCAGCTCTATTATTAGAGAGTTCATATTTTTAACTGCTACCTTCAATTTATCACATAATACCTTGGTGTTGAGTCTAAATATGATGGTTCCACCATCACCAATAATGAGAATGTTTTGCCATAAAAATGCTGCTGGATCTATCTGATTTTTTCATCTATTTGTTATCTTCTTCCAAAATCTATCTATCAATGCTCTTGGAATAATTGGATTTAATTGGGTCTAATTGCCAAACTTTCTCCAAGTTTGTTATCTCCTCTACTGCTCTTTGATGCTTGGTAAGGTGATAATGCTTATGATCTCCTACTAGCCCCCTCTAACACTAAAAGAAGAAATGATGTAAATGTAAATTGTAAATGATGCCCTAGTCTAAACCAGCGTTGCCCTTGGCTGCAATGTTTTTCTGCTTAGCAAGATCAGTTGTTTGCCTGGCCATGATGGCTTCTAGGCTATTTGGACCTTTTCATTGTACATTTTCCTAATGATAATAATTAGCCAGTGGCATTATTTTTATTTATTTCTCATTTTTCAGGGTCATATTTGTTTAACTACATTGAATTTGAGCTGTCTGCATTTCAAGCAATGTCTTTTCATCTTTATCCATTCTTCCAATTTGGTGTTGATTTTGACCTTTTTCTAACTAGCCGATGGTCTGAATAAATAATTCATTTAGAAATGAATTAGAAAAAATAATTCGTTTAGAAATGACTTCCACCTTAGTAAACTGTTGTTTCCTACCTGATATTTTATATTTAATTTTTTATTTGTTTTATTTTACAATTAATTTTTGATGCTACTCAGTGCTTGCCACATCCAGTGCCTTCTGAAGCTCTTCTTGAAAAAGCATGTTCATGACCTACAGACATGAGACTTCTGAATAGTTTGCTAGGCTTTGGCTTCTTCATCTTTTTATCCTGAATAATATTTTCCTAAACATGTTTTCACCATCCTTCTCTGTATCCACTTTTATGTTGAAATCAGTATCAAGGTGACTCTGAAGGATCTTGTCAAATCCTTTGCTTCTTCATTCTCTGCAACAAATTCTAATGCATAAATAATGTGTGTGTGTGTGTGTGTGTGTATGTGTAGTAGGCCAGTATTATTATTTTAAAAAAGACAACTGAGAAGACATCAGCTACTACCAACCTCTCTGCTGACTTTATTATCTCTAAAATAGAGATAAGAATGGTCCACATATATCAAGGGGATCCTTGATGAAAACATCAGACAGAAAACAGACTTTCATAGAAGATTTTCTATAGTAGACTACATATTTAGAGTTACAGAATTAACTAAAAGGTATAGAGAATGCAAGAGCCCTCTGTGTTTATTGTTTGATGATATCTTTTGAATATTTGGAAAACAATACTATTCAAAAGCAAAACAAAACAGTAAAAATATTTTAAAGCATTTGATTAAATAGAGGAACATGCAAACTTGAAGTCTCTCCAATATGTACATACCTTAAGATCATACCAGAATCCTCCACAAGTGCAAATAGAGATAATCCTGTTTAACAACTCCCTTACCAGAAATATGAGGTAAGTCATAAAACTTGGAGCCAAGCTTGCTAATAATATTCACCACCATCATAGAGGATGCCTTGTGAAGAGCCCAAATGGAAAAGGGGTTTCCTAGAAGTATTGAGCTCCTCCAAATGCTCCTGATTCCTGATTTCATCAAGCTATAGAATGCTACATGGCTTGTAGCTCCAAATACTTTTTAAAAGAAGATTGGACTGGTAAAACACACAGGAAAAAGCAAATGTAAGAAGCATGAATACAGATCAAATTTTGATCTATAGATAACATACATGCATGACATCATATAGAGTATATATGTATCATATATAGTATATATTGACATGACATGATACTATATGATATGATAAATATCCCACTAAGTTGGTCCATCAGAGCAGTTATCTTAGATGAAAATTACAAACAATGAAACAGGCCCAGAAATGAACATGAGAAAAGTGGGCTAGATAACATTTGGGAAATCATTCAGTGCTTTCAAGGATCCCAACTTTAACCAAAAACAAGTGCAAAAACCCACATTTTTTTTTTGAAACATCAATAGAGTTTCCTAGTAATTCTACATGGCTACACATCATAGAATATCACAGTCTTCAAGGAATCAAAATTGTTGGTAACCCGAAGAGCAAAGGAAAAAAGGAATAGTGCATATAAATGAGTTGTAGCATATTAACAAAATGGCTTAGCTATGTACGAGAAGTGACATGAAAGTTATCATCTAGGAAATATAAGAAGGGAAAAGAAGACAGACCATTAACGTATCAAGAGTGAAGGGTAATTGGTGGACAATCTGAGATCTTATGCCCACAGAATATTAAAAGACAAAGGGAACTGTATCCTGTCTGTTGGTGGCTTTATGTAGGGGGACATGGACAAGAACTACACAGAATAAGATGTGAACAGGTTGAGATCTTCACCTGGCAGTGGGGGAAGGGTAGTATCAAGATTGTTGAGATCACAGATACTACGGAGAACTTCCCCAGCTATCCCCTGAAGTGGAGAAGTCACATAGGCCTATGTTGAAAAGGTGAGCCTGAAAAGATTAATCTTGTGTTTTCTTAGGATGGGGCAGCTAGATGTTAAAGTAGATAGAGTGCTGGGCCTGGAGTCAGGAAGACTTATCTTTCTGAGTTCAAATTTGGCCTCAAACACTTACTGGATGTGTGATTCTGGGCAAGTCACAACTTTTTTTGCCTCAGTTTCCTCATCTATCAAATGAGCAGGAGAAGGAAACAGCAAACCGCTACAATATTTTTGCCAAGAAAACCCCAAATGGGGTCATGAAGAGTCAGATGTGACTGAAGCCATTGGATGACAACAACGAATTTCTTAGTAAATGACAATGACAAGGGGAATTTAAATGGGCATTAAATAAGCATTCCCTGGGAGACAATAAAATCAATTTTTCTGTAAAAGAAAAATAAACCCAATGAACTTTAAAATGTAACTTTTCAACATGTTTTATCACTGCACATGGAAGAACGCAGTGTGATGTAGTGACTAGCAGGTGCCTGTGACCCATATTGGCTACGTTACCCTGATTCTGGGCAACAATTCATGAAGTTTCCTCGTGAGGTAAAATGAAAGAGTTGGATATTCTGAAACACATTCCAGCTCTATTTCTATGATCCCATGAACTCATCCTGGCAACCTTCTAAGACTAAAAGTTATCAATGAATTGTTGATCCATGTAGAGGATTCGAGTTTGAATTCCAGCTCAGCCATTGCTTTGAGCAATCTTTTCACCTTTCTGACCGTTGATTTCCTTGCATGTAAAGGGAGGGGTTTGGACCAGATGATCTTAAAGACCCTTCTAGGTCTACATCTGTTATCTTGCCCCTCTCCACATACTCGGGATCTAGTGATTGCAGGTCCTCAACAAGACAATGCATCTCCCTACTTGCCTCTGCATTTCCATTGGCTGTCCTCTATGTCTGGAACTCTCTGCTTTCTCATTTCCCTCTCTGGCTTCCCCGGCTTCCTTCAAGTCTCAGCTAAAATCCCCTCTTCTGCAAAACGCCTTTCTTGATCCCTTCCACACCTCTGAGATCATCTTCTGTTTATCCTGTTTATACATATCATATTTGCAAGCAGTTGTTTGCACACTGTCTCCCTCACGTTAGATTGTGAGTTCCTTGAAGGCAGGGACACGGCATTTTGCCTTTCTTTGGATCCCTAGCATTTAGGGCACTGCAGGCACATAGTAGGCACTTGATAGGTGCTTGTTACCTCACACACATGAAATCAAACATTCAGACACTCCCCTTCCCCCCCTCCAAGTCACCCCAATTCTTAATATAATTGGGAGTTCTGTCATTTTCCTTTCTGTTTTTACCAGCCCCAGACTTTGAAGGACTGACAGTCAATAACAATAACATCTCAGCCCTGGCCAATGGAATGGTTAGACTGGGAGAAGTCAGAGGTGAACCTCAAAAGAGCCACCCTCTGGTTCCTCGTGGCAAATCATTTCCCCCAGGCTCCCTCGCAGCCTATTTTCAGAAGAGCTGCAATTCTCAACCTGAGCAACCTATGATTTAAATCTTGCTCAGTGTAAAAGCGTTTGTGCCCGAGTCTTCTGAGGGAAGCTTTGTGTGTTTGTATAAATCTCCCTAACTCAAAATATCTCCCACAGTTGACTGACGGCCCGTGTAATGTAGCAGAAGGCTAAAAATTAAAATCTTACAACCTGCTGGGAATGAAAGAATCCAGTAACACTGTGTGCCTCGCTCCCCCCTCGCTAGGGCCCAGGCACAGATGTCGAGGCTGTTCATTTTGGAGATGGAACAAAATATTTGTATTTAGATTTATTAAGCCATTATTCCGCCATTTGTTCAATCCGCTTTATTAAAACCAGATCCGATCTCTGTTTTGAAAGTCTTACCTGATTTACATAAGCTGGTACCAGCCCTAATTATGGCTTCACTGGGTGTCTTTTCATTTGGAGGGGTGTTGTTTTTTTTCGTTGTTGTCGCCCGCCTTTATAGCCCATATGTTTGCCTTGAGATAGCAAGAATCTTTTTTACTATAAATAGATGATTCAGAACAACTCTTTCTGCCAGTTATCTGTCCACACATCAACATTAACATAATTGCAACAGTGAATGTCTAATCTCTGTAATCACACGTTAGAGTCTAAAAACTGGATTGGGTTTCATAAATTGTATAATTTGAGGCTTTCCTGGGCTCGTCGGGGCCCAGCGCTATGGAAAGTTCAGAACTGGCTGCTGCTGCTGCTGCTGCTCCGTACGCCGCCGCCTCTGCTGCTGCTGCTGCTGCTGCTGCTGCTGCTGCTGCCGCTGCTGCTGCCGCTGCCGCTGCCGCTGCCGCTGCCGCTGCCACTACTGTTGCTTTCAGCTGGGCTGGCTGGAGACCTAGGTGAGGGCTTGAGCGAGAGCAAAGACGAATAATCGCTGGCTGTTCGAGCCCCAGGTGGAAACTTACCACAGGCCAACTGATGCCTGTCACAGGGCCTGCCCCGTTCATCCCGTGCACTCTTTGTTTTGTTTGCAAATGTCTCAGAAGGGCAGCTGTAATTGGGCTGGTGTCAGCGGGAGAGAGCCCCAGAGGAAGAGCTGAGGAGGAGGGGTGTTGTTGAGAGGGAGAGACTGGCTTTCCTGACAACTCCGCCTCCCCCCTCCCCCAGCACTCTTTCCTGACAGCTTTCTCTGGGGCAGGGGGTGGGCGAGGCTTCAGGAGTGCGGAGAGGATTGCTTCTGAGGCTCCCCCAGGGAGCTGTCTGGAGAAAGGGCCAATTTTGTTTTGCATTTACAAGCTTCCTCTGGGCAATGTTATTCCTGCTCAAGGTCTCCCGCGTCGCAGGGAGGCTGATGACACCCTGATATATCTGTTGGTCCCTGCAGACCCTGTGTGCAGGCTCTGACTGAGTTGCATAATTGCCTTTCCTTGGAAAATTTCAGATGTCTATTAACTCCTTTAAATTGAGCTGCTAATAAGATGATGGTATTGTTGACCGCCTCTCCCAGTGGTGATCCTCCTTTTCTTCCTGCCTCCCTCCTCAGTTATTTCTTTAGATGCTTCTCATCTCCAAACTCACAATGGGGGTAGGAGTGGGGGAGGGAGGAGAGCTGCTTTTCACAGGCTTGTCATCTGACATTTATCCCCAGGTGACACTCTCCCTGATAAGGTGTGGGGACAGTTCCGTCCTTGTTTGCAGTGCAATGTATTACAACCCAAGTATTCTAGAGACCTGAGTTGTAGTCCTATCTCTGCTCCTGGGTGACCTTGAGCAAGTGGCCTCCACTTCCCTAGGCTTCTGTTCCTTCCTACTTAAAATCACCTTAGCAATACATGGAGATTAACTAGTTGAAGGAGGCCAAGGTAGGATTTGAATCCTGTTCCTCTGGCTCCAAAGCCTACACAGGATTAAAATAAGAACCAAATGAGATGGGGAAAATGATGGTAGCTGCCTTTGCCGCTCTTTTCCCATTGTCCCCAAAATTGGATTTGAGCTGAAAGAGACCTTGGAGCTCCACCTTCTCATTTTACATGAGGAGATTCTTGGGGAAAATCTTCCATGCTCTGAATCTCCAGCTGAAATTAAGCTGGAATCTATGCTGCATCCACCCAAAGATACCATGAGATTTAAAGGACGAAATAACTTTAGAATTCACAAAATCATACGACTAGAGCTGGAAGGCCCTCAGAGGCCAATTAATCCAGGAATTTTACACATTAGGAAACTAAGACTCAGTGACTTTCCCAAAATGACACAGGTTAGCATCTAATCGATTTGAAGGCCAGGCCACTGCCTCCAGATTCAATATGTTTTTCTACCTCTTCACTTTATAATGATGATGATAGCTAGATTTATGTCACATTTTGAAATTTGCAAAGCATTTGGCATGTGCAAACAACAACATTTTATCTTCATAATAACCCTGTGAGGTAGGGGTTTATTATCCCCATTATCCCCATTTTTCAGATGAGAAAACTGAGGCAGAGAAAGGCTTAGAAATTTGCTCAGGCTCACACAGCAACTAAATCTGTGAAGGAGGATTTGAACAATCTACCTGACTCTGAGTCCAGTGTTTCATTTACTTCGCCACCTATCTGACTTAGCTGCCATTTTGTGAAAGGAGGAAATGGAGTCTCCCCAGTCAGCAGCCTCAAACTAGTGCTTCAGGACTGGGAAGAGAAGTGATAGATTCATTCATTTCCCCATTCTAGAGTGACCCAAGGTTACACCTTTCCTCTCTGGGGGTCCAAAGCTATCTCCCCAAGCAGCTCACTCTTTTGTCTCTACTCACTGATTTCCAGCAATAACAACCCAACCTCCAAACCACAGCCAAAATCCTCCTGTAGAGACTTGTTAGACCTGAGCACAATACTAAGCCCTCCCATTGTGGTGTGACCTACCGTAGTTCCTGACCCAGATCTGAGTAAACTTTTCATTCTAACCACAAGCCAGGCACCTTGGTTAGGGGCAGGGCTTCCCACTGCTGTGAGAAATCTCCTGGGGAACAGCTGAGAATACTTCAGGCTCCAGCCCAGGAAGTCATGCCCTGCAAGGGGGGCTCCTCACTTGCTCCAAAGCTATGAGTCACATCCTGTTCTATACAAAGTCTAGCCTGCCTTCAGGTCCCAGCTCATCCCTCCTTATTTCACTAAACTAGTTTTAACTACACATCCTGATAGGAGACAGGAGACAATGTAGTGTAGCGGAAATTTTCCTGACTCTGGAGCCAGAGGACCTGGGTTCAGATCCCGCCTCTGAAGCTACTTGTGTGACCTTTGGCAAGTCATTGAAATGCCTTGTACCTGTTTCCTCCTCTGTAGAATAAAGAGGTTGGAAAAGCTGGCCTCAAAGGACCCTTTGATCTTGGGGAAGTCTTCTGGGTCCCAGTTGCCCTATCTGTCAAAATCGAATGAGAATGATAATTTGTTTGGAGAAAGGTAAGAATAGATTATTCTCAGAGATGGGCTAAGAGCTATGACTCTATTATCACATTCTAATATCCATACTCTCTAGTCACCTCTCCCTTCCATAAACATAGTCTTCACCCCACTCTCTAATCCTCAATCTTGGCCCTCTGTTTCTTGTGCTCACCCCTTGTTTACCCAATTTGTGGGAGGCATTAACTCTGTCTTCTTTTTTTGTATCCCTCACGCTACTGAGAACAGGTTTGGACAATAAGCTGCTAGGAATTAGGGCCAATGGATACAGAAAATGAAACTGTCCCTGTCACTATAATAGTATCTGCTCCCCTTCTATCAGAGAGGGTACATAATGGATAGTCAGCAAATATGTATACTCTTAGAAGTTAAAGTTAGAAGGCATTTTAGAGATTTGTGAAATTC
The DNA here is from genome assembly GCA_028646595.1 of Phalanger gymnotis. Classification (NCBI taxonomy): domain Eukaryota; kingdom Metazoa; phylum Chordata; class Mammalia; order Diprotodontia; family Phalangeridae; genus Phalanger; species Phalanger gymnotis. Next base: position 121,597,859 of record CM053624.1, on the reverse strand, counting down.
ATTTTACAGATGAAGAAACTGAGGCTCTAAAATGTGAATTAACTTGCTAAATGACACATGTAGTTTAGAGGCAGAGCAAGGGAAAGAACCCAAGTCTCTTGACTCACAGTTTATTAAATCATAGACTGAAAAGGACTTCAGAGGTGAACTAGCCAAACAGTGGTGAACTAGTCAAACAAAGGTGAACTAGTTCAGTCCCTGCCCAATTCTAGTCCCATACTGACAACCTCTTGAATAAGTGGTTATCCAACCTCTCCTTGTATATTTCCATTGATACAGAGCTCATTACTTTTGAAAACAGCTCCTTCTTTTTGGGACAACTTCAGTTTGGGGCTTTTCTTTACATTGAATAGAAGTCTATTTCTCTTTAATTTTTACCAGGAAAGCCTACTAGTGCTGTCATCTGGGACCAAGAAGTTTCATTGCTCTTCAAGGACAACCCTTCAATTCAGTCCATTGCCACTACACCACTCAATTGATTGATTTCACTCAGAGTTGCCTATTTTGGGATTTCTGGACTGAATCATTATATTGAGACTTTAGTCTACGGTCCACTTAGCAAATATGTTCCTCTCTCATACCAGCCACTGCTCAGAGCCAGGGTGGCTTATGCTAGGGATGTGGCAAGAGGGGACTTTCAGCACTCCAGGGCAAAAATGTACTGCCTCCATTGGGAAGAAGAACTAAATTAATGAGACTTCATCACCATAGAGACCATCCTGTGGTCCAAATCTAATTAGATAAATGTGGGTGAGTTCAACTTCACAGAAACAAAACAAGACACCCTCTCTGTGATGTTGTTCAAGTAGATTTAGGCTGGCAAGTAGGGTCTCAATATATCTCTCCCATGGATATCTGAAATTCTATCAGTTTCCTTACTTTGAACTAAGAATACTAAGTGACCATTGTTTTGTTTTGTTTTAACACAAATTCCTCCCAGGAAGGGGAAGCATTAAACCACTAAAACCTAAATCAGTTTCAGGAATTGTATCTATTTTGAGAAGCTGGGGAAAAGGGGGCAGTGGGACCCTAAAAGAAACATTGCGATGCATTCACAATTTCAGTCACATTTCCAGGTTCAGTAGCTGGTGCCATCAAAGCCTAGAACCATTATTGTGGAATGTTGGAGTTGGATGGTTCCTTAGAGCTCAGATCTTCCATTCGCTCCATTTTACAAGTGAAGAAACTGAGATCTAGAGAGATTAAGTGACTTACCCAAGGCCACAGCAGGAAGTGGCAGAACTAGGATTTAAACCTCAATTCTCAGACTTCAAGTGCTGGGCTTATTCCACTGCCTCCCCAGTTAGCATCATGGAATGTCAGAACAGGAAGGAAACTTAAGAGATCACTTTGTCTAACCTTCTCTTCTTAAAGGAACTCGAATTCAGAATGAGGATGGGATTCACCCAAGGTCACATAGAGTGTATGTGGAAGAGTCTGGATTCAAACCCAGGTCCTGTAACTATAAATGCAATTTTCTTTACAATACATTATCATGCCTCCCCAACTAGAATCATAGGATGTTACTGCTGAAAGTGACCTTAGAGATCATCCAGTCAGACTTCTACATTTAAAAGAAGAAGATAAGAGATCAAATAATGAAACTTGCCTCTTTCCTCTCAGCAAAGAGACCGGGGACCACTAGAATGTTGTATGTATTCTTAGACCTAATTCCTATATCGAGGACTCTTTGCTTAACTGTTTTCTGTGGCTCTAAAGGAACGTTCAATTTCAAGGGCAGGGAGTTATTTCCCAAAATGGCTGATACAAAAACAAAAAGCATCAATAAAACTTATTCAAATTGTAATGCTTCCTATGGAGCCCCATCCCTTCCCACTTGCACTCAGGTTGGTTTGGAGGGAGGGCAACTATCTCAGGTTTGACTTTCTTCGAGCCCAAAAGCTATAGCTCATGAGCCCATAGATGAATTTGCCTTCAATAGTCAGCCAGTTGATATAGTAAATTCAAAGCCAGATTATTTGCTATAGTGGTATAGAAAAACAGTGGTAACAAAAGATTTCCTCCCAAAAAAAGTATGACACTCTCCCACAAATACACATGGTGGTGATGGGAAGAATGGGTACATAATGGAGTAGAGTAGTGATGAAGCACATATATAAGGAACACATGTGGCCAAAGTAATTAACAGCTCTTGTGCTGTAGAACCCCAGTGTTTTTCTGGCCATTGTGTCTTCACACGGCTCCTCTGTGTGAAGCATCTCTTCAGAGTCAGGTCACTTTGCTGGGCTCCCTGGCCTGGTTGTCTTTCCAGCTTAACTCCTGACTGCAGGGCTAACTCACCCTCGGCTAACTCCTAGAGATAATTCTGGTTACTTAGAGACCACTCTTGAATTTTAAAAGCCTCCAGGGCTAAAAAGGCTGCTCCTCTAGATCTAAAAGACAAAGCTGTCCTATAATCTCATCAAATTGATGGTAGAACTTTTTTTTTTTACACCTCCTAAAGGATTAATAAAATATAAAGACTTCTTCATGCCTCCATTACACAGATAGGAGGAAACTAAAGATCAAGAGAGGAAGTGATGTGCCCAATGTTTCACAGCTGGTTAGTGGAAGGACCGAAGCCAGGAAGCAGGTCTACCGACTTCCAATCAGGTGTTCTTCCCTCTACGAAAATTACTGTGTAAAAATTATTTGTGGTTCATTATACAGAGACAGAAAACAGAGCTCTGGGCCTAGAATTCAGAATACTTAGGTTCAAATATGGCCTGAGAAATTAACTGTCACTTAATCTCTGTTGACTCAGTTTCCTCATCTATAAAGTGGGAACAATAGTAACACCTTTTTCCCCAGGGATGTTATGAGGATCAAGTGAAATAATCATCAGAAAGCACTTAAGCACATTGCCTAGCACACAGTAAATGCTATGCAAATATTAGCTATCATTATGACTTAGGAACAATATAATAACAATGATAATTATTCATATTAATGTTAGCTTTTATTATTGCTGTTTGCAAATAATAATGTTATTGTCCATGATAATAGTAATAATAGCTGGCATTATGTAGCACTTACTATGGCCTAGGCACTGTGCTAAGCACTTCATAATTGTTACCTTATTCGTTCCTCAAAACAACCCTGGGAGGTAGGTGCTGTTATTACCCCATTTTACAGATGAGGAAACTGAGGCAAATAGGTCTTGATATGCCCAGGGTCGGACAGCTAGTAAGTGTCTGAGGCCAGCCTCGAATTCAGTTCTCACTGACTCCAGGCCCTGAGCTCTATCCACTGCACCACGTAGCAGTAAAATCATTAATTGTACCTATGCCTATATAGTAGTACCTGAATCTCTACCTTAAGTGTGAGTTTGAGTGAATCTACTCTAAACTCTGTAGGAAATATCTAGATGGGAAGATCTAAGTTATATCCCAATTTTACTTACTCCAAAGAAGTTCTATAAATAAACATGTCATATTGACTGACATGCCTCTCAGCTAGTAAGAAAAAAAGTATTTATTATGTGCCTATTACATGTTTCCTTAAAACTAAGTTAAACAAAAGCCACAACTAATATCTATAGAAGATCGGCAAGTTAGAATATTGTTTCTGTGTTGAGAGTTCCATTCTCAGGCTAACAATGTTACCACAGTAAGGAAGGCTGAGCTCCTGGGCTATGAGGATGGTCAATAGCCCCGAGAAGGGCACCAAGCTCTTGCACATTGGGTTTGCCTTTAGCTAGCCCATAAATGCTGGAAGAAGCAGAATTTTCATGGTTGGTGTATTCAAGCACACTTCACATCTGGCTTCGGACTTTTACTAGCTATGTAAACCTGAGCAAGTCATTTAACCTCTCCCCATCTCAGTTTCCTAATCGGCAAAATGGAGCCAACAATAGCACCTACCTCCCAGGCTTGTAGTGAAGATCAAATGAGATAGTATTTGTAAAATGCTTTGCAAACCTTAAAGAGCCATATAACTGCTAGTCAGCTATCATTATCTCCAATTTACCCTGTGCACATCTCATTTGTACATGGTCATTTTCAGGTCGTCTCCTCCATCAGGAGTGATCCCCTTTATTTGTATCCACAGAGCCTGACACACAGTAGGTCCTTAATACTTCTTGACTTGATTGCCATTTAGGTGTCCTATGAGACATTATTAGTTAATGGAGAGAACAGCCAATAATTAAAATACAAAAGCCAGATAGAGATACTAATTAGGATCTTAAAAGACAGATGGAAGCTGCCTCACCTGTGAGTTCTTGGGGAGGCTTAAAAAGAAGAGTTAAAAGGTTTATTTTCCCAAGCATCCTCAACCCCAGTGGTCCTCGGTGTCTTAGAATGGTGGCATGTTGCTGTGTCTGCTCAGAAAGACTCCTGTACTCCTGGAATCTGAACCCTCAGTCTAAGGGTGTGCACACAGCTTTGCTGATACCAGGAACAATAAGATCACGCCCGCATGCCTGCGTGTGTCTGTCTTGCACAACCACTGTTTCTGCTGGGTTTAGTGGATAACAAAGCTCCACATTAATGACTCTGAGGTCACGGCTGGGAGCCAGGGTGGGCCAGTTAGCAGTCACAGGCTCTGCTTCTGATGCCCTTGCAGATACCAGGCCCTGACTGCCAGAGGGATGGGGCAAGTGGGGTGGGTGGGGGCTGGGGGGGAGGAGGATGGCTCCAAGCCACCCATTCCTGCTATTGAAAAAACAATTCAGAGGGCACGCCTAACTGACAGTGGCTCCAGAAACATAATTGTGGTATTTGAAGGACAACTTGTTATTGTATGGAACGAAGAGTCCAATGCATTGTTGTTATAGTGGGGCTGGCCTTAAACATAGGCAGGGTAAGCCACTGCTCATATAGGGTATAATTTTCAGAATACTACAAGATACAGTCCCTCTCCCATAAAAAATAAAATAAAATCCTTCTATCCCAATGTCTAAATTAAAATTTCATTCAACATCAAAATTGAATCCAATCAGAATTAAGGATCTCTTACTAATAATAGCTAGTATTTATGTAGCACTTTAAAATTAAAATGGAAAACAGTCCCTACTGTCAAAGAATTTACATTCTGGAGTGGGAGGAGGCTAGAGATTTGTTGTTCAGTGGTTCAATCATGTCTAACTCTTTGTGACCTCGTGGACCATAGCAGGCCAGCACTGTCCTTGGGGTTTTCTTGGCCAAGAAACTGGAGCGGTTGGCCATTTCCTTCTCTACAGGCTAGAGATACAACATGGAAATAGATGAGAAAGTAAATACACAATAATTCCAGGAGAGAGAAAAGATTCCTAGTTGGGGAGATCGTGGAGGATGGGACACTCCAACTGAACCATGAAGCTGGGGACTTGAAGAGGTGAGGTGAATGCTAGGTCTAAGAGGGCAACCTGTACAAAGTTATGAAGAAAGGAGATGTTACGCAGAGTTCCAACAACAGGCTAGTTTGACCTAAAGATTGAGTGCCTGAAGGATGTCTCCAGAAAGGTTGGTAGGAACCAGACTATGAAAGACTTAAATGTTAAGATGGGGAGTTACATGCCTAAAATTGAGGCTTTGATCTCTTTTATGATACAAACCCCCCCCCCCCCCCCGCCCCCAGGGAAGAGAGGAGGAGAGGTGGTATGCTTTCAGCTGTTATCAGTTACTGACTCAGAGGGTGATGGGATCTGAGACCAGAGTTTGGTTAGAGATGGGAAAAGAAAAGCCAGAGGGGTCCTGAACATGTGGGGAGAAAGGAGGGCTCTGAAAAGGAATCTTGAGGAAAAAACGGGTACAGAACCAGAGCTAGATTATCTAGTAACCCCACTAGGAATGTGCCTCAAGCCGATAGGCCCTAGCCTCACTCTCCCACCTCTAGGTTAGTGGAAGTCAATATTGACCAATCCTTCCCAGAGCAATCATAATTGACATCTTGTCATACTTTAACATTTGCAAAGGCTTTCTGTGCGTTATCTCATCTGAGGCTCAGGACCCTCCTGTGAGGTAAGTTCTACAGATGTTATTATCCCCGTTTTACAGATGAGGATATTGAGAGTCAGAGAGGTTGTGGCTTGCTGAGGATCATACAGCTGATTAGGGAAATAGAATATTTATTAAACATTTAACTATGTTCCAGTTGGAATTTACTATGTAAGGCAGCTGGTGGCGCAGTCAATAGAGCACGAGGTCTCTCTCGAATCACAAAGACCTGAGTTCGAATCCATCCTTAGACACTTTACTAGCTATGTAACTCAGGACAAGTTATTTAGCTTCTGTTTGCCTCAGTTTCTTCAACTGTAAAATGGGAGTAATATTAGCACCTATCTCACAAGGTTGTTGTTTGTATTTGTAAAAGGCACACAGTGCCTACCTGGCTCATAATAGGTGCTTTATAAATGCTTATTCCCTCCCCACTTCTTCTACCCCTCCTCCCCCACTATGCTCCACTACATATGGTAGAACTTGAAAGAGAGGGTGATAGATGGGGAACATGGAAGACATGGAGTGGAAATGTCCTGAAAATTCTCTGGAGGCCTGGCCTCAGGCAAGATAAGGCCAAAATTGTCCTCTCAGATCCCAGTGTGGTTCCAGGGTTGGATACAAGTTTGCGATAGGGAGGAGATGGGGACAATGGCCCAAGTGGCTATTGGAACCAAGATCTTCTTAACCCCACGTCCAACGCTCTACCAGTCAACTCTTCAGGCTGCCTCTCCAAGCAGTTTGTTTGTTCAGCTCCCTCTCATGAGAAGCAATGCTGTGTTCTGGAAAGACTGCTGCATTTCGAGTTAGTGGAACTGGATTGAAATCCTAGCTCTGCTGTTTCTTGCTTGTGTGACCTTAAGTAAGTCACATGAGTTCCCCAAGTGAGAGTTTCCTCATCTGTAAAAATGAAGACAACAGATCACTAACATGCCTTTGAACTTTATATTGTCTTGGAAAGAGAATCTCTTTACCTTCTATGGTTTGAGGTCTTGGAGATAGGAGCATGGGACAAAGAGATGAGTAGCTCCTTCTTCCTCCCCTGTCCTGGAGCCTAGAGCTCATTCACCTCCACTACCCAGGAAAATGATAAAAAAAAAAACACAGAAAAGACATATCATTTCTTTGTCTGACATGAAATGCTCCTGTCTTTCTAACAATCAGTTGGCCATAGTAGAACTTAGTGGATAGAGCCGTAGACTTGATGTCAGATGCCCTGGGTTTGAATCCTGGCTCTATTTCTTCCTCTGTGACCTTAGGTAAATCATTTACCTTATCTGGCATCCATTTCATCATTTATTAATTAAAAAAAAGGAAGGGGGGAGGCATTAAAAAAAGAATTCCTTCTATCCCTTAATCCCATGATCCTAGAATCAGTAGCATAAGGTACATATTAATAATAATAATAGCTAACATTTGTATAGTACCTACTATGTGCCAGGCACTGTGCTAAGTGTTTTACAGTTATTATCTCATTTGTTCCTCATAACAACCCGGTGGTGGGTATTGTTATCCCCATTTTACAGATGAGGAAACTGTGTAAATTCCAAGGTCATGCAGCAGAGTGAAGAAAGGGATTTGCACCTTGGCCCCTTGACTTTAGAACCGTGTCTACTGCTACGCATATTGACTACTGCCTCCTGATATTTTTCATCTTCGTTATTGCCAGTCCTTTACACATAGTTGTTTTGTTGTTCAGCTGTTCCAGTCATGTCTGACTCTTCATGACCCCATTTGGGGCTTTCTTGGCAGAAATACGGGAGTTTTTTTTTGCCATTTCTTTCTCCAGCTCATTTTATAGATGAGGAAACTGAGGCAAACAGGGCTAAGTGATTTGTTCAGGGTCACATAGCTAGTAAGTGTCTGAGTCTGGACCTGAACTCAGGTCTCCTCACTCTAGGGCCAGAATTCTATCCACTGAGACATAGTTAGAGATAGATAGATAGATAGATAGATAGATAGATAGATAGATAGATAGATAGATAGATAGATAGATAGATAGATATTGAATTGTGTGATCCTAAGAAAGATGTCCTCCCACTATTCTAGCCAGCTAGTTCCCTCAAGTGAGTAGGGAACAGGGAGGGACCTTCTGGGGTCTTATTGCCCCCAAGGGTGGAGGGTGGGGGTGAGAGGGAGGGGTCTTACTCTAACACAGCACAGAACAGAGAGGCTAGGGTTCAGAGACCAGATTCCATCTACTTCCCATTTTGCAACAGGCTGGCCCCATACAGCCTTGTTACTATTCTATTACCTTGAGGTTCAAGGAGCTTCTTTTTCAGTCTTCTACAAAAAAAAAAAACAAAAACAAAAAAAACAGTCTTCTTCCCTCCCAAAGCTCCCCTATGGCCCTAGGGCATATGACTAAAGGCATGCTCTCTTGTTAGTTCTAACTTGCTCTGTGCGTTCAAGTCCATGTTTATTTAAAACACACACACGCGCACACACACACACACACACACACACACACACACACACACAGCAGTGTTAATCACCGCTGAAACTCCTTTCCTTTTCCTGGCTTACCTGCCAAAAGTGTCTTCTGATCCCATCTCTAGAGAGGCCACAGAGGCTAAACTGGGAAGGCCCACTTTCTTGGGAAGCAGGTTTTGCAGTAGGAGCCAGGCCATTTGAAGGAAAGAGAGTTGGGACTCTGGCCTGACCCCAAGAAAACCACCACAGCGGGGCAGAGGTGGCCAGAGGAATCCGCCAACCTTGGCAAACTCAACAGGAGGGACCAGGAGGAGTGAAGTGAACCTCAGATTGAGTCATGGGAAATGTTGGCTTCTGGCACCTGGGAGGCTCACAGCCATGTCCTGAAATGGGTTGAGGCAGCCAAACCCACAAATGCATGACTGGCAGGCCCTCCCAGAGATGCAGGGATGGAAGAAATTGCTCTGGAGGAGGTAAGTTACAAGCTCATCAGGATAAAGCCACACACATGTGGCATAAAACCCATAAATGAAGGGCTGGATGTCAGTCGATCAGTCAGCTAGTATTTATTAAGCTCCTACTATGTACCAAGCACTTTGCCAGGGGCTGGGAATAGGCAGGAAAAAAATCTTGGCTCTCGAGGAGCTCACCTTCTAGTGGGAGACACAACATGCAACCAACAATGTCCAAATGAGATAGATACAGAATAAATTGAAGGTATTTTCAGAGGGAAGGTACTCAGATTAAAGAATGTGGAACTTTATCTGGGGCTTGAAGGAAGCCAGGGATGCCAGGAGGCAGAGATGAGGAAGGAAAGCCTTCCAAACATGGGATTACAGAGTCCAGAAATGGAGCTGAGGATCAGCAAGGAGGCCAGTGTCACTGAATGGCAGAGGAAGGTATATGAGAAGACTGCAAAGGTAGGAAAAAGTTATGAAGGGCTCTAAAAGACAAATAGAAGGTTTTATATTTGATATATAAACATCCTTGATCAAACATTCAGTGTATTTGATCAATAAATGTATTGGGATTGTCAGGAGCCACAGGAGTAGAGAGTAAAAGCGAAATGGGACCACGCTTTTCACTGAGCTCTTCCAGAGCTGTCCTAGAGCCAGGTCTAGAGCCAATTGCTAAACTTTCAGCTTGAGAATTTACACCTTTGAATTGGCAATTGGAAAGTGCTACAAATCTGGGCTTAATTTGGTGCTTTGTCGAATGTCTAGACTTAAGAAAGTGATGGAAAAAATGCTAATATAGAAGATGAAAAGTGTGTCCAGAGCACGTTCTGGAGGGCCCAGTTGTTAAACATTTACCAGCATATCACTGGCTCTTATCACCCTTGCATTTTCTTTCCTTTCCCAAATTTCTTAGTGTATTTTTCTGGATCTCCTCCTTACACTGATCATAGTCTCACTTGTAGTAAAGGGATATGTGTATGTATGTGCATGTGTGTGTATATATATGTGTGTGTGTGTGTGTGTGTGTGTGTGTGTGTGTGTGTACAATAGAGGCAGAAAGACTGATTTTGAAATTGGTCTCAGATACTTACTGACTGTGTGACTGTGGGCAAGTCACTTAACTCCTGTTTGCCTCAGTTTGCTCAATTGTTAAATGAAGATAACAATAGTGCCTACTTCTCACAGGTGTTATGAGGATCTAATGAAATAATACTTGTAGAATGCTTACTGCAATGTCTGACACATAGTAGGTGCTATATAAGTGCTACTTATTACTGTTATTAGTATTCTCTTTATTGGATTGTAAACTCCACGAGGGCAAGGAATGTATCATCTTTCATCTTATCATCACTCTTGACTTTTAGATTGCCACTGAACTCTGGTGACCCTGGAGGCGAGAATGAGGCTGATGACTTTTCAAAGCTCTGCCTTACTCAAACCCAATTCACTGGAAAGTCAAGACATCATCCTCTTGATGTCATGGGTCTTCTTTGAGAACCAAAGGAGGAATAACAGGCCAACAAACAAAACAAACCTACACCCAGCCTAACACATAGTAGGCCCTTAATAAAAATGAGTTGAAATAACACTTATGGAATGCATTCCACTGAGAACTGTGATGTCTTCTCACTTGCATCATATATATTTTCTTAACAAGCTTTTAGCCTTATTTCTGAATGTTTGGGATGGTGACGTGTGTACAAGCTACCATACAGATGCATGCAGAATACAAGTGTATTCGAACACTCACGAGAGGAACCCAGAGTCCTAATCTTCCCATGATACATTCTACTGCATGACATTTTGCAAATTAAACACTCTGAGTTTCAGTTTCTTTGCCTGTCAAATAGGAATAAATGAAGAATAAAGTCATATAATTTTGGAATCAAAAAGGACCTTAGAAATCAGGTTATTCAACAGTCTTAAGAATGAGGAAACTAGACAACATCTTTCTCCCATCCATCCTCCTGTGAGAACCGCGTGCCTGACATCTACCTGCCAGCCACGGACCCCAACTGTAGCTGCGAGGACGGCGGCTCTTGCAACTGTGCAGGCTCCTGCAAATGTAAATCCTGCTGATGCATCTCCTGCAAGAAAAGTTGCTGCTCCTGTTGCCCAGCAGGATGTGCCAAGCGTGCCCAGGGCTGTGTCTGCAAAGCCCCCCAGACTGAGAGTTGTAGCTGCTGCTACTGATGCTCCTGTCTGCCTGTGCCTGTAGATAGACGAATCTGTACAGACCCGACTTTTTATACACCCAGATGTGTTTTCTACTCTTTTTCCCTTCTGTGAAATGAAAATCAAGTCACTAACTGATTAAAAAAAAAGAATGAGGAAACTAGGGCCCAGGCAATACAAATGAAGTCACACAGCTAGTTTATGGCCCAGCTGGAGATAGGACCTAGGTCACATATTGGCCTGACTCCCAGGTCATTGATCTTTCCACCACGCTAACAACACCCACCCTACATAATTCAAATGGTTGTTGTAAAGATAAAGTGAGCTGATAGATATAAAAATGTTTTTAATGTTACAAAGCCCTATTCGTGCCAATCTGCAATAGTAGAAATACCTATAGCAATTATTGCTATACAAGTATATCTATCCTTATATAAATACAAGGTATGCTTATCTTTTCCAATCAGTTTGTATTATGAAAAGACCTCTAGATTTGGAGTCATAAGACTTGAGTTCAAATTCTAACTTTATTGTTGCTTACTGGCTATAAGTCATTTCTCCTCTGTATCTCTATTTTCTCATCTGTACAATAAAGGCCTTAGACTTGACAATCATCCAATTCTCTTCTGGCTTTAAATCCTATGACGCTAAATTACAAAGGTTTTAATGACAAGATCTGCATCACATCTATCTCTGTATCCATAGAGTTTAGCACTATACAGTCCAATCCAATCTAACGAGCATTCAATGAGCCTATACTATGAGCAAGGTGTTGTAGCAAATGCTGGAGACACAAAAACCAAAGTGAAAAAACAAAACCAAGTCTAGCCCCAGCCCTTGAGGAGCATATTTCTTCAAGGGCTTGGGATGGCGTCGTGGATTGGAGGTAAAGGATGTTGACAAATATTTTACATGGTAATTTAAGGAGTATAGAGAGAACCCTGACAATTAAAATGAAGGCATCCCACAGGAATTGAAAGCGATGAAGAAGCAGAAGGAGTGGATTCCAGGCATGATGAAGTGTCTGGGCAAGGTTGGGAGGTGGAGTACTGAATTTGGGGAATGACAAGCCGGCCAATTTGGTTACAATCTAAAGTGAGTGGAGAGTACTACAATAATAAGTCTGGAGGAGCAGCTAGGTGGTGCAGTGAGTAGAGCACCGGCCCTGGTATCAGGAGGACCTGAGTTCAAATCCAGCCTCAGTTGCTTGACACACTTATTAGCTGTGTGACCTTGGGCAAGTCACTTAACTTCAATTGCCCTGCCTTTTCCCCTCCAAAAAATAAAATAAAATTATAAGCCTGGAGGGGTAGGCTGGGACCAAGACTTTAACTTTTGTGAAAGACTTTAAAAAGCAAGCTGCAGAAGTCATATTTTATCCCAGAGGCAATGTTTTGTATATGCAGCGGATTAGAGAGCTGGTCTCAGAGCCAGGAAGACCCACGTTCAAATTTTTGATCCAAATCCTATGAGCCAAATTGTGTAAGTTCCTTGACCTCTCTATGTCCTAGGCAATTCTGTTGTCTCTAAATTGCAAAGATGATGCTGACTTGTGAAGGGAATTTACTCATCTGGGAGTTCCCTGTACCAATAAAATCTCAGTTCCAGTTCCAGTCCCAAGTACTTAATAAAATCTTGAAGAAGGAATTACTGGTGTCATCTCTACCATCTACAAGGGTACAATTCCTGCCTCTGGATGCTCATGCTTGGGGCTGGCTGACCTTTGCCATTGTCAAAGGTTTCTTTGGGCAATAACAATAAAGAAGGAAGACTGCCGATCCCAAGCGAACACACCTTTATTTATTTTTTAAAAGAAAAAACTTTTATTGACGTATTTTGTTTTTATAATAGTTACAGATAATTTTTTATTCCATGAGAGACCTCTTGTAACAAAGTAAAACATTTAAGCAAAACCAATAAAACAGTAAACGGTATTGAAAATGCATACAGTGTTTCACATCTGTAGCATACCTACCACCTCTTTTTTTTCATTAACAGAAATACATTTTTTTCTCCTTCTCACTCCCTATTTCATTGAAAAGGAGAAAGAAAAAGAAATTCCTTGTAATAAATATGCATAGTCAAGAAAAACAAATTCTCCCAGTGGCTGTATACATACACACATGCAGAAATACACATATACATACACACACATGTGTCTCCTTCTGTACCCTATGTCCATCGACCTGTCATGGAAAGTATGTCTCACCATCAATACTCTGGAATCATGACTTGTCATTGTGTTGATCATAGTTCTTACAGCTTTCAAAGTCATTTATTTTTACAGTGTTGTTATTGTATAAGCCATCCTCCTAGTTCTGCCCATTTCATTCTTCTTCAGTTGATAAACGTCCTTGAACTTGTTCATTTTTATAATACTATAATAACGTAGTATAAATTTTTCTCCTGGTTCTACTCACTTTACTCTATCTCAGTTTGTGCAAGTCTTTCCTTGACTCTTTGAAATCTCCTATCCTAATTTCTTACAGTACAGTAGTTTTCCATTATATTCATGTATATATATATATGTACATATGTATATATATGCACATATATTTATTTATTTATATATGTATTCATAAGTTCATTTCTCAGATGACTGAAGTTTACCCTCTTAAATAATGAAACTTTAAAAAATTATTTTTCAGAGAAATCTTTCTAAAAGATTTAAATTCTAAAAGTACCAAAACATTTTTAATTAAAAACAAGAAATAAATATAAATATAAAGAAAAGGTATTATCTACTTCCCTCCTTCTTATACAATGTCTAGCATTTCCTTGAAGACTCAGTTTTATCCTGATAGAGATCAGGGATTTTAGTAGGATATAATCTAGGAAGGCTTATGAGACTCTTAAGGTATAAGAGTAAAGCCGTTAGTTCCTCCACTAAATGACCCTAGAGGTTGGGAACCTTGGGCTTCAAGACGACATGTGGCCCTGAGGCCTCAGGTTCCCCACCCCTGCATTTCTTCCTTTTCTAGTTCTTATATTTATTGGATACAGATTTTTGTTTTTTGAATCCTACCTCTGACAATTGCCACTCCTCTCTGATATGAGCATAACTGCTTCTTGCACATTATCTTACCTTAAGTTCTGATCTGTTGTATCTAATAGGTTCTGGACAGATGGATGAAATTAGGGCCATATAATGTTAAGATCTAAAAAAGGCCTGAGTGGTTGCTCGTCCAGTTCAGCCTCCCCACTTCACAGATGAAGAAATTGAGGCCTAGAAAAATTAAATGATTTATCCAAGGCCACACAGGGAATAAGTAGCAGGGTCAAGATTTGAATATGACTCCTATCTCCCAATTCAGGACTCTACCATATTACTTCTCAAAAACAAGCTTTTTAGAATTGTGATTAAAATAAGTCAAAAAACAGTGTGGTACAGAGGGAAAGTGTTGGACTTGAAACCAGAAGACCTGGGTTTGATTCTTGCCTCTGATACTTACAAGCTAAATAATCTTGGGCAAATACTCTCCCTCTCAGTCTCAGTTTATTCATTTGTAAATGAAGATAATACAAATTGTACAACCTAACAGGATTGTTACTAGGATTAAAGGAAATATACATTAGAGAATATAACTGTAAGGTGCTAAAGACATAGAAAATATTATCACTGGTATTACTACTAACAGCTAACATACATACAATGTTTCAAGGTTTAAAAGTATTTGACACACATTATCTCACTTAATGCTTCCAATAACCTGGTGACATAGTTGCTTTTTCAGGTAAAGTTACTAAGGCTCAGAGAGATTAAATGAATTGTCCATGGACACATAGCGAATAATGTCAGTGGTGGGATTCATGCTCAACTCCTCTTGATTCCAAGTACAATGTTATTTCCCCATACTATATTATAGTTGTTTAGTATTTTTCAGTTGTGTCCAGCTCTTCATGACCTCTTTTGGGGATTTTCTTGGTGGTAGCTTGCCATTTCCTTCTCCAGCTCATTTGACAAATGAGGAAACTGAGGCAAACAGGGTTAAGTGACTTGCCCAAAGTCACACAACTAGTAAGTATATGAGGCTGGATTCGAACTCAGGAAGATGAATCTTTCTGACTCCAGGACAAGTACCTTCTCCCATGCACCACCTCACATAGCTGATAAACGTTAAAGGTGGGATTCATACCCAGCTCCTCTTGATTCTAAGTTCAATGCACTTTCCCACACTGTACATTACCTCCTTAAAATAATAATGATGACATATGGGTACTTCCATCTACTCTATGTATCTTCTAAGAACCTATTTATTTCTGTCTGGTGTTTCCCCCATTAAAACGTAACTGCTTTTCCTTTTTTGTTGTATCACTCCTTAGCACGGTTCGGGCCATAGTAAATGCTTATCGATTGGTTGATCTCACAGGACAACGTTGTGGAGATGGATACTTTGGTTCTTAGTTTATTTTACATATAAGGAGTCTAAGATGTAGACAGATGGAGTGAATTAATAAAGTGTCAGAAGTTGGACATGAACTCAAGTCATTGCTAACTCTCAGCCCAGTGTTTTCTGCAATGCCTTCCCTCCTCATGCCTGCCTCCTAGCTTTTATGAGTCCCTTCAAGACAGCCCAAATCTCACCTTCTGCAAGAGGTTCTTCCCAGTTCATCCCTCTGCTAATGCCCTGTTTCTGGGACCACTTCTTATTTACCCCACAGAGATCTTATATGTACACAGTTTGTATGTTGTTTTGCCCATTAGAATATGAACTTCTTGGCAAGAACCATGTTTTTGCCTTTCTCTGTATCCCTAGCGCTAAATACAATACTTAGCACACAGCAAACATATAATAAATGCTTGTTAGTTGGTCGATTTCCACTGCACCATGGGCCTGAGAGTCTTTCTGCCAGGGTCTAAAGTGCTTGGGCTTTAGTGAATGAGCTTTTTTGTAACAGTTTATGTGCTCAAAAAAAGGCCTTTCTCATTAAATTTTGGGTTCTCCTTTGTGCTCTGGAGTGACTGAGTGACTGAGGGGCCCAAGTTTAATCTCTGCATAAGAAGAATAATATTATAACTTAGGCTGTCAATCTTCCAATCCTTCTTCTAGGGTACAAAAGTGTGAGACACACATTGTTGCTCAGGAAGACAGAGGGAACACGAATGAAACCAAAGAAGCCAATCCAATGTACCATACTGATAATAATCAAAGGTTAAAAAATACTGATGGTGGACAAGAAGTATTCACACTGTCTCACTTTCCAGGGACCTGGGAAGGGGGTTGGGATTCCTTTATATCTGATTGAATATTGGAGCTGCAAGTCTTGGAAGACCAACTGAACTAATCCAACCCTTTCCTTCACAGAAGAGAAAACTCTGGCTTGGACTGGTAAAGTGACTCAACTACAGTGACAAAGCTAGTGAGTGGTAGGTATAAGGTCTAAGGGCAGTGCTTATACATAAAATACTTCAGAAATATAGAGATACGATGGACAGGGGAAGTCCTGTGGGGCTCTGTAGCTGGGAGCAAGCATTTATTAAGGGCTTACTATGTACAAGGCACTGTGCTGGATATGAAGGATAAAAAAACAAAAAGGAAATAGACCCTTCCCTCAAGGACCTTACACTCTACTGAGGAAATGCAACATGATCATTGGTTGATTGCCAAAGCCCAAAGTCACTAATAAGACAAGACAAACGGTACTTACTCAAAACACCTCTTTTAGCTTTTTAGGGAGGGTGACATCCTGATGGAAGGTGAATTTCAATGCAAACTTCAACTTGTGCTAAGTGTTTTGTTTTGTTTTTAAATCAAGAGTCCAGTCAAACATTGCATTTTCACTTTGATTTCTTAGAAGGAAATGTGCTTGACTGACATCAACTGATGAGCCCATCATTCACACATTGCAATGTTTCACTTGATAATTTTGGAAATCAGAGAATATCACAACTGGGAAGGGACCCTGGAGATCATCAAGTCTAAAACCTCCTCATTCATTTTGCAAGTGAGGAAACTGAGGACCCAAGAAATGAACTGATTTCCTTGAGATTGCTCAATGAGTAGAGTCCAAGTTTCTATATTCCTACTCAGATGTTCTTTCCACTATGAACTTAGAAACACTTTCTGCAGCAATTGAAATAGGGGCTCCCTGAGTTTGAGAAATATGAAAATAAGGAGATTTGCTCAGTTTCTCCTACCCATTTCAATGTATTTATTTGGAAGCAAATGCCTCTTTAAATGAGTGATTATGTGATAACCACATATCTTCTCCAGTGAGGGGAAAAGAAAATTCCCCCATAAGACTTAGGCATCCAATGGAGATTTACTAAAGGATGTTACATATTGCTGGCTGGAAATAAGCATGGGTACTGTGGTCTCCAAATCTGCATCCGCACTGGGGTGGTGACATGGCAGCTTCCCAAATTTCAGTGGTGTTGCGTCTCCAAAGATAGCTTCCCAACTTTTACTTTTCATACAAAAAAAGTCACATCTCTGATAGTGCCTGGGGAATCGCTTTCCTTTTAGGCGGTCCTGAACAGTGATTAGTAAAGCAAGGTGGTATCTAATAATACTAACAACTAATATTTATATAGTGCTTGTATGTGCCAGGAACTGTGCTAAGGGATTTATAATTACTATTTCATTTGATCTTCACAACAACCTTAGGAGATAGGTGCTATTATTATCCTCATTTTACAGATGGGGAAACTAAGGCAAGCAGAGGTTAAGTGACTTGCCCAAAGACACACAGCTAGCCTGAAGCCAGATTTGAAGGTCTTTCTGATTCCAGACCCAGTATTCTATCATTGCGCCGCCTAGCTGCCCAATATCCAGTGGTGGGATTCAGCCAGTTCACACCTGATTCAGTAGAACCAGTACCTAATTTTAGGCTGAGTTCCCCTAACTGGTTGTTAGCAGGGGCAGGATGGCACCTAGGCTCCACTTGGTGGAAAACCATTCATTTGAATCCCAGCACTGCCGATATCTGTCACTTTTGCATTCTGCTCTAAGCTTCAGAATCTTTGACTTCAATAATTGGTTGAAGTAGGTGTGAGTTGAGGCAGAGTTTGGGAATACATTGTTCCTTGATTTGCTTTAAAGTGGTTAATAAGAAAGATGTAGAGTGATTTCAATATGGCACTAGGTGCAGCGAAGTCATCTTGGCCCAGATGGACATTATTACTGAGAAAATAAGAAAGGTTTCTTGGCTGGTTTTCAGGGTTAAAGCAAAAAAGTAAGAGACAGTTAACACTTAAAGGATATAGGCCAATTATCTAGCAAGTACCAGGAGAATTCACTTGAATTGTTCTATGAAGTGAGAAATCAAAAGACTCATAGAGGTACTTATGGCTTTTTCCCCCCTTGGAATTCAACATGTAAAATGTAAATTCCGTAAGGAGAGGGAATTAAGTTTTCAATACATAGTAAGAGCATGGGACTATCTTGACAAAGGGATAAATTTACTTATTAATATGGCCCAAAATATATATATATAGTCTATAATAAAGAATATAATTCCTTTATATTCCTTAGAACGAGAAAGGAAAGCAATTATCATATCTTCATGCACATAAAAGAGGGGGCATAGAACTATGAAGATCAGACAATATAGAAAACATTAAAGAAGTCAAAGTTTTGTCGCTCTTACCATAACTATCTTGTATTGTCTCACCAGTAAGAAGGATAGTTCCTCCATGTTGCTTCTTTAAGTTTTAAGCCTGTTTTATATGTCTGTGGCTTTAAAAAAAAAAACATTTTTATTCATTTTTACTTCATTTTCAGTTCTAAATTCTATTTCTCCCACCTTCCTCTCTGCCATCCACTGAGAAAGCAAGAAAAATAAAACCTTTTTACAAATATGCATAATCAAGCAAAACAAATTCCCACACTGGCCATGTCCTATACATACATATGTGTGTATACATACACATATGTTGTTGTGTTTTTGTGTTTATCCTTCATTCTTGAATCAGGGGTGATCAGGGAAATGATGACCTGACTTGCAGTTCACTTTGATTTGAGTGAGGGAGGGTTGTGCAATGTCACCAGCCTCACTTTCTCCTCCAGAGCCACCTAGGTCCAGTGGCCTCATATTCACTAAGATGACTGGAGATGGCCCAAGATGCATTGAGAGACCCTGGCCCTTTTAGTCTAAGGCCCTTTTAGGTTCTCACTTTGAGTGAGGTAATCACACATATGTATATATGTATGCATACACATATCCATCCATCCATACATACACACATACATACATATGTGCATACACACATACACACATACGTATGTTTCAATCTGTGCTCTGAGTCCATCACTTCTCTATCCAGAGGAGCTTCTTACTTTTCTTAAAGCCTAACTGGAACTTTCATGTGCCAATGGATCCCATCAATATTGGTATTCCTTCCAATGATGCAGATTACAACCCATCCAAGCCCTCCAATCCAACTAGAGCAACTCTAGTCCATATCCTCCCATAAATAAGGAGTAATGGAGGTAGACTCTTCCTCCAATTTAATTTACATCTCCCCCTCTCATTGCATAATCAGGTATATACTTCTTGGCTGACATCTTTTCTACCGCTTCTCCTACATAATTCCTAGAAATACCCCCCCACTCCTCCAATAGAAAGCCCTATTTAAATATGATAGGATGGTCCTGTTTTCCATTCTAGATTCTCCCCCAACAAGAGCCCCTCTCTGACCCTCACCTACCATCAGGTATAGATACTTGCATAGACTAGTTCCAGACAACATTGTAAACTGGGTGTTTCAATTTCTCAGAGTTTTGGAACTAGACTTTTTGTTGACAGGAACTTTTTTTTTTAAATCTAAAAGACATTTAGGTATGACAGAACACTTTCAAAACCCAGAGCAATTCTTCCCACATGAAAACCCAACCTTAAAGCTACCTTTTGAATGTCTCAAAATTATAGTTGGACAGAAGGTTAAATACAGCATTCTCGTCTTCCTGATGAACACACAACTTAGTCATGAAGTTCCTGTGGGAACAAAAGCAGGAGCTGATATCCCAAGCTTCAGCCCATCCCAAGCCCGAAGAATAACAAATGAGAGCTGATAGTTGTTATCAAGAGTGCAGATAATAGAATGCGGACTCTGCCCTATTGGAATCTTGGTCTGATTTATGTTGGCTGTAGACAGGCAGAGAAATGGAGCCCTGAATGAATTGGATAGCCTCATACATGTAATTAAATTTTCAGCCTTTTGAAACTAGGCCTTCCTTCACATGTTATGTCTGGGATTGGTGGGATCTGATAACCAGGGAGTCTCAGTCAAAGTCTGAAAGGACTAGGAGTTGCAAGATCCAAGGGGAGCCTTTTGAGGCCAGTACCACCGATAGCAGGACTCAAAACAGGCTGACATTCCATCTGAAAACATGTCTGGACCTTTTATTTTAGTGCAGCCCTGGAAGAACTGAGCTGCCACAGCCCATTAACAGTTTGGGGCTTTAGTCTATGGCCACAGCCAATAAATGAGGCTCTTAGATACAGCTTGAAGCCAACAGGGAGATGTCAAGAATTGTGTATTTGTCACAAGTCTAAGAGTTGAAGTCTGCCAGACCTGACTTCTCCCAAAAGAAAAAGAAATGGCTTTCCAATCAAAGACTAAGGAGGGCAAGGGAGAGTTCATGAGAATAATGGTCTTATACATGCATAAGCTGTTCTACACTTGAACAAAACTCCTTTGCAGGCATTATCCTCACTATACAGCTCTGGGGTAGGTGTAGCTTTGATAATGACCCTTATTAAACAAACATATTTATAGCAACACTTACTTTGTGGTAGCAAAAAACTGGAAACAAAGTAGATTCCCATCAATTGGGAATGGCAAAAATAAAATTGTGACTCATTTATGTAATGGAATATCACTGTGCAGTAAGATAAACATACATATAAGAATATAGAAAAACTTGGAAAGACACAAACTGATGCAAAGTGAAGTAAGCAGAGCCAAGACAACAATATACATAACAAATTTACCAATGGAAATGGAAAGAACAGTAACCAGGAAACAATTAAAAATGAAAGTTGCAAGATTGCAATGATAATGACTCTCATTTTATATATGAGAAGGCTGAAGCCCAGAGAGCTTGTGTGATCTGCTCAACACGCAAGTGAGTCCACGACAGACAGGACCAGAACTCAGTCATCTGGACCACTGGTATAGCATGCTACAATTTAGTAGAAGAATGACACTGGGGGCCAGAGCATTTCTTTTTCTCCCTGTCATTTTCTAAACAGTCAGAACATGATGTAGCCTAAAGGCAGCCATGAACTTGGGGAAGCAGATTATAATCTAGTTATTTAGTAAAAATTAGTAATAATCTTAACCTCATAGAAAGATAACACTACCAGTCCATCATAAGCAGTACATGCTTTGGACGCTGGGTTAGGAGTTTGTGAGTTAGATTTCAGCCCTGCCTTTGATTACTTGTAAAACCTTCACAAGTCATTTTCCTGCTCAGAGACTCAATTTCCTACTCTGGAACCTGGTTTAATTGTTTAAAAATTATTAAGAAACTACCATGTATAAGACACTATGCTAGGTTCTGGGAATACAAAGACAAAAAAAAAATAGCCCTTGTTTTCAAGGAAACCCAACTTCTACCAGATTGCTTTTACAATTTTCCATTATTTTTAAGGTTTTGGAAAGACCCAAGTGGGGCAGTAGAGAAAAGAGGGAGGCTTCTTTTCTCCAGTACTAAAGTGTAGGAATGTATCTCACTATCTTTAAGGTAAGAATTGCCCTTTGTCTCCTATAATTTTTATTCTATATTTTGTTTGGGGAGAGATTGTATCTTTCTCGATTCTTTAACTCCTATATTTTAACTGCTCTCTAGTATATACAAGTCCTGGGCATTTGAATATACACCCATTGTCCACAATGGTCCTCCTTCTCTAGAGAGGAGAGATTTGGGGAGAGAGAGAGGGAGGGAGGTGGAGGGGTTGGAGAAAGAGAGGGGGGCGGGGAGAGGGGTGGGGTAGGGAGAGAGGGAGAGAACATTGTGCTGTGTTAGAAATACAAACACAAGCAAAAAGTAGGATGATCTGTGCCCTCAAGTTGCTTACATTCAAATGAGAGAAGATAGCTAACTACCTGCTGGATATAAAACTCAGATTCATCATTATTTATTTCGCTAATTCTGGTTCAAACTATGTGGGGCTCTAGAGTAGCATGATCCAGGGCCCTATGCTGAGACAGAACACTCCAAAGACTTAGGACTCAGCCCCATAGGACATCATGGATATACCCATGCCTCCAGCCCTGCCTGCTCCCTCTCCTTTACAAATGTCATTGACTCTATTGCCCAAGTAGAGGCCAGTTTGTTCCAAGAAAGAAACCTTCACATAAGGTCATAGGGTCATAGACCTATGGGCAGTGAATTAGAAGATATCTAGGCCAACTGCCTAGCCCAAGGTCACACAGGTAGTAACCATCAGAGGTGGATTTGAATCCAGGTCTTTTAACTTAAGAGCCTGCCATCTTTCCACTGAACCACATACTCCCCTTTCTTAAGGCCAAGTTCACAACCACTTTCTCCAGGGAGCCCAAAAGTGTGGGTACAATCAGCCACTGGCCCCTTCAGTTGTTTTCTGTAGCCCCAGAAAGACAAGAACAGCCAAGTGCCTCTGCAGAGCATAGCACATTTACCCTCACGGTTCCCTTTTGCCTCCATGCCTAGTGGCATCTTGCCTTCCCTCCTCTACTGCCAGTCCCTTGCTGCTTCTCCTCTAGTAACTCAGGCTATGGTGAAAGTAGAAACTGTCACCTCTCTTGCTTCTGGGCTGAGAAAGCCTTATTATTACCTCTGAAGAAAGGGGAAAAGAAAAGATGATTTTATTAAGACGGGCAGCAGAATCAGCAAGTCTTCAGTGAGGGAAGATAATTCCAAGGGCTGCTCCCCTTTTCCATCATTATAATGTGGAGCCTTGGTCCAGGGAGGATTTCTACATTGCTATTAGCCAGAAGCTTTTATTGCCTTTCATTTCAGCCTTTCAATGAATGAACAATACCCATAATGTTCATATCTTGCACTGGCAGAGCACCTCTTACTTTGCCTTAGTTGTGGTCTCACTTAACCCTCAAGCACTGTCCTCTTTCTTTTCCAAGAGAGGGGACCAAGTGTCAGAAAGATTAATTAATTTGCTGCAAGTTCTGCCTGGGATTCTGTTTCCCAACTCATGGTTTCCAGCATCAGAATATGCTACCTCATGGGTACATCTTTAGACTCAACCCCTAGTAGTAGTTTTCTTTTTTAAAAAGTCCAGCAATGTCATTGTTGCTTGCTTTTCATTTTCAAAGAAGACCAATGGCATCACAGGGTGATGTCTGGACTTTTGAGTGAATTGGATTTGAGTGAGGCAGAGTTGTACAAAGTCATGAGCCTACCTCTCTCTTCCAGAGTAATCCAAGTCCAGTGGCAAGACAAGTTCAGGATGACTGACAAAGGTCCAGGATTGAGTGGACGACTTTGGCGTCTTCAATGTCTGACCAAGTGCTAAGTAATCCACAGCCCCCACTTCAGCTGCCTTCAGGGTCATTGGAACATAGTTCTCATATGACCATTCTGTTGGGGAAATCTTCACATGCTTGGGGTGGACACCTTCCCTTGCTCACTGATAGGTTTGAGGCTGTTACCCTCAACTTTGTTCAGTGCATGGGCCCAGATGGTTTTACTGGGGTGTGGCTGCTACACACCACAGCTTCTTGCAGCCACAGGTAGAGTTGAGTGTCAGGTAGAGAGACACCAAAGGTGGATGAGCAGCCCTGAAAAAGGTTCAGCAGCCCTCACACCAGAGGTGCTAGTCCTCCTTGAGCACCACATAAACCCCAGACACAACCATATTAACTATAGAAAGTATAGAAATTTCAAATAGGACTGCATCAACTCTGCTCTGAAACATTAGAGGAAAAAAAGTCTTCATATCCAGATAGCAATATTGTTGATTCCATGATGGACCAGAACTATGATTTAATTGGTGTAAAGCACTCTCTTTACCAGTGTAAATCACTACCTCCGTTACAATCTATAGTCATAGTATTTCCTGGGGCATGGACAGGTTAAGTGACTTGGCTGGGTCAGAGGTAGAATTGGAACCAATTCTATTACTGACTCCTGGGCCACCTCTCTATCCACTACCCCATGCTGCCTCTATATTCTGTGATAGCATTCACCATAGCATTACTCTTGAACTTCAGTATTAGATAGCCTTTGCTTTGGACACATTTGCCTAGGATATGACCAGTTCCATGTCCTTGCTTTCTATACCTGTTTCACCAACCTCTTCCTCTTCACTATGAAAACGGTAGTCAAATGAATCAAGATATTTCTTTCTGGCCACACCCCCTCCCCCTATACAGATTGTTTTTTCCTATTAGAACTTAAGCTCCTTGAGGGAAAGGGCTGTCTTGCTTGCTTATATTTGCAGTGCCTGGCACACAGTAAAGCATTTAATAGATGTGTTTTCATTTATTAATTCATTCGCTCACTCTTCTCTTGTGCAGTTCAAGTTCATATGTTTTCCTGGATGTTTGAGATTGCTTCACATTGAATTTTGAATTTCTCAGCAGTAGCTAGCTGTGCCCACTGAGAGAACTTCAATCTTGGCTTCCCTAAGACAAGTAGGAATTTCAAACTGAGCTTCTGGCTTTGTGACAACAAAGAAGGTTTTCAGATTTCTTGATAGTGACTGGTAGTCACTCTGGTAACCCCTATGGCCTATAAAGTCTTGGCTTGGACATATCCTTTCATGCCTTCTTTTTCACTGTGATTCTGTTTTCCTTTGCTAACTGGTTCTTCATCAGTCTTGGCAGCTGCAGGCAGCCAGGGCTGGTGTGCAGAGGCCTACATAGAAGCCTGTTCCTCAAGGGCCAGAGGTGATTCATCATTGTCAGATTCTGTTGGGGGCCTGGGAGGAAAACTTGGCTATGAGATGTTAACAGCAAGAGATCAAAAGGGATTATCATCTGTGCCCAAATTGGGGAAGCCCATCCTCATTTTCCATGGAGATTTTCTTTTCCTTCTGCCCTCAGCTGATTCCTAAAGGAGTCTTGCAGGGGCAGGTTGGTTAGGGATCCCAGGCATGCCTGACAACTGTCAATATATAGTCAGGATTGCATCTTAGCCTGGAGCACACTCACTAGTATCTTTGTTGCTGGTTGCTCCCAGCAAAGAAGTCATGAATCTTTCATCCATGCTCCAGGCATCTGGACAGCTTGTCCCCTAATCAATTTCCACCCCACCCCACTTTGGAGGCTGAATGCTGAACAGAAAGATGACCACAGATTCAGTATTGGAGGAGAAGCCACATGGATCATTTTCTTAGGGGATGGTAATGTTAATCACCTTCCCTTCAAATTAACCAATCAGTCAGTCAATAAGTATTTATTAAGTGCCTACTATATGCTAGGTACTTCGGAAATACAAAAACCAAAACTCATCCTCTCTTCCAGAAGAAACTCCTACAAAGTACTCTGCTCTTCTCTGGTCTCTTTCCTTCCCTTCAACCTCATTTCTCTTCTGCTCTTCACCCACCTCCCTTCCTGCATTCTTTTCCTTCTACCTTAGTCCTTTTCTCTTCTTCCCTAAGTCCTTTCCTCATAAGATCTGAACTTTAGAACATAAAGAGGCCTTACAGGTCACGGAGGGCAAATGCTTTATTTAACTGATACAAAGAGCAAAATAATGAAACAATTGAGGCAGTAAGTGAATTAATTGTCCAATGTCACACAAAGTGGCAATACCCGGGTTTGAACCTAGATCCTCTCCCTCTAAATGCAGACACCTGCCACTACACTGTCCTATGCTGCCTATTCCTCCCATTCTTCTCCACCAGTGGAGCAAATCCCAGTGGAAGAAGTATAGACTTAGAAGTACTTCTAAACTCAAGAGGTTGCTGATGAATATTTTCAGTCCTCTTTTGCTGACCCAGAGATAGCTTTTTTCTGGGTCACTCCCAAACTAGTCATTTTTACCCCTGCTTTCCTTTTAAATTCTATTCATCTCAGGCCATTCTCCAATTTTTTCAGGTGCTCAGATTCATCTGCTCTTCTTGTCCCCTGCTTTCCCTTCCCTGTGAGGGCTTTAATCTTTGCTGGGCTGAATCTATGAATGTGTGACATCCCTGACTCTCTCATGAAATGCAAATTAATTAGATTCTAATTACTCTCTCTGTGCTGTTTCTGTTTCACTCTCTTGTTAGGTTAGCCTAACATCTTTGTTGTCAGCTGGGTACTCAGCCCATTAAGAGAGATTTGAGTTCAGCTGGAGATAGGCAGCTACAAAGAGAACTGCTCTTACCTTCCAACTGGGATTTTGTCATGAGCTGCTGTATCAGCAGATTCAGGCAACAGTCACTTTCAAAGCTAGGCACAGTTTATCTCTTCTCTCATCCCACCCCAATTCAGTTCAACTCAACTCAATTCAATTCAACAAGTAATTATTAAGTACCCATTACTGCAAGGCTCTGTGTTGAGTGCTGGGCATATAAAGACAAAAAAATAAAACTAACTGTCCTTGCTTAAGAGATAGGACACATGCATGGGTAATTAAGTACAAAGTAATTGCAGGGGTTGTAGATATAATGCTAACACCTTGGTGATGGAGCATGCATGGAAGAGGTTACATTTGAGCTGAGTTTTGAAAAAAGAAAGCAAGGGATTCCAAGAGGAAGAGGTGAAGAGGGAGAATATTTGAGGCATGAGGCATGGAACTGGGAGACAGAATTCCATAATAATGCCCCAGTCAATGCTAGACCCATGGAGGATACAAGAGGAGATATGTTCTCTGTAATCAAAGAACTTAGAGTATGGTTGGGAAGAAAAAACATATATAAATAAAGCTGTAACTAGTGCAAGACAATTTTTTTCTCAAGGCATTGACAGGTGCTATCATTATTCTCACTTTACAGATGAGGAAAGTGAGGCTGAGAGTGGTTTAGTGACTCGTCCAAAGTCATAGTAAGTGGCAGAAAGGGATAAGGGAAAGAGGAACAGAGGAAAAAAGAGAGGTTCCTCATGTATAAGATGGAGGTAATAAAACTTGCTACATCACAGAATAGTCGTGAAGAAAGTACAATGTTAGCATCAAAGTGATATACAAATATGAGTTATTCTTGTTATTAGGCACAGAATGACTACTTTAACCTATCAACATGTTCTTTATCTCTGAGCCTCTTTTCAACTGAAACCTGCCCATGATGCTTTGGAAATATGTTTGGAACTTGCATCTACTAGGATCCATTTGGATTTCTTCTCGAATCGGGGAAATCTTCCAGATATTCCTTCTGAGCCTGGAAAGTTGTGTGTTCTCTATACTTGTCACCAATTTCAGGATTAAAAAGTTAGTCTTAAACTCAAAGCCCTATCTACTAGACCAAGCAGAATCCTAAGGACTCCATCAAAATTGGAAAAGGGTTGGCTGGGACTGGAGTGATGGGTGTCCATTCAATTCATTGACTTATAGACTCAGAATTTTCAAGTTTGCTGTGACCTTAGAGTTCATCAAGTAAATGTGATCTCTCACTCCCTGAATCCCCTATAATTTCTACCTCTTTTCTGCACTTATCACACCCTGCTATGTACTATAGTTACTTTGTGTATGTGTCTTATCTCTTCCATTTAATTATAAGGTAAGGGTAGGGACTGTGTGGACTCATCTTTGTACCTGCACATCTCCCATAGTACCTAGCAAATAGCAAGCACTTAGTACATATTTGTTGACTCATTGCCCTGGAGAAGAGATAATGAAACATGTTTCTCTACTCTTGGTAAAGGGTAGAGGACTATAGATGTAAAATGTATGCCTGGTCAGATACAGTCATTTGGAAGAGACTGATTTTTGCAATAAGGTACTGTTCAATGGTGGAGGGTATGATAGGAGGTGTCATTAGTAACTTCTCATAGAAACAAGATGTGGCAATGAAATTTTTATGTACTTTTGTCTTGTGTTCACTGTGGAGTTTTTTTGTTTGTTTTATTTATTTGTTTGTTTGCTTACTTACTTATTTTTAGTTTACAACATTCAGTTCCACAAGCCTTTGAGTTCCGAATGTTCTCCTCTTCCCTCCCCTACTCTCTCCCTCCCTCGCTCCCCAAGGCAGCATGTAATCCAACACAGGCTCCACATACACATTCACACTAAATATACCTTCGCGTTAGTCATGTCTCAAAGGAGAACTACAGCCAATGGTGTGAACCACAAGAAAGAAGAAACAAAACGAAAAAGAAAGATCAAATAGTATCCTTCAATCTGCATAGTTCTCTATAGTTCTTTCTCTGGGTATAGATAGCATTTTCCATCGTGAGTCTTTTGAAGTTGTCTTAGAACCTTGCATTACTGAGAAGAGCTAAGTCTATCAAAGTCAGTCATTGCACAATGTGGCTGTTTCTGTGTACAGTGTTCTACTGGTTCTGCTCCCTTCACTCAACATCAGTTCATATAAGTCTTTCCAGGTTTTTCTGAAGTCTGCCTGCTCATCATTTCTTATAGCACAATAGTATTCCATTACATTCATGTACCACAGCTTGTTCAGCCATTCCCCAAATCATGGGCATCCCCTCAATTTCCAATCCTTTGCCACCACAAAAAGTGCTGCTATAAATATTTTTGTACTCGTAGGTCCTTTTCCCATTTGTATGATCTCTTTGGGATATAGCCCTAGAAATGGTTTTGCTGGGTCAAAGGGTATGAACGTTTTTATAGCCCTTTGGGCATAGTTCCAAATTGCTCTCCAAAATGGTTGGATCCATTCACAACTCCACCAACAATGCATCAGTGTTCCAATTTCCCCACATCTTCTCCAGCATTTATAATTTTCCCATTTTGTCATGTTAGCCAATCTGACAGGTACGATGTGGCACCTAAGAGTTATTTTGATTTGCATTTCTCTAATCAACAGTGATTTAGAGCATTTTTTTCATAAAACTATAAATATGAAACTTTTTTTAAAAAGGAATATATGTGTATACATATACATGCATATGTATGTATATTTGTCTGACTTAATTTTCTAAACCTAGTCCAACATCCAAATTTGACCAACAAAGAAAATGAGACCAAGAACAGTGAATGAATTTGCCCAAGGTTATAAAGCTAGTAAGCAGCTGACTCAGAGCCAAAACCCCAGGTCTCTTGACTTTCAAGCTGGTGCTCTTTCCATTATGCCACCAATTCAATTCAATTTGATCCAAACACTGTTTCGCAAGAAGTTGAGATTCAAGCTGGAGTAGTGAATGAGTAAACAACTGTGATTTAGTGCAGATGGGAGTGATGAGGTCATTCAGGGCTTTACGGTGCTTCCAGGAAAGGAAGAGATCATGAGTAAGCTAGAGCACCTGCAGGCTTCCTGCAGGAGGTGAGATTGAAGTTGGACTTCAAAGGATAGGCAGTATTTAGATGAGGGGACAGGAAAAAAAGCATTCCAGGTAAAGGGGAGGCAATAAAGGGGGATAAAAGGCATGATGTGCTCCAAAAACGGTAAAGAGACTGCTCTGGCTGAAGTGGAAGATGAATGCGGGGTCATCCTCTATAATATTCCTCTATAGTGATCTGCCTTTTGTCCTGTCATTCTCAGAAAGGCTCCAGTTTTCCTAATATGGCATGTTACAGATGGAAGAGAACATAGTAAGAGGCAACTATGGTGAAGTGAAGATTTGGAGTCAGAAAGCCTGGGTTTGAATCCTGTCTCTGCCTGTTTTGAGCAAACAAATTACTTAACCTCTCTGAGTCTCAGTTTACTCATCTATAAAATGGAAGGAGCAGAGCTAGAAGATTCCTTTTCTTAGCAGAGCTAAGATCCCTTTTCCACATCAAAATCTGATAATCCTAAAGACTGAAAGAAAACTGAAAAACAATTTTTTTGAATGAATTTTTCCCCTTCCCCAGAGAAGTGAAGGGATTTGCCCAAGGTTACTCAGTATCAATGGCAGAGCCCGGGTTTAGGACAACTGGGTCATGAGATTGAACCAAGGTCTTCTGACTCTAAGACCAATGCTCTAACTAAGACCAATGCTCTTTACACTGCCACATTAGAGCAGTGTTTCCCAATCAGGCACTGGGACATATTACTCTACCAAGACATCCCTGGGGTGCTGAGGAAAGCATAGCATTGCCCACAACTGTGACTCCTACACTGTCCTCATAGGCACTGCTGCTCACATGTTCTGCTTCCTTTCCCTCTTCCTAGAACCTTATCACTCCCTAAATACATTAACAATGGACCAACTACCAGCCTACCAGCCCCTGGCCGCCAAACCCACATTGTGTGGGCAGGAGCCCTTCCTTCTCTCCATCATGGCAGCCTCAGTGGGTGGTAGCATCTATAAGTACATGGCTACCTCTTGAGACAAGGTAAGCAGGAAGGTACTGAGGGTCAGAGTCAGGTCAGGAGTTGGCACCAAGTACCTATATGCAAGCACCAAGTTCAGGACACATTGAAAGTCAGAACCAGAGCACAGACTAGGGTAGATGACTTAGGCAGTGATAAGACGTAGAAGTCAGGCAGATTATCAGGAAGTACGAAGTCCCTAGAATCATAGAATTTAGAGCTAGAAGAGGCCTTACAGAGTATGTGATGAAACTCTTCTTTATTGATAGGAAAACTGAGGCCCAGAGAGGCCTAGAAGTACACAGGTAAAAAATAACAGAATTGACATTCAAACCCAATCTATCTGACTGAGTCCAGCGTTCTTTCCAGTATATTATTCTATCAATAAGTGTAGGCAGGAGTAGGAATGAAACAACAGAGAGTCAGAGACGGCCACATATGGCTTGATAGCCTACGCAGGTAGATTGTGGCCTTGACTCTAGACGATTCCACGCAGAACACTGTACACAGTAACAGCGACATTGTGCGATGACCAACTCTGACAGACTTAGCTCTTCTCAGCAATACAATGATCAGTTCCAAAAGACTCCTGATGGAAAATGCTATCCACATCCAGAGAGAGAACTCCGGAGCCTGAATGCAGATGGAAGTACGCTATTTTCTCTTTTTTTTTTCTTTCTCATAGTTTTTCCCTTTTGTTCTGATTCTTGTTTTACAACATGAGTAATGTGAAAATATGTTTAATATGACTGTACATGTATAGTCTGTATCAGATTACTTGCCATCTTGGAGAAGGGGAAGGGAGAAAAAAAATTGGAACTCAAAATCTTGTAGAAGTGAATGTTGAAAACTATCTTTACATGTAATTGGAAAAAATAAAATACTATTAAGTGGCAAAAAAAAATTATTCCATCTATTTTCTAGTTCTGAGTAAAGTCTATCCCTGTGTGAAAACCTGGGCTCCTTCAAGGAAGACAATTGAAAATCAATGACTGGCATGAGGATTGTAGAAATGGAGAACAGCTACGATTTCTAAAAGAGGTAATTTCTGACCACAGGGTACCATATTCTTTTCAGAGACTCTCCTTTCTAATGGCACCCACCATTACATTCAACCCAATTCCTTAAGTATTTATTGAATATGGATGCATTTGGTCAGTAGTAGTCTTATAAAAATATGGCTATCTCAGTATGACATAGATAGATATCTGATTCTGGGATCTGTCTCCAAAGGAGACAGCAATTTCTACCTTTATGGAGAGTAGGAGAGCCATGCCTGCATTTCACATTCCTAGCAAGGGGAGAGAAAATTAGAATATAGAAACATTGACTCACTGGGACTTGGTGCCCTCTCCTTCAGTCTCTCATATTTAAGTAGGGTATTGGACTTGAATTATATCAAGGGATATAATATCAAGTCTGGGTCAAGAAATCGGATTGCTAAATTTTCAGTGTGAGCATTTATACCTTAGAAACTTAGAAATTATAAATCAAAGCTTGATTTGTTTTGTCGATTGTCTAGACTTAAGAAAATGATTGAGAAAATATTAATATTGCAGATTAAATTTAGGAGTGTGTCCTCCATACTTTTCCTCTTCCCTTTCCCCCAAGTGATCTGATTGTTAAACATTTATCAACACACCCCTGATGAAATCTCTCTATCACATATTAAATGTCTGTGGTCTTGAAGTAGAGTTTAAAATAAAAGCTATTTCTTCTTGGTTACTCTCAAGGGGAGGGCAACTTAGCTTACTATTTGCCAACTTAGACTAAAACATGCCTTCCTAGCCACCCCTTCTCTGTATATATTATATTGCCTCCCATGTCTATTATTTTTGTAGTGCACATAAAATTCGAAGGTCCTTATTCCAATGTAGAGTCACATTGCCAAGGCAGGTCCCTAGCAGATAGCTACATGTCTTTTTAGCATCCTAGGGATACTTTTGAGGAGTTAAGGATAACTAATGATATTGGCTTGAGCCCCCATTCTGGTATTTCCCTCCAATATCAATCTCCAGTGCCAGTTAATATCTCCTTGATATAGCTGATACCACTGATTAGTCACCCACTTTCAATTTAACCAGTTAGTATCGTTTTGATACCATTGATAAGCAAGTAGCACAAATTAGCTCTTACAAAGTGATATTTACTAAGAAGGTAGCGAAAGAACAGAAGTACAAACACATTCCCCTGAACTGGGGGCACACTTCTCTCTACCACCTCAGTGCCTGGGAACAGAGGGCTCCAAATCAAAACAGTAACTACAACGCACTTGGCTCATCAATGTTCAAGACATGGCTGTTAGATGGAATCACTCCCTTGCTTGCAGGATACCATAATATCTCAGCTGTAGGGTTAATTCATTGCTGGGATAACTCTCATAGGTTGCTCCTCAGAGCTGCACTGGTGTTTTACCTGGCTCAGCAGTCAAACAATAATGAGTCAGTCAATAAACATTTATTACATGCCTACTATGTGCCAGGCACTGTACTGTAGTCCTGATGGCTACAGCAGTTTCAACCATGAGCTAGCTCCTCAACTTGGATCACTATTGGCTCCTCCAACCCTTCAGATCTCATTATTCCATCTCCAATACTCTTTCACCTAAGAATAAGAAAGGATGCATACAATGAGGAGAAAAGGAACCTAGGCACCATGTGGCCAGGTGGTAGACAGATCAAGGAGGAGATGCCCTGCCCAGGAGTTGACAACATTTTTTCATCTTCCCTGAAATTCCCTGGGTGAAAGAGATGATTTGGCCAGTTAATACCTTTTCTATGCACACTCAGTTCAGGTTCAGCAGCATTTCTTCACCATGAAATAATTAAACAGGAAACAGTCATGGAATACCTACACATGCCCTGAAGTGGAAAGCCAGGCTCCTCCATTCTAAATCATCGTATACTACCAGAAGCAGGTTTATCAGTCACCACAGGGAATCACATTCCCAGGACTCAGACCTTATTGACTAGCTTGCTTACATTTATTACCTGGGAGACCTTGGGAGAATCATTGAACCTCTCTAGGCCTTAATTTCCTTATCTTCAAAATTAAGGAATTAAACTAGATGATCTCGAAGGTATCTTCTAGCTCTACACCTATGATCTTCCCCATTAGATTGTAAGTTTCTTGAGAATTGGAACTGTTTTATTATTAACACAGTGTTTAGCACACAGTAGGTTGTTAATAAATGTAATTTTTTTCATCTACTGAGCTTCACAAAAACCCGATGAGTTAGGTATCAAAGATGTTATCATTGACATTTTATAAGTGAGGGAACTGAGGCTCAGAGCCATTAAATTACTTGTCTATGTTCACACAACTAGTAAGGGGTCAACACCCTACCTACTAATCCATGATGCATCTACTTTGTGCCCGGAACTAGTCTGGTTTTTATGGGGTGAAACAAAAGAGTCATAGAAGGGTATTCCTACACTAAAGGTCATTCCAGGTAGGGAAGTCATTGTGGACAAGGACAAAAAGTTAGAAATTATCCTGTACTGTGCAGTTGGTCAATAAACATTTATTAAGTGCCTGCTATGTAGCCAGGCACTATGTTAAGTGCTAGGAATACAAAGAAAGGCAAAGAGAGCACCTGCTCAAGGTGCTCACAATCTAATGTGCAAGGGAAGATATGAGAGGCCCAAAGTTTGGTTGACTATACAAGTTCCCCTAGAAGAAGAAAAAGTTGAGAAGTTCTCAACTAGATGTTGCCATCATTTAGTTTAGTGGAAGATAGAGTCCCATTGGACAGAAGGAAGGTGAAAGGGGGAGAGGAAGAGAGCATTAGGGAAACAGAAAAGAATAATGGGGAAAGGGATGGGGGAAAGAAGAAAAGGGAGCGATAGAGAGAGTGAGAATTTACTTATTGCTCAGGGATACGCTTGGGAGAAAGGACTCAGGAAATAACATGTGGGTGGTAGGAACAACATCTTAACCCTCTCCCCATGCATGTTGAGGTAGGTTTTCCTTAGAAAGTATTGAGACATTCATTATTGGGTTGCTCAGGAAACCAGGCTATTGATATCACTTCCTCATCACCTAAGTACAAAGTAGCCATGAGAAGCTGGAGGGGCTCTCAATGCTTAGATAGTCAAACCATGATGGGAGGGAGATGTGATCAACTGAATAAACTCAATGTGTCCTCAACGACTCTCCTTGTTGAATATCCTTCTGTTATAGATAAGTAAATCTCATGTTAACTGTTGAATGACCTACGAGTGTCTTGCTTGTTTCATTCCAATATCAAACCTAAACTACCAGGGTATCGGCCCGAGTCACACCCAGCCCAGAAAAAAGTGGAAAGGTTATCTTGGTTAAAAAAAAAACCCAACTAAAAAATAAGGCTATGCATATCCCACACCTCAGATACCCATATCAGGAAGTGTGGCCATGACCTCTCTAAAACCATCCTCACTGTCCTTGTCAGATATAGGACCCTGCACTCCAGGGACTGTGAAACTCATTGGGATGGAACATTTTAGATGAACTTGCTGTTCAACCACATCATATGTGATTGACCCGGTTGAGTTTGTGACTAGTGTCTGTTGAAATCACAGGAGAGGGAAGCAGAAGAATCACTTAAATCCTTACCCGCCACTCAAGACCCACAGTCTATCTCTTGGGACCTCAACAGATGCTCTTTTATTCTCATGTCCTAAGTGAACATAAAGCTTCACTTTCCAGGTTGTCTATCTGACATGGTTCTTGTCCTTTGTTCTCAAAGAGGATCAAAATGACATCGCTATGTTGGGGTCAAGGTACAGTGTGCCCGACTGTGGCTGATCAGACCAATACAAGCTTGGAAGGTTTTACCACAGGTCAAGCACAAATAGTCCACATGAACCTTTGGAGTGGAGATGTCTCCAAATTTACGCATCTCATGTTTCTTTTGAGCTGCTGTGATTCTGCTTCACTCACAGAGACAAACGCCTTCTTTGATGTGGTCCTTTGCCGGTGTCTCCCGAGACATGCACTTGATTCCAAAGTTCTTCAGAAAAAGTTCTTTAGTTCATCAGGCTCTCTATCTAGTCCTCTAGGAGGAACCCTATCTATAGACAAGCTGATTAGTCATCTCTTTTGGACCTTGACTTGCTTATCTGTAAAAGGGACATGGTTATTATGGTTTAGTATAAAAAACACTGGTATTAAAGCCACAGAATCGTACAATCTTTAAGTCAAAAAAGGACTTAAATCCTCTTTTTGATCCAACCTGTACATGGATATGAATTGCTTCTAATAATAATACTAGCTAGCATTTATATAGCACCTGTTATGTACCAATCACTGTGCTAAGTACTTTACAAACGTGACTTCATTTGATCCTCACAACAACCCTGGGATGTAGGTACTATTATTATTAGCCCAGTTGCACAGTCGAAGAAACAGAGTTAAATGGAGCTTAAGTAACTCAGTGACACACAGCTAGTAAATTTCTAAGGCAAGATTTGAACTCAGGACTTCTTGATTTCGTATCCACTGAGCCACTTAATTACCATCTCTAACAAGTGATCATCTAGACTCTACTTAAAAGTCACCCAGGGGGCAGCTAGGTGGTGCAGTGAGTAGAGCACTGGCCCTGGAGTCATGAGGACCTGAGTTCAAATCTGGCCTCAGACACTTGACACACTTACTAGCTGTGTGACCTTGGGTAAGTCACTTAATCCCTAACTAACATTTACTAGTTGCTTACTACATACAAGACATAAGTAAAAACAGTCCTAGCCTTCAAGGAGCTTATATCCTACAAGGAGGAGGAAGATGAGGAGGAGGAGGAAGAAGAGGAGGAGGAGACAATTAAAGAATTAAAGATCTAAATTCCTAGAAGAGACAGGAGGCTATGGCATCAAAGGTACAACTAGAAGAGTTGACCTTAGCAAGGAAATGACCTACATCTTAATCAGAGACCGGAGGAAAAGAGAGAATGAGTTAGAAGAACTTTGAGATGTAGATTAGGGCAGAAGGAAGAGCTCATAATAGATACTCTATAAGCAAAGTAGGAGTTGGATTCTTCTATTGAAAGAGAGGGAGAGGGCGAAGGAAGGAATAGAAGAAGTGTTAAGGAAAGGGAGAGAAGGTTTGGAATAGCCACTATGGGGAATGTGATAGTCCATCATGGAAATAAGAGATTACCTGTGCAGAAGGGTAATTTTAGTTGAGATTCAGAAAACATAAATTTATAAGAGACCTGTGATTTCTTCCAACTACATTGAAGCAGAAGTAGAGAAAATATATGGCAGCCCAGGGTCATGGTTTGGTAGGGCACAAGCGGTCACTGGACAAAGGACAAGAAATTCAAGGGTAGAGGACTGGTTAACAATAAGGTTAAGAATACTAAGGCAAGAAAGTGAGGACAGAGCATGAATGATGGGTCAGGTGAGAAGAGAAAGGTGGGATTAGTTATTGGGAGTAAGAGTAAGGAAAAAGAATGAGTCAAGAACAGCTAAGGGGCAAAGTGCTAGGACTTGCAGTCAGGAAGACCTGAATTTGATTCTTGTCTCTGACCTTTATTAATTATGTGAACCTAGGCAAGTCATTCAACTTCTCTGAGTCAGTTGTCTCATCTACATAATGGGGATAATGATAGCACCTGTCTCCAAGAGTTGATCTAAAGATCCAGTGAGAAAGCATATGTAAAGTATCTTATAAACACAAAGTGTTACATAAATGCTAGCTATTAACAATAATAATAATAATAGGAGTGAGGCAGAAGGAGGGACCAAGCCACTGTTACTATTTTAGCATGATTCCAGATTGCTTACAGAATGACTGGATTAATTCACAGCTTCCCTAGCAGTGTATTTGTATATTTGTTTTCCCACATCCCTCCCACATTGACTATTCCCATTTTTTGTCATCTCGCCAGTTGGCAAGGAATCTCAGAATTGTTTTAATTTAATTATAGTCATTAATAGTTTTCAATTCTTTTGTAAATTTGTTTATTCATATTTTTGACCATTTACCAATTGAGAAATGGCTCTTGGTCGTAATATATTTCTGTTAATTTCCGATACATCTTAGATACTGGACTTCTGTTGGAGATATTTGATACAAAGACTATTTTTTAATCCCACTTGATTATTTCTCTTCTAATTCTATTTCACTCTTGTTCAAAAGCTTTTAGAATGTTATGTAATTGAAATCATCTGTTTTGCCTTTTGTGACCACCTCTCTTCTTTAGTTGGTAAGAAGTCCTCTCCATAGCCATGGTTGTGAATAGCCTTTGTTTCTCATCTGTTTTTAAAAATAATTTGGTATTCAATATTTAAGTCACATGGCCATTGTTGTATATAGTGTAAGTTGATAATAAAACCTAATTTCTGTAAAAACTGCTTTACAGTTTTCTCAGAAGTTCTTGGCAATTTGGGAGTCCTTTCTCTGGTAATTTGTATTCTTGGGTTCATTTTAAAAGAAAACAAATAGGCTACTTTTTTTTATTGTTTTGAGTTTTTGCTTATCTCTTTCGTAAATATACTTCTCTCTTTTTTAACCAGTAACAAAAATGGTTACTTCTTTAGAATAGAATTTGAGGCCTATGCCCCTTTATTCCTACTTCTTAAAAAAATTATTCCTCTAGATTTTTTTGTTCCTCCAAGAGAATCTTGCTATTATGGCATTTAATTCGATAAAAGTATCCCCTTGGTAATCTGATAAGTATAACAATAAATCTGTAAATTAATCTGTCATTTGCTGATTCTGAATGAACTCAGCACCCTGCAATTCTCCTTAATGCTTGGAAAAAAGCATCCTTGTTCCCTAGGAAAAGTTTGAAAATTGTGTTCTCTAGCTGTTAGCGTCCTTGAGAAACCTTTGGCCTCTACTGTAATACATGGTGAATTGACACCACACAATACCTACATACCACAGATAAGAGAATGCTCTAGAATTAAAAATGCATGCAGTTATTAAATATAATGTTTAAAAGTATCCCACAATGCATCCTTTCTCCCTGGCCTGTCCTAAGAAGGGGACAACTTTTCTGTTCTGGCTCTCAGGTCTACCTCTGTATTCACATAGGGCTTAGAAACATAATTCTCTGCAGATAGGTCTTATCTATCCTATAGAGGGCAGCTAGGTGGCACAGTGGATAGAGTGCTAATCCTGAAATGAGGAAGACTTATCTTCCTGAGTTCAAATCTGTCCTCACACATTGCTAGCTGGGTGACCCTGGGTAAATCACATAATCTTGTTTTCCTCGTCTGTAAAATGAGTTGGAGAAGGAAATGGAAAACCACTCCAGTATCTTTGCCAAGAAAACCCCAAATGGGGTCACAGAGTCAGACACAACTGAGAAACGGCTGAACAACAAAACCATACAGAGGGGAAAGCTCCTTGAGGGCAGTGCTTCTTTCTGTTCCTTCCCTCCCCTCCTTAGAGTAAGGAGTGTATACTTAGGCCCAGACTATAGTTTGTTCAAGGTCGATCCAAATGTAGCATCCTAGTTATCTCTTTCTCTGACCATTGTAATGAGCATTTTTGAACCTGGAACGAGAGACCAGAAAATACTCTCAAAAGGAGGTGTGAGAAGAGTGATGGAGAACCTGCTGCTAAGGAGGCATCTGAAGGGGAGCAAGGCAGGCCAGGCCAGGGACTGGCTAACTTGAGATATAGTCAACAGGAAGAAGCTGCCATTGTGAGCTCCCAGTTTTTACTAATAATTCTTGCTAACTAGGTGTGAAATGCAATTTGATCCTCCACTATTGAAGGCAAGAGAAAAAAGGAAAAATATTATGCTTACATCTATATTCAGAGGACATCAGTTCTTTCTCTGGAGGACAGAGTTTTTTCATCATGTGTCTTATCTTGGATTATTGCATTGCTGAGAATAGTGAAGTCTTTCACAGTTCTTCAAACAATATTGCTCCAACTGTGTTAACAGTTCTGGTTCTACTCATTTCACTTTGTATCAGTTCATGTCAATCTTTCTAGTCGGTGGGGTTTTTTTTCTGAAATCTATCTGCTTGTCATTTCTTATAGCATAATAGTATTCCATCACAATCATATATCACAACTTGCTCGGCCATCCCCCAATTGATGGGCATCCCCTCAATTTCCAATTCTCAGCCACCACAAAAAGAGCTGCTAGAAATATTTTTTATACAAATGGGTTCTTCCTCCCCTACCTTTCTTTTTTATCTTTTAGGGATACAGACCTAGTAGAGGAATTGCTGGGTCAAAGGGTACGCACATTCCTATAGCCCTTTGGGCACAGTTCCAAATTGTTCTTCGGAATGGTTGGATCAGTTCATGACTCCATCAACAATGCATTCATATCTCAGTTTCCCCACATCCTGTCTAACATTTATCTTTGGGGTGGGGGTGGGGGAGAGGAGGTCATATTAGCCAATCTGATGGGTATGAGGAACCACACTCTATTTTCTTGGCACATACATGTCTATCTAGGAGCCATACTGCCTTCAGGGCAGGAGGCCTTTGACAAAATGGTAAAATCTTTGCTTCTCCAACACCTCCCCGGCCTTTAGTTGTTTGCTTTTGCTCCTTAGAAGAGTGAAGTGACTGTGATCCAATTACAACCTCTGCGTGGTATGTGTCATGAATCATAGAGCTGGAAAGGACCTGAAAGATCCCTCGTGTTTTTTCAGATAAGGAAACCAAGGCCCAGGGAAGTAAAGAAATGTCCTTAAAAACAGTTTGTTCTCTTAAAAACTGTCTCAACAATCTTGTTTACACATTCTATTTGCTCAGCAAACTCTCTTAGTTGATAAAGGTGAACTTCAGCCCAGCCCAGGTGGAGTCATAATAAACTTTGATTCAGACCCAGCTAATTCAATCCATCAGCCAACATGTCTTTACTGAACACTTGCTGTGTACCCAGACCTGTGCCAGGAGAAGGGGGAGGAGGAGACCAGTAGACACAGTCCTTGCCCTCAGGGAGCTTATAGGGAATTAAGGTTTGTTTGCCTGCCCAAGCTGGAATGTTTGCACTACCCCAAGTGTTTGCTGAGTTGTTTTTAGAGTGAAACTCACTACTTAACACATTCATTCCCCAGGATCTGGCTTGGGGTCTCCACATTACCCTCTTTGGGGATGCCAAGCGATTTATGAGTTTGCCACAAGACCCAAGGCTTTTTTAATCAAAGAATAAGATGTATCCAATGCCATCCAGCTCTGGTCCTCATGGCATTAGAGGAGGCTCAACTAATCCTACAGTTAAGCATAAGGTTCTTGGCAAAGCAGACCAGCAACCATTGCTCTGGTTGGCCAGCTGGGAAGGTTCCACAGCTCTGCAACTAGGGCAGAGAGTGATTTGGAAATATGGTGATGAGGGTGATGGGGGGGGTGGTGGCTGGAGCCCATTCAAAGAGCAGAGCATCAAGCTTTTCTAGGTAAATCCAACTGTCCTCATGAAATGCTTTCTGGAATGCCAGCTCTGTGAGGTGTGTTGTACAAGGAGTGGGGTGATTAACTGCTGTTGGCACTTATCAGTTATAATTAGAACTGGAAGGCTACACCCCATCAGGATGAGCAGGGGTGGTAGTGCCCAGCCCAATCGGTTGATCACAGATTTTGTTCAGGATGACACACCCACTGCTATTAAAAACTGGGGCCCTGTGCTCAGGCTGTATGCGGGCAGGATGTTTGGGAACTGCTGGAGGAGTCTTACTTTATGAGTTCAGGCTCAGTGACCATAGATACATTTAAAAAAAAAAAAAAGGATTTCAATGTGAGGGAAACTCTTTACCTCTGTTATCTCATTTGACTCTCCTGTTACAAATGGGGAAACTGAGGATTTGAGAAATTAAGCAACTTGCCCAAGGTGTGAGGTGGGACTCAAACTCAGATCTTCCTGGCTTCAGGGTTAGGTGGGATCTATCAATTAAGCCACACAGCCTATTAAGCTACAGAGGTCTCACTCAGCCCTGACAGACTTGTATTATCTTTGAGGCTTTCAGAGAAACAGGAAGAGTGCTGAATTTTTGAGTCAGAAGAACCTGAGTTTGGACCTGATTGGTTTTCCAGCCTCAAGTCTCTTCCCACTCTAGTCCATCCTCCACTCACCTATCAAAATTATCTTCCTAAAGCCCAGGTCTGACCAAGCCATCCTCATCCTCCATTCAATAAACTCAGAGGCTCCCTGTCACTTCTAGTTGGTGTTCAAAGCCCTTTGTAACCTGGCTCTTTCCTGCCTTTCTAGTCTTCTTACACCTTATTCCCCTCCACATGCTCTGTGACCCAGTGGCCCTAGCCTCCTTGCTATAACTCACACAAGACACTACATCTTCTGACTCCATGTATTTTCATTGACTGTCCTCCATGCCTGGAATTCTCTGCCTCCTTACTGTTCTCATGGCTTCCCTCAAGTCCCACCATCTGTAAGAAATCCTTCTGAACAATATGAACTGAAACAAAATGAATGAGTAGAACCAGATCATTGTACACAATAACAGCAACATTGTACGTACAATGATCAGTTACGAATGACTTAGCTCTTCTCAGCAATACAATGACCCAAGACAATTACAAAGGACTCATTATACAAAATGCCATCCACATTCAGAGAAAGAACCGATGGAGTATGAAAGGAGATCGAAGCATATTATTTTCATTTTCTTTTTTTTTTCTTTTGGTCTATTTCTTTTTCCACAACCATGACTAATATGGAAATATGTTTTACGTGATTGCACACGCATATAACCTATATCAAATTACTTAACGTTTTAGGAAGAGGGGAGGGGAGGGAAGGAGGGAAAAAAATTTGGAACTCAAAATTTTGTAAAAATGAATGCTAAAAATTGTCTTTATGTATAATTGAGAAAAGTACTATTAAAAAACAAAAAGAAATCTTACCATGCTCCCCTTCCCGCTGGCATTTGTTTCTTATTTTTCCCGTCTATATCTTGTTTGTACTTAATTGTTTGCACATTGTCTCCCTTATTAGATTGTGAGTGCCCTGAGCAGCAGGGACTGTTTTTGCCATTGGCTGTATCCCTAGCACTTAGCACAGTGCCTGGCACACAGTTAGAGCTTAATGAGTGCTGGCTGACTTGACGTGAATCCTGCCTCTGACACCTACCGTCTGAGTGACCTCTCTGAGTCTCAGTTTTCTCATCTTCGAAATGATGGGGGATAATAGCATGTGGTCATTCCCAGCAGGCCTGTTGTGTTGATCAAATAAAATATGTGAACCACTTAGAGTACTATGTAAAGGTTAGTTATCATCTTGATTTTCTTTTGGAACTATTCATAAGAGATCTTAAAAGTAGCACAGTGGATAGAACACCAGGCTTGGAGTCAGGAAGACTCGCCTTCACGAATTCAAATCCAGCCTCAGACACTTAGTAGCCATGTGACCCTGGGCAAGTCACTTCACCCTGTTTGCTTCAGTTTCCTCATGCGTAAAATGAGCTGGAGAAGGAAATGACAAACCAATCCAGTATCTTTGCCAAGAAAACCTCAAGTAGGGTCATGAAAGTTGACCACAACTGAAAAATGGTTGAACTGAACCTGTACCTAGCCCTCAAAGGAAGAAGACATGAGACTTTAATGGAATGTGGGGCCAAAAATAAGGGGAGCTTTTACATGGTTTGGGAAGAGCATAGCAACTCACAAAAACCCTTAAGTATGGCATAGAAGAACTGTGATCCCTAGGAGTGAAGGGAATACTCACACTGACAAACTCACAGATCCTTGAAGTATAAGCATTTTCCCATATTTTCCCTTGAAATATAAGCATTTCCCAAAGGTGCTAACTCTTAATAGCAAGCACCCTACCTTGGCTGTCAGGAAAACCATCATGGTACTCTGGAAAGATTGCTAGATGTGCTGTCAGAGGACCAAGGATCAGATCCTGGCTCTGCAGTTTGTTGACTGCGTGACTTTGGGCAGGTCATTTGACATCTCTTGTTTTCTTCATCTATAAAATGGGGTTGAGGGGAAGTTGGGCCAGATGACCTCCTTTCCAGCTCTAACCTTATGACACTTTGATCTAACACCTCAATCAGGTCAGTCTGTCAATAAATTTGTAGAACAACTCAGGTCTCCATAGTTCCTTAAAGTTTTCAAAGCATTTTTCTCACAATAGCCCTGTGAATTTAGTACTATGCAGATTATTATCCCCACTTAACATATGGAGATCCAAAAAGATCTTGATGGACTAAAGCACTGTGTGGAAACTAATAAAGTGAAGGCATACCTGTAAAGCCTTATACTTGGGTTCAAAAATTTAATTTCCCAAGGCCAAGATAGGCGAAGGATGATTAGATTGCAATTTATCCAGGAAAGTATATATGTATCCAGAGGTAAGAGTGGAATAAAAGATCAACCTGAATCAGCAGTCACTTGTGGCAACCACATTCTTGTTTGTCCTTTGTTTTTGAAGAAGACCAGTGACATCACGGGGTGATATCTTGACTCCGGTGAATTGGATTTAAGTGAAGCAAAGTTATGCAAAGTCATCAGCCTCAATCTCTCCTCCAGAGTCATTTGAAGTCTAGTAGCAAGACAAAAGTTAGGGAGACTGGTGATGGCAACCTCATATGTACACACAACGACAAGTCTGATCTTTCTTCCATGTGACAGCCTTTCAAATACTTGAAGACAGTTGTCATGTACCTCCTCAAGCTTCCCTTCCCCAGTTCCTTCAGCTGATTCTCACATGGCATGATTAAGGCTCTTCACCATTCTGATTGCTTATCTTCGGATACTCTCTTGTTTATTGAGATCTGTCTTAGGATTTGGGGCCTAGAACTAAATATAGAATTTCAAAAGTGGCCTAAACAGAGTAGATAGGTAGTTTATTTTTACTCTTAATAATTTTGGTGTGTCTGCATATGTTCTTTCTCCAACTAGACTGTAAGCTCCTTGAGGTCAGGAATTTGTCATACACAGCTTTATATCTGCACAGAGACTTACATAGTATTTGGGTCATAGGATCATAAATTTAGAACTAGAAGGGACCCAACAGAATCTAATTTTCTAGTTG
Source organism: Phalanger gymnotis (assembly GCA_028646595.1). Taxonomy (NCBI): domain Eukaryota; kingdom Metazoa; phylum Chordata; class Mammalia; order Diprotodontia; family Phalangeridae; genus Phalanger; species Phalanger gymnotis. The sequence continues at coordinate 121,553,649 of CM053624.1, read as the reverse complement.
AGGAACTGAGGCCCAGAGTGGTTAAGTGATTGTTTTCCCCAGTAAGTGGTAGGATTTGGGATTCAAACTTAGGTCCTCAATCAAGCCCTCTTTTCTCTGAACCACGCACAGGCATTCACTAAATATATTCTAAATTGCACTGGACTGAGTGACTAGAACTTCTCTCTTCTTCGTTTTTTCTTTTCTGACACTAGTGCTTTCTCAGAAATAGATCTGGGGTCCCCATAGTAAAAAAAAAAAAAGAAAGAAAGAAATATATAACTTTCTAGAGATGGTTATAAGTCTGTGGCTCCTAGAATAGGGTGGGGGGGTGAGGGGGGAGAGAAGGAGAAGTTAACAAGATTTAAAAAGCCATAATGAGACCACAGCAACAAACCCTGCAATTACTCTCCCAGCTTTCATCCCCACAGCTTCCCACACTGGGCCTCATAGTGAATGTGCCAGGCCCTCTTCAGCCACATAGTGAATGTGCCAGGCTCTCTTCAGCAGCCCTGGCCAATCTCTTGAGATGAGACAGACCCCAAACCAAATCATTACTGCATGGCACAGAAGCAAGGCCCCAGCCTTTAACAAACAAACGCCATCCAACCGAGCCAAGTTTGGTTTGGTGTCACTTTGTTTTCAACTGAAATAGCTTCAGTGAGTCTCCTTTTATTATTCTGGAATGTCTTTCCCACCACCTCTGCACCACTTCTGTGTCTACTCTATTCTTCAAGGCCCAGCTCAGCTCTTACTTCCTCTGGGAAGCCTTGACTGACTACTCCAACCCATAATGCTTCCTCTCACTCTTGCACTAAATCTATCATATTTAGCACGTGCTGATGGTACATTGCTAATTTTTCCAGTCAGTATATCATATCTCCCCAACTACTTTTTTTTTCTTTTCCTTTTGGAGGCAATTGAGGTTTAAGTGACTTGCCCAGGGTCACACAGTTAGCAAGTGTGTGAGTTAATCATTGTCTGATGCTGGATTTGAACTCAGGTTCTCCTGATTCCAGGGCCAGTGCTCTATCCACTGTACCACCAAACTGCCCCCTCAACAACTTTAAAGAAAAAAATCTAGTCTCCCAGTGTCTAGCTTGATGCTGAAGGTATAGGAGGTATTCTATAAATATTTGCTAGATAGTATGTTTGAAAACAAGATTCCAACCCTTTGACCTAGAGATTCCATTGCTGAGTATATAATGTAAGGAGATAAAGGATTAAAAGAAGGGTTTTACACATAACAAAAGTTTGAAGAACTGGAACCAAATTGGGCTGCCACCAAACAGGGAAATTGCTGAACAAATCATGAATGTACTATAATACAATTATTGTAGTAAGTCATGAATACAAGGAATTGAGAGAAACATGGGAAGATTTGCATGAACTGATGCAGAGGTAAGCAGAATCAAGAGAACAATGTTGACAATGACTATGTAAATGAAAAGAACCTTGAAATAAAACCAAATGTATCATTATAATGATCAATCTCTATCTGAGAGACAAAGAAATATCTCTTCCTTCTTTTGTTGAAGAAGCCAAGAAAGAATGTTGCATGCTATCAGAAAGTTACTAAATCGGTTGGTATTCTTAACTGTTTTTCTTTGTTACAAAATAAGATTCACTTGATGGAATAGAGGAGGGAGCATATCTGGAGATGGTTGTAACACAAATACTAAAAGCATCAATACACAAAATTCAAACAAACAATGATACCTACTGGATTCTAGTCCCAGCTCTGTGGATGACTTAACTTAAAGCAAACTATCTCAACTCTCTGGGCCTGTTTCATGAGGATTATAGAAAGGATAATGGGAAAAGAGACTTTTACAATTTAAAAGTATTCACTGGCAAGGATCAAAAGAGCCAAATTAATCATATATCAAAGTCAAAGAAGTCCTCCACAAAGGAAGGATGGAAGTCCTTCCTCTAGTAAGAAAATGTGTCAAGTTTAATTCGGTATTTAAGGAGAGTCCCACAAAGGGAAAGAGAAACATAAGTTAAGAAGAGTTAGTTGGTCTTAGAAGTAACCTTTAGAGCAGTTGCCATGACTAAACTTGCGAAAGAAAAGTCTGAGTCCTAACTAGATAATTGTCTCCAAGTCTATGCAGAAATTTACTGTGGGAATGTGAGGACTGAATAAGAGACAACTGTCAAACCTAGGGAAAATCTGGAATCCCTATGCCTGGGGGCTTTTAGGATCAATATTAGGGCTCACTGAAACTTTAGAGTTCATCTAGATCAGGGGTGAGGAACTGCAGCCTCGAGGCCACATGTGGCCATCTAAGTCCTCAAGTGCAGCCCTTTGACTGAATCCAAACTTCACAGAACAAATCCCCTTAATAAAAGGATTTGTCCTGTAAAATTTGGACTCTGTCAAAAGGCCGCACCTGAGGACATGGAAGGCTGCATGTGGTTCCCCACCCCTGATTTAGCTTAACCCATTTTTTTAGGTAAAGAAAGTGAGGCCTGGAGATATAAAATGAATTGTCCAAGACCACAGGGCTAGTTAGTAGAAGAGCTAGAACTAGGATCAAGATCTCTCAACTCAAATTCCAGTAGTCTTTGTATTATATTACCTTTTCCCTACCCCATCTAAGAGAGTGAAGAAGAAGGGAAATGGGGAGCATAAATCATTGGACAAATTCGGAAAAGAATAGATCAGGACAGGTGCTAGATAGGAAGCCAGAAAGAATAGCCTCACTCCTGACCGTCAGAGTGGCCCTAAATATGTCATTTAACTTTCAAGACTCACCTTTCCTACCTGTGAAATAAATAGGTATCAAATTGGCACCGCCCATCCAGAGATGACCTGGAAAAGAAGACAATGGGACAAAAACTCACATAAAAAACCTTTCTTTGTATCCCCATTTCTCAGCATAGTGCTTAATAAATGCTTGTTGACTGACTTTCTGACATTGAGCTCCTCCCTTGAAAGACAACAGTGATAATATCGATGAACTAAGCAGTTGTTGGGCCCTAGAAGAGCAACTGAAGCCAATGCGGAAACTGATAAACAGCAAAGAGAAGCCATTTGTCATTTCAGCAACTAGGTCGATTCTCTGGCCATGGAATTGGGACATTTTCCCAGAACTGTCACATCAGAGTGACAGTTCAGAAGGCAGCCTTTCTAGGTACGCGTTGGATCCCAGTATGGTCTGGTAATGAAACAGCAATGAATCTGAGATTGGAGGACCTGAGAGATTCCAATCTCGACCTTGCCACTTACTTCCTGTGTCCTTGGCCCAATGGCTTAACTTCTCTAGGCCTCAGTTTCCCTTCCACAAAAATGAAAAGGGTTATAATAAATTACATAAATAGCCTTTTCTTACTCACAGATGATTATTTCTAGATCTCTAATAACAATTTTATCCAAAGAGGACTTTTAACTTTCCAAAGTACATTCCTGTCTATTACCTCATTCTAGCCTCTGCATACAATGCCGCCTTCTAAACTGTTACTAAAACACAATCAATCCTGCTCTTCCTGCCAACAATCCACTCCCTCCCATCCTCCCTTTGCCCCAAGTCCCAGCCTCCTCCACGAAGCCTTTCCAGGCTCCCATCAATCCACGATACTTTCCCTTCTCCAGTCTCCTCTAGCACTCCCAGGCTAAACAGTTTCACACTTGATTGCCAATGGTCTTACATCTTTCCCTTAATAGCTTCATGTGTAGAGGGTAGAAGGCAGAACCAAAAGAATGAAATATTCCTTGACTCCTATTATGTAATTAAGGGCAACGATAACAGCGACGTGTCCCTCCTGTTAAAGAAAGTCTAGAAGAACCTCAAAGAGCAAGAACATACCTATTCTATACAAAAGTTAATCTTTGCGGGGGAGGGGGGGGGTGGATAAACAATTAAATTCCATTAATAAAAAAAGCATTTCAAAGTGCCTGTTAGGGGCAGAGATGGTGCTAGAGATGCAAAGACAAAAGGGAAATAATCCTGGCCTCAAGAAGCTTACACAAACAAGCACAAAGAGAGTAATTTCCAGGGGAAAGTGCACTATTCACTTGGGAGAGTAAGAAACAGAACCCAGGAGATGTATTGAAGGAAGCTACCAGGTTGAGGTGAAGAGGGAAATGTAAATAACAGAAGTTTATGTACTCACAATGGATAGAGCACCAGGCCTGGAGTCAGGAAGACCTAAATGCAAATCCATCCTTAGACTCTTCTTACTTAGCTTACTTGGGGAGGTCACTTAACCTCTGTTTATATCAGTTTTGTCAACTATAAAATAGCAACGTTTGCTATTTTGTTTGCAGGGCTTTTGTGAGGATCGAATGAAATATTTCCAAAAAGCACTCACCATAGTGCCCGGCACATGGTAGACACTGTATAAATGCCTTCCCTTTCCTTCTCCTACCTACTTTCTAGGGTTTTTGTGAGGACCGAATGAGATAATATTTGCAAACAGTGCCTGGCACATAGTAAGTGTTTAATAACCGTGTGTTTCCTTCTTTCCTCTACAATAACTTGTATAAATGATACCCAATAAATACTCCTAGATCAGGGGTTCTTAATCTAGTGTCTGTGAACTAAGATGGAAAAAAAATTAGTTACATCTTTATTTTCACTAACTTCTAACTGAAATTTAGCATTTCCTTCAATTAGAAATTTAAAAAGAAAAACATAACTGTAGAAAGAGGTCCTTGGGGTTCACTATTCTGCCAGAGGGGTCCAGGACAGGTTAAGAACTCTTGTTCCAGAGTGAGTCATGCAACTCTTTGAGATGATCGGCCATGCTAAGGATGCACACATGTGTATGTTTTTAAATCTCTCTTTTATAGATGAGGGAACTGGAGCCCAGAGGAGTGAAGCACCTTGCCTAAAATCAGCATGACAAGATCTTGGGTCTCCTAACACCCTATCTAGCTCTCATTTTGTTTTATCCTTCTTCCTCTATACTGTTCTTAACATATGACGATGACACAACCAATGTCCTTGGACTGGAATCCAGATCTCCTGACTCAACCCCTAACTCTCTTCACCATATACCACAGTCTTTGTGCTTTGACTTTCAATTCTCATCATATTCCCCAATAGGGTTGCTGCTCATGTTCACGGCTTCTTAAACTTTTTCCATTTGCGACCCCTTCAGCTCTTCTTAAACTGTAGGTTGAGACCCCATATGATGAAATACTAATAAATAACAAAGGTGATATAGAAAACAACCACCACCACAACCCAAGAACCAAGTAATCTCTATGCTAGATACATACCATCATATTTCACCATGGAGGTCAAAGATAGAATGCAAGGTTCTATACCACTGAAATAGCCTGGCAGAATTTTTTTTAAACAGTAAAGAACTGGAAACAAAGTTGGGGCCCATCCATCATCTATGATCCTATGATTGAGGAACAAATAAGCAAATCATGGAACATAAATGGAATTGAATATGACTGAGCCAGAAGATTTTGAAGAATTCAGAGAAGCATTGGAAGACATAAGCTAATGCAAAATGAAGTAAGTAGAACCAGGAAAACAATAGATGTAACAACTGCAACAATGTATATAGAAAAAACGACAATAGAGAAACTGAACCCTGTGTAATTATAATGACCAAGCTTAACCCTAAAGAAAAGGTATAGGTAGAAATGTCCTTCCCTTCCCTTCATTTTGGAGGTGGGACAACAAGTATGGAGAACTACATATCTTAGGGCAGCTAGGTGGTGAAGTGGATAGAGTTCTAGGCCTGGACTCAAGGAAGACTCATCTTCCTGAGTTCAAATCTGGCCTCAGACACTTACTAGCTGTGTGACCCTGGGCAAGTCATTTAATCCTGTTTGCCTCAGTTTCCTCATCTGTCAAATGAGATGGAGAAAGAAATGAGAAACCATTCCACTATCTTTGCCAAGAAAGCCCCAAATGGGGTCATGAAGAGTCAGACAAGACTGAAATAAATGAACAATAAGAAGAGACCTAATGGAATCATGGCTGTAAAGAAAACCCTTTATAAACCTTAAAGTGTCTGCAATAGCTCTGTATATAGCACTTTAAGATTTGCAATAATCATTGTTATTACATGATCTCTGAGGTCCCTCACAGCTCTAATATTCGGTAATTCTGTGGCTATAGCCATCATCTATGGATACTAAGCTCACACCTCTCCCACTGAGATAGAGCACCGGAGTTGGCTTACTACCTGTGCAATTTCCTTCCTCCTTGAGATATGGCAACAGGCAATTGTCACATCAGGCTATCATATAAAATAATAGTCATTTACAGAGCTCATGTTTATGCAATGCTTTAACATTGACAAAGCACTCAACTCACAAATGACTCAGTGCGGTAGGTAGTGTCAGTTGTTATCCCCATCTTATAAATGAGGAAATTGACACTCAGGTTAAATGACTCACCTAAGGTCATTTATCGTCAGAGGTCGGATGAATGCAGGTTTTCTGCTTCTAGATCCAACATTTTTTACTCCACCACATTCCCCCACAACGATCAAGGCCTTGACAGGAGCAGGTATCCTTAAAGCGACCCCTCCCCCATATCAGTGACTGGAAAACTTTCCCTTCTATGTCTTTCTTGCCCAGAGAAACCATTTCTCAAACACCAGATCATTTATGGTGCTTTATAGCTGCAAAGGCCAGCAGCAATTTTCTGTCCCTGATACAGCTCCCTCTCCAGCTGCCCTAAGGGCCCCGAGACAGGGGCCTGCCCACTTAACATTCTAACCCCACTCTCTGCATCGAGGACTGATCAGCTAGATACCTCAAAGTGCATTTCCAATGCCAGTGAGCAATTGACTTTCAAGGCTTCTGATTCTTGTCAGTATGCCTCCATGGACCAGAAACAAGCCTGGGGTCTGGGGGAAAAGGAAAAGGGGATCTGTGCTAGCAGGAGAAACAAAAGAAGATTCAAGCGAAATGAGTCTGATTTGAGCTGGCTTTTTGCCCTGGATCTTGGTGTGATGTTGCAGAAACATCAGTTGATTAGGAATCCAGAGGCCTACATGCTTTTTCTCTTTTTTCCTAATGCTGCCAATAACTGGCTACGTGATCTTCTGTGACCCAATTCCAATGCTTTTAAAGTCCATTCACCTGTGAAAAGAATGTGATGATGTCCCATGCTACTTTCTTATCTAATATTCTGTGACTCCACAGTTTAATCTTTTAAGGTCTTTGTTTCGTGTGTGTAAACTCTTTGAGGACAAAAGCCTTTACCTGAAGAAGTCCAGTAATGGAAAGAGAAAAGGGGAATGGAAGAGAATATACATTTATTTATGTTATTAATTAGTAAATTATTGAATGTTATTTTATGTTTATTGTAATTATATGGCATAAATAATATGCATTTTATATAAATATGCTATGTGTATAAGTTCTATATTTATTATAAAATGTTATTAAATTATTAGTTTATTAATACCTGCTATGTACCAAGCACTATCCTAAGAACTTTAGAAACATTATTATATAATCTCTGAGGTCCCTCACAGCTCTAATATTCAGTAATTCTATGTATAGCCATCATCTTGGATACTAAGCTCACACCTTTCCCACTGAGACAGGGCACTATGCAATTTCCTTCCTCCTTGAGATATGGCACAACATATCTGAGAGGTAGATGCTATTATTAACCCCCTATTACAGTTGAGGAAACTAAGGCAGACAGGTTAAGTGACTTGCCCAGAGTTACACAGCTATGAAGTATCAGGCTACATTTGAACTCAGGTCTTCCTGAGTCCAGACCCAGTCCTAGCCACGCAGCTGCCTCCTGAAGACAGATAATTTCATTTTGAGAGAATTTTAATCATTAAAGTGTTTTCCCTTATATTAAAACAGGGTCAGCCTTAGAAAGAGGCAGTCACTTAACGACTCACCTAGGGTCATACAGCTATTCATTGTCAGAGGTCAGATGAACGAGAAGGTTTTCTACTTCTAGACCCAACACTTGTCACTCCATCACATTCCCCCACAATGATCAAGACCTTGACCTGAGCAGATATGAAGCTCGATTTCCTTAAAGCTACCCCTCCCCTGCTTAAATAGTGGTATTTGGGGAGCCAGGGTGGGAAAGGCCCTGCTTCGTAATGTCTCCCCTCCTGTCCTACAACAGTATCTGAAATTTCATCTTTAGAGATTCATTCTCTTGGTTTTTCTTCAAGAGTCACCCTAATAGAATGCAAAAGCCTTTGGGAAGGGCCACAGTTAACCGTTTGGATGATTAATTGATGAGCACTGGAAAGTCAGGCCCTCTGGTATGGGGTATGGAATAGGACTGGAGGAGAAAAGAGAGGGGTGCTGAGAGGAGAGATGGCACAATTTTTTATCTCTTCAGTAAAATGAAAGCTGGATGAGAAGAGCTCAAAGATCCCTTTCAGCTTCAAATCCAACAATCATAGCTGATGTGAGAAATGTAGTTTTGGGGATCACTGGACTTCCCCAAATTGTGAGAAAACACAATTTAGGGGATCACTGGACTTCCTAGGCAGGACCAAAGTCCTGAGGAAGAACCCTGTGATAATCCCTAAGGAAGGCCGTATGGACCACAGGACTCCCAGGGGAAGGCCAAGCGGTAGCCCCCCTTAATCTATGGGGA